>OY776284.1:48903117-50103117 GCA_963675345.1 Trididemnum clinides | reverse complement strand
CATGAGTATGGGCTCAACATACTGGCATCCTTATTCGTTGAAAACGTGATGTGGGCACATCATTAATTGTTGGAATTTTTTCTGCCTGCAGTTTTAGATAAGGACAGTCAAAATTGTTTTCATGTGGTAATGTGTAACGAAATAAGTTTGTGAACAATATTGTTGATAGACAATTGTACCATAGATATCACTCAGAGATCGTAAGCACTCATTATATTAGTTTTGCGCATAAAGGCAACCACTAAGAGATCTAAACAACAACGTGATGATGATAAACAGTTATACACCAAACTAATAGAACAAAAATAAACAAGCCAAAAATAAAACAACTTAGTAAATGGATTATTGCAACTCAAATAAAAACCAGTTACTTCCACAAATTATTGTGCCAATTATTGAGGTTGAAACAGAACTGCTGATTATAGATGTAATTGATTTAATTTGCAATTGTAATTTAGCGGACATGTTTGCTTATTTTTGCATTTACATTTTTTGTTGCCTCTGTAAATGTAATTTCAAAAATAGGTAAGCCAGTCCACTAAATCACGATTGCAAAATTAAATCAATAGTATATAAAGCTTTTGTGACCCAACACAATGGAGCAAACTGTAAGAAGTCATCTCAAGCTATATCGTTTAGAAGCAAAAGCACTTCCATAGAAACATATTATGGGTATTACAAAGCTGAATCTGAAACTATGTTGAACCATCACAAACACACTTTTCCATGTCTCAGAAAATCAAATTCGACAAAGCTTTCAGAATTTAATTGGAAAACATTGGATGCTGGCAATCCACCAAGGGTCTGTCAAAACAAAATCCTTCCCATATCATTGTAATGGTAGAAAATGTGACTTACGTCTTTGAGGAGAGTTGGCAATCTCAAACGCTGACACAAATACTTTCTACAAACGATTGAAAATTCTTTTGAAGTGTGCAGCAATGACAGGCTTAAAGCTAAAGCTACAATTAAGTTACATAGTTTTAATTCTCAGCACTTTTCCCTTAATATTTTGTATGCGTTAAACTTTTGTCATTGCTTATATTGCCACAATTGTTATTGGCGATAAGTTTATTATATATATATATATCAGTGATTTTCTTACATCATTATATCAATAATAATTGGTATGGTAATTCGTGAAAGTAACAGGTTTTTATTTTAACAAATGTAACAGGTTTTAATTTTGAGTTGCAATAATCCATTCATCAAGTTCTATTGCTTTGTTAGTTTGATGAATACCTGTTCATAATCATCAGGTTGTTGTTTAGATCTCCTGATGGTCGCCTCTTGGGGTGAAACAGACCAGAGAAATATAACGTGTGCTTATGATCTCTGAGTGATATCTGTGTTTCTTCTTGGTCACCCAGCCTTCTTTTTTAATAATCTGGCTTATACCACTTGATTGGTAATATTTACATTGAGGTGCTTTTGCTGCAGTTCATAGTTACTCTGCAGTGACCTGAATTCTTTTTATTATAATTGCAGATGGAAAGCCAATGTTAAGGCAAGGAGACACAGGTGATTGGATTGGAACTTTTCTTGGTCATAAAGGAGCCGTTTGGGCGGCTACGTTAGATAACAAAGCTCATTTAGCTGCTACAGGAGCAGCAGATTTCACTGCGTAAGTGTTTTATATCAGTGATCTTGAGATCATGTTTTGCATTCTTTTTACTATCAAAATAAGATTATTGAATGCATGGGGCTAATGGTCATCTTGCTATATTTTAAACTGCGAAGCATGCTTAGTTTTGCATCATTTACTCTTATTGCATCATTTACTCTTATAACTGTTTAAAATGCTCTTTTGACTAGACTACTTATATACAATATTTCTTTCTTGTGTGCTCTCAAATGCTTCTGTCATCGCAAACGATGATTCTCTTGTCGGTTGCTTTGAGCAGAAGAGCCACACATATTTGTAGTACCAGTTTTATACAAGGTAAATACGCTGGGTATAAGTTTTGAAAAAAATGTTTGACTGCAGCAAGAATAAATTTTGTTTCGCTTTTAACTTTCAAATGTTCGGTAGTTTGCTAATTCAGATTACAAAGAAAAACACAAAAATGTTTTTTCAGAGGGAGTTTTATCACGGGGAAATCTTCATTGATATTAATAACACAGCAAACCTCTAAAAAACGAGCCCAATCCATAGTTAAAATATGTCATTTGCATATCGTAAAATGATAAAGTATGCTACTTTTTAGTTCGTAAATGTAGTATTTCCCCAAAGTTATGCCAAAGAGAAAAAGTATTTTTTCGCAACATCTCAGCTTATATGTTATGCTTGTAAAAAAGAGCTGTGGTTAAAACTTTGATTTCAATTCTTAATTCAATACTAGCCCTGCTTTACCAGCAGCCAACCAGGGCAAATTTGTTGTTTTATGACCAACGATAAAGTTTGTATGTGATTTATAAATCTGTAGATCGATAGATCTATTGATAGATCAATAAAGTATTATTATCTGTTAGGAATTTGTGGGATGCCGTCAGCGGAGAAGTGAAGGCGTCATTCGCACACAATCACATTGTAAAAGCGGTTGCATTTTCACCGGACTGTTCAAGGCTTCTCACTGGAGGGCAAGAAAAACAACTTCGTTCATTTGATATTGAAAAAGCCAGTGGAGGTATTCATATAGTCATTTACTTTTACTAAAACCAAGCTTTAATTTTGAGCCTGTTTGCAGTGGCTACTAGGCTCTGTGCCATCCACATTTAAAAAGTGTCTTCTATATTTTTTTAAAAAATAATAGGTTTGATCAACTGCCCGTTGGATATGATTTAAAAAACCACGACCAATCTGTTGGATTGCCACCCAGGGCGTTTCTTTTCCCTCCTAGGGACACCACATTTTAAGTTTATAAAAGTTAACGTACAAATCAATAGTAGCTTGATCTATCAATATAATCACTGTCCTTTTTTTTTTTAATTTACTTGGACATCAGTTTTTTGAGGTTTTTAAATTTGTCCTGCTACAATTGCTGTGATGTGACATGACTGCATTTTAATGCAATTAGTTTCAATTTATTTTAAAGACGATCATTTAGTGGATGTAATTGGCACTCATGATGGATCAATTAAGAAAGCAGTGTGGTCAAAAGATGGAAGATATGCTATAAGTGCTGGAGATGATAAAGTTATAAGGTAGGTTCTATACTAGTAATTCTCAACCGAGGATAGATTTAACTTATTGTGCTGGTAGAAATTTAATGAAATTTGAATCTAGCAAAGATGTGTTGCAATCCTTAGGATTAACATAATCTCGTATATATCTAGGGCTTCCGTAACGTCTTTATTTCCAAAAAACGTTCTTTTTTTCGACTTACGGCCGTACTTTTTTTGTATTGTACAACAATCCCTAGTGCAAACTTTTTGTATTATGATAAAATGAGTTTTAAAATCAGAATTCTCTCGGCTGATTTCGCTAGCGCGTTTGAGATTTTGGGAAATTATTTTGAGACTCATGTCAAGATACTTCAACCTAAAGTACACCAATATAACGTCCGTATTCGACAAAATTTTGAACGATCTTTACATCTAGGATCTTTTTCTGGATCTAAGATCCGCAACCAGATCGCATTGATGCGGTCGACGAGGACAAATGATTCACAGGGTGGACAAATATATTTGCTGTAACTCAAAGCTCTCTATACCCAGTTTAAATTTTATTACTGGAGTTGGTATCTTACACGTTTTATAGTTTAAAATTAGTTGCAATCGTGGTTAATTGATTGCCAACTGACGAACAAACAAGTCTTAGACAAGAGTCTTTGTCACAGAACGTTCAAAGGCTCATGGACTCAGTTTGCTTATCTCGACAGTAACATACTCCGTCTTGTTGAAACTTCCATACTAATTAAGACAAAAAAATCCACACTCATATAGAGCAGAACTTGAACCAAAAGTTGCAATATCAACTCCGAGATCATACACTTTAGGAAATGCATTTTTCGGTAGAGTTTGGCTAGCACAAAGTTACAGTCTAAAAATTAGGTATACCTTGGCTTGTCGATGATACGTAGTATTTTAAAAACCCTTTCTCTAAACAGAAATGTCTTAACCTGTCCATGAATTTATTGATATTTATCAGTTGGTTGGTGGTACAGAACTTGAAACTGGCAGAAAATAGTATATTCACTTCCCGAAAGTCTTTGTCCGACTTTTTTAGGCAACGCGTCACGTGGGAAGGAAAAGGAAAGTGCGATGAATTTTATAGCGAAAAAGCAGAAAAAGAAAAAGCCAAGTTGCTCCCAAGCGATTTGTCAGAAAAGTGGTCAATGGAAAGCGAGCTACTAGTGTGAAAGTTTGAGGCTGTAGACGATTGTTTTTGTTTGCACAGATCTGATGTAGACGTTTTTATATAAATGGCTTCAAAAACGGATGGATGGAAGGCAGCGCGAGGATCAAAAAACTGCCATTAGTCTATTCATACGCATCAGTCTATTCATTTAGTCTATTCATTCTATTCATACATTCAAAAGGTCTTATCCTATTGCTGAGAATGAAGTTTTAGTCGGCCACTTTGACATCAAACTGTTCTAAACAAATTTTTTTGCCATCGACATAATTTTTCAAGTGGCTGAAGCAAACATTACAGTGAGGGCCAAGCTTCGGCTGGCTGCGAGTCTGCTCAGTCGTCTTTAGTTTTGGTTCCTAGTTGATGGTAACCTTTGATATATGTCTTCACGATTGATATTCCCGTATTTCACCTTTTCTCAAGTTAAAGACCCTTTTTTTTTGGAAGTCGTCTTTCTTTAAAGGATAACTTGGTAATATTTTGCTCTTTGTCAACTTAGGATTTTTTTTATTTTGAAGACTGTCAAGCGGTTAACGAAAGCAAAAAGGTTAAAAACGTATTCTCTATACTGAGGCTACTATTTGCTGTAGAAATAGAAAGCTGCTGCCACACTCGGAGTCGCAAGAATGACCGCCGTTCACACCTTATGAGCTCCTTTGTTTGCTGATCGTCAATTAAGATGAGCCAATGAGATTGGCAGGCTGCTCACCAAATTATTCATGCAAAGGCGTAGAAATCTTTTCAAGTGCCGTTACCTAGAGCATAAAAAACTATTTTGATTTTTCTTCACATAATTTTTTCATGCGGAACGCCAAGCAGGAAAACAATAGCCTGTTTGTAAACCCGTTTTTATTGACATGACGTATGAGCATAATCGAAAGTATCGTTTGTTTGTTAAATCAATCATGTCCCCAGTGTCTTTGAATGCGAGTGGATTTAGAGCTAAAACTTAGACTTTCAATTGAGTTCAAATATTATGCCAATGAAATTGAACGTTCGTGTTGCAAGTCAAGCAAGCAATTTCTGAAAAAATTCTCCATTGCGATGTCCGTTGAAAAAAAGTGTAATTATTCTTTGCTTATTGTTCACAACTTGTAGCAGTAATGTGATTAAAATGCATTGTGTGACAGCAGGCTAGTGATATTTCCAAAGCAAGCCTAAACAACTTGTTCCGTGAAAAAGATTTCTGCAATGTAGTATTCTATACCATAGTACATTACATGAATGACTTGTCCTGGTGTTGCTCTTGTTGTAATTCTTTATTTTACGGCACAACTCTGCATGATTTTAAGGCACACAAATCACCGTGCACTTTATGGTTTGATGGCTTGACTAAGTTTTTAAAGAGCGGTTACTGGCAAATGATTCATTGTATTATGATAGATACTGCTACGAATACTGTCAGTTCTATTTGCAGCAAATTTATGGCTGGCATGTAATGCATTTACCTCTTCATAATTATGAAGTAATGCTGTAGTTGCAATTGTTGCAGCCAGCTTCGAGCTGCACACCTGTTTGTAGAGAGCTTTTTTCGATCAGCATTGTGCTGAGAATATAGTTTTTCACTATTTTTATCGTGTGATGCAGCAGTAAAGATGAAATTGCTTTAATTTTCGTGCGTTTCGACTGAGAGTTTAATCCCGTCCATCACCGAATATGTCGCAACTGATTGTGTTATTTAGAAGTTGCCAGCGATTATTTAATGGGATCATCCAACTTACGAGTTTATGGCTTCTGGATAGTTAGCCTTTCGCAAAAACGCGCTACATGAAAGCGCCTTCAACTGTTTGAAGAGCAGAAAATGCTGTCTTACCTTAAGCTAAGTGAGCTTTTTCTGCTCTTGATGGCAACAGAGCTCGGTGCCAACAGTAATGGTAGCTCCCAAGCAGAATTGCGCACCAGTTATTCTCAGAGAAGCTTTGGATTTGCCCGTGATATATGGATTTAAACATAACTAAAATTAACATGTTTTCAGAAAATGGGACTGTACGTCCAAGCAGAAAGCTCAACAGATCAACACCAACGCATTGGTTACTGATGTTGAACTATCAGTAGATGGAAACATTTTACTGGTGACACATAGCAAACAAGTTGTAATATATGATGCTGCAAGGTAAGAAACCCGCTGATTGTATCTTAATTCTATCAAAAGATAACTTTTAAATTTGTTGTTGAATTTTTAATCCGCTTTTCAATTCTATGTTAAAATATGTCCTTGGATTAGAAATATAGGTGAACGAGATATCATGCCCTAAGCTGTGTAAGATTTGACAATCTTTTGAAAGGGCTTTCCATAATCGTTTTAAAATTAGTTTTGAATATGTTATTAACAATGAATTTATTGAAACTCATTTATACGTTCAAACTTGCATTTGCTTTTATCACTTTTTCCGCTCCGTTTCACGGAAATGATTTTTTCCCAGTCACCAGGTGCTGCCCAGTAATTTTAGGTGGAATACATTTGTGTTAGAGAACTTTAAAGCACCACTGGCAAATGGGTTCATCACAAAAAGCTTTTTCAAAGGCTAGATGATGAGATTGTGTTGGTCAAAGTTTAGCAAGATGCTGAATCTTTAATATAGAAGGAGTTGTATTTAAATTTTCAGTGCAGTCGTGAAACCTTCATTTTTTTCACCCAACATCCGTCCTCACGAACGTTTCATGGCATTATTGAGTTGTTATCGCACTAAGTGAATCACGAATGTGTTTAGGTTTGAAAAGATCCGTGAGTTTTCCGTCCCTACTGAAGTCTATTCAGCGAGTCTTCATCCTGATAAGAAATACATCGTAGCTGGTGGCTTGGATTTCAAATTGTACAAATTTCATTTTGAAACGTTAGAAGAAATAGGTAAGTAAAATTTTGCGTTTTAAAGGAAAAAATTTTTCACTTTTAAACGTATCTGAAGCAACAGCGAGTTGTTGTTGTGATTACCCCCCCCTCCTCCTCAGGATGGAGGTACGGCACGAATAGCAATTCAAGTTCATGCCGTCAACCTGATTGAAATTAGGCTAGGGGAAAGATGGCAGTCTATTTCGAAACAGTCATAAGTGCAGAGTTGGAAACGGGCTAATGTAAGGCCCGAACCCGACATTTATTTTGTAGCCTGACGTAGGCCCAAAATTTGATTCCTCCGAACGACCTGTAAATGCATGAAACCTCGGAGTAGGCTATATCCTTACTCTTAATAAGTCTACTGTGAAAAAATTTTGCATACGGGCCTGAAGTCGGCCCGAAAATTTGTTAGAACTTAAGCCCGCCCCGTTTCCAACTCTGCATGAGTGACTTGGGGAAAGATTTTTCGTGCCTCCGCTTAGTTGCGCTGCGTCGGCAGTATCGGTAACTTCAGAAATCTTTTGTCGGTTATAATAGAATATCGTTGTGGTCAGGACGCTACGAATAAATGCGAACACGTCTCTAGACACAACGATGATTTGTTACAGCCGCCAAAAGATTTTCCTGCGCCAATAAATTAAAAATATATAACTGCACTGGTACTGTGAAGCAAACTTACCTTTGCCTTTCGATTATGAAAAATGTATGTTAGGCAGTACATGCCGCAGTTTGTACTCAGACCCGCT
Organism: Trididemnum clinides; assembly: GCA_963675345.1. Lineage (NCBI taxonomy): Eukaryota > Metazoa > Chordata > Ascidiacea > Aplousobranchia > Didemnidae > Trididemnum > Trididemnum clinides. The sequence continues at coordinate 50,095,241 of OY776284.1, read as the reverse complement.
TTGCAGTTTCTAGTGCCTGGCACGTTGCATTTTTACACAATAACACCAAGCGGAGGAAATTTTTTCAAAGCCTGTTTCAAAGGAGCACACCGTGGTCATTTAGCTGGCTGGATGCACAACCGGCTCCGCGGCATTTTAGCAACTAACCAGCGTTTGCGGTTCGACTTCTTTGAACCAGTATTTTAGAGTAATGAATTTCGCAGTTTTGTTAGATATTACATCTTTTGTTTTGTAGCCATAGACATGCTGATTCAGCGTATGCATGCCGCCATCCGCACTCTCTCGAACCAGACTATTTGTAATTTCTTTTCCAGATTCTTGTAAAGGCCACTTCGGACCGGTGCATATTGTTCGATTTTCACCCGATGGCGAATTGTATGCGAGTGGCAGCGAGGATGGTACGGTGAGGTTGTGGCAAACTCATGTTGGCACCAACTATGGCTTATGGAGATGTGTTACGGCTGGTAAGTTGCTTCATCTTCGTGATTAGCGAGAGATCCATGCTTTAAAAACCGTTTGTTTCTCGTGAACGGAGGCCGCCGACTTCACCTCGTGTTCTTCGCCAAAAACAGCCTGACGCCCAAAAGCAAAAACAGCCTGACGCCATTTCATGCTGCTGCTGGCAACGTTCTGCACAAAATCAGGATTAACTCATATGCTGGGTTACTTGATTACTGTGTTTGATTCTAATTAGTTTCGATCAAATAAAAATCGTTTGAAAACTTATGGAAAGACTTCGAATTGAGCGGCTTGGCTGACGTTGCATGCGGCTTGTCGGAACCGAACCGGCGTTTGCTTTTTAAGTTCAAGCTATGCGCTGCGCGATCGCAACAACGCGTACGAGTACCTCCTGATATCCGTGCTTCACCGGGTTAGAATAGTGAAGCTGCTCACCCAGCATGTGGTAAAAGGCGACTCTTGGGTACCTACCAATGGCAGTCCGCCTTGTTGGTGTTGGGGCTACCAGTCGGCAGTTTGCATCCACGACTGGTTCAAAATGGGCCGCCACTTTTCCCCCTGGCCTAATTCAATTAGGTTGATGGCGTGAACCTGGATTGCTGTTCGCGCCATACCTCCATCCCGAGGAAGAGGAGGGGTAAACCAACAACAACAGTACCCCCTGACGCGAAGAAAAAGTTCATTGAGCAGTCTCAAAAACTTATCATTTTTTTGTGGATCGCGAAATGATTAAGTTTTCATGTTAATTGAATTTTAAAGGTTTTATTCCATATTGTTGCTTTAATTTGAGTTAAGGTTAGGTCAGGTGAATTGTATTTCAGATTAATAACGGATAAGTAAGGAATAGTAGCAAAGTGTCGCAACAACATTTTCAAAATTTCTTAGCAATTTTTAGGATTTTAAGATTTTAGCAAACGGATTTCGTTTATTGACCAAATCAAAGAAAAACATCTCGTCAATGGAGCCGATGTAGTTAAATATTCGCAGAAAACTAAATTACAGAGCCCTTTTTTATCTATTATTAAGCGTCGCATGTCGTTCGTCGTATTCAAAAGGCTTCCGATTCAACTTCCAGTCGCGTCTGACCAAAATTATTAAATGTTATCAACATTCACAGCCTTTTTTGTTTGGCGCTTGACATCAACAAGAAAAGTGAAGGGTGTATCTTGTAGGTATGTCAACTTTCACAGTGGCTCTTCTTGGTGCTGCTAAAAGCATGCATGATGTGATATCCCTTCATGCTTTTATACGATTGCCTATTAACATAAATACTGTCAAATGTGATAAAAAAATTTCCGTTGAAAGCAAAAGAATTGTTTTTAACAATTTTTATAAAAATTGAATTTAGAATTAAGTGGGACGTAATGTCACAATACTCCGAGTAATCAAATCGACTTAGCCGGGGTAGCTGAGGTCGCTTTGACTGGACTTTTGTGTAGGTTATTGACAAATTGTTTTAACCATCATAACTCAATATTTTGCCGGTTTTTTCGAGACTTATGTTCAGTGTTACAACATTTGGCGGAGCTGTGGATAGCCATTGGTCAGTTTGTTGTTTTTACTAGCCGAAATAAAAACCAATAAACGGCGGAGCGTATTTCTCAAAGCGTTAACGAGAAAAAATTTAAGTCGAAAGACGGTCACAATTATAGATTTCTTTTCCGCAAGTCAAAAACTGCGTCCATGTTTAATGCAGCAGTTATTAAGACATTGAAAAATGAACTTCTATTAGTTTTTCGTTTGTACGAACGATCATAACCGACTATAATTGTCAAAAACTAACTTAAAAGAAGAGCATCCTTGAGAAAGTGTGTGATTTCGGACTTGTGATTTCGGACTGTGTGATTTCGGACTTGTGATTTCGGACTGTGTGATTTCAGACCAACCGTCACACCGTATTATTCTTTTTTAATTTGCAAAGTTAAAAGTATTGAAGCAATTTTTCACCTCTACTAATTTTGAGCGTAGCATTGTAGGGATATGAAAATGCGAAGCTTCCGCTCTAACGTGGCTGATCTTACTACACCACAATGTTGAAAGTTCCGTAGATTTCTTACGAGACTGGAATTTGTGGAAAGCTTGAATGGAGTCTGCGAGGCTTCAAAACTTTTCTTCACGAAAATTTGTGGTGGTGTTTTTGAGTAAAGCACTCAACGGGATATTTCCTATCTTTACGAGGCAGACAGGCAACAAAAACTGTAGACCTGATCGGATTACCGCGATTTTGAAAAGCTGTGTTACTCTTGTGTTTTGTGCATGCGTGAGAAAAAGTCGATTTTACGTCATTTTTCTAGCGTTTCGCAAGCTCAGACGTGCTGATTTAACTTATGTATACTACTACACCCTCGCTTTAGATGTTAAGTAATTAATGGAGTCTAGCTATTGGTTCTCAGCTGGTAAATCACAGCATTATAAGTCGAGTGGGAGTGAAGGTACGAAAATATACCCTTCAAAAAGTGGGTAATGATTTTTAAAATCTTGGAAGCCCTGGTCTGGCTAATCTCAATGGGGAGATAGCAACAGTAGATAGTTGCATGCCAGCGTCAATTTCAAAGCGAAACGTGAAAGTACAAGAATCTCCATAAGGTTTTAACTCCACACGTGTTACGCACTGTTAATTAAATTGAAAAAAATTTTTTAGACGATTTTTTTATTACGTTTAACATGAAATCAAGTTTTGTTTTTCTTTTGGCAAACAAGGCAGCTGATATCAGTGTTTCTGAACACAGGTTAAAGTGTTTGCTTGTTGCTCACCGTGCTGTATACGGCTCGCTAGGTAATGAGAAGAAAATATCGTAGTTTTGACGAAATCTATGAATGATCATTACTGTAGGCAAATAGAATGGGTGTTTGCTTACGTATCTAAAGCTACTGGCAATAACATCAGAGGCCTAAAAATGTTTGAGAGGGCCTGACACTCCCTGAGAAGAGGAAGTGTCAGGGACTGTTTACTCATACGCAAAATGAGTAAAATACTCTGTGTTAAAATAGTGATCTCACAAAAAGTTTTTCCCATATTTTGACCCAAAAATGCCTTTATTTTCCGTGTAAAAAGTTTAAGTATGACGCCTATGAATAACATGCTTTTTCGAGCAATGCATATATATTTAGATTCTGTAGTTTTAGTATAACAATATCAGTGTGCTGCGTGCGGAAAAATACGTGGTTGATATGACTCTTACTGTTTTAAGTTGCGCAGGTCTGCCTTTTAGCTCCTTTTTTTTCGAAATTTTAAGAACAGTTAAATGTTGGCTGGCATCGAAAATTGGTTATTTTTGATTTGAACGTGAATTAATGTTTTTGAAAAATATTTGTGTCATTTTTTTCAGATGACGACGTTCACATATCTTGATTGGTTTAAAGACTTGCAATTTAACTGAGAGATATATTTGGTGGACTGTGGAAGACTTGATGCGAGCAGTTATAGAATTTAACGCGTTATAAGGATGCAATTACAATATTGCTGGAATGCCTGCCACTAATTTACGAGCAACTTTTAAGCTTCTAATTTTGTGTTCAATTTTTGTGTTTAATTCAACTAAAGTATTTTGAAAATGGTTCTGTTGTAAAGTTCTAATCTGGACGTAGTATTCGACTTTTAATTGACGTCCATTAGACCAAAAAAAAGTTTCACAGCAATTTCAGTTCAATCAAAGTAACGTTACCAGTTTTTGTCTAAAGGTCTGTAGCACAAGCAGGAAGGAATGTTTGAATTATTTTTGTTTTGTTTCATAAAAGATAGAATTTAGGAAGTTTATGAAAACGTGCCTCCTTGTCCCTAAAGTGGTTGCCAAATGTGGCCAGCGTTTAATATAAAGGCGGTGTGTATTATTTATTGGGTGTTATCGTTTTCTGTTTGAAGTATTGCAGCTTATAATAGCGATTTTTGAAAGTGTTTCGCCCACTGCCTTTTGCAAAATTAAGAAATCCTGTTAAGAAACTTCTTATTGAATGCAAGAGTGTTTAGTTAACGTATGAAGCGTAAGAATTCGTCGTTGTTGTTTTCTGACCTCTTCTGTAGGATGAGGGCACAGGGGAAGACGATGGAGTTTCAGGGTCTACACTAGATGTCGTAGAGAGACTAGAGAGTCGCCAAAGAGGAAGCGGCGCACAGAGTGCGTTGCTGGACAATGCCGAATGAAATGAGAGGTGTCCTGGTATGGATATCCGCAGGCACTGCATAAAGGATTCTCGATTCTGCCAAATCTAGAGAGATAGGAGCTTAAAGAAGGTTGTGTCCGATGCAGCAAAAACGAGTAAAAACACAGCGATGGTAATGTGGGGCACCAGTTCCTTAGTGGAAACCGAGTAGGCCAGTGAATCAAAAGAATTTAAATGAGATACAGTACGGCTCCAGTCCAAGAAGAAAGAGACTACAAAAGGTTGCTGAAAGAACGGGTATTGCTCCCCGCCTTGCCAACCTACCAGCTGCGTCGTTCCCAGTAAGAAATAAGTGTCCGGTGACCCATTGCAGCCTGATGATCAAGGAGACAGTTCATACCAGAGAGTTTGAGATAAACGAAAGACGGGAAAGGGAGAAAAGTGGCAGATTTGTTGGTGCTGCCGGGACCAGCGGAGAGCTTACAGAATGGCGCAGGCTTCAGCGGAAAAACTTAAACAAACTGGGCCTGCCGAAAAGGAAAGGGTCTATCTCACCTCCTGCGTCTCAAAGCTTTTTGAACGCATCATTCTATCTCGTCTACTCTTCTTTCTGGAATCTAATTTCATTCTCTCTCTCGGCCAGGCCGGTTTCCGTCCTGGTCGGTCTACTCTGGATCAAATTCTTTATTTTTCTTAGTTCATTTCGGATGGGTATAACAAGCCCAGGCCGGGCTCTCGGACAACCCTTGCTACAATCAATTTCTCTAAAGTTTTCGACTCTGTCTGGCATCCCACCCTTTTCCACAAACTCATTTCGGCTGGCCTCCCTCCTTTGCTTGTTAAGCTCAATCTTTTCTTTCTGATAGGCGCGTTTACGTGGTTTATCAAAATCACAAAAGTCGTTCCTTTCAAGTCTGTCGAGGTATTCCGCAAGTATACGTTCTTGACCCAGTACTTTTCTCTCTTCATCAATGGTTTTCTTGCTTCTCTGCCTTCTTCCGTCAGCTACTCTCTTTACGCTGACGACCTGGCCATTTGGTCCTCCTCCCCCTCGATCCCTACTGCGGTGGAGGCCACACAAGGAGCACTCTTTTAATTGGAGCGCTGTCTGAGTACTAGTGTACTCCTCTCGATCCGAGCAAATGTGAGGCCTCCTTTTCTCAGTAGATCTCCACCAAGCTAACCTCCAGCCCAACCTCCTCTTATTCAACTCCCGCTTCCGTTTCAATCCAACTCCAGATTTTCTTGGGGTCACCTTTGACCGCACTCTTTCCTTTTTTAAACATGTTTCATCGCTGAAGGCCAAATTTTTTCTTCGTTTCAAGGCTATGGCCTTGAGATATCTCCGCCTCCTCATGGGGCCTTTCTAAGGAGTCCCTCTCTGTTCTGTATAAAGTTTTTCTTTGTCCCCTTATCACTTATACTTCACCCGGATGGTTTCCTTTCTTAAGCGTTACCAACATCACCAAATTGGAACGCTTTCACCGAGCGGCTTGTCGCGCCATCACCCGCTGCCTCTCGTCCTCCCCTATCCCACTTCTTTTCTATGAGGCCCTGACCCATTTCACTCTTTCATCCTATGAGCGGGTTCTTTGTCTCCCAACCCCCTTCCCTATTTCAAGTTTGGCCAGGCCAGACTTGGAGTGAAACCAAGACTCTGCAGATCCTCATGGACCTGGAGGATACTTTTAAGTTCCCTCACTCGTTCATGCTTCCTTCTACTTCCCTAGGGAGGCCCTCCTTGGTTGCCCTCCATCTCATCCTCTGAACCTGCCTTGCTTCACTATGGAGTCCATCCTTTCCTCTCCATGCTCTCGCTCTGATCCCCTCTCTCTTCAAGGTCCGGCTCTCAACTTACCTTGACTCTCTATCACCTTACGATCTGGTGCTCCGGTCAGACGTTTTCCTTTTGGCAAAGGCGGCTCCGGCGTACTTGCCAATTGCTCTCTCTGTGGCACTGAAGCTACTCTTTCCTTTTCAGCAGGCCCAGTATGCTCAAGTTTCTCTGCTGAAGCCTGCCTCATTCTGCAGAGCCTCTTTGCTGGTTTCGGCAGCACCAACAAGCCTGCCACTTTTCTTTTCTTCTCCTATCAGTCTCTCTTTCTGTCCTTGCTACCCTGTTTTCTCCTCCATCTTTCCTTTCACCCCAATCTCTCTGGCAGAAACTGTCCTCTCTCTCCCTCTGTTCTATCAGACTATAGTAGGTCCCCAAACACTCGTTTCTCCCAGGAACGACGCGGCTGATAAGCTGGCCAGACGGGGAGCGCTACTCGTACCATCTGCAATCCCTTGTAGTCTCTTTCCTCTTATCTCTCACATCCATTTTTCTCGGACTGGAGGCGTACTGTCTCATTTAAGTTTTTTGACACACATGTTCTCTCATTTTCTACCGAGGAGCTTGTGCGCCCTCGTCACGCTCGCTGTGTTCTCTCTCGTCTTCGCTGCAACGGACACACTCTTCTATTAAGCTGTTACCTCTCTTGTTTCTCAAGAATTGGCAGAATCGAGAATCCTTTCTGCAGCGCCTGCGGACACTCGTCCCAGGACATCTCTCATCTCATTCTGCACTGTTCAGCTACGGACTCTTTGCGCCGCTTGCTCTTTTGCAACTTCCTGTCCCTCTACGACCTCTAGTTCTGGCCCAGGGGAGTTTCCCGACTTCTTGAGTTCCATGGTCTTCTACCATGCTCCCATCCCTCGAAAGTGGTCGGGTAACAACAACAACAATAAAGGGAAAGTGTGGCTTCAGAATGAGCAGTTAAAAGATGGAGACGCAGAACGTGAGAGATAAGCCGGAAGGAAGCAGATGAGTCGAGAGGTTTTTTCCATCTTATGAATGAGAATTATAGAAAATGTCTTCTAAATGAAAGGATAGGAAGCAAAGACTAGGAAAGATTGAAAATGTGTAGGAGCAAATCCATGCCAGAGCAAGGAAGGTGCTTCAGTATGGAATAGGTTACTTTGTCTAGGCCAGTGGCAGTGGATGATGTGGGAGCCGCGAGAAATTTAGCCAGGGAGCAGAAAGACGAATGAGACCCCTCGGGGAACGTGGCTCGGCGTAGCTCAGACAAATAGCCTCTGGCTCTTCTACGCAAGGCTATTGGTGGGAAACAGAAAAGTGGGATCTCAGGTAGTCAGCCAAGATCGAAGCCAACTCCCTAGGAAAAGAACAATTGGTAAAATTGGGAGAGGAGAAACAAGAACCAGCTAAGCTACAGAACAAAAAAATAATACACTGATTTGGGGATAAATTTAGAAGAGAGAAATGAGCATGTCCCCTGTTATGCCCCTCCTTGGCCTGGGCGGTGACAGACGAGTCTTTTCGGGAAGCAGACATGTGAGCCTGTTCATCTTCATCAGATCCATGAGCGGCAGCAATAGCCTTACGTTTTTCGCTGACGGCTTCTTCCACTTCAGAAAACCACCAGGCTTAAGGTTGACGTTTGATGTGGCCGAAAGGAATAGAAAACTTGCTCGTTTTGAGTGCCACAAAGGTAAAGAGAGCAGCAGCAGAGGAAAGAGGAAAAGAGGAGTATTCTTCAGGTAAAAGACAGTGAGAGTCGAAGTAACAGACAAAGTCTCATCGAGCTTTCTAAATATTGAATAAAGGGGGTCTTACTTTCGGGCGGAAAAGCGGAGAAAGAAAGACAGTTAGTGTAATTGGCAGGTGCTAAGAGTCCAAGTCCTGAAGCACCCCCCAGAAGAAAAAGAGAAAGAAGCGAAGGAGATGTTAGGAAAAGAACGATGGAGAATAGTTGGCATGTCAGGTTCATTGAGAGGAAGGAGGTTATAAGCGATGACCCAATCGAATACTTCCTCCCTACGGGGGTCAGAAATACTTTTTGAGTCCCAGAGGTGGTAATGCCGGTTGAAGTCCCAGAATAGAAAGATTTCTTGAGGAGAAAAATGAGTCGGTTTTGCTATCCGTCGAAAAAAAGCAAATAGGAGGAGCACATACATTAAAAAAAAAGAGCGAGGAAGAGTTCAGTGTAGGGGCCATGCGAAGAGAGAGAGAGGAGATAGAAAGTTCAGAGAAGAATAGACCTTGCCTGGCAAAAATGATGATGCCGTCGCTGGCATGTGGATCATTGAAAGAAAGAATGCCAGTTCGGGAGTGAGTGCAATCGGGTTGCAGAGCATAGAATCCAGGAATCCGGAAAGAGTACGGATGAGTTACGGTTGGATTCCTGAATACAGGTGAAATCCTCCGGATGAAGCAATATAAAGTGTGATAGTTTAGCACTCCTGTTTCAAAGGCCTTCGGCATTCCATTGAAAAACCATGAGCAAATCAGGGGAGGAAGAGGAAACAGGAGGTACAGGAAAGAAGCCAGAGACATGAGGGTATAGGAAGGGTACAAAGGTAAGAGATACAAAGTGGGCAAAGAGTGGGTAGGAAGTTTGAAGAGGAGGGTGGGGCTGGAGCGCTTCATTGGAAGAAAGAGGACCAGATGGACCAGGTCAAACAGTGGAAGTAAAAATTCGTCACAGCATAAGTTGACAGCTTAGTTTGTTTTATGATGCATGCAGGAAAACCAGCGTTTACAGCTACAGATACTGGTAGAAGACTGCTGCCATTCTGACTGGAAGATTTGCTTTTTTATAAACACCGCAAAAAAGTGAGTGACAGGCAATCAATATTTGCCCACCGAGAGAGGAAAAAGAAAATAGAAAAATGTTTTGCCCTTTTTTACCACTGTAGAAATAGTCGAATTGTGCAGTTTGCTTGATAAGATAACAACATAAACTAGGACAAATCAAGTTTTCTAGCATAAATTGTCTTTTCCTTCTTTGATTTACACAATCTTTGTATTTTAGGAAAGCTTATCAATCAGTGAACTAAAAAGAAAATTAATAACGCTTTCCCGAAATTTGAAAAATAAATTAAGCATAGACAGCTGCATAAAAATGCTGTTGAGCACAAATTAACCCAATCACTTTCAACTTCAAAAAGATTTAAACTCTATGTCTTCAGAGAGTGCAGGAAAATCTATAAAATGCAGTCCCTTTGTTTTATTCCTAGTGTGCAACTTGGAGGGAAAAATGCTTTGTTTCTTACTTCATATAGTAGATTATGATGACTATCTTTGCTCAAATTTCGTAAGTGAGATAATAATTTGCTCAAGTTCACACGTATTCTGTTGTACCCATAAGACCAGCCGATGATTCTCCCAAGATTTGAACAGCAATCAGGAAATATATTAGGTTGTCCGAAAAGTTCTTAGCGTTTTTCCTCCGATTTGCAACACAATGACAAGTAATGAATGCCTCAATAAACCCCATTCAGCAAAATAACATCCAGTACCACTAATAACCTTCGTCCATTCATCAGGCAACTTGAAAATACCATTAGCACAAAACCCATGTGGTTCTGAATAAAAAAGCCCCCTTCCCGTAGAGACAAAAACAGGCGGGAGCCAGGTGGAGCAATGCCAGGCGAATACGGCGGATGAGGCAAAAGGCCCCAGTCAAGCCCACGCAGCCCCGTTCGGGCAGCCAGAGACACATGCGGTCTGGTACCATCCCGCTGAAACACAACTCTAGGCTCCAATCCCCCGAGTCCCCCCACCAAACTCAACAACCGTCGACAGCACACATCCGAACCAATGGTCCGGCCACGTGGAAGAATCTCATAGTATTAATACCATAAGATTCTTCCACAAAACCAAACCATCAACTCGGATGCACACTGTCGACAGCCGTCAAACCCGGCAGAAAATCCCGAGAGACTAAGGCCCGAGGCCGCAAACAGAAAGAGAGCCGCGCCCCAACAAGACAACGCCAGACCACATGTGCTCCCGGCCACCCGAACAAAGCTGCACAAACCCGGCTGGGATCCCACACCCGACAATGCTCCACCCGACCATCACCCATTCCCGCCTCCACAGAACTCATTGCAAGGAAAAAGCCCCACTGATCCAGAGGATGCTAAAAAGCACGCAAAAACTTGCCCTCCTCAAAACCAGCCAAATTTCACGCCGATGGCATTTTCAAGGCACTTGACAGATGGACAAACGACACCAATGATAATAGAAGCCATTCTACCAAACAAAGTTTACTGAAACATCACCCATCATTGCATTGCAAATTAGAAAAAAAACGCCAAGGACTTTCCGGACTACCTGACAATAAATTGTAAAACTTTGGTAAAACAAATGAACGGCGAGATTTTATTCTTTTCTTAATGCAGCTATTTTTTAAAAGGAAAGGGATTTCTTTGATTGTGACGTCACCAAGCCTCTTACGACACTCCTTTTGAAATGGTAATTGATCGTATTAAGTTTCATGTTGGTGCACCATTAGCTTCGGAGCAGTTAAAGCGCACGTACGCACATGTAAAGCTTTGCCTTTAACATGGGATGTAACATCGTCGGGAGGTCACCAACCCCTCAGATCAATCATCTTGTTGTTGTGATCAATCGAGCTCAGTTTGATGTTTAAACCCCGAGCAGTTTTTTGATCAGTTAACTAAAAGAAAACAGAAAAAATTCTTGCTTTATATACATAGATCAGCAATTCCGTTCCCGCATTAAATAATTGGTACAGTAGTTTGTAAAAGCAGCAGGTTTTAATTTTGAGTTGCAATAATTCGTTTATCGAATTTCAGTATTTTGTTAGTTTGGTGAACACCTCCTTGTATCGTCATGTTGTTGTTTAGGTCCCCTGATAAAGTCTTTAAGCGTGAACCTCACAATAGAAACATAGAATAATTGCTTATAATTTCTGAGTGATATATAAGTTGTCCTTTGCTCAATATCCGAATGGCTCTAACTTCTAATTTTGTGGTCTCATTACTGTAGTACTTTACAGTATATCGCCCGTCACTAATATTTCCTCTAATCTTTTTTCTTCGTGTGCGGAAAAATTTTAAAAGTGTGCACTCTTAAAAAACAATCTAAATTTGTATTGAAAAAATATATAAATTTCATGTGCGGCATTATTATACTTGTATGCGCGCGCACAAACGTACACGTCAGAGGGAACACTGCCCGTCACCAAAGAACAAGCGATAACTCAGTGAAGGTGCCAATAATTCGTATATCAACCTCAAAAGATGGTACCCCTAATATGTTTATCATACGCCGACAGCCTTCATCTTGCAAAGCAATACTAGCGATTTGGCATTTTTTTTCAGTCTCTTCAAAAGGTGAAACTAGGAGAAAGTTGGGTGATATGGACCTACCTTGTAATGTGGGCCAGCTAAAGCTCCCTTACCAAAAGTAAAATAAAACGGATAAATGGGTGAAAATGATTTCTTGTTTTTCAGCATTTTTTTAAAGAATTAATGGTATTTATTTTGTTTTGCTGACAAAATAACGCCAGTACTTCAAGTTTTCTGTGCACATTTTCCACAATTGTAAAATTGACTGATTTTTAAAACATTACTTTTTTGCACCACGCTGTATTTAAGTACAACATTGCACAATCAATAAAATGATGTATTTCAAAGTTAGTGGTCCATATAACCCATCTAAATGAGAATTGATAGGGGATATGGGACACACAAAATACCTTATTGCAACAAAAACAGCAGAACCAGTATCTCAATTTTTTTCTTCATATTGCAGGCAGCGTGTGACATCATAAGAGCAAATAACAATTAGTGCTTGAGGACCAGGCAATTTTTCTGAGCGAGTCCATATGCTCGACTTTCTCCTACTATGACAGAACTCCGATTCCCTCCAAATGCTGCAGGAGTTCAATCAAGAACTACAAGATGCACTTCGTTTGCGACGGTTTTCTGTTAAATGAAAATGGAATTTTAGCCCTTTTATAACAAATACAAAGTACGCAGCACATCAATAAAAGTGAAAAATTACCATTACGAGATTAACAGCGATTGATACAATCGTGGCAAAAAAGAACTTAAATACAACCTACAAAGCACTAAGTAGAAAGAGCATGAGGCCAAGGAAGAACCAATTGCCAGCAGGCAGATAATTAAAGGCCAGCGGAGTACAAACCAATTTTCAAGCGTCTATATACTCTACGCTAATTTTTCAGGTGTCGAAGAAGAAGGACTTGTTTTCTATAGTAGGATCCAAATTAACCCCTAAATTTTATTCTTATTGTCACTTTAAAGTATCCAGCTCGTTAAAGCTGGCGAAACAGGCACTTTGTGATCGTCTGTCAAATCCGAGACAAGAGATAGGTTTACTCAGGAAAAATTCGGAAAATTCAAAAGCGAAATGATAATGTTGTCTTTGTGTAAACTGTAAAGTGTCTCTAAAGCAGCTCTACCTCCTATTTATCATGCCGCTTTAAAAGCGCAGAACAAGAAGGCGCCAGCGAACATTCTTATCACAACAAGAAAAGCAGTAAACATGTTTACAACAAGCTTATGTGATGCAACATACTAACAGCGTAGAAAAAGCCAAATTTCCAGGTTTGCTTTCCAAATTCTGCGTACCGCACCCAATTTTACAAAAAATATCATACTAATGACGGATGTTTTGAGCGAGTAAAAACCTAACAGCAAGTACTGCAATGTCAATGGTAAACGAGGGCTCATTGCAATAAACAATATCCAGCGGCGTTGACAGGAGGGCCAAGAGGGTGTCTACAAAACCCCAAATTTTTACGGATCTTAGGTTTGCTAATTTGCACTTCTTTAACCACAAAAACACATAATTTGATAATTATAAACTTAAGCTCCGAAAACATGAACAAAAATCTTCAAGTGGAGACAGGGCAAAAGCACCAATTTCAAAGGAATATTTGCAAAAACATTGAAAAACAAATCATGATACCCGAGACATTGCTTCAAAAAGTTAATCTCCAAGTAAAAGATCTGCATCTCAAGCGATGCAAACCGGTCGGGTCGCAGTTCTTGAAAATTTTCTGGTCAAACTGATCGAAAAAAACTTTTTTGGTCTAAAAATTTCTTGAAAGCTTTTTTAATTTTTTCGGACAAAAAGAACACTTTTTCAGAATGGTAAACTTTGGCAACCAAAATGCTTTGCTCGGACAAATATTGTTTGGCATCCAGCACACTTCATAAAGAGAAGATAATTTTTGCGATACGCAACTGTCGCATCATAAAGTATGTGGTTGGATCAGTAGATGCTAAATGCCAAGGTTGCCGTTTTTGCACCAATCAACACTCTCTCGACGTGGTGGCGCAGTCCCTGACCCCATCCGGTTTGGCCAAAATAGCTGTTGACCTCTCTTAGGGTCCCAAATACCCTGGGCTCTATCCTAACCAAACATTTATTAGCAGTGCTGCCCTCTGAACGATTGGAGAAGGGCAGCATGCACTTTTTCGAAAGTCGGTCGCCTGCCTTTTCTTCTTCATTTTTCTTGCCTCTATCTCTCTCGTCTTGTCATTCTTATTCTACTACCGATAAGCGGCAAGATTTATCCAGGTCCTAGCCCTATCTTTCCCGGTTCTGTTTGCGCCCCAATGTTGTATGGAAGGGCAGGTCAGTGCAATGTTGCACCTGTTCACTTTAGGTGTTCTTTCCTTTCTTCTTCGTAGTTTAACTCTCCCTCCAGATCTCACTCCTGGAGCATTATTCCAATTGCATGTAGCTTTTTCTGAGGGTACCCAGTCTACTAACACTGCGTAATCTTTTCGGGGTCCTCCAGAATGCATACTCGCATCCTCCAGAATGCATATCACCCATCCGTCTCTCTATCAATGCACCTTTTTCTCTCATTCTCGTCTGCACACCTCCACTCTCCTCTGCCCCGTCACTAATTCCTACTTTTCATCTTCCCAACTCTTTTCCACTTCCAGCTCTTCTTCCTCGCCTCCTGCTTCCTTTTCTCGTGTTGAGTTGCTCAGAATATTTCAATGGAACGCAAGAGGTTCTTGTGCCAGCAGGATTGAACTTCTTCACGTTCTCCCGATTTTTGCTGTCGATTTTTTTCAGTATTCACTAATCTAATCTCGACTCCTCTTCATATTTCAAAATTACTGAATGCTCTGCTCCGCAATCTAATTGCACTACTGCCGGTTTTGCTGTGATTCACCTGTTGACTCGGACACTAGCGGCAGTGTACTCATTTTTGTCAGACTAAACCTATTCTTTTCTGAACTCTAAACTTCCGCCCTCTCTCTTCGCTTAATACCCACTTTGATTATTGTCTCGCTAAAGAACTTCTTTCTCTTCCTTTAATGTTTGTGCTCTTCCTATTCGCTCTTCTTCAGTGAATAGTAGAGCTAACTCCTTTTCTCAAATGTTCTCCCTTTCATCTGAAATCTCTTCATTCTGGGGAACTTCAACTGCCATCACCCTCTTTGGCACTTAAAAGGTATTTCATTCACTAGTGGGGAGGAAGTATTCCATAGGGTTCATCTTTCTGATCTTCTTCCTTTAAATAATCGTGACATCTCTACTCTTCTCTTCATTGTTCCTCCGGCAGTTGCTTCTTTTTTGAAATTTTTTTTCCTCCTTCTTGTTTTGCCTTTTTCTGCTCCTAGGAATTGCTTCAAACTTGAGTTCTGATCACATCCAAAATCTTTTTACCATTCCTTTTCTCCACTCTCTGGCCCTAATAAGCATTCTTATTCCTTCAATTTCCAGAGAACCAGTTGGGATGATTTTGCTTTTTACATCGACTTGCACTGTCCTTCTGCAGAAGAATACTCCCCTTTTTCCCATGCTGCTGCGCTCTTCACCTTTTTGGCACTACACTGCACATGCAGCTAAATCTTCAATTCCTTTCCTTACGCCAAACTCAAGCCTGATAGTCTCCTGAAGTGGAAGAGGCAATAAGGAAAAGACGCAAGGTTCCGCTTACAGTAGTGATGAAGAGCGCAAGGCTTACATTTCAGTCTCTCAGCATGGCTCGTCCGACATCGCCAAAACCAAGGCTAAGACATGGCTCGAGACATGCTTGTCTTTTTCTTAAACCTGATCCTAAATCAGTCTATTCTACACTTCGTTCTGTTGCTGGTCCTTCTTTTTCTTCTTCTTACTTCTCCCCTAATTTTGCAAACTGCTCTTCTTCCAGGGAGTCGACATTGGCCTGTTCCAACCACCTAAAATTTCATTTTTCACTTTCTCAGTCAAAAGCTTTGCGTAGTAGATCCAGAAGCTGCTTGTGTGAACTCTGCTCTCCTACTCTGTAAAGTCTCATTTCCCTTTCTGCTTTCAGCTCCTGTGAATTTTATGCGACTGCCGCAATCCTCTCCTTTTCTACCACTATCGGCACAGAAGAGCTCCTATACTTTGGCAGCACCTGCCTCGCACTAACCTTGATCTTCTTTTTTATGTCTTCAATCTCTCCGGGTGTTTGAGTCCCTTTCCTTCCATCTGAAAGTCATCATCATCTAATTTCCATCCACAAGACTAGAAAATCTCTCGACTTATCTGCTTCCTTCGGGCCTATCTCTTTCTCCTTCCTGCGTCTTAAAGCTGTTTGCGCACATCATTCTATCTCGTCTGCTCCTCTTTCAGAAGTCTAATTCCATTCTCTTTTCCCACAGAGCCGGTTTCCTCCCTGGTCGGTTTGTGCTTGATCAAATTCTTTATCTTTTTCGGTTCATTCCGATAGATTTAACAAACCCATGTCAGGTTCTTGGGCAATGTTGCTACTATCTACTTCTCTAAAACTGTCTGGTATCCCACTCACTCTCAGAAAGTTTTTTCGGCTGGTTTCCTTGATTTTTTCTATTGCCTCAGTGTTTTCTTACTCACAGGCTTGCTTGCGTGGTTTTTTAAATAAGCAGGTTGCTCCTTTTGAGTTCGTCAAGTTCTTCCGTAAGGATCCGTTCTTGGCTCAGTTTTATTCTCTCTTTTCATCAACGATCTCCTCGCGTCTCTGTATTCTTCCGTCAGCTTTTCTCCTTTTTGCTGACAATATGGCCAACTGGCCATTTGGTTCTCTCCCTTTGGTTCCCGCTGCTGTGGAGGGCACAAACGGGGTTGTGACCCGACTCGATCGCGAGTGTGAGCACTGGTTTCTTCCTCTCAATCCGAGAAAATGCAAAGCCTTCTTCATCTTGGTGGTTCCCCATCAAGCGCCATTTTCGACTGCCTCTCGTCCTCCCCTGTACTTCTTTTCTGAGGCATTCCTACTTCCTTCCAGCCACCCTGACTCATTTCACTTTGTCTTTTTATAAGCGACCGCTTCGTCTTTCCATCTCCATACTCATTTCGGGTTTGGCCAGACTAAGGGTGAAACCTAGCGTTCAATTCTATGTTAAATTTGCCGTGGCCAGCATTTGGTCTGTGTGCTTTTTATTTTGAGCTTACCTGAATTTTAAACCGAGACCTATGAGTGGCAGCGTATTGCGCGTATGTTGTGATTCGATATAAGTAAGAGGGAGAAAAAGAGTTGATGAATTAGTTGGTGCGTCGCGCGCTGTTGCATTTGACAAACCTACCCTGTTTAAATAGTCAAGCCGTTGAAACTTATAGCAACGAGATTGTTGAGGTTTTGTTTAATAATGATTTTATACAACTAACTTTAGATGTGTAGTAAAATGTGATTTAAAATGGAATGATGTATAGCAGAATATGAATTGGACCCATCATTGGATATTATTCTGAGATTAGGTTGAAATAATAGGTAAGAACATCGTAGTCATAAAATTTTGGAAGCATGGGCTTGCTGTTGTTTCTGTGTTTACAGCAGCGTGCGCGTGGTTACTCTTAATGATGGGACGAGTACTCGAAATCGGAATCGGAGAATTTTAATTGAATTTCCGTTTCTGAAAACGATTCTTTATAATTTGTATGGTTGCAACTTAACTTACAATCTAAGAATATTGGAACTTGAATATGAATAAACACCTTCAAAGAATTTACTTGAATATTTTTTTTTCTAAACCTTTACTCTTTTCATTTCATTCTATTATATAAGAAACTTTTTTTCCATTTTGCTATAACAAAACCATTTATGTTCCTTCTGAATGCATAATTAATAAAAGTATTTTGTCCAAAAAGTATTTGTTTCTTTAACCAGCTTCTGGGTCTGAAAATTATCATGAATACATTGCATGCATTGGAATTGGGACTCGTATCGGAATCGGAATTTTAATGAGGTATCAGGACTCGCATCGGAATCGTTATAAAACATCACTAGTTACTCCCCATCTGTGTGCAACTGTGCGTATTTAGTTAGCGTGCGACTTCTGAGTTCGGCATAGTATGGTAAGATTTTCGTAAATCTGCGTTCACCTTACATATGAGATTATTTGCTGCCTATGTTTATTTAGAAAACCGTTTCCTGTAAGTCTGCGTTTTTTTGTCAATATATCATCTTTCAGCTTTGACTTTGGTGGGACACCTTCAGTGGACTAACAGGGACGCGTCTTTTGACTAAAACTTTAGGAATACTGCGTATTCTTTACACTTAGATTCTCCCATTCTTTCAGGAGTCTTTTTGCGTCGACTCACCCGCTTATGTTTTTCCTTCCTGCCCCAGGAAACCTCTCTCTGCTTGCGCTCCTTCTCTACCTTGAAACGCACTTTTCTTCAGCGTGTAGCTCACCCTTGCTACTCCGTGCTGTAATTTTTCACTCTCTTGCCGCGGTGCGGTTCTTTTCCACATCGACTTTCTCCTATCTCACTCTTTCGTAACTTGGACAAATGGCTTTGTATTTTTCCTTTTAGCAAAGAAGGATCTAGCGTCCTTGCCAACTGCTCACTTTCAGGCGTTGAGGCCACCTTCACCTTTTCGGCAGGCCATGCGTGTTCCAGTCTTTCTGCTGAAACCTGCGCCACTCTGTAAGTTTTCCGCTGATTTCGGTAGCACCAACAAGTCTTGTCACTTTTCTCCCCTTCTCCTCCTCTCAGACTCTCACTATGTTCGTGCTACTTTTTTTCCAACTCCGTTCTTTCTTCTATCTTACACCCCCTGGCAGGAACTGTCCTTCCTCTCCTCATCTACTATCAGATTACAACGGGTCACCGGTCATTCAATCATTTCTGCCGGGCAATGACTCGGCCGATAAGTTGACCAGACGTAGCGCGCTGCTTCAGTCATCTACTGTACCATTTCGTGTCTCTTCTTACCTCTCTTGTCCACTTACCTCTTCTTCTCGGACTGGAAGCGCACCATCTTATCTACATTCTTCGACTGTTGTCGACTGCCACGATTGTTGCGTTCTCATTCGTTTTTGCTGCAACGGTCACAGCCTTTTGTTAAACTCTTACCTCGCAAGGAATGGAAAAAGCAAGAATCATTCTTGCAGCGCTTGCAGTCATACGACCCAAGACACCTCTTATCTCATTCTGCATTGTTCTGCTATGGACTCTTGGCACCTCTCGCTCTTTGACAACTTCTTTTTTCTCTACATCCTCTGGTCCAGGTCTTGAAGAGTTTCCCTGGTTTTGGGGCTCCATGGCCTACCGCCATGCCCCCATTCGCCGAAAGGGCACGGTAACAACAACTTGTAATTTTTGCGATACGCCATAACTGCGTAATAAATTAAGCTTTTAGATCAATGGATGCTGATTGCCAAGGCGGTTGTAGTAATGCAGCAAAACTACCAATTTACTTCTTAATTTACTTATTAAGCTTCTTAATTTACAGCACGTTTTTGTAATCTACATTTGTTAATTTCTACACTTCTTCATTTAAACTTGTTCACTTTTTGGAGTTCCGTTTTATCTTTAGGCGTTGATTTGTAGTTTTAAATTTGCAATAGAGCTGACACCAAAATTGATAGGAAACACAGAAATTGGATTTACCATGTTGAGATATCGTTGTTACAGAGTTTTGTTAAGCATCTTCTAAACGTTAATTTTGTTGTGAAATTTTTTTTTTTGTTTAATTCAAATAATGAAAATAGATACAATCAATTAAAAATCAAAAGAAAACTATTGGGAACAGAATCAACATCATTTTTATTCGTTTAGATTGACCAAATTTTACAGAAACCAGCGCTATTTTAAATGAGACCAACTTTTTTCGTAGACGATTTGACGCAATCAATTTGATACAAAAAATCTGATACCTGCACCACTATCTTGAGCGAGCCTTGAAATAGATCTTTGTATAAAGATGTTTCAATGTTTTAACCTTGGCCCAGTTTTGACCAACCCAAGAATTAAATCAGAATGTCTCACTTTATATGCACTCACAATATTACTCGGAAATTACTAGTCTTGAATTAGGCAATAAACCTACTTCTATTTATAATAAAGGGGCACCGTTAGTAGCTAGAACACTGTGATCGCGCCAACCCTGTCGAAAAACTGTGTGGAGGAATCTCCTTGTGTGATTATTTAGTGGTATCTGGCGCTAGTTACGTCGCCTATCAGGTCGCGCTATGTAACACACTAGTCGTTACCCGTGCGGTGTGCTAGTTGTCGGAATCGGTAGCTATGCTCGAAGTGGAATAGACCAAGTGGTTGACCTCTTGGCAGCTGTGCATTACATATGCCGCCGTGCAGCCATTTGGGATGCACCGAAATCAGTTAAGCGCTCTTTTATCGTTACGCGTATATTATATTCTTAAACGTCAGCGTTAAAGCAACGCGTCTGTTGGATTCGAACCCACGTCTGTGGAGCTGACCTCCTCGCGCGCCGAGTTGCGCTGCCATGCTCCACGTGCTGCCAGCCATGCCTTAAAGCACCGCATTTAGTTTGCAACCTTTGGAAGACCTTTTCATGCCTAATCACTGCTTGTGTGATCAGCTTTACATGTGGATATCAGTTTTGGTCCATAATCGAGCGGCTAGCAGTACGTCAAAACGAACTTCGTTCAAAAGTAAACGACACGTAAGTTTTGTGTTTTGTGCTAGCTTGTTTTATAAAAGTCAACGTTAATGCTATTAGGGGGGATCTCTTTGCCCTTGACAAGCCCTGCTAATGAGTCCAAAAGGACGAAACGCGTCCAGGAATGGCTTTGTAAATTTGAAAATATATCTCTCAATAGCATTACTCCTTTCGGAAGCCTCTCGCTTTCAGCGCTTGCTCTGTTGTTTTGTTTCTCGCTTATGAGACGCTCTCTATCGATCGTAACCACTTGGAGTAAGCAATATATATAAATATATAAAATTGTCACTTAGCTTCCTAGTGCTCAACAGCAAGCTTACCAGAGTCGTAATATTTCTATTTGTACAGCTGCAGAATTGACATTAAAACGTTAAAACCACAACAGTCTGTTTCGCCTAGAGGCTCATCGAGTGGTGCGTCTGCAAAATACATATAAAGCGCTATAAAACGCTACAAAAACCGACATAAAAATATAAAAATTCAACCGATAGGTGTAATACATTTGAAAATTCAGCAACTAATGCGACTAGTCTCAGAAGTTAGGAAAGACATCAGTTAAGCCGCCGGTGGTACTGGGTAATAAGACTTTTGGCGAGGGTTGATTGCCAAACGCGAAGCTCTAGAGAAGGACGGGATCGAAAATAGTGCCGGCACTACAAAAAATTTGTTGGTTGGACGGCATTTTCCCATCAGTTCGGTTCTCTTATTCAGTGATGTAGTGGGACATGCTTGGAGAATAGCGCACTTCTCTGCGAGACACAGCATGTAAACCC
Source organism: Trididemnum clinides (assembly GCA_963675345.1). Lineage (NCBI taxonomy): Eukaryota > Metazoa > Chordata > Ascidiacea > Aplousobranchia > Didemnidae > Trididemnum > Trididemnum clinides. The sequence continues at coordinate 50,074,234 of OY776284.1, read as the reverse complement.
TTGCCCCTGGTTGGTGAGGGGTGGATTGCGTGACAATTTCCCAAGTAATTAAGGGGCTTTTCCCATTGGTTTTGTGAAGCCAGAATGCCTTTGAAAGCTCGGTAGCATCGCTTTTTCGTTGGTATTTAAAGCTATGGCTGTGGTTGTAGAAACGGGCTTTGCACTCCGTTTCATGCCGCCACACCGACGAATTTAAATTAAAAAATTGTTTGTAATACCGACATTATTTTTGATCCCGTCCTTCTCTAGAGCTTCGCGTTTGGCAATCAACCCTCGCCAAAAGTCTTATTACCCAGTACCACCGGCGGCTTAATTGATGTCTTTCCCAACTTCTGAGACTAGTCGCATTAGTTGCTGAATTTTCAAATGTTTTGCATTTATTTGTTAAATTTTTATATTTTTATGTCGGTTTTTGTAGCGTTTATAGCGCTTTATATGTATTTTGCAGACGCACCAACTGATGAGCCTCTAGCCGAAACAGACTGTTGTGGTTTTAACGTTTTAATGTCAATTCTGTAGCTGAACGAATATATATACATACACACACCAGATAAAACATTGTAATCATAGGGTTTGCAAATATGATCACTTAAAATTGTATACTTACCAGAATCATTCTCTTACATCAGATAAAGCAAAAATATTGCCTTCTTCGATATAAGCTAAGAATAAATATCATATCATGAAGATGCTTAACAGCTAAATCCATAATATTGTCAACTTTGATTTTTTAGCACTGGTAAATTAATTCACACTTATAGTATTCTACCAATTGTGATTTACCAATGACATGATAATATCTCTGTAGCATGCTTCAAGCAATTTGATTTAATAATCTATGTTGAAGTTAGCACAAAAAACTAACATTTTAAATCATCATTAAAATCAATAAACTTTGGCATTAGACGTTGTTTCAGTAGTATGCTTGTTTACTAACCATAGTACTCATCTTTGCACACATCTTGCTGTTCAACTGCTATAAAAGTTTACAGAAAGATATTAAAATCCACGGCATATTTTAGATTGAATAACATAACCAGTGATCACCAGATCGTAATTCGTGATACCACTGAATGATTAAATAGCTACCTTGTAGCCTATTGACTGAAATCAAATTGCATTTTGAGATACGCTCAGTATTTAGGCTGTATGCAGATATAGTAGCATTAAAGAAAACATCAGCCGTCACCTTACAAAAAGTATTGTATAGGTTTTGCATTGATTCACCGAAAAAATAAAATGCTTAGGCCTAATTTATTTTTAACATTGTGCACAACGTTTTCAAAAATCCGAGTCCCTTTAAAATATCCGGGCTCGGCACTAAAGGTACCCCTTAGATCCCTTTTTCAACGCTCCTGTAAGAACGTAGCTAGAATCCTGAATTGATTCGACAAACTCACGTTTTCTTCCACTGCAGTCGCCTTTGGTCAACTGTAAAAAGGTTTACTCAAGTTATTAAAAATCATATTGTCATTCAAAAAAAATTACAGAGAAATATTAAAATTCACGGCACCAATTAGATTAAATAACACAACAAAGCATCACCAGATTGTAATTCGTAATACGACTGAATGATTAAATAGCTACTAGTATCGACTAAAATCAAATTGCATTTTGAGATAGGCCTACATACAATATTAAAGCTGAATGCAGATACACTAGCATTAAAAAAATATTAGTTTTCAAAAATCCGGGTCCCCTGAAAAAAACAGGGCCCGGTACTAAAGGTACTCCCCTAGACCCCTTTTCCAACGCTCCTGTAAGAACGTAGCTGGAATCCTGAATTGATTCGACAAACCCACGTTTTCTTCTACTGCAGTCATCTTTGGCCTACTGTAAAAAAAATTAACCCAAGTTATTCAAATCAAATCGGCAACCACACCTTTTTAAAGAAAGTTTTTTACCTTTTATTTTGAGAATAAAGACTTTTTATATGCTTTAAGTCAGGAACTGATTGAAAATGTTACAAAAACAGCAAAAAATTGCCACAAACAAACGGCAAACTGGCCGCTAAAGCGGAGGGTCGGCTAGCGAAGAGAGGTTTAAATTTTTCCAATCGGGTGTGATGACAAAAAATTGGATCGCTTCCATCTCTGATTGAAGTGAAAATCAGTAGATATTTGGCAGTTTACATCCAAATAGATAAAATACAAAGTAACAATCTCCAAACAATGGTTTTGTTCCAAACACAAAAACACCACAATTCGGCTAATAAAGCAACCAGTAATATACCAAAAGTAAATGAAAGCTTTTTAACTTTTTGGCAAACAGTGATGCACTCTGTTAAATTGGATTTAAGAATGCGTTCTATATTTTTTCAATTTGACCATGTGGCAAAAAAGCCATTTTGTTGATAAAAACCTTGTCTTAAAGTTACAAAAATGCTTTAAATTATGTAATTAAAATCAAGTTAGTAAATATCAAGTAAGGGAAAACACCGATAAAAACACGCAAGAGCCAAATTCAAACAAAGTAAATTTCATTGAGTAAACCTGTAGCGAGTAAGACTTTTTCAAATGAGATTTGGTCTTTTTTGTCGTTTATTTTTTTCAGTCTAGCCTATAGCTCTTTTTTAGCATTCTTTGTTAGATCTAGCTTTATCTAACCTTTTTTTTATGGCCAGTGTTACCGTGAATTTTCTGTTTAAAAACTTAGTTTAGGTAGAAATATGGTAGCCAGTAGATTAATGAACATTTTATTTCAAAACGTATCGCTTTATACTGAAAGCATCATCAGTTGTAATTAAAATGCTACCTGTTGGGCTAAGTTTAGCATTTAACTGGTCTAAGATTTACATTTAAAGCATAAATACAGCCACATTTAGGGGCTGGCATAAATGAGTTGTTCAAGGCAACACAGTGATAAACCTAATGCTGTGGTCAACTACATCCTGAACAAAACAAAAAATGTGATGGTAAGTTATTGCGTATAAGAACCTGAGAACTTGCTTTCTAGATTTTCCAGCAACATCAGGCAAAAAACGCTACTAAACCAGCCTTTAAATGCCTGTACATCAAACCAACTGCTGATTGTAGCATCATATCTTGCTCTACTGGCGCTCCCTTTCATCCATATATATACAAATGTTTGGCTTTGTCCACCATCTTTGGTGGGGAGGAATTCCCCCTTTGCATTTCCACAAAACATAACACTGAGAGATTCTTTTGAGTGTTCTATTTTTCTTAAGATCTCCTCATGCCTCTATGCGCAATGACCTTTTTTTTCTCCAGGGTTATTGGTTACATTTGTTTCATCATAATTGTAAAGGTTTTCTGGAGCAACACCTTTCAGTATTTCACTGATATTGTCAAGATATTTAGGAATAGTTTTTGAAGGTACTTCTGCTCTTGTGCCTTTCAGATTACCTGAAATTTAGTGTTGTGGTCTTTCCAGTCCATTAAGATGTCAATTATCCTTAGAAGTTTACTTTGCATTTTTGCAATAGCCTTACTTGTCCTCGTTGTTTTTGATGCAAATTGTAGTCAATGTCAAAGAGTGGCCTAAACATTGCATAAGAACTAGGGCAGGTTGTTCATCTTTTCATTGTTTGTAAAGGCCGATATTAATTTTAGTCATGATGCTAGCATTATTAATAGCAATTCCTGTCAATTTAGAAAAGTCCAGTCCATGCTTTTGCAGTATTTTTTAACTCTTTTGCCCCTGCAATTATCAAATGATGATCTTTTGTTTTCAGTTTCTCTCAATTTTTTTCCACGTTAAAAAATCAGTTTACTACAAATGAATTTATGACTCTATTTTTTATCTGATTTTCATAAAATTTTAAAATTTTCAAAAAATCATGCGTAATTTCTCATGCATTGGAAGTTGTAAAAATCTTTGCCCTAATTCTTGAATTTTCTCACTCAAAAAAAGTTAAAAAGACCAAGAACCCAGTTGCAGACAAAAATTGCCAAATTTTCAACAAGAGCCAATTATCTTGAAATCAAATTGAGATTACATGTTTTCCAGCAAAGCAAACCCTTTATCATTAACACAGTCTGAAAACTACTCTTTTGCAACATTGACAAAATTTCCAGCAAAATAAAAAGGTTTACCTATTAACACTTTAAGTGCCGCGCATCTTGCAACGTCTGCTCGCTGGTGCCGGGTGCTTTTCGCGTTTACGTGTAATCGTTTTAATTTCATGCGCGTAGTCCTTTAGTTTCTGGTATTCACAAGCAGACAATCACTGCTTTTCCTAAGTGAACTAATCAAAATCTTTATAACAACAGTCAAAACTGTCTAGCTCACAATCGACGTTAATCTACGTCGAATCCAGCGATTCGGCACTTAACTGATAGATTTTCACAATTGACGTAGATCTACGTCATAAAGCACTCAATGCAAAGTATCCAATGACGTAGATCTAAGTCGTAAAGCACTTAAAGTGTTAAAATTTTCAAATTTTTTAGAGGTGTCAATACTCCCCTAAAAAATTGGTATGGAAGATGAAAAAAGTAGATTTGAGTTTAAAAATATGATATGTTGCTGAATACTGGTCTTATTTGAAAGCTTTGGTAATTTGCTTTCCAGCAATATAAACTTTAAATAGTCTAGGCTAAGTGGTATATGATATTTACTGATCAAAAATAAGTACCGTCCATCATGTCAGTTCAAAACCCCCAAAATTTTTTGACTTACCTTCACTAAATTATAATTTTTAGAAAAACTACATCCTTTGAAAAGATAAAATAAATTGCAAACATTTTACCGCTAAAGTGGTAGTTTTGTATCAAGTCTCCAAGGAGATAGAAGCTAAAATTCAAGTTTTAAAGCTAGTGCAAGTTTAGTTTCTCTAAATCAAAGTTTGCTGTATTTCCCTTGTTTCTTAACAAATGGGAGGGGTGTAGAAAAGTTTTTGTTTCATTGCTAGTGACAACATATATTCTATTTAAACTTGACATTTTCTGAATCTTGAAATTCCCTGTTCAAAAATACATAGTGTTACATGGTTTAGGCTAACCTCTAGCACAGTGTTTCCCAACCTTTTTTGTTGGCAGACTAATTCCAAACCTGCCAAAGTATTTGCGGACTCAAAATGCAACAATGAAGGCCACTTCACACTGAGTGTGATTAGTTTACAACATTACGTCCCTTAATCACAATTTGAGTGAAGAGGCCACGAAACAAACACAATGAAACTTTACAGAACTTAAACACAGTCAGTTTAATGCCACAAACAGAAGCTGCATTTACTACTTTCAATGGGAACCTTGTCCCTGGACTTTCGCTACTAGCTTGTCGAAATTAGGGTCTATGGTTGTCAACGCGCATCTAATGTCATCTTCTGGTTGAAGTTGGTTGCGGAAAATCCAGCTTCGCAGAGATATGTAGTTGGAAAAGGTAGGAGAGCTTTTGTTGCCTGCCAACAGAGATCAGATAGATTTGGTTCCTTTGATTGCACTTCTGCCCAAAATTGAGTCAGAGATACATTTTCGAACTTGTTCCTCCACAGTTGTCGATTCTGCAACTCAATCAGCTGTTCAGCTATGCAGTCCATATCAGGGTGAACATGCAAAGCTGATACCTCGAAAGGACATCGTACCCAGTTAAACTTTTTGCTGTAATCATTAGGAGGGATATATCTATCCAACCCGAAAAGAAATGAAGAAAGGTGATCAAGAAATATCTCACGAACGCTGTCCAAATTAAATTCTTCTTCTTCTACAAATGAGTTTAATGCTGGAAACGCAGCTATCTTCCCTTGTTCCATTCAATGCATCCACAACTCCATTTTAGCTTTGAAAGTGATAATATCTTCAGACACATCCAAAAATATTTTGTCTTTCCCCTGCATAGAGGTATTTAGTTGATTTAAATGACTGAAAAAATCAGCTAAAAATAACAACTTTGCAATCCACTCGTTGTCTTTGAATCGCTCTGAAAGCTCATGTTTTCGTTCTTATAAAAAAGCACCTACTTCGTTGCGTAAGCTAACTATTCTCTGCAACACTTTTCCTCTTGATAGCCAACGGATGTTTGAATGATACAGAAGTCCACTGTGTTCAGGTCCCATTTCGTCACAAAACACACGAAATAAACGAGTGCATAAGGAGTGGGATTTTATATAATTGACAACACATACAACCTCCTTGAACACTGAAGCCAGGTTGCTTGAATGTCTTTAGCGGCAAGATTTTCTCTGTGAAGGTAACAGTGGACAATTAAAATGTCATTGTTTTGCTTTTTCGCAAAACTCATAAATCCTTTTTTGATTCCCATCATAGCTGGAGCACCATCGGTGCAAGCAGACACGCAGTTAGTCCACAAAAGCTGATGTTCTTCAAAAAAAGAATCTACCTTTTTATATATTTCTTCCCCTGTGGTGTATTTAGTCAGCGGTCGACAAAAGAGAAATTGTTCTACATAGTCATCGGCAGTGCAATAACGTACAAACACCATCAGCTGGGCGTCGCTTCCTATATCTGTTGTTTCATCTAACTGCAGACTAAAATTTTTACTTCGCTTCACAGCAGCAATCCTCTGCTGTAGAATATCAGCTGAAAGTTCTTCGATTCGTCATTTGATTGTGTTGTCTGACAACGGAACCATAGCCAGTTTATTAGCAACAACCTCTCCGCACATTATCCGGGCCATTTCAATGGCTGCAGGCTTAATCAATCGTTCTCCTGTTGTATGAGCAGCTTTAGCTCTAGCAATTTTCCACGCAACAGAATAGGAAGCTAGCACTGCATCTTTATGAGAGTAGGCTACTCCTCCCCAAATACTCGGACGATCAATGCGGCTTCTCTTGACATGCAGTTCCTTGCTCTTAAAGAATTCGTAATCTTTGCCAAGGTACTTTTCGTGTTTAGATCTAAGGTGCCGTTGAAGTTTAGCTTCTTTTAAAGAGCTGTGAGCTAAAACTTCTAAACACAACACACACTGTGGCCTGACCTCGCCATTTACTTCCACTGACGTGAATCCAAATTTTAAAAAGTCTTCATTATATGAAAATACTTGTTTTCCTTTTGCCATTGAAAATCGTCTGTTGTACTACGTTAAAATTTACTGCAGTTTAAATTTCAGACTCGTCCTCGTGGTTAGGACTATGCGGGAGCAAGATAAAAAAGAGAAAGGAATGCGAGCGCAAAGGCATGCATGACAGATTCGTTGTGATGTAATAAAACAAAATTTATTACATTTCACTCCCTAGGGAAGTTTCAACATTACAAAAAAGTCAAAGCGTGCGCATTGCGCAATGAATAAAAAAGTTCCAAAATCGTTAAAACTGGTTACCTATATGCGGTTATAAGGTTTTATCATTAAAACTAGTTGATGTTATTTTGAAACTTGCTGTTGTGCTCGCGGACTCATCAAATCCTTCCACCGACTCAAATGAGTCCGCGGACTCGGGTTGGGAAACACGGCTCTAGCAGATAGTGACTGATCACATCTTAGGTACTAAATTTACCTAACAAAATTTAGTACTGGTCAACAAAAAGGTCATCGGCCTCAGAAAGTTGCAAATTGTAGAAAACTTAGGTTTTAAGGTAAGTTTTGGCTGATATCCCTTGAAAGCTTATTTCCTTAGCATCATCTAGTGAGCATTTCTAAAAGAATTGGCAGAAAAATAGAATCTGTGGTGATCTTTGAGGTAAGGATACTTTAATTTCAAAGACTACTCGGCACCTATTAAAGGGGCTAATTGGCATAAAATTTGCATATTCAAAAAATATATTTTTTTAATATTTGAAATCCTCAAGAAACAGAAATTTTGATGATATATAACACTTGATGTAGAAGTAAACAGATGAATAATGATTTACAAACTTGGAGTATATAGTTATGACAAATTATGACATTTTTTGCACTGCTACCTTACAGACATTTTTTTGCTATTTACGTGGGTGCCAAAAAGTTAAATGCATAAAGGAAATACTGTATTTATTTGTGTATAAGCCGCATTAGTGTATAAGTTGCTCCCCCTACTTTTGCCTCAAAAAAAGGTACAAAATTTTTTTTCCACATTTTTTTATTAACACGTTAAGTGCCGCGTGTATATTGCGTGTGCGTACTGGCTGGTGCCGGCCATTTCTGTCTGCGGTTTTCCAGTGCGTTTATTTCGTATGTGTAAATCTTCTTGTTTTAGTTCCGACAAGAAAAGCAAGCAAAATTGATATACTGTTACTTCTAGAAGAAAATTACACACATAGAACATAAACCAGTTTTTATTCAAACTTTCAGCAAAATGATTTGCGTGAATGGTACACGGAGAAGCAAGTCTTTGGGCAAAGGGGAACTTTGCACTTTTTGCAAAACACTCTTGTGTCTTTTCTAATGCCGTTTTTTTGGCAAACTCTGCAGCGTCTCTGGGGGAACTTTTTATTGTCAGTTGCAGGGAACACTGCTTGCTGATGACGTTGAAAGCCACCTCTCAATCTTTCAATACAGTCATTTTTTGGAACTTTTGCAGGTGGCGCCTCATCATCGCTAGAACTAGAAGAATCGTAATTTGAAATTTGGCAAAGTTTTTCAATCACTTTCAGGTGGAAGGAGCGTAAGTTCAACTTTGCTTGAGGGTTTTTTGCTTTGTATATTACGAAGCTGTTCCAAAGGCTTACTTCCAAAAGATAAAAGAACACCTTTTTTGGCCATTTCATCGTTTTTCTTGTAAATGGATAGTAGGATATCATCTGATCCAGGCGGTCAACTCCTGACATATACTGATTGTACTCAATAATACACAGTGGCTTCATTATTTGTTCTGTTTCACCATGGCCCCTCCTTTTTCTTCTGGTAGTTGCAGCAAGACTTCCATCATGTTTGGTACTTAGTGCCGTCACAACTCTTTTATCCTTCCAGGCCAACACCATTACCTTGCCATTATCTCTGGAAATACACTCTCCTGCCTTCATTTTAGGGTTTCCAGACTTCGCGCTTTGAATTTCAGAAGGCTCTCCTCGGTGTGATCGTAGTGTCCCCATGGTATGCACTTCGTCAGCTAGCAGCTCTTCACTCAGCTCAACACTATTGTAAAAATTGTCCATGTAGAGGGAATGCCTGGAACGAAGACATGTGTCAGCTAATAAGTCGGTAACAGTATCTCTCAGGCGTTTTCCTTGTCCATGGTAAATATCCATATTCCAGCAGTAGCCAGAATTGGAATCAGCGAGAATGTACGCTTTTATGCCATACTTTGTTGGTTTATCTTTGTTGTAAACCCTGAAAGATAATCGACCCCTCCATTTCAACATCCCCTCATCGATTGATATTTGCTCTCCCGGATTATACAACGTACGCCAATTTTCGACGATTTTATCGTGAATTGGTCTCAGTTTGTACAATTTGTCAGTTGAGTTGGATGGCCTGGCTGCATTATCGTTGAAGTGCAAAAACTTCAAGATGTTTTGGTACCTATTTCGAGACACAGTTTGACCAAAAAATGGAGTGTAAAGAAGTGGATTTTTGCTCCAGTAATCTGACAAGTGGCCTCTTTTGTCAAGTATTCCAGTAAGGAGCGTCAAACCAAGAAATATTTTCAGCTCCGGGAGAGTCAAGGGCTTCCAATCATGGGCTCTGGAATGTGTTGGCAAAGTTCCAGCTGTTGAAGAAAAGAATTGGTCGGCATAACGATTAGTTTCTTCAACTACTATACCAAGAACATCATCGTTTATTATCAGCTGAAAATATTCTAGAAAATTCTCAGGATCTGATACCTCAGCCAGAGCGGTTGGGCCAGGGTTTCCCGTAAAACCGATACGCTGTGGTTGCCTTGTAGCTGGGCACCATACCTAAATGTTTCTTCCTCTTACTTGCGTTCTTCTGCCACCATGACCACTTTGCGCAGCCTGTGACGTACTAGGTGCATCATCTGTGTCACTACTCTCATCAGAAATATTCATGTCATCAATATCTTCAGCATCGCTTTCGTTTTCTAACAGACTTTCATCTGAATCAGAGTTTAAAACTAGTTCTTGAGCTGCATTTACACTTAGAAATTTGTCTGCCATGTTGCTGTTATAACAGAAAAGTTATGAAAATGGTTGTTTCAAAGAGCAACTCCAACCCTAGATCGCTCCTCTAAGTTCTTCTCTCTCCTATTCTCTAATCACTTCTCTAAGCCATCCTCGTGCATACACACACGGAGACATTCAGGAAACCATGTCTAGGCTTATAACGACGATAAACTACGTCGAATCCAGCGATTTGGCAGTTAACCGATAGCATTTACCGAACGACGTAGATTTACGTCATAAAGCACTCTGCGCAAAAAACTCGACGATGTTAATCTACGTCACACGGCACTTAACGTGTTAAAATCAAACACAACATCTAATATACATCAAAATCACTCCCATCTTTGCTGCTACAAAACAGTTCATCCCATTGTTCTTGAGGCAAGACCTCATCAGTGTTTCATAAAGGTGAACTGTACTCTTCACTTGCTTCATGGTCACCTTCTTCCACATCTTGGCCATCATCCTCACTTCCATCCAAATTGTTAGAAACTCCTGTCTTTAGGAAGCTCTTTTTTACTATTTCCTGTGGAAGGTCATACCAAGCACTCTTGACCCAAGAGGTCACAAGTGCAAGAGCTGGTTTTTTTAAATTACCATCTTTAGTGAGTGGCTTGTCATCTGACGACATCCATTCAACCCCCACTTCTGTCTCAATCTGTCTTTAAATGGTTTGTTGATGACCACATCCAGAGGCTGCAGAATGGAAGTAAGGCCTCCAGGAATCATTGCTTGAGTGGCCTTTAAAGCATTTAGCTTTTCCTTGCACTTTTTCCGTCTTATGGGCTCGGAATTGGTCCCACATGAGTAATGACATTTGTTTCTGAAGAGCTCCAGGCCTCATGTCCCATACTTTCTGTAGCCACAGCACAATACCATCTTCATCCATCTACCCTTTAGGATGACAGTGCACTAACATGCCAGGTGGCATCTTCTCCCTCTTTGGAATGTTTTTCCTTTTAAATATTACCATAGGCTTTAACTTTGTACCATCTGCCATGCAGGCCAAGACAACAGTAAAATGTGTGCGTTTATGGCCAGTTGTTTTCACTATCATTGCTAAACTTCAATGCTTGCAATTGAATTTGCAACATTGTGACGATGTAGCCATTGCTTCTTCTATTGGAAACCCAGTCAAAAAGTTTCTTTTCCATTTCTTGATACTTGGATGCTTTTCCCCGCTGTGCTCTTTTTGTCTTAAGCAGTTTTTCTAAGCTTGGTTTAACTTTGCACCAATCTCTTACAAGTTTTTCTGAGACAAAAAATTGAACTTCAGCTGCTCGATTGCTATTTTCTTTGGCAAAACTTACCACTTGCAGCTTAAACTGTGCAGTGTATGATGTACGCTTTCTTTTTGTTGATGACATTGCAAATAAGATACGTACTGGTAAGTCTTAAACTGCAGATTGCTTGTAAACCACGTGCTTTTTCATTGCAAAGCCACGCATGCATTTCTTGTAAATGGCATGTGCGATGCTAGCTCGCATGTGTATGTGCATGCGCACGCTTACTTGCAGTCTAAACTGTTGTGGCATTGTTAGAATCAATTAGTACAGTAAATGCCAGAGCACTTCAGAGTAAAGGTTGTGAATAAGGAAGCAGCGAATAAAGGACATACGTTATGACACACACAACAGGAGTTGTGCATGGCCATCGTACATTACATTTAAAAAAATTTTTAAACTTTTGAAGCAACCTCGTGTATAAGTCACCCCCCAACTTTTTGGGCAATAATTTGGTACAAAATTTTCTGACTTACACACGAATAAATATGGTAGTTACCATGTATAACTAAAAAGCTCTGACTGGCTGTACTTATGGTCCTTGGTACTGGCATATAACTCGTTATTGGCCAGTCTTTGCTACATGTTACACAAATGCCTTTGCAATTAAGTGTGCTCAGGCCTGTCACATGACTGTACTACCAAGGTATGCTACGCAGAATTCATGTGTAGATTCGTTATTATGATTTTTCTAGTTGCCATTACAATACAGGGTGCAGCAAAAGCAATGTCGTTTTTGTATTTCTTGAGTATGAAATCATTTACTTATAAATGAACAATTTCTAAACCAAAAAAAAGAAACAATTATTAATTATAAAACTCAGATACAAAAACAGTGTATTTTCAAAACAAAGAGAAAATCAAGCAAACATTAGAAAACTCAAATAATAAAAAGAGTGTTACTTCTGCCACAATTTGTATATTGCCACAATTCCCAAATACTTTGTGTAGGAAATATCAGCTGATTCATTCAACAATAAACTAAAACACTCATTGCCAATATCCTGTCAAAGATCATTTAAAAAATGTGGCATCATAACATTTTTTAACGAAGCAGAGCATTTGGTATGATGCAACTTCGTCCCACTGGCAATTTGGTCATCTGAAAAAGAAGCTTTGTATAACTCAGTGATTCGGTTGCAAGTCAAAATTGAACAATGCTCTGCTACAAACAATGCTTCTTTAATTTCAGCCAAAGCAACTTGATCTTGAATTACCGATGTGGAAAGTTTTGAGGTTAGTTGAGGTTACAAATTTATATATGGAACGATATGGAACATAGTTTGCAATCTCTTACAGGCATCATAAATTTTTTGATCCAATCTTTGCAAAATAGATACTCAGCCATGTTTTTCCAAAACTTTTGCTTGTACTGTTTACATTTTATCTGGGGCATATCAACCAACTGATCTGCTATCAATAACTGTATTTATCTAAAAAAACTGCAAATAGTCAACTACAAAATAAATGATTAAAAAATAAGAGCATACTATGTGCAGTTACTATTATGTACAAAATACTATATACATTGTAGGTCTGTACTATGCCTAATCAAAGGTGCTTCAGGTTGTACACATCATCTTTCTTTTTGTACAATATTTTGAGTAGCTATGTCGTTCTGGCATTGTTAAAAGGTGAGCTATTGGTGTTCTTCTGATGCAATAATTAAATCCAAAATAAAAAAACTTATACAAAGAAATTCAACATTTGCACTTTTGTTCTTCTAAAATGCCAAAAGAGCACAAATAGATAGCCTGTCTTCCCTTGTTTTTTTACTTGTGCACATTATGATTTGGTTATTTTTAGGCTGCCTACCCTGGTTTTTTTACTTGTGCACATTATGATTTGGTTATTTTTGCTTAGGCTTTGCTACCAAGTAGTATTGTTTGGAAAAATTTTATCAATCAAAGGTGAATGACATGGTAGTGGTACTAGCTTTGTTTTAAAAGAGAGTTATGCTTTTGCTTTTGATTGGTCAAAGAGATATAATTCAGTTATTGGTATGAGCTTTTTAACCATGAGGGTTACATTTTTCCTTGTATCCTTTTTTTATTGAATTTTAGCATACATATGCTATTAATTAAGGCCTACACACCAGCCCATTTTATTGACAATCTTTGCTGTAAAGCTTTCATTTTTTTGTTTTTGTCATCATTTTATTATTTGTGATAAAAGTACTGAAAGGTTTGATATTGTTTAGTTTTATTTTGATTTGGTACTGCCTGTAGCATCTTGTATGTTTTCACTTGAAAAAAGGTTGCCTTTTTATCTGCTACATTTATTGGATTTTTCTTTAATATTTTGAAATTTTCTTGATTTGCACAGTATGTTTTAGTAATTTTTTTGAAGCAAACATTTTGTTACTGTGTCCTAATTTCTTTAAATTGCGGATTTATATATATTTTCTAGAGCACATTAAAGCTTTCGTTTCTAATTAAGCTAATTTCTTAGAAATCTAATGACTGTAATTAAATGATTGTCATAGTACTTCAATGTTGTACTTTACAGTATGCAATTTTGTCAATCTAGATTTTTGCACCCATGAATCACAGTATTGGATTACAATTACTTGTTCTGAAGCTAAAAATGTTGTGAAGCAAAAATATTATTACTAAACTTGGCTTACTGTTTACCAAGAGAGCAATTATTTAATTGTATTGTTGCAATAATGAATTTAAAAAAATCTAGCCTTAGCTTTTTTTATAAAATCTTGCTTTTTTATGGCAAGATTTTGTAAAAATTCTGCCCTTTTTTGATCTCATACTTTTAGCAACACTGGCTGTTGCTGGAATCAGTCACCAGTAATGCTCACACTTAATTAAAAACAAATCGATTTTACTAAAGCAGCAACATCAGTGCTCTTTAATAATAAATAATTACTTACCTCAAGTTGAATGGACAGGCTCACAAAACTGACTCTAACAAACTAACTCTAATAAAAACACATAGCACACCTAAAGCTGGCACAAAAAATTAAAAGTTGTCCTAACTGGAGGTGCTAAGTGCTAAGTGATAAAAAATTTAATAGGTTTTCAAAGTTTTTACATACTATAACAATTGTGACAAGGCACTGCTAGTAATCAGATTACATAATACTCTAATATAAACACTGCAGGTGTAACAAACGGTTTTGTAAAGATGAGGAAACCATTGTAATAATATTTTTGTTGCCCACCAGTGGGTCCCATTGAAGCAGCTAGAAATAGTGGGACCCACCAGTGGATTCTATTGCAGAAAACGTGTTGAAAACATATGCAAAGCTTAATACAGAACAACTGCTGCATTTTGTCCAAAAGATAGAAGAAAGTGGAAAAACATTTGCAATAATGCCGCCAAGGCCTGGATCAGGCATAGCACTTAATGATGATGATGAGTATAGTTTATTGCAGAAGTCGAAAAAAGTAACCAATGAAATGCAACTTCATAGTTCGTCTGTCTTCCCTAAATGTGGCAATACGAGAAAACATTTTTGGCAAAATCTTGTAAAAGTTGATTACAGATATTTGAATATCAATCAATTAGTTGTTTAATTTAGTTATAGTACAATGGAGTTTACTATGAGGCCTATACAACTTTAAGATTATTGAAGCTATTTTTTCAGAAAACAGTTTAATCTGTATTAAATTGATTTTGCTCTTATCAGCAAAGAAGAAAGTGAAGCCATAAAAGTGGCAGTTCAAACAAACTTCTTTTAGTTAAAAAAATTTAACAGGTTGATTATTTTTACAAATTAATCAGCAGATGACTGCAGAGACAGCAGTGTGGTGCTTCCCACTCAAAATCGTTACATTGCCTTATGTTCAAAGTTCATTCCTGGTATTTCTGTTGTGTCCTTCAAAAAAGAGGTGAGTTTGTTGAATGTTAAGTTACTAGCATTGCAATACTGTTCACATATTTTTCAAAATGGAGAAAAATAGCATTAATTGTGGTATTATAGGAATTTCTTCAGCTGTCAGAAACAACAGGAGATGCAATGTAGGGCAAAACAAATACACGTATCAAAAATTTAGTAGATTTTATTGCCTAATGCGACAGTCCTAATTTTTAATGAATTAAGTTTTTTGTTCCTTTTTGCTGTGCAGCAATAAGTCTCATGATAGAGTGGGAAATAATTTGTGCTAAATTGCTGCAACTATTTAAAATCATTTGCTTAGTTCTACCTATTACACAGGTCAACAATTTGAAACCAACTTTCTGGTGCATGAACAAGAAGATCGTTTTAAGGGTAATTTTGGGTCACTGAATTTGCAAATGAGGTCAAAATTTGCGTATCAGATGTCATGTCTTCATAAATTCATAAAATATTTTTGAATTGAAGGCTTATAGAATATGTGGTATATGCTAGCATGATATATTTGGCATAGCAGCTGTGCAAAAGTTTAGCTACTTGTAGGCTAGTTGTGCATGCATTTCTCCCCCTCCAATATATGTTACACCAACTATAAGAAACAAAATGTCAAAAACTACTGCAGCACTTAGAAAAAACGCAAATCACAATACAATTTCAAGGTAGACAAAAATAGAAAGAGCATGTATACTGATACAATGTAAGTACTGAGTGAGGGAGTAAAATCAAAGCGTTGTTCACAGAAACACTGACTAAGGCTTCAGGGTGTCATCTTCTTTTGTTTTGTTTGACAAGAATATGACTCACTGCTGCAGTCTCGCATGAGGTACCAGCAGCAATCTTCCATCATGCTGGTGTTCTATTGTCCTTGGTATTGTTCCATTTGTCTTTGTGTCTTTGTGAAAGCATTCACCCTGTTCTTCACTAAGTACACCAAGATTTTCCAGGGAGTAGCTGAGGTGGCTGTGAAGGAAGTAAACCTTTACACTCATATTGCATCCCAATGCTTTGAATGAAGAAAGCAGTTGCTGAACAAGTTCACAGTAATTTTAGCTTTGTGGTTTCCTAAGAAGTTGCTGACAACTTCAGCAAATGACATCCATGCAATTCGCTCTTCATTTTTGATAGAGTTTATAAACGTTGGATCTTTCTAGAGATGTCAGATTTGAGGACTGTTGAAAATGCCAGCTCTCTATTTTTTGTAGCTTAGTCTTGGAAACTTTTCAGACAAATATGCGAAACACTCTATTTCTTTGTCCTATGCCTTCATGAATTGCTTCATTAGGTTGAGCTTCATGTGTATTGAGGGGTTAGTAAAATGTTCTTGGTGCCGACTAATGGGCTTTTTATTGTATTTTTTCACCAACTATAAATTCCCCCCTTTCAGGCCATGTTTTTCGCTGCAAGTGCTCCTTGTGTGCTTTGCTGTCTCACAGGCAAAGGAATCAAGGGTACTTGGTAGAGCCTTCTTGGTGTCCCAAGAGCATGCTTACCTCTTTCAAGTCGCCACAAATAACCCAGTTATGTTTGCTGTAGTAAAGTTTTGTCAGCACTACTTTCATGGTTTTATAGCATTTCTTCATAGAAACTGAATGCCCAATTGGTTTGGAGGCATATTTGCCTATATTACTTAGAAAAACACTCTTTAAGGCTTGCCATGCTGGTGTCTATAAATAGCCTCCATTCAGAAGGTTTGTACACGCAGTTCATGCCACTCAAGAGACCATGCACATCATTGCAATACCTGAATTCATCCTGCATGGTAAAAAATGGCTAAAGAGCTTGTTCTCGGAATCTATAGAATGTAACTTGTAACAAGTTTCTCTCATGGAAACAGAATTGCCAACAGTTCAGCAGCATTTTTAGGAAGGTTGAGGTCTTGCACCCAATCATTCAGATCTGCCTGAGAAAAAGGTAAACGTGCCTTGGAATCAGCTCAAGATGAAACAAACTCTTCATCAGAAATCAGTGAGGCTGAGGCTTTACTGGAGGAATCAACTACGTCTTCATCACTATCATCATGAAAATTTGTAATTACAGGGACTAGCAGTTGATTGGAGTGTGGTATCAACGTTATGGCTTAATCTAAGTTGGAATACTGTATTTTTGATTTGGTTTTTGAGTTGAAACTGCGGCCTCCACCTTTTACAATGCAGAAGTAGCAGCCATTAATATGATTTCTAGGCTCCTTTCACACCCTAGGTATACCAGACTTCAAGCTTTTTCTGTTCCCTTTTTTCCATTTTCTTAAATGCTCAACACATAGTTTGCAAACTGCATTCAAAGCCTACTTCTTGTCGTTATCACCAAGTTTCATACTGAAATAGGCATGATATACTTTTTTGACAAACGAGCAAATATTTCGTTGCTTTGGTGGAGTAAAGCAACCACAAATGTAACAAAAAACGTCAGGATTTGATTTGCACTTTCTTCTTTTGACACTGGCAGACATTGTATTACTGCTTGTAATGCTAGCAAGGACTTAATCAAAGTTAATATATTTTGCAACCCAAAAACACCTGCTAGATGTGAAAATAATAGGAGAAATGCACCTAAATCACTAGAGCCAACAGAAAACAACATGCCTTGTAAGGCAACCAGCACTTGGTGGAACATGTCTTGCTAGGCTACATACAACATGCTTGCTAGGCTGCCAGAACTTGCTAACTACGACATAGCAATAAAGTTGACCAAATACGCCATTTTTACATTAATTTAACCTCTGGAAATGTTAAAATATTATAAAATTTTCTTGCTACATGTGCTTTGTTTGCTTGTCGCCTAGTTAATACAGAAACCTAGCTCACTGGATGTCTGCTTTACTTGCTACTGAAATCAGCAATTCTTGGTAAGTATTAAATACCTGAAAACTGGCTACTGCAGCAGACGAGAGATCTTGCTGTTTTCTTTAGGATATTTCTTGTTTAACTGTATTTTTTGCTCTCACTAATTCTAAACCCCCACCCTAACCCAATTGGCAAGAAGGCTTAAAGCAAACAACACCCAAATATCTGCTGCAGTGGCCAGTTATGAGGTGTTTTAACACTTTGGTCTGGGATAGTCCTTATCATATTTGAAACACATAGATCATTGTTCTTTTCAAATGTGAAAAATCTTCTATGTCTGCCTCATCACTGTACAGTGATTATGTAAGCTGGTTATTTTTACTATTGATACTAGGAAAGTAAATTTCCTAGAGAGAAAATTATTTTAATGCTGCCTAAGCTTCTAAGTTATATTTGTTCGGCATATTTTTAGCTGTATTGATAAAATAAACATTTGCTGACCAGTTTGCCCCATTGTATTTTGCTCTACCAATTGATGACTTTTACTGTAAGATGGCGATTGTGAAAAAACAGATTTGATACGGAAAAACAGACTTCATTTTCGAAATCAGCACCCTTGAAAACCCACAAAATTCCTCCTATCTTCGTTGCACCAAAAATCGTGTTGACCAGTGTTATTTAAGACCCAGACTGCATCAGTTATGAAGTGGCTATGAGATGTAAGACTATGTGCTTCTTTGTCCAAATGAAAAGATGTGCTTATGTCCACCTCTTCAAACTGTAATTGTTATCAAATTCCATGGAATATGTCTAATATTTCTTTACTTTTTGGCTTAGTCACAACAATTTGTTTCTGAAATTCATGACACCTACAACTCTGATATGTTAAACTTTTTGGCAACTGCACTTGGTGAAGTCTTTTTTTAAGTTCTTCAGTAAGATGGCTTTTGTCTGATAACTGAAAATTTTTTCAGTTGTTTGCTTGATCCCAAAGTTTTCCAAATGATGTGAAGATCAAATGAAACCATTTGACAGTGCAAATGTGCAATTGGCGACTCCCTCTCAAAAACGTGCACCACACACATAATGCGATCTCACATTGTCTGTTGAAAATTTAGAATCATTGGTTTCTGCCACTTGAATCTAGCAATCTAGGTTTCAGCTAATTAATTAATTATTTTGTTTCTGTTCAATTTACCAGATTAGGCAATAAGCTGATGTATTTTCCTAGCAAACGATATAGGCTATGGGGCTGACGTATAATCTTATGCGACTAAACAGATAATTCAATATTCTGTATGCAGTTAACTGAATTTGCCTGCATAGAGGAGTATAGCCACCAATTAATTGTTGGTTGGCGGCATGGGCGTAGGAGCTCCAAACACTTTAAAGGGCACCAAAGTTTTGATTGAAAAATTTGTCACTGCAACCAAATTTTGCTCAAAAAAATTTTCAGCACATTATTTTGCAGTAATGAAATAAAAAATACCCATTTTGGACCACAGATGCTAACAGCAAAAAAGTCATTTTATTGAAAAATAAAATGGCACTTTTGAAAAAATGGTCAAATAAACATGATGCTGTTAAGGGTAGCATTTTTTAAAACCTGTTTCTACTTTACAAACTTACTTTGCTATATAGCTTAACTGAATTTCTAAAAAAATAATCTAACCAAGCTCACCAATCTAAATCCAAAGTAAGCAAGTTTTCTTAAGCTAGTACTTTGGTATTTCACTGATAAGTCTGCTGACTCACTTGATCAATGATAATAGCAATTGTTGTATAAAGAGTTGTGTATAACTGTACCAATATGCCTTTTTCGAACACCAAACAATTAAAAAAAAACAAATATTAGACCAATAAATGACGATACTTTTCTCATTAGATATTGCTATTCAGTCAATATCAAAAATCCCTAGCGAATATTCTGAAAAAAGGTTAAAGCAAACATCAAACAAGCAATTGGAAACTGGCATCCACTAAATGTTCTTTACTAGTATCTTTATCTTATAAAACGTTGCTGAAATTATTAGATCTTACCTTTTCACTATTTTGGCAGTTTCAACTTGCAGATTTTCTTTTAAAACAAATGCTTTTTGTTAAATGACTTAAGAAAAAGAACAATAAAACACTAGTTAGAGAAGTTACTACAAAGTATTTGACTCCGTAAATAATAGGTCCACTGCACTACAAAATACTGTAGCATTTGATGCATATTTATTACATTGTACTTTTGTACAGGTTATATACTGGTACTTCTTTAATTTGCAGTACTGGTATGGAGAATTGAAAGTGCTTTAAATAAGTTTTTAATCCTTATGCATTTTTGTTTGTTTGCTTTTAAAACGTTTTAATAAAGAAGTTATAATTTGAGTATAACTATCACTTTCTTGTATTCAATTAAAAAAAATCATTCAATTTTTTCTCAAAATACAACTGACTGTACAAGTGGAACTTTGCAAACAATTCTATTGCTATTACAGTCAAATTTCAAATTTACTGGCACTTGGTACCAGATTTACTGCTAGTAAATTCTATACGCATATACAGTACTGGTCAGAAGTATTAGGACAAGACTCTTTTCTACTTTTATCATGTATAACAAACCTACATAAGTAATGAAAAATGACTAATATAATTATGAAACTTATAAATTTTATTCAGTAAAAGGTTTTACGTAGATTATTAATTATAAAATCAATAAATAGTGAATGAGACTGTTGTGAATATGTTAGTTTATTGTACAGTAATATTCCTCGATTAATTCCTCACTGGATTTGACGATCAATAGAATATATTACGGAATATGAGCAAACAGGGCAAAGCAAGCAAAGCAGCTGTAACTTGATTCAAAGCATGAGCGAAGCAGATGATTGACCAGCAATAATCATCATAAGCAATGCAAACATATATAAATGCGAACGCAAATCACATGACACAATGAAGCAATGGAGTTTTAACAAGGTTGATGTGAAAGCAATGCAATTTCCTATACCAAATGTCAACATTGATATTTGGCATCCAATATAGGAAATACTGACACTGATATTAAAAATGAAACAAAATACAAATTAAATTAAAATCAACTATTGCTGAAAGTAGAGTATTCATTCTCAAAGCTTTTCGTCTGACACTTTTCAAGAGAATCCGTCAGAAATAGAGTGAAAAGGTGAAGTGAGTCACTTATATAGAGACACAGTTGACAAAAAAGGAAAAAAGCTCTATCATGATTGGTAAAAGAAGCGCCCAATAGAAGGAGCGGAAACTAATGTGTGATTTTTAGACCATGAATGAATCCCTTTTGTTTGCATAAATTTGGTTTGGATGTTTTAATGTACGTGGCTTCAAGGGTGGAAAGGTGAAAAGAAGTACGACCACGGGCAAGCATAGAAAATTTGTTGTCATTATATTTGTGTGCGCATGTAGGGTTTTGTAAAAGATGTTGTCCAATGGCAGAAAAGGAGGTTTCAATTTTAAAGCTTCTGATTGGCTTGCAAGAGCAGACCAATGTGCTTCGGTCCTGAGAAATATGCTTCTGGAGAATGGTTTTTGGCACATGCTGCTTAATCCTCTGTTGTAGCCTTTGAGACGTACGACCCAAGTACTGACTATCGCGGTGGCACAGAAATTGGTAAACAATGTTGCTTTGATAAAAAGCGGGTGGTACATCCTTTTTGGCTGGAGGCAGAAGTTGTCTGGTGGTGTAGACAATGCATGGTTCAACTGCAAAGTAACAGCATTTGACGGCAGTTTTAATTTGCATTTCGTACCTCAGTGAAACATTGCCCAGCCATGGCAAGTGGAGATAAACTGGGCATTTCTTTGGACCGAATTGCGTTGGTCTGCAAAATTGATTCATTTTCTTGGTCATAACAGTGTTGATTATAGCTTCCGGGTAACCGTTGTTGATAAGGATTGATCGAATGTTGGAAAGGTTATTTTCAAGAGTAGATTTCAAACAGATGACTAGAGCTCCGTGGACTAGAGTTGAAATCAAATTAGTCTTCCGCTTCAAGGGGCAAAAAGAGTTCCAGCGAATGTATTGGCCAGTGAAAGTCGGCTTGTTGAAAACCATTCTCCAAAAGCATATTTTTGAGGACCGAAGCACATTGGCCTGCTCTTTCAAACCAATCAGAAGCTTTAAAATTGAAACCTCCTTTTCTGCCATAGGACAACATCTTTTACAAAACCCTACATGCGCGCACAAATATAATGACAACAAATTTTCTATTCTTGCCTATGGCCATACTTCTTTTCACCTTTCCACCCTTGAAGCCACGTACATTAAAACATCCAAACCAAATTTATGCAAACAAAAGGGATTCGTTCATGGTCTAAAAATCACACATTAGTTTCCACTCCTTCTATTGGGCACTTCTTTTACCAATCATAATAGAGCTTTTTTTCCTTTTTTGTCAACTGTGTCTCTATATAAGTGACTCACTTCACCTTTTCACTCTATTTCTGACGGATTCTCTTGAAAAGTGTCAGACGAAAAGCTTTGAGAATGAATACTCTACTTTCTGCAATTTTCAAATTCTGTACCACAAATCAACTCTTCAAAATTAAATATGCATGCTATCACCACAATACAATAGTCAAATAGTGAGTTATACAAATAGCAATATTATTTAACACTTGGATTACCGACATTTTTCTACCTCTCTGTTTACGGTCGTGTCGATTTCAACATGTGTTACTTCGTGGCACAATTCTTCACATTTTTTTACAACCTAACCCTTCCGAAGTTATCAAAAAAGTAACAAACACTTATTTGAAAGTGAGGTTTATTTGAAAATGTGCTTGCAAAGACGTGTTTGTTAATGCTCAAGCAAGAGATTGCATACACTTGTTGCATTTTACTTACATGATCCGGGAGCCATCTTGCAAACATTTTCCACATGTTGGCTGATCACAAAGCATGCACAATGATACTGTTGCATTCTCGCAACCATATACACTGCATCTTCTTTGCTTTCTGGTTGAATTTACGGAACATATTGGCCTACCAGAAGACTCCCTGCTTTGCATTGTTGTTTGCTTTGCAGTCAGTTCTTCGATGAGCTTGAGCAGAAAGTTTTGACGGCTTATCTGCGTTCCTGCTGATTTCATAAAAATAACTCTAGCATTTATGGCAGCGATGTCCAGAATGTTTTCCCACACTGTCAGTGGCCATCTTCGAGAAGCAGATCTAGTTGAATATAGGCGGGCCATCTGATCAAAGCAATCCACTCCGACTTTGTTCTTGTTGTAAAATAATATCACTTGTGGTTTTTGCTTCACACTTATATGTCAGGTGATTGATGCATGGAAAAAAGCAGGCAAACAGTTTTCTTGGCTTTGGCCTGGTATTTCACAAACAGCATATCATTATTTTTGTGCCAATAAAACTGGCTGCAATGCAAGTTTCCTTTGACGGCATCAGTCATTTTCTTGGCAATTTTGCGATGATTTTTTCTAATAGTTTCAACAATTAAGGTTTTTTCTTTCTGCAATTTTAGAGCAATGGCAAAGATGTAAAAAAGTTGTCGCATGTGATGTTGTACCCTTTTCCCCAGACACCTTCTGTCAACCTCATCACAACCGACTCTGCCAGAGGTGTATCACCACGCTGCTCTTTCTCCTGGGCACCAAGATATGGAAAAATGTTCGAAACATATTTGCTTTTTACATCAACCAAAACCCAGAATTTTATTCCATACTTATCTGGTTTGTTTGGCATGTACGTTACAAACGAACAGCGTGACTTACAGGGCATTAGCTGCTCGTCAATAGTCAGTGAATAGTCACATACGAACTTACTCCTGCATAATGAGGGAAATTTTTCAAAGACTTCTCGTATAGGTGCTAACTTGTCGGCTTCAGGACCTCGTCGTATCCTGTTAGGTTTGTCGTCAAACCTCAAGTATTTCAGTATTTTTATAAATGAGTCACGGCTCATTGCTTCAGAGAAAATAGGCATGCCATACTTCCTACTCCAAAGAAAACAGGCGGGATGACCTTTCCCGTAAAGTCCACGAGCATATTGTAGTCCAATAAAAGTCTCAAGATGATGCAAATCTAGGACAATTTCATTGTCACCCCTACGTGCTGCTTCTTCAGTTGTGAATTTTGCAATCATTCTCAGGAGAGATTCATCGATGAAATGCTTCCAGGCGTCATATGGAGTTGACACGCCTCTTGCAGTTGCTCTAGGAACGCCTGTAGCTGCCTTGAAAACATTATGTGCCCCGGTACATCCAGTGTTAGTTGATGGAGTACAGGTCCATTCCGTTCTATCTCTTCCAAAAACAGATGTGGATGTAGGTTGGCTTTGTTGTGACATAACATTGTCATCTTCATCAGACTCATCTTCACAGTTATCAGGGCACTCGTCGCTGTCACTCACATGCGCATTTGGGCTTTCTCCTCCGCCACTAGCATCTCCATATCCCTCTTCATCAGAGCATTCGTCATCGGTATCCCAGGTAGTAATTACATCAGCTAGTTCATTTGCAGTTATCGCTCGTTGCGTCATTTTGCTTATTTTGAACTATAGTGTATTACAAAATCATGAAACTCAACTTGCAAATGGGCTGAAATAATAAAATAGACACATAAGAAACAAATAAATTAGAAGAACTGATTTCAAAACTTCAGCCTAACCAGAAAATTCTGCTAATATTGCCTTTGTTTACTATGCACGCTTGCTTGCAAAATGGTACGTCCTTCAGTTAGAGATCTGCCCTCCGAAACCGTGGAAATCACATACCAGAAAAACTGGTCAGGAGCGGGACTCCAAAACCTAGCACAAAACATTCCACGCCTCAGACGCAAATGAATGCCAAGGCCAGACAGAAAACGCTTACAAAGTCCTTCAGTTAGCTTTCTAAATTGTGAACGTAAAATGAAATGCCAGATGAATCTATTTTGTGTTGAATCACATCTGTGTCTTCATTTGGTCAACAATAAAAACTACAAAAGCAGCCAGACAGAAGTAATTTTCTAACAAAAGCCGTTAGTGTCAAAATCGACACGTCCGTAATTGAAGGGGTTCTAATTTTCAAGCCGCAAAAAGTCGTATTGTCTGATGAATGTAAACTAAATCCTTTTAATATGGAGAACTAGGGCAAATTCTAGGAAAAGTCAGAGAAAAGTAGATATGTACAAACTCGCAGTTCAGAGAAGCGAAGCACCAATTATTTTTTGGTGTCGATTTTGACACGGCAGTAATCCTAGTGTTAATATTTAGTGTGTGACCCTTTTACCTTCCTTGATCACAGCCTTTATTCTTTCAGTCATCGAAATCACCAGTTTCTTTAATGTTTCTTCTGAAATATTCTGAAGGCAGCTTGTAGTTGTTTCCCAGCATATGCTGAGAAGAAGTACTTGATTTGTCAAGGTTTTGGTCCAAAATATCTTTCAGGTGTTCAATTGGATTAAGATCTGGGCTTTGCGGGGCCAATCCAGTTTCTGAAGCTTTCCTTCAGCTTCTTTTTTATCTAAATAATTTTTACAGAGTTTTGATGTATGTTTTGGATTATTGTCTTGCTGATACACAAAACCTTGATCAACTAAGTGCAAACCTGATGGAACACCATGATGAATAAGGATTTGGTAATACATTTTTTGATCCATTTTTCCCACGATTCTTTTCAAGTCTCAAATACCTAAGCCACTAAAGCAACCCCAAACAAGAACATTACCTCTGCCATGCTTCACTGTTAAAACAATACATGTAACGGGTTCATGGAGCAGAGACCCTTGGGGTAGTCTCTGAACCCGAGACAGATTGCAGTGAAGCTGAAGTTGTAAATAGATGAAACGCGCTTTTCCTCTCGTCACGCTGTTATTGTCTGACTTTCTTGAATAAATTCTTTGATAAATTTTTATTGGTAATACGCAAAACTGAAAATGGAAATAATGAAAATGATAAGCAGATATGAAAAAACAGATGGATTGGCTTCGGCGACGTTGGCGTTGTTAGTTGTGTAGCAGTTTAGCGTAGTTAGCGTTGTAGCAGCGTAGTGGCGTGGCGGCGTAGCGGTTTCAAACTATTTTGACCCCCAAGTACTTTCTTCTTTACTACAGCTCCAACACAGTATCAATCAACAAAGAAACAGCTCAACCAACTTTTCTCTACGTTGGCATCTACGAGCTTCTTTGATAGTCCTTTGACTTCTACCCAAACGTGCAGGTTTTACAAACAACGTAATCCTTGCAACGTGTCTACTTGAGAATAATGTAAAGGTGTGTTAACAAGGCAGTTACTACTGCGTTGCTCGAGGGTCAACCTCGCCAATCCAACGACTAATCAATAAGAGACGATAACTCAAGAGAAACAAACACAACAACCACACAACGCGGGTTCGAATCTCAGATTGGCTACGCAAACTAGATTTAAAGCATTAAATGTTGCCAAATATTGTAACAATATTTACACTCCCCCCAAATATACGACTAAAGGAAGATATTTCCCACAAAATATTGTACAACAGTGACAATACATAAGGCTTTAAATTAGTAACAATGTTAAAACAAAATACAACAAACAAATATAAACGTATTTACACTATATACATATTTTACAAACATAACATATCGATGATACTTTCAAACGGTTGATATCCAAGGTGGGATATCATTTTTACTTGTGGCTGGGACAACAACACACATTTTCGAAACGGGATGTTTCACTTCACTACCGTGCATTTTTACAATTGCCCAGCGCACAATACCTTTGGGATCCGGAAACGTTTTCAAAATTCTCCCCAAGGGCCATCTACTTCTAGGCGTATTTTTATCGACAAGAATCACAATGTCGTTCACCATCACATTACGTTTTGTTTTTGCTTTATGGTAGGTAAATACTCTTGGGCCCACTGTCTCCAAAAAAGGTTGGCAAAATGCTGGGCATGGCGCCACTTACGGACAATTAAGGAATCGCTATTTTTACAGTATCAGTGGGAGGCATACCCGATGCCGGACAGAGCTGTAGCACATCGTTACGTGTAAGAGGTCTCTTAATCTGTTCGATGAGGCGGTCTGTAGGCGTTTCTATCGTAGACTGACCGACCAAATTGCTAACAATCTGCATCCCTTTTTCGAACAGAGGAAATTCTTCTGGAAGTTGTTCCAAACTTTCCAATTGTTCTGGCCACTCCTCTTCAGCCTGTTGTAGAAACTCTGGTCCCGACAACCACATGGAAGACTCAACGAACGCTTGTGTCTGCTTGCATCTTGTCGCCTCATCTGCGGGGTTCAACTTCGACGGGACATACCTCCAACTCTGTATGTCGCTGTTCCTTTCCATCTCTGCTAATCTGTTGGCAACGAAGACAGGAAATCTTTTATTGCTGTTGTAGATGCTAAGCAACACGGGAGTTAAATCCGACCAGAAATAAGTTTTTTCTATAACCAACGACAATTCCTTTTTTAACATTTGGTCAAGACGCAGAGAGACAATAGCCGCCAGCAACTCTAATCTAGGTATTGTCGTCATAGGAGCAGGTGCGAGATGCGACTTCCCCATCAGGAACGAACAATGCACCTTGCCACTCTTATCGGCAATGCGGAGACAAGATACGGCACCATAAGCTTCTCCAGAAGCGTCAGAGAAATGGTGCAGTTCATAGGTCAACTCTCCATTCATATCAGAGGGCTTAAGGCAGCGTGGTATTTTCAACTCTTCCAAATAATACTGCGCTGAAATCCAAGCTCTCCATCGTTCCTCTTTCTTCTCAGACAAAGCGGCATCCCAATCATCACCGTTCATTTCTCGTAGCAGCAACTTTATTTCTACTAGCACTGGAGCAACAAATCCTAGTGGATCAAACAAGGAATGACTAGCTGACAAGATTCCTCGTCTCGTACATCTTGTCGTATCGTACATTCCTCGTCTTGGCATATCAACTTTAATTCTAAACTCATCTACTACTATATCCCAATGCACACCTAGCACTCGCTGACTTGTTGTGCGTTCCAGCGATAATTCCTTGTATTTCTCGCAACGATCCTCCTCGGGCACCTTAAGAAGAGCTCGTTCACAATTTGAAAGCCATTTTCTAAGTCTGAAGCCATAGCTGGACAAGGCATTTCGCAGCTCGTTGGCCAAATCTGCGGCTTCTTCGCTGGTTTCTACTGACATAAGACAATCGTCAACATAGAACGCTCTTTGTATAGCTTCAATTGTTTGAGATGAACAATTCTCAGCGGATAAAGCTGCAGTCTGTTTTAGACAAAAGGAAGCGCAACTAGGGGATGATGTTGCTCCGAACAAATGGACTGTCATCGTATAAACCTCTGGTCTTTTGTCAACGTCTCCATCTGGCCACCATAAGAATTGCAGCGCACTTCGATCTTCCGAGCTGACTTTAACTTGATGGAACATTGCTTCTATGTCCGCAACAAGAGCGATAGGATTGAGTCGAAATCGTGTCAATACCCCTGACAAACGTGAGAGGAGGTCAGGTCCTTGTAGAAGCTTGTCATTTAGAGACATTCCCATAAACTTTGCTGCACAATCAAAAACGACTCTTATCTTGTCCGGCTTCTTTGGATTCATAACTGGGTGATGGGGTAGGAACCAGGTGCAAGCATTTCGTTTTCCGTCATCTCTGACCTTTTCCGCGTAACCTTTCTTGATATAGTCTTGCATAACGCCCGCATATTTTTTGTGTAGCAATTCGTCCTTCGAGAGCCTACGTTTCAATGACTCCAACCTTTTTTCAGCCATTGCCCTGTTGTCGAGAAGGAAGACATTCTTATGTCTCCAAAGCAAGGGTAGCTGAAAGTGACCATTGACAGTTTTGATCGAATCCTTCATTATTTTAAGTGCTGGGCGATCTTCTCGAGAATTATCGTGGTCCAGACCACAACCGACCTTGTATTTGTGTGGAGGTAAGCTTGGGTCTACCTTTGCGTTTTCTGGAAGGATGACATGCATGCAAGTGTCCGTAGCACTATTGTTCCTCACTTCAGCGCAACACTGACAACGAAGAGCTGGACCAAACAGCACCCACCCAAGAGAAGTTCTGATAGCATCAGGGGTTTCTTCCGGTCCAAATCTGCTTTCCAGTGCCCGAAATACCACAGATGCGTCTACCCCAATTAAAAGACCGATGGTTTTGTCAGAAAGCTCTTTAAATGAGATGTCCTTCAAGTGCTCTAAATTATTCAACTTGCTACTAACTGGCACTTGAGCTGCCTTTAAAGGAATGGCGTCTACAACTAGAACCTCTCTAAGGCTTCAACTACAGTTTTCATCAACACCACTCACTAACAGCGTTATAGCCTCGGTCTCTATGGGGGTAGGCTGAACTCCTGATGATAGCGTACTTATAGAGATGGTCTGCTGTGATCCATTAGCGTTCAACTCATCAGCAATACGTCGTGTGCAAAATGTTCGTTGTGATCCACTATCCAAAAGAGCATAAGTCAACAACTCTTTCCCATTGGGACATATCTTCACCAGAAGAGTCATGAAAAAATGACCACTAGAATCTCGGTCCGAATAGATATTCTTCGTAGCGGCGCACAGTACCTTTTCACTATCGGCCAGCCCTGATGCGTTATCCTTATGAAGCAGAGTGTGATGCCGATCTTTCGTGCATCCCTCTACGTTGCACCTTTGTTTAGATTTGCAGTCTCTGCTTGTGTGTCCAGCATCTAAGCATTGAAAGCAACGGCCTTGCTTCATCAGAAAGGCATTACGCTTGTACCTTCGTAATTTTTTAAAACGTGAACAGGCAGATAGTTCATGCTTTCCGTCACAAAAGGGACAAGTCAGATTTCCAGTCTTGGGAGTAAGGTCAGAGATAGCTGTAGTGTTTAGTACGGTTGCTCCTCTCTGTCCTACATGAAGACTCTGTTTTAGGTTTCCATATACTACCTGTCCATACAATGAGTTTGCTTCTGCTGCCTCGTCTTGGACAAATCTCACTAACTCTTCAAACCTCGCTTGTCTTCCCGTAGTCTTAAACTCATGATACGACCACTTGGCCCAGTCCTTTTGCGTTTGTTCAGGAAGTTTTTCGATAATTCGTCGGATGGTGCCTAAAGAGTTTAAGGTTGCAAAGTCTTGTACGTCCCTCAACATAGCTACGCATTTGTCCATGAGCACTGACAAAGTCTTTAGTCCTTTTGGGTCCTTCGTTTTCAGCCTTGGTGCAGCCAGGAGTTTCTGCTCACAATGGTGAGCGACAATGTGTGGTTGGCCATAGTCGTTATGTAGACTGTCCATGGCTAGTCCATATCCAGATTCGGCATCGCAAGCCAAGTGTTCCAAGTTCTGTCTAATTCTCGTAGAACAATGTTGTAAAAGGTAGACTAATTTTGCGGAATTTGAAGACATTTTCGTAGCAATGTGTGCTTCGAAACTACGTATGAAGGGCCAATAGGTTAGAGGATCTCCGTCGAAATTCGGAATTACCGGTCTAGGAGGTGGATAGTCCTGAGAGGTAAGGATTGGAATCGACGCGGACTGTCCAGCAGGAGCATGCCAGTGAGTTACCGGAAGGGGAACATTCCTTCTGTCTTCCCCATACTCCGGTTCCGCAAATTTTCTAGATTGCCTAGAGTTATTTGTAGGTTGTTCATATTGACTAGTCATGCCATCAAATTTTCTTACGTTGTTATAGCCTTTTGACATAGCTAAATGATTTGGCCATCGTCATGGCTTTGTTATCCTCCGAAGAACATTGCTCGTTCCTAGCCACAACTCTTTCAACATTCTGTTCTGACCCTTTCTCCGCATTTCTTATAAAGTTTTGCAAATCTGTACTGATAAAGGCGCAATAGGTCGTCTTAATGGTCTTGATCTGTCACCTCTATCGGATAAAGCTTCATCCCACGCCTTAACCTCAAACTTGGCCAATTCTACGTCCAACACCCTTTCTTGTTCATTGGCTTTTCTTTCGGCCTCTTGCTTAGCTCGTTCGGCCTCTTGCTTGGCTCGTTCAGCCTCTTGCTTGGCTTTTCTTTCGGCCTCTTGCTTAGCTCGTTTGGCCTTTTCCTTAGCTTGTTCGGCCTCTTCTGCTATGCGCGATCTTTCCTTTTCCTTTTCTTTGGCAAACAAAGCCAACTTTAACTTCACAAGGCTTTCCTTGCGCTTAAAGCTAGAGAGTGAAGAACGCGAGCTACGTCCTGAACATATCAAACCGCCATCTAAAGAGGATCCCTTCGACTCGGGTGCTGAAAGGGGACACAAAGATTTTGTGCCAATAGGAGGCGAGTCTACACTTTCATACCAACTTTTAACCCTGGCGTCAAATTCTAATTTAGCTTGTTCAACGCTAATCCTTTTGGTTTGTGTGCCGGGCAACAGGTCTTCCTCCGATAAGAAAATACATTCAGCCATTAAAGAATCGTAATCGAGGTTAATACTAGAGATTAGGGTTTTCAAAACGTTCTTGTTCTCAGGGTTAAGCATCAGACCGTCAGATATTAAATATTTGTTTTCTAAGTCTTTTAGAGTTGCACTTAAGTCACGACTGTGGTGATCCATGATTGACAAACACTCGTAAAATAATTCTACAACACTAAATTTGCGAACAAAGAACGATCCTGTTATAGCCGTAAAAATAGGCGTTGGTAAAGAGTTTTAACAATAACGAAAAGTACAGTACCTTAATTGTTCTGTGATTATTGTCCAATTTCCGCTTTGTTCAATCAGATAGACGACGTCAACGCGGCTGCAGAATATCTTCTTCAAACAGAATTTCCCGAGCAGAAATCGAAGCACTGGAGATCAATTCAAGTTGAGCAGTAAAGGGCACGAGTTCGGATATCCAACGGACCAACGGGATGAAACGGAGAAACAACTTTTCTTTCTTCAATGGGACGAATAGAACGATACAGAATCAGCCAAATAGTTTTGGAACTCCAACTGATCAATTTAGCGAAGCAACAATTAGTTTGAAACTTGGGCGAAGCAGCAATTGGCTTGAAACTTTGTCAAAGCAAAAAATAGTTTGAAACTTTGTAACGGGTTCGTGGAGCAGAGAGCCTTGGGGTAGTCTCTGAACCCGAGACAGATTGCAGTGAAGCTGAAGTTGTAAATAGATGAAACGCGCTTTTCCTCTCGTCACGCTGTTATTGTCTGACTTTCTTGAATAAATTCTTTGATAAATTTTTATTGGTAATACGCAAAACTGAAAATGGAAATAATGAAAATGATAAGCAGATATGAAAAAACAGATGGATTGGCTTCGGCGACGTTGGCGTTGTTAGTTGTGTAGCAGTTTAGCGTAGTTAGCGTTGTAGCAGCGTAGTGGCGTGGCGGCGTAGCGGTTTCAAACTATTTTGACCCCCAAGTACTTTCTTCTTTACTACAGCTCCAACACAGTATCAATCAACAAAGAAACAGCTCAACCAACTTTTCTCTACGTTGGCATCTACGAGCTTCTTTGATAGTCCTTTGACTTCTACCCAAACGTGCAGGTTTTACAAACAACGTAATCCTTCTTGCAACGTGTCTACTTGAGAATAATGTAAAGGTGTGTTAACAAGGCAGTTACTACTGCGTTGCTCGAGGGTCAACCTCGCCAATCCAACGACTAATCAATAAGAGACGATAACTCAAGAGAAACAAACACAACAACCACACAACGCGGGTTCGAATCTCAGATTGGCTACGCAAACTAGATTTAAAGCATTAAATGTTGCCAAATATTGTAACAATATTTACAATACACTTAAAATGATATCTCTCATTTGATCTGCACCTTACATATTATTTCAATTTTTGACTTATTTGTCAAAAGTACTTTCATCCACTGATCTACTGTCCAGTCCTTGTATGTTTTTGCATACTTTAAACGTTCTGTAAAGCTTTACATAGTAATGGCTTCTTCACAGCTACTCTTCCAAGCAATCCATTTTCACCAAGTCTTCGGAAAACTATGGACCTAGAGATCTGCTCATTTTCAGGAAGACTTATGTTCCATCCATCCATTTAGTCACAGGCTGTTCTTTTCCTGTCTCTCCGGCTCTTTAAACATAGAAGTCTTACAGCTCTATTAGAACGTTTTCTTGGCTTCTCATTTCTTTTTCTTGTTTCAAGTTTCCAGTTTCTTTTACTCTATCAAGAGTGCATTACACAGTATTTGGGGAACATTTGATGTCTGTTGCAATCTTTCTGAGTGTCTACCCAGCATCTCTTAAAGCTTTTATTATGCTTCTCTGTAAAATGGATAATTCTGCTTTCTTTGGCATTATGGGTTGCTCATACCAATAGTTCAGTGGACATGTACTTTGGCAAAACTTAGGCGTTTCTTCCTTCATATCTTCAGTCAGACGTGGTTTTTGATCCAGTTAGTGTAATTTCACTCCAAATTCAGGAAACAGGCGATGTTGGACAGTCCTTGTATTCACTTTACATCCTCTTTCCTGCAGCTGAGACCAAATTTTTTCTCCAGAAGTCATAGATGAGCAACTTACTATCTTCTTCATTAAGGGCTTATCTCGGTAGCTGAAAATGTTGAAACGTCTTATTCTTTTCCTATGTACAAAAGTTCCTTCATTTTTGCGTTTTTCAACGGCATTATGGACAGCAGTCTTGCTTACTTTTAGTTTTTTACCAATTTGACACTCAGACAACTTTTATTTGCTGAGTGCAACGATCTGAGCTCTTTGTGTTATACTGAGAGTGCTTTTTTACCCATATTTTGCTCCTAATACTTTCCTACTCTTTGTTGATCAATTCAGCAATACTCGTTGATATTACAGTACTTGTAAGCAACTTAGCAAATGAAATGCATTGCAGTGAATGCACAGGAGCCTGAGAAATGTTCTTAAGCAATATGACGACACAGAATGCACTGTTATGTGACTAATGAGTTTTAGAATGCTAATATTGCTAGTTTTTCTGAGTGGTCTTAAACTTTTGTCAGAAAGTGTAGATGTGAATCATTGGCAGATTTTGGGTTCTAAGCTTAACACGTTAAGTGCCGCGTGTACATCGCACGCGTTCACTCGCTGGTGCCGGCCGTTTCTGCGATTTTCACTGTTGCGCTTATTTCGTAGACGTAACGCATTATTATTTTCATTCTGACATTCACAAGCACTGGTAAACCACGTAAAGTCTACATAGGACTATTGCTTTCTATAAAAAGCTTACACACATATGCCTTCAACAATTTTGATTTAAACTTTCAACATCTCAAAATGATTTGCGCGAATGGTAAGTAGCGAAGCATGTCATTGGACAAAGCGGGACTTTACACTTCTTGCAAAATATTCGTGTATCTTTTCTTATGCCATTTTTTTGACAAACTCTGCAACGCCTTTGTGGAAACTTCTTCTTTTCTGTTGCAGGGAATAATGCTTGTTTATGCTTTTGAAATCCACCCTTCAGTCTTTCAAAAGAGTCATTTCTTGGAACTCTTGTAGGTGGCTCCTCGTCATCACTAGAACTAGAAGACTCATAAGAAATTTGGCAAAGGTTCTCAATCACTTTCAAGTGGAAGGCGCGTAAACTCAACTTTGCCTGAATATTCTTAGCTTTGTATAATACGAAGCTGTTCCACAGACTAACTTCTAAAAGATAGAAGAACACTTTTTTAGGCCATTTAGTGGTTTTTCTGGTAAATGGATAATACGCAATCATCTGGTCCAAGCGATCCACTCCAGACATATACTGATTATACTCAGTTATGCACAAAGGCTTCATTATTTGTTCAGTTTCGCCGTGACCCTTCTTTTTTCGTCTAGTTATTACACCTAGACTTCCATTATGCTTAGTACTCAAAGCTGTCACAACTCGTTTATCCTTCCATGCCACCACCATTACTCTGCCGTTGTCAAAAGAAAAAGAATCTCCTGGCTTCATTTTTGGTGTTCCAGCTTTCGCGCTTCGAATTTTAGGAGGCTCACCTCAGTAGGATCTAAGCGTTCCCACTGTGTGAACTTTGACGGCTAACAACTCTTCACTTAGCTCAACACTATTATAAAAATTATCCATGTAAAGAGAATGCCAGGAATGAAGACATGAGTCAGTCAGTAAGTCAAAAACAGTATCTCTCAGGCGTTTCCCTTGTCCATAATATATATCCATATTCCAGCAGTAGGCAGAATTTGAATCCGCTAAAATGTATGCTTTTATGCCATATTTTGTTGGTTTATCTTTGTTATAAACCCTGAAAGACAATCGACCTCTCCATTTCAACATTCCCTCATCAATTGATATTTGCTCACCTGGATTATACAAAGTACGCCAATTTTCAACAACTTTATCATGGATTGGTCTCAGCTTGTACAACTTGTCTGTCGAGTCTGATGGCCTGGTTGCATTGTTATTG
The DNA here is from genome assembly GCA_963675345.1 of Trididemnum clinides. Classification (NCBI taxonomy): domain Eukaryota; kingdom Metazoa; phylum Chordata; class Ascidiacea; order Aplousobranchia; family Didemnidae; genus Trididemnum; species Trididemnum clinides. The sequence goes on along the minus strand of OY776284.1, from coordinate 50,039,083 downwards.
AAATGCAAAAACTTCAAAATGTTTTGGTACCTGTTTCTAGACATGGTTTGACCAAAAAATGGAGTACAAAGAATTGGATTTTTGCTCCAGTAATCAGACAAGTGACCTCTTTTATCAAGCAATCCAGTAGTGAGGGTTAAACCTAAAAATATTTTCAACTCTGGGAGAGTCAAAGGCTTCCAATTATTGGCTCTGGAATGTTTCGGCAAGGTTCCAGCGTTTAAAGTAAAAAATTGATCTGCATATCGGTTAGTCTCATCTACCCCTATATCTAGAATATCATCGCTTATTATCAGCTGAAAATATTCCAGGCAATTTCCAATATCTGCTACATTAGCCAAAACGGTTGGACCAGGGTTTCCAGAAAAATTGTCTAACTGCGGTCTCCTTGTAGCTGGACCCCACATATAATTGTTTCTAACTCTTGTTCGGGTTGTTCTACGTCGACGAGAACTTTGAGCAGCCAGTGACGCATTCGGAACATCTGGGTCGTTACTTTCTTCATCAGAAACATGCATACCATGCGAGGCATCATCTCTTTCATCTTCCACATCACTGCCTGATAATGATGACCTATCGTCAGTATCGCTTTCATATTCTATCAGACTTTCATCAGAATCTGATAGTAAAGCCAGATCTGCAGCATCACTTACTCGTACAAATTTGTCTGACATCTCGTTTCAAAGGTTAAAAAATAAATGAGAAATTGCCCTATACACACATGTTTACATTTCGAAGATAAACCAGACATTCGCAGTGCAGCATGCACACACACTCACACATGCGCAGACATTTGAAGAAACCTGTATGCAGTCATAAAACGACGTTAATCTACGTCAAATCCAGCGGTTTGGCAGGCAACTGATGGATTTTACCAAATGACGTAATATTACGTCGTAAAGCACTCTGCGTGAAAAATCCAATGATGTAATATTACGTCGTAAAGCACTCAACGTGTTAATGGATTTGTGGAGCATCATAAAAAAATCTAACAAATGGAAACTTTCACAAACATATTTTTACATTAAAAAACTTTTTTTTTTATTGTTTTATAATGTTTAAACAAACCTAGCAAAAAAACTGCTAGAAACTGCAAAAATATAAACTGAAACGGCACCAAAAACTAAATTGTTTTTACTTTTTGGTACCAAAATATGCAATTTTGTAGGTTTTCTTTGAAATTAATTAATGTAATGAGAATGAGCTTTCTCCCAAAGTGAATAAATACGTGATATTACTGTTCTGTGCTTGTTTGTCTTTCAAAATTTAGACTTTCTGGATAGATTTCAGAAAAAATTAGTTTGTCCTAATATTTTTGATCAGTACTGTATGCATTATGGTAACATCATACTAGCAGGATGAAAAGCAATAAAAAGCAGTGATGTTTTTTTGAACTTAGCTTGCACGCAACTTTTGCCAATGTAAAATAGAAACTGTGTAAATAGCATTGTTCTCAAAATACAGCTAACTGTACAAGTGAACTTTGCAAACAATTCAGTTATTACCAACAGTATAAAGTTTGGCACTTGGAAATAGAATTATTGCTTGTCAAGGAAGTCTTAATTCCTAAGCACTGGTAACATTATTCTAGCAGTAATAAATAATATTTGTAAAGATTGATGATTTTATGGGACTAGGCTTTGTACAAGACTGTTTAAATAGTATTATTCTTAAAACATAACTAACTGTACTAGAGTATCTTTGCAAAAAGAACTCAATTACTATCAGCTGGACAGAATCTGGTACTTTATCAGAATTACTGCCAGTAAAGTAAACTTTCTAAAGTAAACGCCTAAGTTTTGCCAAACGTATGCACTGGCAAAACTAACTTCTTAAAAAGGCTGAGCCACTTACATGGACTTTGATTTAACCAACAGTACAGTATGTGTACCATTGAAACTAAGTTTTGTCACTATGCTTTTCATTTGAAGCATTCACCTGTAAAATGCAATACAAATTTTCTTTGCTTAATATTCTTAGCTAGAATTCTATTTTTATCTCATTTTGTTAAATTAGTGAGTAAACAAATCAAGAGAAATTGTACAAATCAACAATTTGTCAGGAAGTAACTAATTGACACAGTCCTATTGGTTACAAAGTGCATACAATCAGAAATACTGGTGATCACAACCTACATACTGTAGTACCGTGATGCAACCTTCAGTCAAATTACACTAATCACTTGGTCAGCAGAATATGGTTTGCAATGTCCTGCCTGTTTTGTTCATACAAATATGTTCTAGTATAATGAAACTTAATCTAAAAAAATACTTAGCTTTGCTGTGTTGTTTTCCAAAAATGTTGATCACAGTGTTAACATCTACCTTGTTGTGACGTTCAATGTTAATCACATCTAAACTTAATACTTGTTCACCTCCCATGATATTTCTTAAGTATGTCTTTATCTCCTCAAACAAAAAAACGATCTCTCTGCTGAAGAGGATGTCATTGGAATAGATGCCAAAATATGCACTACTTTCCAAAATTAAGTTAGTGGTACATGTAAGCCATTGGATTGCATTAGCCAGGCAATTTAACAAGATGTAGTTACGTCAGAATTGGTATTTGTTGCAATTTCGTGATTTTTAAACAAATTCTTTTCCAATTTCAAGTCTTTTACATCCAAATTATAAAGGTCAGTAACTACATCAAAACTGTTCTTTTTGAGATATTTGTAACAACATCACTCAAACCAACCAAAATTGCTAAAGATGACCTATTAAATCTTTTATCGATTTCATTTACAACTCTGTCCAGTCCATTGTAATGAACTTTGATTTGAGCCAAGTCCACTTCATTCATGTGCTGTCATTTACCTCTTGTGTTGACATCTGGTATAACTCTTAAAACACTAGAATTCTGGTGTAGCTTACCAATAACATCCTTTGCCCTGTGCCATATTAGTAGAAAGCCATCTGGATTTCTACATTTCTTCAGCGTCACTACTGTAGCTTCAGCAGTGTTTTTGCAGTAGCAATATCAACTTGCTTATTTTGTAAATAGCCAAAGCAGTTGAATAAAAAAAAATAACTTAAAAATATGTAGTTCCATTTAGCAAGCTTTTTGCATCCACTGAAACATGATTTCTTTGGCCTCCGAAATCGTGATCAAAGCAGCAACGATTCTGAAAATTTGCCTTTCAATTAATTTAACTGCTTCCCGGTGACATGCCCACCTTGTTTTACTCAAAGATTTTAACTTGATAAATGGTTCCAAATCATTTTCTTCAGCACTTTTCAAGATAACCTGACGTTTTGGACTGACAAGAATTGGATCACATCAAGACCATTTATTGTTGATTTTCTTTCAATATGTCTTGAAGAGTCAGAATTAGCAGATGGACATAACAATGCACACACAGAGCTTGTGAAGCCACTTCCTAAACTCTAGCCACTACTCCTTTCATGCAACCACTCATATTTGCTGCTGCATCATAGCATTTATTTATTTGCCATATTTATCCTCCATTCACAAGAAAGTGAATTGTATTGCTATGTATTGGACGGTATGTTTGCACTTGCTTGGGAGTTGCTATTTCTGAGGTGTCTGGGTCACCTATCTTCCACATAAAGGTGGGGCGTCCCATTAAGTGCCTTGCCCAAGGACACTACAAGTGAGTTTGCTGGCTTGTTGTCCACAACCTTTAAATGCCGAGTGCCAAGCAGGGAAGCTATAGATATCATTTTTTAAAGTCTTTTGATATGACTCAACTAGGGAAATGAACCCCAGGTCTACCAACTGCAAAGCAGATGCTCTAATTACTATGCCAATTCTTTTGATACAAATCAACCAGGGAAATGAACCCCAGGTCTACCAACTGCAAAACAGACGCTCTAATTACTACGCCATCACGTTGGCCTACTAAATGCTCCAATTCAATTCCCAGTTTCAAAAATTTAGACTTAATCAAATTCAACAAAGCCTTCCCAGTGGTAGAGTTGGTTTGATAAAAACTAACATAACTTTTGTAAGGTGTTCCATCTAGCGCCTACTGCAAGCAAATAGAAACTTGTTCATCATTGCCAATACCTGTTGTTTCATCAACAATAAGGCCAAATTCTTGAGATTTTGTATCACATTGGACAATGAGCTCAACTACTTGGTCAGCAAAAATATTAAACAATTCATTTTTAATGTCAGCAGACAACCATTGTTGATGTGGTTCTGATTGTGCTCGTAGTTTTGCAACAAACCATGGTATGTCCTTGCCACTCAAACGCAATTGCTCAAAAAAATTTCCTCTGTTGGTATCTGAGGGTTGTGATCAATTTTGCTGATTTTTATCTACTCCTCTTTGAGAAATATTTTGTTGAGCTGTAAAAACTAATGTCTCAATTAAAATTTTAAGGTATTCTCGATTTTCTTTCACTGTAGTTCGATGAGCACTATTCAGTTGCTGCAAAATGGAAATATTTTTTCTTTAGCTAATTTGATGACACATCCATTTTGTCAAAGAGAGACAATGACCTTCACTCTAATTGATTTTGAATCAATTAGTTGAGCCTGCTAGAAATCTGCAATAAAGCATTGGTAATTGCCCAAAATTTTAATAATGCTCGAATTGTTTTAAAAGCAATAAAAATGTCTATTAGGAATCGATTTAGCAGATAGCAGTTTAGGCTGCCAGTACCAGCAGTAAAGTAATTATAATTGCTTGTGTATGATGCCCAATAATTACAAATTTAAGTTATAAAAGTGTAACTTACCAGATGACGGGTACAGTAAGCAACAAAGAAAAAGGGAATGCAATTTATAGGTAGGACACCCAAATACATTAGATGAACTCTATCATTTACTTAAAAATATATACAATCATAAATTTTAGGTTATAGTGTGGTTTATTATTGGGGCCTAAGGTTGCAGCACAAGGGTTGAAATTATACTTCGTAGTGATTACAAGTAAAAGGATTAGAAAATATAAAAACACTTACTCAAACTGCCCAAAAAATTAAAAATTGCCCAAAGTTTTGTTGCAAAACCAATGCATTTTGACAAGCACAGGGTCGGTGACCCCCCACACTCCCGACATCCTACAACTGTGGTTGGTGGCTATAGGAATTTGTGTGACTTGTGGAGAGCCTCACATGAATTTGGTTGGTTTTCTATTTATTGTTTGATAAACTTGCACTGTATTCTATGAAACAAATTTCAATGCATTAAAATATGAAACTACATCATTAATGGTAATCACAATTGAGTGAGCAAATTGAAAGTATTTGGAAATTATAGTTAGGATTTTAACGTGGAACTGGAAAATAGACCACAATAACATGGAAAAGAAATAGAAAAAATAATTCGAGATAAACAATATTTACTTACTGGCAATTTTGGCAATACTGTAAGATATACCAGCTGGTTCAGTGACGGGCCAGTTCAGGGTTTGATGTAGCTCTTACAGTACCTTAGCTCTTCAAATAACACCCTTGTATCTATCGATTGATTTGACCATTCTTCTTGTGTCTCTAAGATGGCTGACACTGCTAAACAAGCAATCAGGGGAGCTTGATATAACTTGTGATATTATGGAACTTTTAACGATATAAACAACCACCTAACCAGATTTAATGTCAACTAACAGTACAAGCGGTTACAAAATATTTGGGCTGTGTAGTTTCTCAGACCTATTGCTACTTCATTTGTCACATTCATCAACTTTTTGTGTTGGAAATTTAAATGTCTCTCCATCACTTTCATCAATGATGGAGTGGCAATTTTTAGATAGTTTCTCGGATCAATACTTAAACTTAAATTCACCAAGTCAATGTAACCCCTTACAGAATACAGCGTAATTGAACCATCTTTTTTTGTTGGAAATTTTATTGTCTCCATCGCTTTTCTCAACAATGGAGAGGCAATTTCTATATAGTTTCTTGGAAACGCAAAATTTAATCTTTAAAAGTTGTATTTATTTTATAAATCACATTAACCAAAGAGATGAGGATAATGAAGACTAAAGAAGATGTTTGAAGTGTCCTCCTTCGTTTTGAATGCACTTAGCCATTCTGTCTCACACAGACCTACACACTTTTCTGGAAAGGCTTATGTCAATTGTTTGCAACTGTTGAGAAATAGGAAACCTCAGCTGGTCGAGAATTATGGGGTTGTGTGAGTAAACTTTATCTTTCAATCAGGGATGTCATATCAAACGCTTCCACTTCCACACCTGTCGCTTCTGCTTCCACCAACAAAAAATGAAAAAACAACTGTTGACAATTTTTTTTAACTTTTGTGGGTCTGTAGCCTGCTTTCACCTACATTTTATCATTTTGAGAAAACAAAAACCTTCATTTATTGTTATTACTTTACCTACTTTGCTTGAGCTTATTGTTTTCGAACTACTCTGTGTTTGTTTTTCTTAGATATCAGAACTTGTGTTAAATGTAAGTGCTTTTTAATCTTTTTGTCATTGTGGAGCTCGTAATGTACTTTCGCGTTTGTCATGGAACTCCCACTAACAAAAATTTAGAAATCACAAATTGCTTGCAAGAAAATCAAATATTTTGTTACTACAATTCAAAAAATAATTAAACACTTCAACAAATAGACAATTATTGCAAGTTCCTTCACTACTTACAACTACTTTTACAACAGTTAACCTAATGCTTCTCAGATCTAAATCGTATGACCACTAGGGTTACAACTTTTTCAGAACCCCCTATCCCTGTATTATAACTTGATGAACTTTTATAAAAGATTCAAGAAAATCCAATTTTTATTCACATTTGATGTAAAAAGGTCACGCACAAAATGGTTTTAAATAATGCAATTTTTTGGTGTTTTGATTGGATCTTAAAGACATACAAAGCCTTTGCCAAGTTGTATACAAGAAACAAAGAATAGCATGTATTGCATTGTTACGGTTCAAAAATCAAACAAAGAAGTCACTCGGACAAATTAATGTCATTGGAAAGGATAAATCTCAGGGAGAGGTTATCCGTGTTTCTGCAAAATGCCTGCAACTGTTGCATAACTTTTATCGCACGCTCGCAGCATTGGTTGCTTCTAGCAATATTAATGGGTGAGTCATCTCGTTTCCAGTGGTTTTTTAAGCATTTGAGACCTTTTGGGTATCCATCCAAAGCATCTGATAATTCATCAAAATCCTCATTGCTGAACAAGTGGTTGCTAAACCAATGGTCAGCCCATTGGTAAGAAACGAATGAACAGATTTTACGAAGCCTGATTCGAGTTTCAGGCATCAGAATGAATGCAAGGAGTACCAGGATGGCACGAGAATTCCAGTGTGCATTGCTCATGTTAGGAATCTGTTGAAAGTTCACTAAAGGGACTTCATCTTTCTCCATGGTGTGACGAAAGACACGTGTGAGGTGGTACAAAAATTTCATGTCATCTCTCCAACCACCTGTTTCCTTGATCTTAGCTTTACCATTGCTGAAAGCTTCCTTTAGTTGATCATATCTGCTTGTCAAATCCTTCACAAAAAAATAATCGATGTCTGGGGATTTGGTTGAGCCCTGCAGCTCATCGTCCATGACTAGACGAAGAATGCGATCAAGTACATGATGCTGGCAACTGATAAACGTTGGCCTGGAACTACCATTCTCTTCGAACATCTGCTGCAGCCGAATGACCACTCCAGTTTTCTTTCCAGTGTTGACGCTTGTCGTGTCAGCAACAATCATCAAGATTGATCCCCACAAGTTAAAGTTATCCAAGACACCTTGGATCCCCTTTGCAATGGTTGCAGCTGTACCATCCTTTAACTGAAGCACAGCCAACTTGATTTCCGTAGCTGCATTTTTTAAGACAACAGCTTGATATTCAATGCCTTGCATTCGTTTACCGTCAAAGTGCAAGCTCCACTTTTCACGATGAAGCGTGCTAATCAAATGTTGCTTCAGTTGTTCTGCTTCTTCCAAGAGAGCCTTATGAATTCCTTGTTGACTTGGTGTTGGTATGTCAATGCCTTCACCAGAAAGCTGATGGCACAGCTTTGATGTTTTATGGGTTGATAGCTTTGAGCTTATAACAAGCCGCTTTGCCACGCCGGTAGAGTCATGCTTTCTTTTGCTTGCTGATGGTGCAGCTTCGTCTTCCCAAGAACTCTCTTCACTAGTATCAAATGAGTCGGAACTGCTTTCGGAAGAAACTAAATCTACTGAACTGCTTGCAGTTGCCAAATTTGGTGCACTTGCTTTGAGTGTCTTCCTTCGCTTGGATGGGTGGATAGTTTGAACACTAGCAAGTTTGCCAGTGGAATAACCAACCTGGCCTTTACTCTGGATTTGCAATTTGTATAGCTCCTTATCCTCTTTGCAAAGCCATTCGCCTTTCTCCTTAGTCACGTCAAACAGTTCATCTAATGACTCAAAGTCACTCTTCTTTCTGCAAGAGTCGTACTCAAGCAAGAGCTTTTCAAGCTTTGAGCAAATGGCCTGATCTGATACATGGGGGAAGTTCAGTTTTGTGCTCCATAAAGCTTTTACCTCCGCAGCAATTAGACTGATCCTCTTCTTCCGTTTTTTAACAGTGGACTGAAAAAATTTAAAACGCCCCATCACGTGGCTTTTCAGGGGCAATCGATTCCGATCACTGAGAGGATTTTCGTATATTGCCTCTTCTTGATGGTTGTTGAAACTGCATCAAGTTCTTTCTCCAGGTTTCCTTGTTCTTGTTTGTTGCAATTGAATTTTTCTTGTACATGTTGTATTACCGGTAATTTGAATATTTCAAAGTTTAGGATAAGATATTACTGTTAGAAGTTGCTAATTCTATGCTTAAATATGAATAGAAACAAATTTTTAGTTTCAAAACAAAGTTTAATTCTGAAATATAATGTGTCTGAAGTGAATGATACTGTGGTTTATGATGTCACTATTACATTTTTCTTCATTTAAAGAAGGCGGAATTATCTTTTCATGGTATTATACAGTCATTTCTTATACATAACGGTAAGGTCTAATCGCGAATTTTTCAAAGTGGTTTATGCGTGACCTTTTTTGTTGGCTCAACAAAATAAACATCATTTTCAGCAGTTATAAGCAAAAGTTCATTCATTCCCACCACAGGAAATCAGTTTTGAAAAAAAAAGTTAAAAAGTTGTAACCCTAATGACCACATATTACAGCTCTCGACAATAACCTGTTGTCACAACAACAAATTGCACCAAATAGCGTTGATTTTCCCTCTTTATTCTTAACTAACTCTGACTTTGATTTAACTTTAACTCTAATCATCATTACGGATCTTCTGTCTGTCCTCAAAACACGTATTGACTCTGATCTTTTTGGATAATGAAGTGCAAAATTTCTGTCGTATATATAGTATGTACATGTAAAGCGAGCAAAATTGAACTGCACCAATCAACAGCCGCCTCAACATGGTGGTGCGGTCCCCGACCCGTTTGGGTTTGGTCAAAATGGCTGTTGGCCTTTCCGAGGGACTCCTCCAGCTGATATACCTCCACTGCTCAATCTGGCCCCCTTCTGCTAATGCAGCATTCGCACCCCACCGTCACTTTCAAACCTCTTATCCTTTTTCTGCCCACTTTGTATCTTCTCCCTCTGCACGCTCACAACCGCCTCATGCTCCTGGCTGTTTCTTTTTACCTCCTGCTTCCTCTTTCCCTCCATGACTCCCTCAGGGCTCTTCAATGGAATGCTGGGGGTCTCCGAGACAGGAGCACTAAACTACTACACTTTATTTCATCTCATCTCGTTGACCTTATTTATATCCAGGAATCTAACCTTAATTTATCTTCCTCTTTTTGGATCCTTGGATTCTCTGCTCTGCAATCCCATGGCACCCACTCCTGATCTGGTATTTTTTCTACTGATGTCGCAGACGCTAGTGGCAGCATCATCATTTTCATCAAGCAGGGCTTATTCTTCTCTGAGCTTTCTACCTCCTCTCTTTGCTTGGCCCCTACTCTGATTATGTAGAGGTCAACATCTCCCTGAACTACTCCTCCTCGCTCTCATTTCTAAATGTTTATGTTCCCCCTATTCACTCTTCTCTGAAGGATAGCAGAACCAATTTCATTTCTTTCTCCATTCTTCCCTCCTATGTGGAAGCAGAAGTGGTGAATTTTTTGCGTTTCCGCTTCCACAGAAAAAGTACCGCTTCCTCTTCCACATCCCTGCTTTCAACACACCCCAGAGGAAAAAGTCTGCAGGTGTTAAATCGGGTGACCTGGCTGGCCACTCGATTGGTCTTCTTTGACCAATCCATTTTCCAGGAAATTTCTTGTTAAGAAAATTTCAAACAGCAGAAGCGAAATGCAGCAGGGAAGGGGCAATGAATGCTTGCTTGCAAGGTGAAGTGAACGGGTATGAATAAAAATCAATTTAGAAATAAATATCTATGGTAACCAGGGGTGAAAGAGAAGATTCTAAAACTGAGTGTGTTGAAAATCAATTATGATGAATTAGCTTTTGATGTTAAGAGTTTAATTGGAATCGCTATCTGTGACGTAATTTGTTTGTTGCACTGATGACAAATTTTGCACTACTTTTTTAACACTCTATTACTACTTCATTGTCACTTTCATCAACTTAAACTTAAATTCACCAAATAAACGTAACAATTAAACTTTGGAAAAGAAAACTGTTTCAATTGTACTATTAAACATACTAACTCCAACTAATAGCAAATTACTGACGAGATTCTGGTGCAAAAATACTTCTAATGCTAAGGTGACATTTCTTAGTTGTAATGAGATGTAGTAGAGATCTAAATAGCTGTCACTATACAATACAAGGGCATGGAAATCAAGCGTTGAACCAACTGTAACTTAATCAAGCACTGTCGGCTCAAATTCAATTCCAAATTGAAATAACAAAAAAGCAGTATACAAATAATATTTTACGCTCCCCCCAAATATATGACCAACAAAGAGGATATTGTTATATACAGAGGTGTAGCGATGCACTTAAACAAACATGAAAAAGGGCAAATGCACATAGTAATTAAAGCAAACAAAAACAATTTATTTGAAAGCTTGGAGTTAGAAAAAACAACGATGCATAATTTGGAAACAGGTTTAGTAAACATGCCTTTTGAGGTCTTAATCTGGATGCTGTGAATTGTGTTTTCCGTATCAGGAAAGGTTTTTACGACATGTCCAAGTGGCCATTGGTAGCAAGGGGTAGCCTGGTCTACTAATATGACTATGTCATTAACACAAACATTTCGGCGTGGTTTTAATGATTTCTGTCGATAGTTTAGTGTAGGAAGGTATTGCTTAAACCAGGGGTTGGCAACCTTTTACTGTATAGCCTTTATATACTCTGTAAAACAGCTGTGAATTCCAGCCAAAAGTATGTTTTAGCAATTTTCAACAAAAGTTCTCTTTTCAAGCAAAAGATCTAAGTGCAAAGCTGCAATGGCAGCAAGAAGTTTTATTCATGGAATAGTCGTCAATGGAAGTGGAGTCAAATAAAACTTCCCAAATATGAACATAAAATGTACCTTCAAATTTCCATGAACTATGAAAAGATAAGACATGGCCCTGTATGCTCAACTTGAGGTGTCTCCAAAGTGACGCAGTTTATATACAAGGCTAGCATCTTTTATGTCAGGAGGCTTGAAGCACTGTGGTATCTTCAATTCAGACAAATGCTGCAAAGAGAAGAACCAGCGTTTCCATTGTTCAACCTCAGTGTTCGAAAGATTGTCGTTCCAATCGTAATTTCTCAACTACTGTGGCAATACTTTCACTTTAATTAGAACCAGCACTACAAATTCCAGAGGATCAAAGAATGAGTGCAACCAACAAGAATGAGTAATGCCAAAGAGATGAGATTCCATCTTGGTACATGTTTTCTTGGGGATGTTTATCTTTGTCTAAAACTGATCTGAACTAACATTCCAACATACTCCTAATACTCATTCTTCAATATTGCTTTTTAACTTTGAAGAATTCTGAGCAGTTCAACAATCTTCTGGAACAGGAAGTAACACTTCTTCTTTATTGGAGAGCCACGTGACCAAATGAAAGCCACCAGACGATAGTAAATGATGCATTTCCTCCACCAAATCGGCATAAAGTAGACAGCCATTGATATGAAATGCCTTTTCAATGGAGTCTTAGCTGCCTCTGATTAGCTACCATCAAACAAATTAGCTGATTGTTTGAGACAGAAGGAAGTGCAACTGGTGGAAGAAGCCGCCCCAAACAAATGCACCATCATTCTACATTGTCTTTCTTTGGTCTTTGCCTGTTGTATTGTCATTCTATTTGAATAAGTTTTTGAATAAGTGTATAACTGTATATAGTGTATAACTGTGAAGGATGCCAAATTCAAGAAGTCGCAAATTAAATCTGGAATCAATTGATGAGAAAAAAATCATTGATACATGTGCTGAGCAAGTAAAAGAGTCACTTAAACTGATGATAAAGGAAGCTTTATTTGAAAAAAATGTGCAGCACCAACAAGAAGTAGAAGCACTTAGGATGCAAATTATTGAACTAAAATCCAGTCAAGAATTTATATGCTTGAAGTATGATAACCTAAAAGCAGAATATGATAGGCTAACATTAGCTCAACAGCAACATAACAAAATCTATGTCAAGCAAAGGAGCATGTCACAACAAGTAGCAGAAAGTGATACCAGCAAAATTGACGTTATAGGGCAATACGGAAGGAGGCAAAACTTGGAGTTTAAAGGAGTACCGGTAACTGAGAATGAAAATGTGACCAATACTGTCATCGAAATTAGTAAGTTACTGGGTGTTGAAATTACAAAAAGTGATATTTCTACAGCTCATCGTTTAGCAACTAAGCATCCTAAAAATGGAGCTGCAAGTTCTGTCCCTCCAGCTATTATAGCAAGATTTGTGCGCAGGGATATTCGTAATGAAATATACAATCGACGTAAAACAGCAAAAACCATTCAACCTCACCAATATCCAGTTCCAGGCATGACTAAGCTCTATGTCAATGAAAATCTAACTCAGTACAGGAAAAAACTGCTTTGGAAAACTAAAGAACTGACAAAAAAATATCATTATGCATACTTGTGGACCACAAATGGTAAAATTTTTGTGAAAAAAAATGAGAAGGACAAACCAAGAATCATTCAGAGTGAAAATGATTATCAAAAACTGGTGGTGGAACTACATCCTACGGCTACTGAGGAAAACTTGATAAGCAAGTAGAGTACTTATCATAAACATAAAATTTTTGTGTGGCAGGTGTTTGCTATCTACTGATCCAATGAGTATTAAAAATAATGATATTGAATCTAATACTGATTTAATGACGTTTCCTAACTCTAACATCAGAGATTGTAAATATTACACTTTGCTAGAACTTGCTGAAGTGATGAAATCCAATAAAAGAAATGAGATAATGGTAATACATTTTAATTTAAGATCATTGCCAAAAAATAAATATAAAATTGAAGATTTTTTGTTGCAATTGCCTAATTTACCACACATAATTGCTGTAACAGAAACCAAGCTAAACTCCTCTCTAATCTTGATCAAGCTGAACTAGAAAATTATCATTTTGAGCATATTGATTCTGCGTCAAATGCTGGTGGTGTTGGTGTGTATTAATATATAAGAAATGATCTAAAATATCTTATAAAATCTGATATCGTTGTAAATAGTGAAGACTGTGAAAATATTTTTATTGAAATTATAAACAAACCAAGTAAAAAACGACAAAAAATATACTAATTGGCATAATTTATAGACATCCCAAAGTTTCCTTCACCTCATTTCAAAATAAACTTTGTGAAGTAATGCTTACTCTTGACCACAGCAATAATTCTTTTTTTTTTGCTAGGAGATTACAATATAGATTTATCCAAACAAAACATTGAGCCTAAAGTGAGGAATTATATTAACACTTTCGCTGCCAGATTGTTTTTAAAGGAAATTACGCTGGGTGCCAGGCGTTTTTCGCTTTTTTTCCCCTATTTTCGCTTGTCTGTTATAACGTTTTATAACTGAAGCACAACTACTATACTTTGAAAAGTTTTTATTGAAACATCTTTTTTTCAGTAATTAGCAACTGAGTGGTAAAGTTTGAAACAGGGAATGATGCACAGGGGGACACCACAATGCAAACAGTAGTAGCGTGTGTCTTTGCGATTTCCATGCTTCAAACAAACCCTGCATCCTCTTTGTGGACACTTTTTCTTTTCTGTTGCTGGAAACAAAGCAATTTCATGACGCTTGAAACCTCCTCGCAGCCTATCTTCGGGATCACATCTGGGCGCCTTGGAGGGTGGAGCACCTGCATCATCATCATCATCAGAGCTTTGTTCATTCGGCCGAAGGCACAGCTGGCTTATTAGTTCCATACTAAATTTGTATAGCGTTTTAAAAGATTTTGTTGTGCTCTTTTCCTTGTAAAGAATAAAGGAATTGTGAACACTGATTTCCATTAGGTAAAAGAAAACCTTTTTCGTCCACTTGAGTGTTCTTCGTGTGCATGGGTAGTAGGCAATCATCTGGTCTAACAAATCTACTCCAGACATATGCTTGTTGTAATCAACAATGCAGTTTGGTTTTTCAATCTCTTCCATCTCTCCTCCGCCTCTTGGCTTTCGTCTTGTTACAGTGGAAACAGCTGCATCATGCTTTGTTGAAATCGCTTTCACGATTCTTTTATCTTTCCACGCCAGAACAACCACTTTGCCATTGTCTCTGGCGATGACGATGACATCTCCACGTCCCAACCTAGCAGGAGCTCTGATTTCTTTGGGTTCACCTCTGTTACTCCGGAGAGTGCCAACAGTATGTATGTTGAACGTAAGTAAAAGTTCACTCATGGCAACACTGTTGTAGTAATTGTCCATGTACAGAGAGTGCCACAAGAAATGGCATTTGGGAGTCAGCAATGTTGCAACAGTTTCTTTTAAAGTTTTTTGCACCCTGTGATACATGCTCAAATTCCAGCAATAGTGAGAAGAAGAGTCAGCCAAAATGTAGGACTTTATCCCATACTTGATTGTCTTGTCTTTATTGTAAACCCGGAAGCCTAGGCGTCCCCTCCACTTGAGCATTCCTTCATCTATGGAGATGTGTTCTCCAAGATTATAAAGATCTCGCCATCGGTTGACAATTACATCATAAACCGGACGGACTTTGTACAATTTGTCTTCCGTGTTTTCAGGTAATCTTGCATTATCATTGAAATGCAGAAAGCTTGTTATGATTTGAAATCTGTTTCTTGGCATGCATTCGTTGAAGAATGGCGTAGATATCAACTTGTTTTTGCTCCAGTATGAGTCAAACCTGCCCTTTTTTTTGAACAATACCAGTCAGCATAACGAGACCAAGAAAAACCATCAGTTCATCTTTGTCGACATTTTTCCACAATTTAGCCCGAGCCGAAGGTGAAAGTGGATTGGCAGATAAATACTGGGAAGCATACCTGTTTGTTTCTTCCACAACTTTTTCTAAAAGTTCATCTGTGAATATGAGACGAAAATAATTGAGAGGGCTCTCTTCATTGTTGACATCAACAACATTAGTTGGGCCTTGACTTCCCAAAAATGTATTGAATGGAGGCTGCCTCGTAGCTGGCAACCAGACATTTTGCTGTCCTGTTGGAGGTTGGCTGGTCGAATCATCATCACTGCTCTCATCATCTTCATCAGTGTCATTTCCCAGATCAAGTGCGTCATCAAACTCAGAATCATGTCCGAATCTACACTCATGATAATTTCAGCAGCACTCAAATCATCCATTTTAGCTTGAAAAAATAGGCTACCGGTACTTCAAAAAGCTAAAACCAGTGCAAAATAAAAATAAATGTTACAAATATCTAGCAACTTGTTCATAAACACATACAAAACAATAACTGCCTGCCTAAAACAACAATTCCACACTAAACACATTTCCATCAAAAAGCATCCAGCACTACACGAAATGGCCGTGTCAAAAAGCCATGCTGCCATAAGCTATAAATGGACTTTAGACTCAAAGCAGCAATGGCTCTATTCAAGCATGAAGTGCTTTTCCTTTTTTCCTTCATGCGTAAAGCGCGCGTACGTATATATACGGATTTACAACAGTAAAGGTTGGAAGTTGGCAACCAAGGCTTAGAAAGTCCCGCGAACCCGTATATATACGTGATGTGGCACCCAATGGTAAAAATTCTAAAACGTATATATACGTGGTTTGGCAGCAAAAGTGTTAATGAGGTGTATTCTTCTGGATGCTGCTCACTAATTAACAAGCCAACCAGAATAACTTCCATATCATCAACTATCCTAGACCATCTATACACAAATTCATCAGAAAAAGTATGTGCATCAGGTATCTTAGTGCTAGATGTGTCTGACCACTTGCCTACCTTCTGCACTATTCAAAATAACTTTTATAAACCTTTTAAACTGAAAGAACAAGTACATGATATGAAACATTTCAATGCTGAGTCATACTGTGAAGATGTTAGCTACCGACTGAAAAAGCTGAAACAACTTTCTGACCCTAGTACAAAAATGAGCAAGTTTTTAGATGTTATTGCCAACGCTACCAACGATCATGCTCCTTTAAGACTACTTTCTCGAAGAGAAATGAAAATAAAATCAAAACCATGGCTCACTAAGGGATTGCTAAAATCTATTTTAACAAAAAATGCACTGTTCCAAAAATGTTATAAACAGAACAAAATACATCTGATAACCCATTACAAGATATATTTGAATAAATTAACCAAACTCAAAAGAATAGCAAAAAAGAATTACTATCAAAAAGAAATACAAAAACAAGATGAATCTAAACAGTGGAAAATTATTAATGAAATACTTGGGCACAAAGAAAATAAACATAAAATTGTATCTACCATTACAGATGCAAACAATAGAATAGTAAGTGAAAATACAGAAATCTGCAATATATTTAATAACTACTTCACAAATGTTGGGCCCTCAATGGACGCTAAAATACCAAATACCCAATTAAAAAAGTTTAGCACAACAAACGTAATGAAATCATTCTGTTATGATCCCATAAGTCCAGAAGAAGTTCTTTTGCAACTTCAACAACTTGGCACATCAAAAGCTAGTGGACCTGAAAACATACCAAATAAATTCTACAAACTTCTGGCCCCTATAATTTCACCATTTTTGAGTGAAATATTTAATGGTTGCTACGAGAAAGGGATTTTCCATTTATATTAAAACATGGAAAAGTAATTCCTATTTATAAATCTGGTCACAAAGATATAGTTAGCAACTATAGACCAATCTCGATATTGTCAACTGTTCAAAAATCTTTGAAAAGTTGCTATATTTTAGACTTGAAAGTTTTTTTACCACTCACAAACTCATCACGCAGCAGCAATTTGGATTTCGTCAAGGATATTCAACTGAAATGGTCATAACAGATCTTCAAAATATGTTACAAAATAATTTAGATGATGGTTATTTTACTTGCTGTATTTTTTTGGACCTTTGCAAGGCTTTTGATAAAGTAAATCATAGAATTCTGTTGGATAAGCTCTACAGTTATGGAGTTAGAGGCAATATGCATAAACTTTTGACAAGCTATCGACAAAATCGCAAGCAGTTTACTGTTTGCAATAATATAAAATCTCAAATAAATACTATCGTGTGTGGTGTACCACAGGGTTCTACACTTGGACCTTTACTGTTTTCATTATATGCCAATGATCTACCACTACACACCAAATTTTATGTTAATTTATTTGCAGATGATACCGTGTTAATACTCAAAAATAAAAATCACATTAACCTTCAAGCTTTAGTTGATCATGAACTCACTATCATCAATGACTGGATGAAATACAATCGATTGCCTTTGAATTAAAAAAAAAGCGTTTACTTTATCTCTGCTCCCAAACAAAAGAGAGTTGCACTACAAAACTTTCAACTTCATGTTGGTGGGCATAAACTTTCAAACACAGATTGTGTAAAATATTTGGAAGTATTTATTGATAATAAAATAACCTGGAAAGAACAAGTGTACCATGTAGTAGACAAACTTGCTAATGCAGCTAGAATCCTATCTAAAATGAGACACTATGTGAACAAAAAAACGCTAGTTAAACTATACTCTAGCTTTGCCTACTCACATCTTAAATATGGAATTCTAGCATGGGGTACTGCTGCAAACAACCTATTGCAGAAAGTCCAAGTAGTCCAAAACAGAATCATTCGAATTATGGAATTCAAAAGTCTTGCAGACTGTGTCACAATAAACACTTTGTATAAATTTTTGAATATTTTACGACTTAAAGATATTTTCGAATTAGAAATAGCAAAATTCATGCACTTCTTTCACCATAACAAGATTCCAGAAAATTTTAATTCCTACTTCAGAACTGCATCACAACAGCATACTCATTTAACTAGGTTAATTACAAATAAAAATTACTTTTTAAAAAGAGTCAACACTAAATATGGGCAATCTTCTTTTAATTTTCATGGAGTAAAAATTTGGAACAAAATTCCACTTTTAAACAAATCTCTGTCTTGACATAGTTTCACTAAATATTACTCAAGTTTATTATTAAAGCAATACTAATATTGCAATCTCTGATACCACGTTAATCATATACATAATAGAGCTACTACACAAAGTAGTAGTAGTGGTACTTCTGTTCTGGCCTGATGTAAATGTGATACTAGTTTTACTCTGGCCAGATGTACATAGTTTTGCTGTAGCTTAGCTGTACATATGCTTTTGCTTTGTGTCTTACGCTTTTGCTATTATACTATAAGTAATTGTGATGCAAGAAAGAGCAGTTTGACTAGATGATCACTAGTGATCTTTCACTGTCCTGTTCAAATCTCGTACGTTTATTTGAACGAAATAAAAGTTGTTGTTGTTCTAAACATTTCCGGGTCTCTAGACAAATCTCCAGTAGACTACCAAAGAAATAGAAAAAAACTTCAATCAACAGGATCTACTTTAGCTTGGTGGAACATCTTTTCAATATTTGATACCATAGCAGTTAGTCTGATTCGAAACCTTGACAAAACTTCAACCAAGCTGTTAAGCAAATCAGCTCCCTACATCAGTGCTTTCTTTACAGATACTCCAGAGTGTTTTGCTGTGCAGTTGAATACAATATGCAGCTTGTTGGGTTTGTTAATAAGTATCACAGGGTGGTGTGGCAAGAACCAAAAATGCCCAGGCTTGGCATTCTTCTCTTCAGCTCTTTTAGCAAAGTCCCACTCGATATAATCTTGCATCACTGCTGTGTATGCCGCTTGCAATCCAGCATTCTTTTTTAGTCATCTTTTCAACGAATTTAGTCTCTTATGAACCATAAAACAATTATCAGGTAGGTGTGTGCTCTTGTGCCTTCACAGCAGCAGTAGTTATAAATGCCCCTCGACTACTTTCAAAGACTGCTTCATGATTTCTGGGCAGAACTACTGTTTGGAAGACCACAAGGATGGCATATTTGTGTGGAGAAAGATCTAGATCTTAAAAGATTTTCTACATATTCCAATGCTAAAACGTTCATGCAAGCGAAACTATCTTAATCATGTTTTGTATTGGATCAAACTCAAGAAGGACCAAACAAAACCCAACCCAAAGATGTTTTAATAACATTTGGTGAACCTGCAGGACCAAATTTTGCATCCAATGGGCAGAATAAGTAATGTGCATCCAATCCAATAAGCAAACCGACTATTTTGTCTGGCAGTTGGTAGAACTAATACCACGCGTTTCAAATGGCTAATCTGGTTGTTGGTTGGAGCTGGCATTGTCTGGAGTGGAATTTTCTCAATTGGATATTGCAAAGCTTTACAAAACCTCAGACTTCAGGTCAATTTGACATATTTTAAAGGTTACCAATTCACTTGAAGTATCAACAAACTGTGAATCAAATGTCAGCATACATATCGGGACTGATGTCTTCATTTCTTTTATGCCGAGTTCTCACCCTAATTTCTTTGCGCAAAATGTATGCTGAGAACCGCTATCCAACAGAACATACGTTCATACCTTTTTATTTCTGTGGCATTCAATTATTGAAACTGTCATAACTAGGGCCCGCTAAAGTGAATAAAGTCAAAATGTTTAGGACCTTGTGACATGATCAAACGTGTACTAATGGTCGTTTCAGGTGTTCAAGAGTCTGTTTTGGTAGATTTTATAAGTCAAAATAAAGTCAAAATTTTGCATAAAGTCAAAACTTGTCAAAATTGTCTTCATCAAAAATTTCCTTACAAAAACGAACAAATTTAGATTTTTTTTATATTTTTTGAATTTTTCAGCTGCTATTAAAATTCTATGCGATGTTTTATTTGATTTTAAACTCCTGAAATAGTTGCAATGGTAAAAATGCGTGCGGTAATTGAGAAGGAAATAGCACTTATTATGCATGAAATCGTCATTGTTGATGCATAAACATATAATCGTTAGACAATTAATTTATTTCTATAAAACCTTTGCGCTCTTTACACGTGATCTTTTCAAGTCGTAGCTTGCAAAGCAAAGAATGCCTAAACAAACCGAATATTCTACAGCGATAGTTAGGCAAATTTGCCAGGAATATCCGGATGAGTTTTCGGCAACTCCTGCCCGCCCACGACTTGCGATGCAACCTTTGCAAAGTGTTAGTCAAATGCGACAAAAAGTTTTTTGTGGAAAGCCACCAAAAAAGTAAGCAACATCAAAGAAAATTGGAAACGAAGAGCAAATCCCAAAGTAAGCAAACCTTTTTACAACTCGATCAAATAAACTTCAAGGAACAGGTTGTCTCTTCATTCTTAGCTGCAGATATCCCACTTCATAAACTGAACCATCCTTCTTTAAAGTCTCTGTTTGCTACAATGGGAAAAGTATTGCCTTTGGAGACTGCAGCCCAGGCATGTGTTGCTAAATTAGCATCCCAAAAAGAAGAACAAATTCAAGAATTACTTCATGACAAAAAAATGTTTTAAATTGTGAATGAAGCAGAGATTGCTAAACAAAAGTATATTAGTGTGCTTGTGCGCAGCTTAGATGCCCCAATCAGACATTCCTCATTGATTGCCATCCGCTTGACAGCGGTAGCAAAGTTAATAGCAGTATTATTCTGCACACTGTGGATGACATATTACGACAACTTGAAATAAAACGCGAGAGTTTTTCATTGTTCTTGACTGATGCTGCTTGGTACATGTCTTTGGCTGGAAAGACATTAAAGGAATTATACCCTTCTTGGTGCATGTCACCTGCGTTGCACACTTACTACATAACTGCACTATGCGTGTGCGTGCTCATTTAAAAAATATTGATGAAATAATAGCAAGGATTAAGGCAGCAACAATCAAAAACAAAGATCGCAAGAAAGATTTTCATGATGCTGGTCTGCCATCTCCTCCTGACCCTGTAATTACAAGATGGAGAACTTGGCTTAGAGCTGCCTTATATTACAGTGAGAACCTTCCAGCTGCTCATACCATTGTCAACAGTTGAACAAGTGCAGGCCTCTTAGTCAGCAGAGCAAAATACGCTATCAACGTGGAAGATTTGGTGCCGGACTTGGTTAAAATAAATCAATACCGGACTCTAGCAGCCAACGTAGAGTTCTTAGAAGGAAGTGCCTGCACGATAACTGAAGCATAGGGACTGCTAAAGAATATGCAATTTGATAATGATTCGTGCGCAATTAAAAATTACATTAAAAAACGACTATCCAACTCTGATTTAGAAACAATAATAAACTGTACCAACTTGACAATTGACCCAACAAGCTACGCACTATTGCAAAAAGCCCAGCCAATCTCTGCTGCTGTTGAGAGGTCATTTTCTATGCTCAGTAAATTACTGAGAAAAGACAGAAATTTTGATGTTAAGAACATAAAAAAATATATGATGCTGTATTACAATAAAAAGTCCTGGTAATTATACTGTGTGGCTTTCGTTAAAAACATCATAGACAGACTGTTAATGTACAGTGCAGTTGCGATAAAAACGTATTTTTTGTATTACACACTAATTGATACCGGTACACACAATGGGTCATCCCAGGTTTTGACGTCATGCGTCGCTTTGTTGCATTAGCTTCAAGACTGAGTGATTGAGAAAATGTTTGAAGTAGGCTACCTTCTTCTTTAAAAACTTATGTAAATTGCGGATTATAAAACATTTTTAATCAAAAAAGTGCAACAAGACATAAATAATAGGCGAAAGCAGTTAGTTCAAAATAAAGTCAAAATTTTGCTAAAATAAAGTCAAAAATATATTTTTTAAGGTCAAAAAAATGGCCCTAGTCATAACCAGTTTTTTCATAGGGCCTTTGAATGATATTGCTCTACACACCACGCCGTCTGTCGCTTTTTCTCTTGATTCATCTGACTTGTGCAAAAGCGTAGGGTACCACCGGTTGGAACAGCCTTTGACCTCATACTTAAAAGATGATGAACATTCCTTCAACAAATGTCCTTCTTCTAAACACTTGAAGTATCTTCGGGTATGCATCAAAAATGCTACTTGCTTATAATGCCCCATTCCTTTAAATTTCATGTACTTGGACAAGTGGTGCAAACGACTGCATAAAGGACGCGTGATGCCATCGTCATCATGAGATGATTTGGGAGCAACTGCAGCACCAAATACTACATTTCTTTTGGAAACTGAAGATTCACATGATGAGGCTTTGTTCATCTTGTACATGGATCTCCCATACAAATAGTTAGCTTGTTCCACCTCCTTGCATACAAAGTTTACACACTTGGGAAACTTGGCGTGCTGACCTGTGTGTTTCTGATAATGATAAGAATACTTAACCCATTTCTTCAAAAATCTCTCAAGAATTCCAAGTGAATTAAGAGTTGTGAATTCTTGTATTTTGTAAAGTAGCATTAAGCTTTTATAAAGCATAATGCCAAAGCTTTTTAATGTGGACAGATTCTTTACCTTTAGATGTGGCATATCTAAGAGTCTTTGTTTGTAACAATTGGCAATAATGTGAGGGTGGCCAAATTCGTTGTGCAAACTTTCATGTGCTAGGCAGTAACCATCATTTAAGTTCTTTGAAAGATCCTCCAGATTTTGTCTAATATTGGAGCTGCAGTGCTGGAAAAGATATACGAGCTTTGTAGACTCTGAAGGCATCTTGTGTACTATGTGCATGTTGAAGCTACAAACGAAGGTCCAATACGTAAATGGATCTCCATCAAACCACTCAATTTGAGGCCAGGAGTGGGATAATCTTGAACTAAAGTTACGGAGAGCTATTTGGTTACTCAGACCAACTCTAGGAATGTGGCTTCCTTGAAACTGAAAAAACTGCTCTCTTTGTTTTCTTTTCCAGTTCAAGGCTGTGTGGTTCAACATCTGCATACTGGTATGCAGCTCTTGGAAACTCGTCTGCTGCTGCTGATCAACTTAATTATACCTCCATTAAACACCATGTTGACCCTGATTGAAATTCAAATTGATAGAATGGTCTAAATTAGGGAGGACCACTTGAGATGGCCTATCTACTTCACAAATGTCACTGTCAATCTTGCGATTGACTGCCATGTTGCCTGATCTCTGGAAAATGACTTCAAGAATCTTCAGTGTTAAGGTTAAGGAAGCATTTGTGGATTTAACAAATTCCTGGGTATGGGTGGCACTTTGAGAGGGTAAAATTGTCATGGGAAATATGTTAGAAGACATAGTGACAAAGGCACCTGCACCAACATTTACTCAACCTTCTGATTTAGACACCTTGTTCCAAGCTCTTGTCTTCTCTGTAGCAATACAAATCTTCGTCTCACTTTCACTTATTGCATTTTCTCACTGAATCAGCTCTTTGGTTCTTTTAAGTTCAGATTTAGCCGTTTCTGCCCTTCTTTTAGCCTTGCTGAGAACCTTGGCATCTATTTCTACCTGGTGACATTTCTCCCTTTGAAGCTCATGGGTAAACCTTGCCAGCTTCAATTTGACATGCACTTCCTTATGTCTCAATCTAAAACAAGAGTCTGTCAAAGAGTAGGTTTTGGCCAAACACCCAGACAAACTATCAACTTCAACAGCAAGAGGGTCATTAGGCATCTGCAAGGGCGAGTTTAAGTCCACAATTATGTTACAATCGAGTTTACCAATTCAACCTTACACACGGCCATCAAACTCATGTTTGCCTGCTCAACTTTGAACTTTGTCACATTAGTACCAGGCAATGGATCACTTCCAGAGAATGCAACACATTTTACCTTAAGAGCATCAAATTCTAAGTTTATGTCAGTCATTAAAATTTCAAGAGCAACTGTTTTTTGCTCTTGAAATTAGATATCCAGCTAAGTATTAGATATCCAGCTAAGTCGTAAAGGCTGCACCAGACTCTAGGATGCTGATATTGCCCAAGCGCTAACATAAAGAACAAACACAATAAAACACTAGCATTTTAACTTAGCAAATGAACAAAAGTGTAACCTTTTTTACCAAAGGCCTTCAAAAGGACAAGTCCTTAATAAATTCATATGATGGCAAATTCGAATTTGTACGCTGCAGTTTTACAGACGCTATTGAAGCTCAGAAAAAGTTTGGAGAATTCACAACAATCACAACAACTTCAAAGCGAAGCAAGATGTCGTCAAATCGAACAGTCTAATTTGCAAGATCATCATTTACTGATAAGTTAGGACTATATCTTTTCCAGAAACTTTGCCAGTGTATTTAAAACCTTGCCAATCAGTGTTTAGAATCTAACTTAAATATGTAGTTACTTCTTCCAACAAGTATTTAGTAAATTTTTTGAGATATACTAGCTGGTTTAGGGATGGGCCAGTTCAGGGTTTGATCCAGCTCTTACAATACCTTAGCTCTTTTAATTACGTGCTTGCATCTATCAATTGATCAATTCAAAAGTTCATTTTGTTGGTTAAGGTTGAGCACTCTAACCCTAACCCAAGAGACCGGGGGGTAACTGCCCTGATACCATTGAAGATATCTTGCAATATTACACAACCTTTAATGATGTAAACAACCAACGAACCAGATTCAATGCTGATCAATAGTACGAGTGGTTACTAAATATTTGGGCTATACAGTTTCTCAGATCTATTACTTCTTCATTTGTCACATTCATCAACTTAAACTTAAATTCACCAAATAAACATAACAATTAAACTTTGGAAAAGAAAACTGTTTCAATTGTACTATTAAACATACTAACTCCAACTAATAGCAAGTTACTGACGAGATTCTGGTGCAAAAATACTTCTAATGCTAAGGTGACATTTCTTAGTTGTAATGAGATGTAGTAGAGATCTAAATAGCTGTCATGAACAAGTGAAATATGCTTTGGGTTATTTAGTGTGTTGTGCAATACAATACAAGGGCATGGAAATCAAGCGTTGAACCAACAGTAACTTAATCAAGCACTGTCGGCTCGGGTTCAATTCTAAATCGAAATAACAAAAAAGCAGTATACAGATAACAATATTTTACAAGTACTATGGTAGATTTGACAATTTTGTATTGCAGGTTAACATTTTACATAATTATTGTTCTATATGAACAAACAAAAACATGGTAAAATATATCATAATTGAATTCAAGAAGCTGCAACTGACAGAATTCAACAAACCAAATCCTATTTTGAACAAAAGACACTGAAACAAATTATAGCAACAGTACTAATTAGAGTTTGAAACAGCAAATGTGCTCTCTATTTGCAGGCAAGGAATTTTGATTAAGTAGATTGTATAGACTGGTGATTGGTTCATTGAGACAAGATTTACAGATAATAGTTTGAATCCCTAGAGATAAATGTTTTATCAAAGTTTATTTGGTGCTTGTATACTAGGCAATTTAAGCTTCTACAGTAAGCTTAACCTAATATTCTCAAACTAATAATTATTGACAGCCATCATTAAATATTACCAAATGACAGTGATTAAAAGTGCAAATTTAAAGTGCTGTGAGGTAATAGGTGAAACAAAACATGCTAAACACAAACAAGTGCAAGCATTAGGCTTAGTACGTTAGTAACAATACAATATGGTATTTTATCAAGTTTCAGCGTTCTGCAGTGCATAAAAGAGTTATTTCCATAATTGGTCCTGTGATATATGAATGCTTCATAGCAATTTAACAGTATGCACTAAGCCAGGGGTGGGCAAACTTTTTTTAGCGAGGGCCACGTTGTTCTGTCTGTAACCAGCGAAGGGCCAGCTTCTACAAATTATGCTTTTATTATATAAAATATAATATATATTAATTATGTTTCAATTGTATTCTATCAATAGACATGTATATATGGATTTTAAATCTGAAATAAAAAAAATTAAAATTATAAAACAATGTGTTGTATTCAATGTTTAAATAATAAGACGTTCAAAAGTACAAGTATAAATGTTTATTAACATAATGTCTCTATCATTGCAGCACATTACACATATTTAGTGAGACATATGTAGCTGGTCACAGTTTTTAACAATCTTTTTAAATCTTGGCACAAAATTACCGCTTGATGTTCTTAAAATTGCATGTACATTTGAGTCAGTTAGCAAAGACCTGTTTTTAGATTTATTGATTGTTAAGCATGAGAATGTTTGCTCGCAAATGTATGTTGAGCCAAATAATGATAACATTGTTGCAGCAAAATGTTTGAAATTTCTAAATTTTTCATCAGAAAGAGAACCGTAAAATTCTGCAAGTGACACTGTTCTAAATCTTTCTCGCAATGTGCCATCAGCTTGCAAGTTAATTAGTTCCAGCTGAATGTTTACAGGAACTGAATCAACTTCGGCTGTGAATGGAGTTGTCAGTAAATCAAATTTTGGCTCCATGTCTCTGAAGTCTGTGAATCTTCTTTCAGATTCTTGTCTCAGAGCATTGCACTGAGCCATGTACTTTTGAATACAGTTTTCTGGTACTTCTTCCTTTCCAAGCAGTGGGAAGTAACAAAATGATTTAGCTTCCATTTGTCTACAAAACAGAGACAATTTAGTGTGGAATATTTTAACATGCATGTATAACTCATGGGCCAAAAGTCCTTTTCCTTGCAGTTTCACATTTAGCTCATTTAACATTTCCAAAATATCAACGGCAAACATAAAGTCATATTTCCACTCCTTAGATTCCATCTTTGTGACAAAATCACATGCGACCCCTTTAATGTCAAAAAACAAAAGTATCTCACTTTTCATATTCCACACCCTTTTCAATACTTTGCCAATGCTTAACCAGCGAACCTTGTTGTGATACAATACATCAATGTGTTCTGCTTCAACATCTTCAAGTAGAGCTTGGAATTGTCTATGGGAGAGTCCTCTTGCCCTAATCATGTTTACAGCATGTACAACTGGATCAACTACATGTTTGAGCTGTAATGTAGATTTACATAAACTTTCCTGATGAATGATACAATGGAAAGATAACAGTGAGTGATCAGGGTGACTTTCCTTTATTCTGGTATCAATCAATTTTACAAGGCCTTTATTTTTCCCAGTTAAGGCTGGAGCTCCATCAGTTGTTATGCTCACCAACTTGTTCCACAACAGTCCGTTCCTTTCAATACAGTTTGTCACTGCATGGAATAAATCCTTCCAGTTGTTGTGTCTTTAAGTGATTCAACACTTAACAGCTCCTCAAATATATTGAAACTTCGATCTACTCCACGAATAAACACCAGTAACTGAGCCGTGTCTTTTACATCAGTACTTTCATCTAATGCTAAAGAATAGCACAAAAATCTATTGCTCGCTTCTTGCAGTTGCAGCAATAGATCCTCACTTAAATCAGTCAAACGGCGCACAACAGTTCTCCTTGATAAAGCCACACTCTCAAACTTTGATTTGGTTTCTGGGCACAAAATATTAACAACGTCAAGCATGCATTCCTTTATAAATTCACCATCTGAAAATGGCTTGTTATGCTTAATGATGTCGTATGACAGAACAAAACTGGCCTCTGTTGCAGCCTCACGTGCTGATGATTGCTTTACAAAAACATTCTGCTGTCTATTCAACCTTTCAGTCATATCAGTAGCTCTTTTTTTCCGATCATTTTCGGACAAATCATGGCCAAAGTTAGGATGCTTAGTCTGGTGATGTCTTCTTAAATTATATTCTTTGAAAACTGCCACCGTTTCCTGACACAGCAAGCATACTGCTTTATTAGAAACGGATGTAAACATATACTTCCACGACCACTCATCCTTAAATATTCGACAGTTATGTTCAGTTTTACGTTTTTTAGCAGCACTCATGTTTGGGCTTATTATAGCCGTAATAACTAGTAGGCCTAAATAAGTAAAATGTAAAAAAGAAAAAGGATAGAATCGTTAGGGCTAGGCCTAAGCACACTAAGATAACTATGCGCTCGACTATCATCGTGTGCTAATTGAGTAGAAGCGACTTGTAAATAAGACAGTGATACTCGATCAGCGGATAAAATCTAAAAGTGTGCTTTGTGTACGAGGGCGGGCCGTGGGCCACAGAAAACGTTCGGTGGGCCACAGAAAACGTTTGGTGGGCCACATTTGGCCCGCGGGCCATAGTTTGCCCACCTCTGCACTAAGCACTAAGCCAGAAGTTACTTTTTCTTCTAAATCATCTGGGAGCTTCTGAGCAATCTTTGTTTTTTGTCGCAAGGCAAGTCCGTATCTTCTCATAAATCTTTGCACCCAGCCATTTGAAGCTTTGAATGATGCATCATTGCTAAACTTCAATGCTTGCAATTGAATTTGCAACATTGTGATGATGTAGCCATTGCTTCTTCTATCAGAAACCTAGTCAAAAAGTTTCTTTTCCATTTCTTGATACTTGGATGCTTTTCCCTGCTGTGCTCTTTTTGTCTTAAGCAGTTTTTCTAAGCTTGGTTTAGCTTTGCGCCAATCTCTTACAAGTTTTTCTGAGACAAAAAATTGAACTTCAGCTGCTCGATTGCTATTTTCTTTGGCAAAACTTACCACTTGCAGCTTAAACTGTGCAGTGTATGATGTACGCTTTCTTTTTGTTGATGACATTGCAAATAAGATACGTACTGGTAAGTCTTAAACTGCAGATTGCTTGTAAACCACGTGCTTTTTCATTGCAAAGCCACGCATGCATTTCTTGTAAATGGCATGTGTGATGCTAGCTCGCATGTACATGTGCATGCACACGCATATGCTGACTTGCATGCGTATGTGCATGCGCATGCTTACTTGCAGTCTAAACTGTTATGGTGGCATTGTTACAATTAATTAGTACAGTAAACGTGAGAGCACTTTAGAATAAAGGTTGTGAATAAGGAAGCAGCGATTAAAGGACATACGTTATGACACACACAACAGGAGTTGTGCATGGCCACCGTACATTTCATGGTCCTCCGTGCATGGTCCAAAATTTCACGACTTATACACAAATAAATAAAGGGTGTCTTATTAAGACGAATCGAAATTAGCAGTAAATAAAACAGTGGATCATGTCGTCTGATTCTTGGCAATTATGTATGAAATACAATATCGCCCAAATGTCCGCCAAGGCTTCAGCGGCACACCTCCACTCAATGGTAAAAATTTTTGATGACGTCTCTGCATAGTTTGTCTGCGATCTCACTAATATGCCTTCTTATCTCATCCTTAAACTGTTGAACTGTTGGCATAGACCTTACTTTTGAGGTGCCTTCTTATCTCATCCTTAAACTGTTGAACTGTTGTCATAGACCTTACTTTTGAGGTAACCCCATAGGAAGAAATCTAAAGGCATCAAATCGCACGATCGTGGTGGCCAATTGACTTTGCTGTTGCAAGAGATGATGTGACCTGGGAACTTCTCATTCAATAAGGTCATTGTTGCATTGGCTGAGTGGCATGCGGTGCCGTCCTGTTGAAACCACACATCTTCAACATCCATTTCAATTCAGGCCATAGAAAGTTGGTTATCATGGCATGGTATCGTTTGCCTGTCACCATAACAGAATTCCCGGCTTTGTTTTCAAAGAAATACGGCCCAATGATTCTGTTAGCAGAAAATGCACACCAAACAGTGACCTTTCGTGGATGCAGAGGCTTTTCAACAATCTGCCTTGGATTTTCATGAACCCAAATACGACAATTCTGTTTATTAGCAAATCCACAAAGATGGAAATGGGCTTCATCACTAAAGATGATTTTTTGCAAAAAATTATCGGTTTGTGTCTGTTCGTGTACACAATTGACATATGTACGGTGCTTCAAATGGTCATCAGGCTTCAGTTCTTGTGTCAGTTGAACTTTGTAAGTGTATAGAGACAAATCGTTTGTCAAAATTCGTTGTAACAATGTTCTGGAGAGGTTTAATTCCTGCGTGCGATGACAAATGGAGGTGTCTGGGTGCTCTGCCACACTTTCACGTACTGCAGCAATGTTTTCATCTGAATGACATAAGCGAGCATGCGATGATGTTTTCACATCTGCCACTGACCCAGTTTGTTCGAATTTACAAACAATTTTCCCTATTGCACTCTCGGTTGGTCGATTATGTTGACCAAAAAACTCACGAAGTGCGTGAAATGCATTTTTGTTTGAATGTCCATTTTCGTAATAGGCTTCAACAACTTTAATGTTGTTCGATTGTTAATCTTTGCATGGTTGAAATTGCCAAAGACTGAAATTGTTAAATCTGAAACAAACAAAAGAAATTCATTTGACACTTAGACATAATTTACATTAAAAATCTGTCCAAGTTATTGGGACACCAAAACTTTGACCATTGAGTGGAGGTGTGCCGCTGAAACCTTGGCAGACATTTGGGTGATATTGTATTTCATACATAATCGCCAAGAATCAGACGACATGATCCAATAGTGAAATCAATAAATTTTCACCGATAACACTGTTTTATTCACTGCTAATTTCGATCCGTCTTAATGGGACACCCTTTACAGTACCTTTTTTGGGAAAGCTCTTCCTGTATAAGCAGCAGCGGTAGACAAGAACTATAAACATTTTCAATTACTTTAAAGTTTTTAAGATGACTTTCTATCGGCTTAAATTGCTTGATAAATTAATCTGCCAAACAGAAAAAATTACTAAAAGTGCTTTTGCAGAGATAGGCTTGTAACGGAGCTACATTAAATTAAATTTTGCAACAATTTTTGGAATATAATTTAGTTGCGTTAAGAAGAGTCTAGGTGTTTTCTACAAACAAGGATTTTTTAAAGAAACCAGAGTTATTAACCCATTAATGCCAAGAATTATGTAATATGAATTTTTCATAATTTTTCATGCCAAATGACTCTTTATGATGTTAATAAACAGCTGAAACACTCAAAACAAAAATTTATTTGAAAATACGAAAAATACAGCTTGGGAACATATGTGCCCATTCGGCAATAAGATAATGATTTTAGAAAAAAATTGAAATAAACATATAAATATAGTCCTTTGTTAGCTCTATGCATACCAAATCCTTTTTATTTCTCAAAAGCTAACTAGTAGAGTATCTACGGCTTAGTGTGGGATTTTTCCATGCATTCAGGATGCAAGGGGATCTTGCACATCTTGCATATGTGAGGTGTTCTGCCCTGACACTGCTTGCATCTGCTGCGTGTATGCTCTCCTCTTGCAGTCCAGTGGCCTTTTTCGTTGTACCGCACACTTTCTTCTGCACTACCAGTTCTGTATTTAGGACCTGTTGCCTTTCTGGTGGTTCCATAGGTCTTCAATGTAGCTATAACTAAGTTCCTGGAAAAGTCTAGTAGGCTCATGTTAGCATCTATTCGTCTGTACTGACGCCAAGCATTTACAGCTTCAGCATTTATGCTCCAAGCAAACAAGGGCCACCACCATTTTTTTGACCTGATTCGCACTCTGTAAGCTGACACTTGCTGATCAAATAAGTCAACGCCTCCCATGTGCTTGTTGTACAAACTGATGGAATTTGGTACTTGAATTTCCACATGCCACAAATAAAGCCAGAGCTAAGCCACTGAAATATGCAAGGAGGTGGGATCGGATTTAGTAATCCGATCCCACCTCCTTGCATATTTCAGTGGCTTAGCTCTGGCTTTATTTGAGGCAACACTTACAACTTTGTTGTCCTTCCATTTGACGAGAGACACGCAATCAGTGTATGCCTCCTCCATTGTACCTCTTACTTTCTTGTTCATAACTTGTCTTGCAGTAAGAGGGCATCCAGACAAGCGATCTTCTCGCAGAGTTGTTGTACCGGCAATACCTTTTCGAGCAAGCTCTTTCAAAAGAGCCACAGTTCCAAAATAATTGTCACATACAATGTGTTGTCCTTTCTGCAGCTTAGTTTTTTCACCATGTCTAACACTATGTTTGGACCGTGGCCAAACCCATATTCTTCAATATTTGTGTGTGCTCTGCAGTATGGCTCAACATGCAAAAGAGTGCCATTTGAATCACAAGCAGCCCATAATTTAAAACCGAATCTCACAAGCTTTCACCTAATATATTGTTTGTCTCCATGTCTTCCATAATATGGCACCATTACTTCATCAACACTCATGAATTCTCCTTGAAAACGGTTGTGCATCATTACCTTGTTTATGTGTTCAAATATAGGTCGAACTTTGAAGAACCGGTCTGTATTTACTTTCATATTATCAGTAAAGTGAAGGCATCTCATTATTTGATCAAAAGTGTCTCTCCTCATCGAATTTATCACTAAAAGATTCTGAGCATCTTCTTTTGATGACCAATACAATCTTCTATGTGGAAGCTTGTTGTAACCAGAAAGTACTAGTATTCCAAAAAACACTCTCAGGTTGTCAGCAGTCATAACGTCAGATTGCAAAGATTTTTGGTGTGCATAAACTCTACTTTGTTCACAGATAAACTTCAACCAGTCATCAGTCCAAAAATGGCCGATGCATTCCAAAATACTCTCATTCACAACTTGTTGTTCTTCTGTTTGCATATCATAATCTCCAACACTATCAGTAACTTTTGTTTCGTTTCTGTGCCAAACTACCTTCTCTTTTTGGAGTGCTTCTTCCTCTGCGGACCATCAGGAGACGGCATTTGATCCTCTCTTTTGTCAGGAAATACTTTGGAAAGTAAGATTCGTCTTGGTAAATGATTGGGATTGCATGTAACTTCACTGTCAGAGGCATCAGAGTCGCAGTCAGTATCAGCAGTTGCTTCTTCAATGGGAGGCTCGATTGCAACATTGATTTCAAAATCACTGTCATCATCAGTTTCTTCCTGAAGCAATTCACTCATCTCGTCCAGGGTCAACCTGAAAAAAGAAACATCTAATAAGATTATTTCAATATTTAAAAATATCACTCAAATCACTTCTTGCAGTATAACCCATAACTCGTTACAATGATTTGAAGTTGCTGACAATTTATTATGAAGCATATCTGAATTTACATACAGCTAAACAGGCCATTATTATCATGAATAGTTTTCTAAATAGATATTTTGGAGCTACAGAATAGCAAACACCTGTTAATTTCTCATAATATCGTATGACACAACGGGAAAGCAATTAAAATAAATCTATGCACATCATAGAACAGAAAGTGTCACAACTTCATTGTAGAGCAAAATCTTTTTTATATCCTAACGGGCACATTTGTTCCCGCCATTTACATTTTACTCTGCATTCAATATTATCAACATTATTAATCATTTGTGATTTATATGTAATTGGTGCATTATTCAGCTACAAATTCCCTATGATTGGATGTAGTAAAATGTTTTCAGTAATTTAGGTACATACCCTTTTTTTAGGCATGGTAGAGCCATGTTACATACACTCCTTTCTTAGTCAAGTTCAGCCGGCTACTGCGCGTGCATGCTTGGTGACAGAGAAACAAAGCATGTTCCGTACGCGTTCTGAACCTTCAGAGTCCACACCTTATCAACGAAACATAGCTAAATGCAATGTCTTTACTTTTACAGCCATTTTTATTAGCTGGGCACGAATGTTCCCGTTTGGCATTAATGGGTTAAAGTAGCTGCACCCTAAACCTTTTTTTGAAAAAAATCATTTCGGGACCTTTTGAGAAAGATTTTTAACTTAAATTGCCTTTAAATTGTCCCTTTTCAGCAAAACTTTTGAACATTTTTCACAAAAAAGGCGTTGTTCTGTCAAATGGAAAAACAAATTTTGGTTTGTCAACATTTCAAAATAGGCTAATTTCACTGGCATAACACTTTATTTTGTATAAAGAGAAGCCATTGTTGTCTTAACCCTAAAAAGCTCAAGGTATTTTTTCGGTTAGTCTACTCAACATTGGTCTGCAGCAGTACAACAAACTTTGAACGCTTATATCTTGAATACCACTAAAAATTTCACAAAATTTTTTTCACCACTGTATTTTAAATTTATATCTTAACTTGTAAAACTTCTTTGCTGCGCAATACAAATTTCATTGAACTTGAAAAATTAAATTTTTTGTGAAGGTATACGAAATTTTATGTTTTCTATTTGTCTTGCGTCGCTAATTTGCAATTATCGGATAATAGGTCATGTGGCAACTGCTGAAACCATGATGCAAACTGTAACGTAAGGACTTTGGCAAACAGTAAACGTTCAATGTTGATTTATTGCAGCTGCACAGTCTAACAAAATTTGGATGCTCTGCATTTCACAAAAAATATTGTTTTTATAATTTATAACTTGTTTTACCCGAAAATTGCAAAACGCTTGTATCAGAGCAAAATTTGTTTACTGATAATTAATTTTCAATTATTTGTATAAATGCTAGGCTACTACATCACGTATGCACATGTTTCGGA
Source organism: Trididemnum clinides (assembly GCA_963675345.1). Taxonomy (NCBI): domain Eukaryota; kingdom Metazoa; phylum Chordata; class Ascidiacea; order Aplousobranchia; family Didemnidae; genus Trididemnum; species Trididemnum clinides. The sequence goes on along the minus strand of OY776284.1, from coordinate 50,004,521 downwards.
CATTATTATGTTTTTATTACCAACGTATTTTAAAATATGCTTTGGCTAAAAATTCTTTGCAGAAAATGGTTTGTTTGCAAATTGCTTATTGATATTGCAAGAATGATTTTTTAATGTTTGCAGAAAAACTCGTTTCTTTATGTGTGAGTACTATATAACTTCTACAAAGCAGCTATTTTATGATGCATTAGCTTTATAAACAGAATGTATTCAAATCAACCTGAGCTATAACCAATACTCAAATCAAACAGTTTATCTATAATAAATTTTATAGTTCTATATGATAGATTTAAAAGAATAATGGGCATTTTTTGCAAATCGTAAACCAATGCAGTGTCCTGCTTATATTGCTTGATTGTTTGACAGCGCATTCAAGAATAAAAAATGAGTAAAAAAAGTTTAGGATAATCTTTCTTATCATGGGACGTTATGGTTGTGTCGTAGCCTACGGTCTATAGATGTTTTCTGATTACCGGAAGCCCGAGTTTGTAACTAATCTGATTTTCGACAAAGCTTAATGCCATGATATATGGTATCATTTCAATGGACAGTGCCAGCTTACGAAAGCAAAACAAAAACAGACATCTAACGTAACCTAAAGTAAAACCTTCATTAAAAATAATATAGCGACTTTGTCATTCTAGAGCCGCAGCCAGAAAAATGTTTCAAGGGGGAGATTGAAAACATTTGTTTGCAGGGGCAAAACATTCAGATAAAGCCAATGTATGTCTAGAGACATTTTTGAGAAAACTTTGCTTGAAAAAATTTTTGTGGATGAGGTTACAGCAAGAGCTGCAGCCCCTGAAAAAAATATTGCAATTTTATTGATTAAAATAATTATTTATAAGTAAGAATATGCTTTGCTCTTGCCAAAGTGATTATATTTATTTCCTGGTGCATATAACCTATGCACTTTTTAGTCATATTAACTCACTCAAGTGAACTACTCGTCTTTCGTAGTGCAACTGTAAATCTACTTTAATTCTAATGAATTGCAGCAGAATTATCACAAAATTGGTGAAGCAAAGTCACAAAAGCAGTGGCATTGCCCATTTTCGCAACTCTTCTTGGCGCCGGCACTGTTGGATTCGCTTGCACTTCACCAAAGTATGTAAGAAATAGCTTCATTCAAGCTCATTACGACAACTGAGCCTCAATCAAAAAACAATTTATGCAGAAAACATTGCTGCAGTGTCAAAGCTCTGGCAGCACTGCCTTCGATTTTGCCGAGTTTAGAAAGAAATAGACTTCCCAGCCACAAGGAAATAACGATAATCCCTGCACAAAGTGGTTTATCCAGAATCAAGATATAGCCTTTAAGTTATAAAAATTGAGCATGACGGTTATATTTTATTTGCTTATTAACAAAATTTCAACAATTTTTGCTGATGATAAATTGCTTTTCAATAATATATTAGAAAGAGTGGCATCTTCTCTCAGTTAAATGACATGAAATTTATCAAAATAAAGTGCATTGTATGGTTCGTTGATCTCATGAGTTTTAATCAATTTTTTTGCATTTAAAGCAATCTGTAAAATCTAGAGCTACAAACGATCATGTTTACCGAAAAAAGGGCAGTTCTTTTTAAGAGGGTCTGAATGAGAATAAAGATGAATCCTTAGCTCATAACTAGAAATTATAGGGAATTTTGCAAGGCTGAGAGAATCGCACCCGCAATCTAAGTTTAGAGATCTACATTTTACCGCTTCACCATCCTCGAAAAATAAGCGTGTAAACTGCGCTTTCACGATGAATACGATGTAAATGTGATAAAATCAAGCAATTGTGTGCATAAAATTTAACACTTCCTCCCAGTTCTGTTTTAGGGCCGCGGCGTATCTGTAGTTCCAGCTCAGTTGGTTAGGGTGTTGCTTGAGTAACTGAGAGTTTTCTGGCTCTCAGTACGATACTCGAGTTGGGCTTATAAAAGACTTAGTGTCCATTTTCCTGGTTAGAGATTTCCCTAACTTCGGGGTAAGCAATTATATCCGGCTGTGTGGCCTATCCTGACCAAAAAACTGCAACGAGATCTGCAACAGCGTATGCCGTGTTGGATTGTTGGATATGTATGCGTGGTGGAGTAGCTGAATCATACAAAAAAATTGGCACTTTGCATGTATTTCAAGATTCCAGAGGCAAAGTTAGTCACTGAAGAATTTTCCGCAACAAATCTTGCTGAAATATCACAAATAAATTCAAGCACGAATGCAATTATGTATTTTTCTTGATGCAGTTATTTTTCAATTCAATGCAACTTCAAATTTGCACGTTCATTAGCACAAAATGTTTGCAAGCAATTAATTTTATCAAACAACACTTTTTACTAGATGAACCTACAGGTTTGAATTTGAGGCTGGTTGATGTACTCAAATTTTTTCTTTTTTGTTAGCTGGAAATTTTCACTTGTAAAGATTACTATTTCAACAGGCAGCAAAGCAAAAATAAGTAACACTAAAAACATAAAAAGATTTTTGTATTTTTAGTAGAAACAGACAACCACCCAGGTGATAAAAGCTATTTTCAATGATTTAATAGTCAATTAATAAAAAGGCTTATATTTAATGTTTGACTTTGTGGAGTCAGAGTCGAAATCTGAATTTGAAAGTCAGCTTCGAAATGGTATCGATTTTCCTACAATTCCCAACTTTTTTTGCCATCTATAATATTTACTGCAATTAGCCGTCATCTGGTGCTTGCTGATGAGTTACTACAATAAAAATTGATTAGTAAAACCGTAGCCAATAAATTTCATATAGTAAACAACAGTAGAGTGGACAGCGAAATGAAAAATAAAATTACTGTTGTAAATTTTTTAGCTGTGATGACTTATAACATTGCATACACAACTGAACAGTATGATCTGAACACATAGCTAGTAAACAGATTTGACATTGGTTTTTACTTTTGGACACATCTTGTACTTTTTTACGATTTTCTGGCTTAGCAATTTGGTTCACACATTGCTTGCATCTTGATAATTTAGCACATTTTTTTGGGTGCAGTTCTTCTATAGACCTTTCTGTTTCAGAAGCCATGGTTTGTTGATATCGATTTGCTTCGACTTCTTCCCTGAAAAGCAAGGACATTTTCTTTTTTACGTTTACTTGAAGGCCAGCCAAAGGTCGTCGTTGGATTTGCAGACGAATCAATGAAAAAGCCAAGTTCATACCAAAATCATAAGAATCTTGCTTGCATGGGTCAATCTTTTTGTTGAAAGCAAGAACAGTGCTGGCATTGATGCGGCACACATCCAATATATAAGAAAATGCTGTCAAAGTCCAACGGTTTGACTTGGCTTTGCAAGTATAGGCACCGATTCGGTGGTCCATGACATCCGTTCTGCCTTTCGTAAAATCATATAGTTTATATATAGCAGGTTTCTTTTTACCATCATTTTTGGTTACTCCAAGGATAGGTTGTACTGTGGAGAGCAGCAAAACTTTGCGCTTGCCAGAGCTCTTTGTAGGAACCACATAAGAATGTAGCACTAGCTTATTTTCCGATGACTCCCAAAAGCATTGATAAGAAAACCGCTCTCTTTCTGCAACGTTTTTGATTTCATTAGGTATACCTCTTCTGTTTGATTGAAGAGTACCCACACATGTTATGTTTTGAGAAAGAAGCCATTGTGCCAGAGATACACTAGTGTACAAGCGGTCAAAGGAAATATTGCACCCTTGCAAATCAACGTAGTTCTGAAAGTTTTGAACAAGATACTTCACTGTCTCTTCCACTCCTTTGACGTAATATGCAGTTGCTTTTTCACTAGGTTTTCCACAATATGGAATTATGTGATGCGTGTAAGCATAAGTGACTGCATTTATAGACTTGAAAAGTAAACCGTATTTTGCAGGCTTACTCGGATTATACTGTTTGAAACTAATTTTATTTCTTTTGGGATACAAGGTTTCGTCAATGCACAGATACTCTTCAGGAACAACCTTAGCTGAACAATTTTTATTGAAGCATTCAAACAATTCTCGAATAGCTGCGAAACGATCATGTTTCTACCGCTCTTCTCTTGTATTGAAATCATCAAATGATATGCAGGTGTACAAAAACTGAAACCTGTTTTTACTCATTGTAGCTCCAAAAGGTGGAGGTCCCATGATCGGTTCATACAAACGAGCAACATCATGGTTGTTCATGCCAGCAAAGCCACGTATGTACATCAATCCTATAAATGCACAAATTTCGATGTCGTCAATATCTCTTGTGAATGAGAAAAGAGAAGCTGATACCTTTTGAAATGCTCGGCGTGCCATTTCAATTTGTTTATTCGTACATTGTACAACACAATCTATCATGCTTTGAGAAAAAAAGAGTTTCCACGATTATAAGCAATCCATTGCTGATGAAGCTTCGCTAGTTGGTCCTGGATTTCCCAGTATAACTGATGCTCTGGGTTGTCTACCAACAGCAACTCTTTTAGTATTTATCCAGGAAATAGTTGTTGCACTCGATGATGGTTTTTCTAAAAAGCTTGTGTACTGTGTTGTTGTTTTGACTGGTGGTATATTTTCATAATTTTTGGGGTTTAGCGCTGAAGTTAGACAACAAACCAATCGCTGCGATTTTGTGGCAAAATTTCGCCTTCGAGAAAGCTGTGGTTGTTCATGCAGATCAAGCTCTTGATCGCTCTCACTTTCTGATGAACTTGATTCCAAAATATTATCTTCCCTGAAAAATTGAGCTTCTACTCCATCGTGAGAGTCAAATTCTGCAGTTAATTCTTCTAAAACTTCCTCGGTTGTATAGTGTGGTCGATACATAACTAATTTTATTGACTAACAAATATTAACGCATATTAAAAAAATTTTCTGCAGAAAATCTCTTGAATTTATTTTAGCGTATTGGTGATTAATATTTCATGTCTACGTTAATTTGCAATGAAGTGAGAACCAGGTCACCAAGAGCGGTCATTGTAGTATAACAAATCCAAGACCCATGCTTTAGAGAACCATCAACAGTGGCGTTAAGAGCGCTGGAGGCCAAAATATTTTTTGCAGATCAACTTTTTATTGAGCAAAAACCACCCCGAAGTCGTAACATCTGTCCAGCTATTTTCCCTCCAGATGTAAACATTTTTTATGTTGTACCATGCACCAATGTCGAGCTGCGGCCAAATACATATTTGTTTAGTTACTATTTGAATAGGTAAAAATGTGCTATGGATTACCCGAACAAATAACTTGTTTTTCTTGAAAAACCAAAAATCTCTACAGCTGGGGTTCGCCCACACACAACCTGTAACAGCTTATTCCAGTTGAAAATTATTGATAATAAGTCAATTAAATGGTGTTTTATTGCTTTTTCTTCAGTCAAGAGTTTTCATAAACAATCTTTCAGTTACTTCAATATCTGGTGTAGCCCTTTTTTTAGGCCAGATCGTTTCTGTCTGCTTTATCTCATTAGTTAGTAGTAGGGCCTACGGTTCACAAGTTTATAAAATTACTAGTTTATATCTCAAATTTTGCTTCTTTTTATTGAAAAATTTTGATTCTGCAATCAATGTTACTGAACTAGCTTGATAACGAAAACTTTGCTAAAAAAATGGAAGTTCTGAAAAAATCTATAAAAAGAAAGAAACCATTGTTGGAAGACTTAATTTGTACAAATCATTGTGTTTGATGTAAAAATTATTTTGTTTGCATACATTAGTGAACACAAAGGAAGAATTAAGAAGTTAGTAATTAAGGTTCATTTACTTACTACGATCTGATTTTGGTCTCGCCACTACGTAAGGAAGAGACGCACACCTTCTAAATAGAGAACTGGCAGTAAAACAAACAACGCGACGTCACACGTAATCGGATTTACTTGCGTCATTGCTGTTTCTTGGCAAAAATTTATGAGTATATGACAAAAAATGCTTTCTTATTCAAAATGTGCTGAGGGTAAAATAATGATTTTGGGTTCATATTAAAGTATAATAAAAAGTAGGAAAAGTCAGAAAATTTCAAATTATTTTGAAAACAATATCGTGTATAATTTAATGTTTGAAAATTTGTTGGTTCGCTGCAGACCAACGTTGAGCTGATTATGGTTAAAACAACGTTAAGGAACATTTTGGAGTTAAGTTTTTCTGAGCAGCTTTTTGCCAGTTTTTTCTTTTAGCTGCAAACAATAGTAAAGATCATTTTTTCGTATTTTGCCTATTTTTGAAAATTTTAAGGGAGAGCTGAAGATATGTTTGCCTCAAAATAAAGAAAGACAAGCACTTTTTTTTCAAGCGACTTGCAACTATTTTGCTCCAAGGAAGCAAAGGTGAAGACCCTTTTTTTTCGAGATTTATCTTTGGAAATTTATAGAGAGAGGGAAGGGCTGACAATATTTTGGGAGGGGCTTTAACTTCCCCATGCTTTTATGCTGATGGCACATCCAAAATGGCAATGTAGAAAAAGTGCATAGCCTCCCCACTTACATTTTTCTGAAACAAGCCAGAGAACTTGCTTCTTTAAGAGATAATCTGTCAATTTATATCACTAATTCAATGCAGGGCTTCTGCATATCCCATTAATGCCGATTAATTACTGGATGACAACTGAAACTCAAATTTACATGAAAATCCTTTATTTAGATCCCATTTATCATATAAAATAAAGAAAAAATGATATTTGTTATTATATTTTGAAATAGAAGCTGGCAAGTATCCTTGCCAACCGGCAATAACATAAAGAAATAAGGCAAATAACAGAAAAATAATTGAAAAATTTTCAAAACTTTACATCATTTGACCTTTCCAAGATTACTTTTTTGTGTGAAATTCATTCATACATTCAGGGTGCATACACGGCAAAAATATATGGTGCGTCCACCACACTGACAACATTTGTTGAAATGACTCTTGCCTTTGTAAGTCCAATGATGCTGAGTGTTGTACCGCACTGTATTCGTCACAGCCATAGGAACTGGACCTGGTCTTGCTCTGGGTTTCCCATAATTTGACAGCGTCGATATTACCAGTTGTCGTGCAAAGTCCAGCAAACTAATTTTCTTATCGTAGTTCCCGAAGAGTTTCCATCCATTTACAACCTGGTCGTCCACAGTCCATGCAGAAAAGGGCCACCACCACTTTTTTGATGTGATTCTGCATCAATAAGCTGCTACTTGTTGATCGAACACATCAACGCCGCCCATGTGCTGATTACAAATGTGTATTGAATGTGGCAAATCAACTTCACCATACTTCTTTTGGATCCTATTCCATCTTTTAGCTTTCTTCAACGGCTCTGAACGAAGTTTGTTGGATGCAACACTTATCACTTTGTTGTCCTTCCATTTTACAACTGAAATGCAGCTAGTAAATGCTTCATCCATAGCCCCTCTTTCCATCCTATGTAAGGTTTTTTTTGTCTTCAGAGGGGCTCCCGAGAGTCTGTCTTCTCGGAGTGTGCATGTGGCTGCTATTTTTTTTGATGCAAGTTCTTCAAGTAATGCAACTGACCCCAAAAAATTGTCAAACACAACATGTTGACCAGGTTGCATATTCACATTTTCAATCATTTGAAGCACTACATTACCACAACGACCAAATCCTTTATCAGTCACTTTCGTATGGCTTCCACAATATAGCTCAGCATGATGCAGAAATCCATCTGATGTGCAAATCGCCCAAAGTTTAAATCCAAATCTCACCGGTTTTCCTCGTATGTATTGCTTATCACTGTGTCTGCCATAGTATGGAACCATTATTTCATCAATGCTGTAGAATTCTACTTTTTCCTTATTTTTATTCGCTTGGTTTAGGTGTTCAAAAAGAGGTTGTACCTTGAAGGAATGATTACCATCCATAGCCATATTGTCATTGAAATGCAAACACCTCATCTGTTCAAAAGTGTTGCGCCTCATAGAATCAATAACAAGTTTATTTTGTGTATCGGGAGACTCACTCCAATACAGTCTTCTGTTAGGTACCTTATTTTAACCTGAGAGTAAAATACCTTCATATTCTTTGCATTTATTTCAGTGCAGGGAATCCCTTTCTGGTGAGCATAATTTTTACTTTGTTCACCCAGTGTTGCAATCCATTCCTCTGTCCAATACCTTTCTTCAAACATCTTTAAAGGATTTGTCTCCACTGCCTGACCATACTGCCCTGAGGCTACTTTATCATTATTCTCTGCAGCCTGCACACACTGAGCTGTGAACACTTCATCATAATCGGGGACCAGATTTACCACCTGAAGAATATTATCATGCCACTTGTAGCCAGCTTTTTTTGTTGCTTTGTTTTAGATGGTTCTGATGCAAGAGATTGAGTTGATTCGATATGAGGGTGATCATTATCTGTATTACGACTCAAAACATTGCTGGGTAAAATTTTTCTGGGAAGGTGTACTGGGTTGCAGGTAACTTCATCATCAGTACAGCCACTATCTTGATCTGTGTCAGCTTCCGGTGCTTCCTCAGGGGGTTTGATAGCTATTCTGACTTCAGTTTGCTCATCTGATTCTTCTTCCATTAGAAGGTCATGTATTTCATCCAGTGACAACCTAAAATCAAGATAAAAATATATTATTACACGTTAAAATATATTATTACACGTTAGCAGCAGTACATTCAAAATTGATCAAATCCTTATCGCCAATGCCTGGTGGCAAGTTTACTTGCCATGTTTATTTTTTGTAATAAAAATAGCCCATATATTATCATCAGGATAAAAACTCAATCACTCAATGCTACATCAACATTTTAGGAACAGTTTTATATGAAGTAGGGGAAAAAAGCACATGAATGCAGTTAAAAACTTACAATTGTTTGTGACATAGTAACACCATGCTGCACAGTAGCAACTTTCAAGGTCAACTGAGCAGGCATGTGTCAAGACGTGTTCTGTACACGTTCAATACTTGTTTCAACACCATAAAACACCTGCAATAACAATTCCATTGTTATTTTTTTCCTAAATTATATTTTTGTGTGTGGCAAGTAAACTTGCCAGCCATCATTAATGGGATAGTCTGGTTGCACTGTGCAATTTTTTTTTCATTAGTCCAATTAACGATCAAGTGTTAAAGTTTCAATACTTAAATCCTATAAAACATTGTATTAACAAATATAAAGTCATCATCAACTTCATACAATACAAACCACAATTGAACAAAAAGGGATAAAAGTTAAACATTATTAACATGAAATTTTGATATCAGGCCATTAGAACAATAAGTTTATCCGCTCTTTGAATTAAATTATAATGTGACACTGACAAAGACTGTTGTGATTAGAGGGCCTATGCTTAGAATTAAGATAAATCCTATGATTGTAAGCTTCACATCTTTGCTCTTTGCACTGAAATCAGTCAAAGTTAATCTGTAGGTTCACCTCAGTAACATTTCTCACCAAAATTAAAATAATATGATAAGAACAACTTGAGGGGGAAGAACAAACCAAGTACAGCTGTGATGTAGTAGACAACATGAAACAAATGATGTTGATCAGAGGTTAGCTATTTCAAGGTTGAGTCACAGCAAGAATTCACTCTCACATAACTAAATTTCAACTAGCTCCAAGTGCTGGTGGAGCGCCATCAAGCCAAAGCCATACTTTGATCATAAAAAAAACAAACCCATACACCATAAAATAAACCCAAGTTTTTAACAAACAATTTGGATATAAAACTATGCTATTAATTTTGACAATTTTTGTGGTTTTATGTATTCAACAGCAAACTAAAAGCATAACGTGCATGCTGATGTGAAGGCCCAACTTCAGATTTTTTATGGAGAGACGCTTTGACACATGCCCACTATGCCAGTTCTTTCATCCAACATAGTAGAGTAGTTGCATAAAAACACCATACAAAAAGGAATGTCTTTTTTTTCGTAATGACAAAAATAATCTGTCCATAAAAAAGAAAAACAAGGAAGTCTTTTTTCTTTTTCTGCAGTATTGGGTGAACCAATCTACTCCACCACAATTGTATGATCAAAAAGCAGGCATCAATTTTAAAATACTTCCTGAATGCATTTATTTCTGAAAGTCATAAAATCATGACAGCACCAGTTCTTGTAGAACCTGCAAAGTTATATTTATCAGCATTGCTTTTGATCACTATTTACACTGCAAAATTGACTTTTTCAAAATCTACAATAGTTAACTACTATGTGATTCGGTATGTCACAGAATAAGTTACAACTAATCGGATTTATAGACACAAAAATGGTCGTTCATCTGCGTAACTGATGAATAAATGTCATAAAGAATTAGAAAAACAATTCCTAGGAAGTAGATCTGTTTATATGTGAGTTTTTTTGAGACTACATGTAATAACTGAGTTACTTTGCCTCTGTCACATCATAAAGTTTTGGTATGGTACTTTAGAACAGCAAAAGCCTGTACGAAATTTATATTCAGCCACAAACATACTGTGCATCAAGGTAGTAACAATGCCATTATGATATCAAGGCTACAGTGCTAGTAGAACACACTTGCATCATTATTAAATTCTTTCGAAAATGCTTACCAGTGCATAGAATCTCTTCCAACTTGTTTTAATTTTAATTATTGCAACATTCCACAATTTTTTTGGCAGAAGCTACACAAAACAAATAACCTCCAAGATTAATAGATGTCATTCTACACAGCAATCGCAAAAAAAGTTTTGTTTTGATTTGCTCTGTTGTTTGGAATTTATGAGTCAGCAACTTTGGTTCCAAGTGGGGAAGCCCCGACCACAGAGGTCCACAAACAATTTTGGTAAAACACTCTGCATACAAGAGATGCTTGCAGTAGGAAAACTCGATTTGTGATCAAAGACTATATAATCCTTTTTTCAAATAATCGAAATTCAAAGTCTGAGCAAAGTATTCAAAAATCTATTGCATGAAATAAGTTACCACTCAGAGGTTCACAATTGGGGAGTCGTGACTTACTGGTGTGTCATTTTGAGACTGCAAGGGCACTACAGGCTTGCATTCATAACGATTCAATTTCAAAAATTAAACTATGATGACTTGATGACCTTTTTCTTGAAGGTCAATTTGTTGTCATCATTTTTGACTGAATAATCTTTCTTTTGGGAGACTATTTTATGCAGTGCTTCATTTGTTTTATGCACAATTTAAATTTATTGCTGAGTTAGCAAAAATGGTTTAATTTCAAATGTAGTTCTTGGAAATGAAGATTAGTCAAAGCTGAAAGAGGGTAATAAGAAATACAGGTTTAGAAAAAAAAATCAAATAATCAAATAATTGAGAGTGCCGTTTTGTTTTGCTCTTTGAGAGCCTGCATTTGCGTGATGCATTTAATTGAATAGAAATAAACATTTAAATAATAGCGTGCATAATTTAAGTTAGTTAAGCACTGATTCCACTATCTGAAAGTAGTGCTCAACTATCTTCTACTGCTTGTAGGAAGCACAAGATGCAAACACATACATTTTCGGAATGAGGCCAAAGAAGCTTTGTAATTTATTAACACCAACAGCATTAATAATTTGTTCATAAAATCTAAAATATAAAGGTACTCGTAATTAGCAAGTTATACGTTTTTAATCATGCAATGAGCAGTCGATGAAGTTTGATTAGTAAGCCCAGTTGAGTTTTTACAAGTTCAAATGTAACAATGGTTTCTCTAGGCCTGTTGTAAGCACTGTGACGTGCTAAGATTATACCTTAAAGTTGTTGAGATACAGCTACGAATGTGGTGCTTTACTTATGCAGCTGACAGATAGACCTTAGATCTAGTCTTTTTTGTTATCCAGACATGAAGGACAGCAACGCTTGATATAATGTCTGGCTTTAAACAAATTTGTTGCTTGTTTAATCTAAAAAAATTATTATAGTGTCCTTTAAAATAGAACAACAAAACCTTTATGAGGTCTGTCAAAGTTGCCATAAACGGAATGCTTAGTTTGTATAATGCTATTGCAACCAACACAACATTAATGGTAAAAGCCTACCTGAGTAAACTACCACCAAATTGATAAGAGCACTGCAGGCTAGCTAACAGTGCAAATTTTACAATCTTTGTTGCTGTTTGGTGAGAAAAGTAAAAGCTAAATTTGGATATGTTAATTGATAATAATTCTAGTTGGGCACTACTAATACTGGTACTCGCAATAAATTTAAAAAATGCGCTACAGTTACCAAGTTACTTAATTGCTTCAGTTTTATGTGTTGCATGTTTTATTCTTGCAACATAACAAGCTGACATTGCCAAGCTTTATGTTTTAAGTGCAATGGAACTTTACTTTAGCCAAAGTGATGTTTCCACAACTGAATCTCAACAATACTCAAAATTAGCAACACTTAATTACAAAAACTCAAAAAAGAATCAACCAAACTACTAATAATAGCTGAAATACAAAATCAAGACTATAATGGCATCATTAAAATCTATATTTTTCAGTAGTTTTACAATTTCTAAACATGAGTTGGAAACTTTACCATATTTTCCGACATATTCCACTAGGGTATAACACGAAGTATTTAAATTTGACCAAAGTAGGTTTATTTTTCAACATAATCTGCTCTGCGGTCCACACATTTCTTCCATCTGTGCTGCAGTGCTTGGATCCCGGTGGCATAGAAGTTCTTTTCCTGACCCTCAAAAAAATCCTCAACAGCGGAAATGACGTCATCATCAGTCTTTTCCAGCAAGATGTTTTTTCAAGTTTGGGAACAGAAAATAATTCGATGGTGCCAAATCAGGAGAATATGGAGGGTGATCAATCAGTTCAAAGCCACAATCATGCACAGCGGACATTGCAACCAGAGACTTGTGAATAGGAGCATTGTCCTGATGAAGCAGGACACCTTTTGTCAGCTTTCCAGGCCGCTTTGACTTGATTGCTTGTCGTAGCTCCCTAGCAATTTGGCATAATATTCTCCATTGATAGTTTTACCTTTCTGAAGGTGCTTTTTGCATCCCAAAATACGGAGGCCATCACTTTTCCTGCAGATGACACCACCTTGGCCTTCTTTGGAGCAGGAGAAGTTGAGTGCTTCCACTGCATGGATTGCCTTTTGGTCTCTGGTTCAAAGTGATGGACCCAACATTCATCTTGGGTGAGAAAACACTCAACAAAATGATCCGGGTCTCCCTCAAATCTTGCCAAGTTTGCTTTTGACATGACGAGTCTGGTGAGCTTTTGATCAGGTGGCAAAAGCTGGGGCACCCATCAAGCTGAAACTTTTGACATGCCAAATTCATTGTGGAGAATGTTCTCCAGTCGTTCGCAAGAGATGCTGATAACATTGGCCAAGTGACTAATGGTTAATCGTCTGTCATTCATTACCATTGATGAATGCGGTCAATGTTTTCTTGAGTGGTAGCTGTGGAAGGACGTCCTAATCTCTGATCATCTTCAAGGCTCTCCCTCCCCCTCTTGAATTCTGCTGCCCACTTCTTCACAGTTGATAAAGCCGGAGCATCTTCCCCCAAAGTGGAAACCATATCAGCATGAATTTCTTTAGTCGTTAATCCTTTTTTCTGCAAATATCTGATCACACCACGGTGTCAAATCTTATCCATATTCACAAGATCATCAAAAAACCAAAATGCAAAATTCTCTTGATATTATAAAATCTCTAGTACAACTTTTTAAAGTGCGAAATTACTTATCCAGCATAAGGTTACCTAAAAAAATTATCGCCGTCAGTTTCAAGAAAGCATGAATTTAATGATGGCAAGTTTCATTGATCTGTCGCAACTCCTTCATAGTAAGGCTACGAACTTTTCAGCCTACCCTTGGCAGTTAAGACTGATTTGCGCCATTTCGTACATGAAAATATTTTTGCGCTTCCACCAGGTTTCCATCCTTTTTGTATTTGTTTCGCCACTGCAGACGGCTGCATTGCACATCATGATTTTGAATAAAAAACACATTTTTCAAAGTCAAACATAAGAATATATCCCCAAATGAAATCGTACAATTTTTTGGTAAATGTCAAGGTTGCCGCTTCGAAAATACAATTGGTTTTATGATCAAAAACCTGAATAAAGCAAATTATCAATCAACAAATGCCTTTTAGCAATTATGTGGTATAAATTACTGGTCACCTTACTGGTTAGCAAGCAAAAAGTGGACGTCATTTTTGAGGATTGGGTATATCCAGCAGCTACCCTTAATCTGCTTATGCACGATTCTTGCTGGTATTACAGTGGTGAGAATTGGCGCAATGGTGTGGTGGTTAGAGCAGCGGTTCTTAACCTTTTTGGTATCGCGCCTCCCTTGAGCGATGGTTCCCAGCTTTACGCCCCCCACCCTTATAAATTAATATAAAAGTAGTGTTTCAATTGCATTTCATCAGTATACTGTCTTTTTTCCCTGCCATTTTGATTATCTAAAATTCAGTGGTTCTTAACCTTTTTGGTATCGCGCCTCCCTTGAGCAATAATTGCTGAATTTTATGCCCCCATCTTTAAAAATAATACAAAAGTACAATTTCAATTGCATTTTATTAAGAATCATAAATCAGTGAGACACTTGACATTGTTTCATGATTTTATTAAGAATCATAAATCAGTGAGACACTTGACATTGTTTCATGGAAACTAGCTCATTTATACGTGGTTTAATCCCAGACAGCGCACACCGCAAGTCTCCTTCAACTTCCAGCTTGTTTCTATACTTGGTTTTGATGGCAACTAGTGTAGAAAATGCGGCTTCACAAGGATAAGTTGAGCCGAACATTACTAGAATGCCAAGTGCCTGGGTAGAAATAAGAGTGTAAACAGGAAGGTATTTGAGCCAAAACGCCTCAAGCTCCAGCTCCTTAAAGTTGTTCTTGGCTGTGGAGTTAAATTTTAACTCAAGAAACTCTTCTTGGGCTTCATCAAAAATTTCATCTACTTTGCACTGAAATGGGTTTCTGATAAACTTCCAGGCTTCTCACTTCTCATCAATGTCAGGAAAGTATTTGATAAATTCCTTTTTTAAATCAAATAAATGAGTTTTTATTTGTGTCTTTAATTCAGATTTGAGGTTATCGTTATTGAGAGCAGAATCCAGGTTACAAAAGCTTGATGGATTCCCTTGTTCAATTCGACTCTGCCAGAGGTCAAGTTTGAACATAAAAGATTGTGCAATATCATAATGCATTATGATATTGATGTTTTTCCTTGAAGTTGAAGGTTGAGAGCATTCAACGCCTGAAGTATGTCCACAAGATAAGCCAGTGATTGTTGAAAGCCTTGGGATTGAAACTTTTCCAATAAGTTTCTCTTCTTCATTGAATCGAGAAATACTGCAACTTCTTTTAATTCATGAAGCTGTTTTAACATATTTCCCTTAGACAACTATCGGACGTTTGTCTGAAACAATAGAGCAACATGTTCAGATTCCATATCTTTACACAGGAGCTTGAACAGACGACTGTTAAGGGATCCTGCTTTTATATAATTTACGATTTCAATAGATAGATCCAGGACCTCTTTCATTTCATGAGGCAAAGTTCGTGATGCCAAAGCTTCACGATGAAGTATGCAATGAGTACCTATTACAGAAGAATTTTTTTCTTTTACCCTTTTAACCCCTCCGCGTCGCTTATCATCATATGATGATGGCGAAGAGAACGCCGCTCATCCTCATATGATGATTTGCTGGCTACGGCGAAATGCGTGTAAAAAGAGAGATGTCAAAAAGGAAAGGAAGATCTCTCCCAAGCGAGCTTTAAATACACGCATTTTGCCGTAGCTGGCAAATCATCATATGAGGATGAGCGGCGTTCTCTTCGCCATCATCATATGATGATAAGTGACGTGGAGGGGTTAATAAAGCCAGACTTCAAACCAGTCATAGCTGGAGCTCCATCTGTGCACGCTCCTGCTAATGATTCCCATGATAGTTTGTTTTCCTGAAAAAAGTTTGCGACAACATTAAAAATTTGCGCTGATGTTGCACAACCTTTCATTTGATGGCAGAAAAGCATCTTTTCTTTTATTGTGTTCACTGACAAGAAACGAGCATATAGCAGAAGCTGAGAACAACTTCCAATATCCATCATTTTATTGCATTGTATAGCAAAGAAAGGAGACTCTTTTTATTTGGTCGAGAATTTGATCTTTGATGTCTTGAGATAGTTCATCGATTCTTCCTTTAACTGTATCATTGGATAATGCAATTTGAGAAAGCATATTTGCTTTATCCTTGCCCAGTAGGAGTTCTGCTGCTACGATTATACTAGGTTTTACAAGAGATTCCCCAATATTATGACTTTTCTTATTTTTTGCAATCAACATGGCGATCTCATTAGAAGCCTCAACAACATTCAAAGATCTTTGCTGAAACGTCCCACTCATGTCAAACTTAGCTTTCTTCAAGGAATGACTTTTCATGACAAAAAATTCTTTAGGCTTATTGGCTAAAGCAGAATGGGCTGTGGTAAAATGATGTTTCAAGTGAGAGGGACTCATTGCATCATTACTAAGAGTCTGGTAACATATTACACACTGCAGGACTTCTGTGTCACCTTTAGCAATGATACAAAACCATATTTAATGTAGTCATCAACATACTTTCTTTTTTTTCGTTGCTATTTCAATTATCTTACTTTATTACTTATCTATGCAGGCACTGCAACATGATAAAATATAAATTTAGTTTACATATATACCGCTCTACTGTTTTAACAAACTGACTGATAGCTGCCTTAATCCATGACTCAGTCTAGTCCAGTGCTTCTCAAACTTTTTTATGCCGTGTACCAGCTGAGCACCTTCCCTCACTTGGCGTACCGGTCAATTTGCGAAAAAAAGACAAGAGCAAAGTCATTATTACTTTGTAACAAATACACAATAAAAGCAAGTCACAAACACTTTTATTAATTGTCTTTCAAATTCTGATGCAAAGTGTGCGCCTGCTTATTTACAACCAGCTTATCCAATTGCGGTTCAATGGAAGACAATGCTACTCGAAGAGGAGCATGGATATCCAATGCGTTTCTGTGTTTTCCCTTTAAACAGCTCATGGTAGAAAAGCCGGCTTCACTTAGATGTGTAGAAGGAAATGGAAGCAGAGTTTTAATAGCCATGCCACTCAGTCTCGGATATTCTGCTTTTATTTTGATCCAGAAGCTTGCAAGAGAGTTTGATTCAAAAGAGTTTCACAAACCTTTATCAGCAGATAGCTCCAATAATTTATCTTTTATATTGATACTTATATTTAACTCTTCTAACAGTTGTGTGCAATGGGTTTCAAATCCATTCATTTCCTCTTTGTGGATCTTTTTGTTTCAGAAAATAATGTTGAATACGTTCCACCAAATTTGACAAATGTTCTGTGGCAGTATCTTGAACACATTTGACATCCAAATTGTCTCCTGCACCGTCAATAACAGTAGCTAACTGAGGAAACATGTCGGAACAATTGTTTGAAATCCAAATCTTCCATGCTTTCAGCTTTCGTTGCATGCCGTCAATTTTATCTGCTGTTGCAAAAAGTGAAGCATTTCTTCCTTGCATTGAAGTGTTAAGGCCATCAATAATAATGAAAATGTCAGTTAGGTAAGCTAGCAAAGCAAGGCATTGTTCATCACAAAATAGCTTTGCCCAATCTGGCTTTCTGTCGTGCAAAAATACTGCCAGTTCGTTTCGGAGCTCATATACGCGTGATAAAACTTTTTCCCTCAACAGCCAACGCACACTGGAATGAAATTATAGTTGCCTGTGATCTGCTTGCATATCGTCGCATAAAAGGGAAATAGTCTTGAATTAGCTACACTTCCTTTGATATAATCAACAATTTTTACAACCTCGCAAAGCATATTATTTAACCTTGTTGACAATTTCTTGGTTGCAAGACTTTCCCTATGAATAAAGCAATGCGTTGAAGCACATTCTGGAGCCAACTGCTTAATTCTATCATTGCAGCAGCACCATTGGAACATACTCCAACACAATTCTTCATTTCTAATCCTTTGTTTTCAATGTAATCAATAATAGTCTTTGATATTTCTGCACCAGTTGTTGTACGTGGAAGAGCAGCAGAGAAAAAAACTTCTTTTAATTTGCCTTCATATTCATAACGTACATACACCATCAAAATTGCCATGTTTCCAATGTCTGTGCTTTCAACTAGCTGTAAAAAATAGTACTTGGCCAGTTTAATTTGATCAACTAGTTGAATTTCCATATTATCAGCCAAATCAGCAGTTTGTCGAGCAATAGTGTCGTTTGAAAGAGGAACTTTTGCAGCCTTTGCAGCTGCTGCTTCACCAAGTACTTCTAAACAAACGTCTTGAATACAGCCTTTCACTAATGTTTCACCAACACTGTACGGTTTTTGAGCTTTTGCAATTCTTAGCACTACTTTATAAGATGCACGTAAAGCTTTAGTATTTACATGAGTCAGGCAGTACATCTGTTTTTGTGCACTTTTTAATTCACTTCGTTTTCTTTCAAAAAACTCTTTCGGCTTAGAACTATAATCTTTATGTTTTGAATGTTAGTGTCTCTTTAAATTTGAAGGTTTCATTGAGTCATTACTAAGTACAACTCCACAAACAACACATTGCGGTTTCTGTACACCTGCCTCATCTGCGCCAATGAAGCCAAATTTTAAATACGATGGATCATATTTTCGAACAAATGTTGAATGACTTCTGTTTGCAGTCAACACCTCAGTGCTTCCAGCATCACTTTCGTTTGAATCAGAATCATCTAGGTCTGAAACTGATTGTCTCTCATGTATTTGTCCATAGGACCACGCTTTGCCACTTGTAAAACTTAGCTGACACTACACTTTTTATAGGCTAGTATGGGCTAACAGCTAACTCACTTTCTAAAAAAGAACAAGCTTTATAGCTTCAACAAATCTATGTAAAAACATGCTCAACTCACAACAATCATCTGATATTTTGAAGTCAGAGTGTGGCCAATCAATTGAGCCTCTCACTTCTCTACTCGTTACTGAACGCTGCAGGTATAGTCAAGCACGTGGACACAGCACAAACATACAAAAAGGATGATCATCTCGCATCGAACATTGCGATACTTTGTTGAAATAATGGATAACAATTATGAAATAACATTTTTTTGTGACGTAACTGGTAAGTCGTCGTAGTAGCAACCCACCAAACAGTCTAAAGCTGGGAAAGCAGATTGAACATTATCGTTGCCTAAAGATGATTGTATAGACGTTCTGATCAGCATAAAACAAATTACTCAATTTACAATTTCTCCTAATTGACCGCATACTGGCACCCAAGTGCTTGCGTATCGGCACTGGTACGCGTACTGGCGTTTGAGAAGCACTGGTCTAGTCTGCAGTGTAGATTTGTTACTGCTAATTCAAATAAAGTAACACAATCGATAATTTAGCTATTTTATGACATCATACTTAGTTTGTCAAGCAGGATTACCATTAATGGCAGGCTACAATCACTAACAAGAATGTCTCGGACAGAACTTGGCGAAGCAAGCATAGGATCTTTGGTGAAGCAAGCATTCGCACACTGTACTCTGTATGTTTTAGCCAGGGTAAGAAGAAACGCACTTTGCATGATTAAAAATTTGAAAAGATTTTTAAATTTTAAGACTATACAGACCTAAAGTAACTTTTGACCTGGAAAAACTGAAGAACGTGTGCAGAAAGTTAGTTTTGTTTGCAGAGCTCGGAATCTCAAAATTAATAAAAAATGTGTTGCAAATGCATTAGGGCTTGTGCCCCCCTAAAAATTTGCGTATGCCCCCCTGGGGAGGCATGCTCCCCCAGTTAAGAACCTCTGGGTTATAGCATACGCTTCACAGTCAGTAAACCTGGGGTTCATTTCCCAAGTCGAGTCATACCAAAAGACTTAAAAAAATATTCACAGCTTCCCTTCTTTGCTCTTATCATAAAAAAGACAATGTGGAGAACAAGTAGGCAAGCTTGCTTGCTGGGTTCTTAGGCAAGAGGCAGACTGATGGCGGGGCAGACCAATGGCGGGGCCAAGTAGTCTACTCATCATGGTGGCCCAATCTAATTAAAGACTAGCAAAATGGGTTAGTGAGAAACTCATTATCTGAGAAGCTTCTCAAAAAAAATAAACGATCTTGCCCACACTAAAAAGAAGGCAGGGGTGAGCAAAAGTTAGGACAGCTCACAGTTATGAGTTTTTCCAAAAACTCCATTATATAAGCAAATAAAATCATTGTTTGTAATAAGTAACCTTGCTGTATCATACAGGGCTTAACAAAGTTTGCGTGACTTTAAAAAATTTTCTAAATGTAATTATATTTATAAAAGGATTAGTAAAAGGGATAAGAAGTCTTTATATTTGCAATTTTGTTATCACTTTTTTTCAATTTTCCATATGTCCACCATCATTAGCAATACAATTAGTAAGACGATTTCATAGTTTTCTAAAAACATTTTTCTCACTGAAATACAGTTCATTAAAATTTACTACATTAGTTATTTTAGCTTCTACCTGTAGAGTGGTATCATCGGTGTCGTGGCTGCTGAGGTCCTTGAATAAAACGCAAATTGAGGGGTCACCGTTGGATAACTAAATGAGAATTTTTGCTTCAATGAGGCTCTGCCACACTCCCAAGCACTTAGCATCGTGGAGAGGGTTCCTATGCCCACCATGCATAAACGGTAAGCAACGGATTTCCATTCGCATGCCTTGCTTTTCTATTATTAATTTGTCAACGACAAAAACAATAAGCCAGTTCTTGGATATAAATAAAACAAACCTCGCTTGTATACTTTAGGTCTTAGCGCTTGTCCGGTATCTTATCAATGATCTTTCTCAAATACCCAAAGAATTTAAACTTGAAAAGGTTTCAATTTCCTCAGTCTGAACTAGCGTTTTATCCATGACTGCAGCAAATTCTTTCAATCTGTTACTATCCCTTACTTTAAATTCTACTACGTGACTTCGAAGACATGATTGCCAATCACAAGTTTGGAAAATTTGTTATAAATTTATTTTGCAGTGTCACTTAAAATCTATAGCATTGGTTCGTATACTCGGCCTGCAGTCTTCAACACGTCACGCAATAAAACACTCTCACCAAGTACGATTTTGTGTATTAATCACTCTGTCATTAATGTTATTTATGACGCTTTCTAAACAAACAAAACTAATAAGAATCGGCTCGCAACTACGTCTAGGAACAACAAAAACATAACTTACCAAAACTGTTTATCCAAGCTATAGGAAACAAGTAACGCACGCAATCATATACCCAATTTCTATTTAACATAAAATAATTGATAATCTCTAATTAAAAAAGGATGAGTGTTAGGAAGAGGAGGGGTAATCATAACAACAACAAGAACAGAATTGCATGACAACGACACAACAAAGTGTCAGATGTTGTATGAAAATAAACTGAAATAAAGCAAATGATTACGTTTTTACAAGTTGATTGGTGGTACAAAACTTGAATATTGCGGAAAGTAATACATTCATTTTCTCGAAGCTTTTCGTCTGACTCGTCTTCAGGAGAAATACGTCAGAATGAAAAAGATAGAAGTGTTGCTCGCTTATATAGAGGAATACTCGATAGTGATTGGTCGATGGGTCGACCAATGAAAAGAGAGGAAACTAATGTGAAATTTTTAAGCTGTATACGAATTCTTTTTGCTTACACAAATTTGGTTTTGATGTTTTGATATAAGTAGCTTCAAGAGTTAAAAGATGGAAAGCTGTTCGGCCATGTGCAAGTATGGAAAATTTATCATCTGAATAGTTTTGTGCGCATAATTGGTTATGTAGGAGACGTTGTCCAATCGCTGATGAAGAAATTTCGGTGTTGAGGAATTTGATTGGTTTACAGGAACGGGCCAATGAGGTTCGATCTTGAAAAGTGTGCACACCTCGAACAGATTTCGGCACATGCTGCGTGATTCTCTGCTGCAATCTTTGGGAAGTACGGCCCACGTACCGACTATCGCAGTGGCACAGGTATTGGTAAACAATATTGCTTTTGTGAGAAGCAGGCAGTACATCTTTCGTGGTTGCAGGGAGAAGCTGTCTGGTGGTAAAGACAATTCGCGGTTCGACAGCAAAGTAACAACGTTTAACAGCTGTTTTGATTTGCGTTTCGAACGTCGTCGAAACGTTTCCAAGCCAAGGTAAGTGTAAATAGACTGGGCATTTCTTTGGACCTGACGGAATAGGTTTGAAGAACTGAATGATTTTTCTTTTTGTTACTGCGTCAATAATATTTTCAGGGTAGCCATTGTTTATCAAAATGGAACGGATTTTTGATAGTTCTGCTGAAAGAGTAGATTTTGAACAGATTGCCAAAGCTCTGTGTACAAGCGTAGATATTAAATTTATTTTCCGTTTCTTAGGGCTGAAAGAATTCCAGCGGACATATTGGCCAGTAAAAGTCAGTTTTCTGTATATTGAGGTAATAATATGGCAATCATTTTTCTCTACTAGCACGTCCAGGAAAGGCAAAGTTCCACCACACTCTTTTTCAAAAGTGAAGTGAAGCGAAGGATGAAGAGAGTTAAGGTGGGAGAAAAAAGCATTGCAATTCTCTTCATTGTTGAATGCAGCAAAAGTGTCGTCGACATATCGATAATAAACCATAGGTCTGTTCACTTTTTTAAACAACTCGGCTTCATAATAGCCTACAAAGATATTGGCAAGGGCTGGGTCTAGAGGTGAACCCATAGCTACACCATCAATCTGCCGGTGCATGGTATCATTGAAGCTGAATTCAACAGAAGAAGTAGCAGTTTGCATCAGCTCCACGAAGATTTCGCGGGGAAAAGGAGGTGTTTTGAGGTCGCCATTGTAGAGGGCATCAGCACAAATTTCGATGGTTTCTGATAAGGGAACATTAGTAAAGAGGCTGCTGACGTCAAAGGAACAGAGGAAAACAGATGACGGAAATTTGAAGGTTTTAACTTCATTAGCGAAGGAAAAAGAGTCTGAGATGCAGAAAGTAGAATAAAGGGAAAGTACTGGGTCAATGACTGACGTAAGCCATTGAGCCAATTGGTGTTGGGATGAGCCAGTCATTGACAAGATAGGGCGTAGTGGCACATCTTTCTTGTGAATTTTCGGTAATCCATACATGCGAGGTCGTTGAGAACCAGTAGGTCGAATGGAGTTGTAAATTTTGGCGGGAAGAAGATCATCTTTTTTCAGTTGAAGTAAACGTTTTTGTATTTTACCTTCAGTTTTTGCTGTATTGTCAAATTCGTTAGCAGGACCAAGATTTTCAAACTTCGACTTATCCTGTAAAATGCAGTTCATTTTTGAAACGTAGTCACTTTTGTCTAAAATAACTACTCCAGATCCTTTATCAGGTTTGGTGATGAGAATACTTTCATTACTACGTAAGGACTTAATGGCATGGATGCATTCTTTCAAAATAAGAAAGTCGCCAATATCGACGGGGGTACCACAAAAGGCATGCGCAAGATCGCTCAATCTGGCTTTCAAAGCGGAAAATTGTTCAGAGGAGTGTGGGACGTGGTGGAGCAATTGGCCGATCAGTACTTCAAACTCCGCAAAAATCTTTTCACGTTGGATATTGTTTGGAGGTAAACAGAAATTTAAGCCATGCGAGAGGACGAATTCTTCGTTGGACGAAAGGGTGTAACTGGAAAGGTTAATAATCGTGTCCTTGTCGGGTTTTGCCATATTTCCAAAACGTTGTTGAAACAAAAGTTTTAAATTTTGCTCGTTTTTGACGAAGAGTTCCTTCTCTTTTCGTTCATCGATGTTAGAAATATACCTGCAGAATCGAACAAAATCGAAGTAAGACAAAAATTGTCTGACTTCTTGCCATAATGCGCGCAATGATTGAATCATTGTCTACATTCTTGAAAACCAAGTTGTATATATATTCAAGTTTTTACAAGTGTAAATATTCTAGATTCAATAATTCATGACAAATAGAAATGGAAGATAAAGACAGCCAAAGCATGTTTAGTGACCCTGTTGTAGCCGACGTGTAAGCTCCAACACTGCTCCCAAAATTGTTTTAGAGTGAATTGTATTTGTTTCGGGCATGCTTGCATGGTTGGAACTGGTAGTAGCCATATTCCCTGCTCCTGCATGGTTTTCTTTTGATCTCTTGCAGTAGGCTTGAGTGATAGTGACAGTGACGCCATCTATCACTAGATCTTTTTTTTTTATTAACTTTTGAGCATCCGCTGCAAAAACTCAATAAAACGATTTACACTTATCTTACATGTATACTATAAAAAAAGTATAAATAAAAACTGTTGCTATTTCAGTGCTTAAGGCCTACCACTCTTGGGAGTGAAAGCACAGCTTGAAACGGTATGAGTTTTTCCCACTGCGAATCTAACCACGATCAGGATAGACGCCACAATTTGTTTTGAACAAGTGAAAAAGCAAATTGCAATGTTTATCTTAATCTTTATTAGCGCTTGCATACTTTAGGTCTTAGTGCTTGTTCGGCATCTTATCAACGATCTTTCTCAAATACCCAAAGAATTTAAACTTGAAAAGGTTTCAATTTCCTCGGTCTGAACTAGCGTTTTATTCATAACTGCAGCAAATTCTTTCAATCTGTTACTATCCCTTTAAATTCTACTAAATGACAGCAGAAGTTCTTGACAGCGATTAGCAATGATTGGGTCAATGTTCTTCACAGCAATTAGCAATGAGGCGGAGGTGAACTGTCAAGATCCCAGACACGATTGGGTCAAGCACCCTCAAAACAGTGGGGTCGTGCAGGTTCTTGTATGAATTATTGGTTGGGAAACAAATTAGTCAAAAAATCCCGGTGTAGTCTAAGATTCACATTGTCAAACAAATGAGCCCCTTCTGCCTTTTTATTGGGTGCAAAACAGGGGTCCTGTGAAATCCATGCTGCTGTTCTTTATGACGGTTTGAAACCTTCCTTCACAATGTCAAAGTTCATACAAAGCTCATAGATTTTTTGTGGAAAGATTTCCCTATTCTTAACCGGACCAACTCCTTGTGGCTTGTCACAAAAAAGCCTTTAATAAGGCCAAATTCTTCGAGCCCTTTGCTTATTTCAGGACCTTGCCAATTATTTTTGCAGTTTGAACACTTGAAGCCTCATCCCATGCCTTTACCTTCTCGGCAGCCAATTCAAGTTTTCTTTCAATATTACTAATAGCAAGACGATTTTGTATTTGTTGAAGCCTTTCATTGGTCTCATGTTGCGCAGCTTGTTCCTTGCATCTCGAGCACTATGTGCAGCTCTTTCATCACGGTGCCTACGCTCTTCATTTTTTTTTGCCAACTCGGCCAAACAATACTCAGCAACTTGTTTTTGTTTTGCAAAATTTACTATTTCCAAGATAAGGTTTTCTGCCCCTAGGTACACAAAGTGATGATGGAAATTATGGGCTTTGTGTGCTTAAGGCCTATGACCCACAAAACTGTGTCAGTAAAGACTATAGATGCATAGCCTATTCGCTGAAATCTAAGACAAAAACAGTTATTTCTAAAAACAACAAGAATAAAATCAACTGCATACACTGCGTATATGAATTGTTTAAACCTCCAGTTAGATTACCATTTGCCAAGAAAACTTTGGTCCATTGAAATAAATTTTGTTGAAGATTAATTTTGATGATATGTGTTCAATAGTCATGGGTCACCAGGTGCTGTGGCATCTGACACTGAACACCATGATCACCAATTGTAGCAGCATGCTTTTTCAATGTCACTGTCAATTGTACTGCGATCATATTGGGGTTACAAATTGTAGCAGTCACCAGTTTGGGTAACTGGCAATCTTATGTTCAAAAAATGATGATCCTTGATACTGGCTTGTTTGCTTGCTTGTCGATTAAACTAATTGAACAAAAGGTATGGATCCATTTATTTAACGAGTGACATAACAGAAACAAATTTAAACTGAACCAAACTAAATTGACTGAATTGAACTGAACTAATACAACTGAACGCAATCAATACAAAATTAATTGATCTAACCAATGCCTAAAATGTTCAAAGCAAAATCAGAAACTTAAAATGTGCGCTCAATTTAGTGGTTCTCAACCTTTTTGACTTTCAGCACCCTACAATCAACAGAGATTTTGCAGCAGCCACGTCGAACCTAAGAGCTTTTGTATCAAATAAAATCAATTTTAGGTCTAAAGTTTCAAAATGAAATGCTCAAGATTCAAATTAAAGTAAAGTTCTGTCACAGTATCATGAACGATTTATTTACAACAAGTTTATTTTAATAAAGTCAGTGTGAAATTTGTGCTTGATTTTTAGCCCATATTCTCTTAATGTCTGAGCACACATTCGATAAACCTACCTTCATTTCTTTAACAACAAGTAGTCTTTCTCGTTTTCTTTTTTTTTTATGTTTGTCAAAACAGAAAATCTAATCTTACACAGATGCAATGTAGAAAATTGGAGTAAAATTATTTCTGCCTTTTTTATTACAAAGCATGAATATTCAGTTGAATTTTTATCAAAAACTGATCAAGAGCAAACTCACTGTGTAAGAGCTTCATGTTTCCATCAGTAGGAATGTCAATAAGTTCTTCTTTCTTGAAAGTTAATGCACAATGGGGATTCTGTGGACAAAATGGATTTTTTACCTATGTATAGTTTTCTATGGGCAGTGTTGGAAAATAATTCTCAGTTTTTCTTGCAAAGATTGGAGGTGCTCAATTATCAACGGGACAGTTATAATTTTTCTTCCAGTGCTTTCATTTTGTCAGTTGATGATAAATGATTTTTACTCTTGTCTTGCACATTCAAATTTGTCTTGTTGAGGTGATCAAAGATATCTACTAGATATGCTAATTTGGAGAACCAGTTGTCACAAAATTTTTGTTTTTCAAAACTAAATAAAGCTAACATTTCTTCCTTCAGCTCGTATACTAGTGACAATGCTTTGGAGTGTAGCAAAATATTTTCCTAATTTGCTTCCATTTCTTTGTGAAGTTTAGCAAATAGTCATGATTTAAGCAGTTTGGTTTTGATGTAGTTTACCATTTCCATAACTTTCTTTAGCACTTGCTTTAAATCTGAGTCCAATGTTTTTTCAACAAGCGCTTCACAATGAAGAAAACAGTGTGTAGTTATGATTTCACTATTTATCTTTCTTGCAAGTAAAACCAATCCTTTAATTGATCTAACCATGGATGGAGCTCCATTCGTACAAATCCCTACAGATTCTTTTATGTTAATCCATTTTCTTCCAAATAGTTACTCAAAGTATCAAAAAAGTGCAGTCGTCCTTTAAATTTTTTACAACAGAAAAACTGGTCATCTATTTTTTCATCATTGACAAACCAGGTAAAAGCCAACAACTGTGCTTTCCTACTGATGTCAGTTGGTTCGTCAATTTGCATCATAAACATTTTGCTTTGCTTTACAGAAGAAACTACAGCATCTTGTTTTTTCCCAGACATGTCACAAACGGTATCATTTTACAAAGGAATCATTTTTAATTTTTTTTCAGCTGCCTTGTCCAACCACTTTGACTTTCAGGGCCACAGATAAAGTCTGGCATATGTTCAAATGCCGCAGGTTGTCTAAGGACGAAATGTGTTACAATTGTGTGTTATCTCAACTAGTAAAACTTGCTTTCAACATGTCTTATAAACTTCTTCTCTTAAATCGTTTGTTTAATGTTGAACTACACAAAAACACAAAAATTGTTTATTTTGTAGATTTCTCAGTGTGACGTTTGCTTCTGAATATCAGAGCTGAGTTTGTTAATGTTGACTGGCAAGTTGGTAACTGCGCAACGTAATTCATTCATCATGTTAGTAGTATCCGTCAGTCTACTTTGGCTTTTCAACTTTACAATTTTCAGTCTTGAGAAAAATGATTTGCATGCATACATTGTGCCCATTGCCGTCGCAATTTGCAATGCCAGTCGTTTAGATTCGGAAATTTACTTTCTGGAACATGGTCTCTATAAAACTGCAGTTTATCCATAGTATAAAATAGCGATTTTCGTTCTGTATTGACTTGAAGATCAATCAACTCTAGTTCAAAATCAAAAGGACAAGCAAATATTTGAAATGACTTTTCATATTTTTTCAGATATTCAAACCTTTTGCTAAATGCTCGTAATAATTTTTCAGTTTCAGCGGAGTATTTTGTAACATATTTATCTTTGCAAATAAAGGTGTTTAGAAGTGGGAAATGATATGCAATTTTTGATGCAAGCTGTCTTTCATAGAACTTTAATTTGGTAATGAATACTTGTACATCTTCATAGCAATCTGTAATTAGTTTGTCCTTTCCTTGAAGCTTTTTATTAAGCTCGTTTAACTTCATTGTTATGTCGACCAAAAAGCACAAATCCAGGAGCCATTTCCCATCTTCTAGTTGCGGAACAGGACTATCGTTTTTGATCATAAAGTTTCTGACTTCTTTCAAATTCCAAAATCTTTCTAAACACTTTCCCCTACCTAACCAACAAACCTTTGCGTAATATAATAAATCACCATATTCGGATTCCAATTCTATCAAATATTGCTGGAATTGGTGGTGTTTCAGAGCATTATGTTTTATCACATTAACAGTTGTCACAAGAACCTTCATTATGTGGGACATATCGAGCACTTGGGCGCAAAGGTTTTCTAAATGCAGGAAGCAATGGCAAATAAACATTTCATCTGTCGCACTTGAACCTTCCTTCAAACTGTCAATGTGTGACAGAATCAAAGTAACAGCTCATGCATTTCTTCCCACCATCGAAGGGGCACCATCAGTTGCAATGCCAATGAGATTTTTCAAATCAAGTTCGTGATTTTCAGCACGTTTCACAATGGCATCCTTTATGTTACTGCCAGTAGTTCTTTCTTTCAGGCCAATAACATCCAAAAAATCTTCAGTTACCTTCATTTCATCATTTGCTTCTCTGACGAAGATTAGAGCTGTGATGTATCCAAAATATCTGTCGTCTCATCAAACGCCAATGTAAAATAGGTGAATGAGTTTGATGCAGTTTTGAGGGTATTGGATATGAGATCAATTCTTCAGGTTACAGTTTGATGGGAAAGATTTATCTTTTGAAAATCTTTTACTTTAGTTGGGGCAAGTTCTTCTACAGCAGCCAGCAGGCAATCTTTCGCAAATTCACCATCCGAAAATGGCTTCATTTTTTTTGCTATAATTTGGGATATTTGCAGACTTGCATTTACTATTGCCTTATCTTGAGAAGCTGCTTTTTGAAAGACATTTTGCTGGGCTTGTAGATTTGATTTAAGCAACTGCAGCTTGGTGTTTCGAGTGGAATCATTGAGTTTAGCAATCACATCATGCTTTTGCTCATGATGTTTTTTCAAATTGTACAACTTAAGTGTGTTAAATGATTGACAATATATCAAACACACAGCTTTGTCTTTCATCTGAGTAAAAAAATACAATTTTTCCCATTCAACTTAAAATGTACGATTTTCATCTTCAATTTTTCTGTTTCTTGGTGAAGCCATAAACAGGTTAACTTACTCTTCTTGCTAATAATGTATATACTGGTAGCTTCTAACCAACTTACGTAACACTGCATCTGGCAATGCGCAACCTTGAACTAACACAAGTTTTATCCATTTTACATTACAGCTTACGATTACGTAACAAAAAATTGATCACGTAACAATAAATATCTAAATTACAAATGAAGCGAAACAATATTTTGTCAAAAACTTAAAATAACATGGATTCGCATGGCCATAATAAATCACGGCTGTTACAAGTAATAAAATGAAATACGCTATAGTACGGTTGTTCGGTTACACACGATCACAAAAAATTACAAGTAGTTTAGCATAATTGAATGGTCTCAACTGGGCCGCACAGAAATCTTAAAAGGGCCGCATGTGGCCTGCAGGTTGGCCATCATTGTTCTTCAGCCTCTTCCCCAAACATTGTTTTCACAATTGCATTGCAAGCAGGAAGAATAACTCGTTGCTACTATAGCATGAGGTCTACTGCCATATGTTACCTGTCAAAGTGCAGGGTGGTGTCTACTGGTTAGGGTTAGGGTTAGTGATTCTAACCCCAGCCCTAACCTGCCCAATCTGCAGTACTTATAGTGCAAACAGGAGGTAGACCTCACACTATAGTAGCCCCAAATAACTCTTTCTGCCTACATCGTGGCTCTGATCATCTTTGCTACCAGGTAGCTGGTCATTTGAGATTTTGTAGAAACTTTAAAAGTTTTAGTAAATGTCTGACTTTGTTGTTTTTGCTCATGAAAAAGTTTTTTGAAGTAGCTTGCTTATTTGTCAGAGAGGTATCCATGCTTTTTTAAAAAGTGTGTGTTGAATTTTCTTGGTACCATAGCTTTGTTTGACAATTTTGCATTACAGATAAATTTTGCCTGCTGCGATGTGGTATAGGTTGTGCTTCATCACTACACCAAGTAAAGCCAATATTCAAATAACTGTCGCATTATTGGTGATTTTTTTATAGCTGTACTTTTGCTTCCAACAGTTGCAACACCATCTTCATCATTGTTGCTTAATTTTCTTTTTTTTGTGACAAACTCCATTAAAATAATGTAAAAAGGAAACTTTGAAAGCACCGCTTTGTCTTTTTATGAAATGATTTTAGAAAATCACTAGTCGACTTGTACACCAGGTCTAGTTTTCAAACCTCCAACATCTAAGCTATCATTTAGAAATACCTATATTTTTAATTGAAAAAATAACACTTTGAAAAATAAAACCCTCAAAGAAATCATCAGAGGATTCACCAAAGAGATTATCATATGAATCTGGTTTATTGATGTTTTCATTATCATCACTGCTGTTATCTTGCCACAAAGCATCATCTTCTTCGCCATCTAATGAATTCAAAATTCCACATTTCGTGAAAGAATATATAACTGTGCCTCTACTGATAGAATCCCAAGCCTCTCTAACAAATTTGCACAATAAGTCTGGTGAAGGGGCATGCATTCTTCCCCCTTTTGTGAATATATTATCCCCTTTGGTCACCCATTCATTCTACTTGGGATGCATATTATCTTTGAAAAGCTTATTTAAGGAAACATCAAGGGGTTGCAGTAAAGATGTCAGACCATCTGGAGTGACAGCAGATACTGTATTGTTTCTTTTCAATGTTGTTTTTACACTACCTGTAAGATAGAAAAAACATATCCCAAACTAGTATAGACTTTTTTTTCTTAATCCTCCAAGTCACTTGCTCTAAATATTCTTTATCCACAACTTCACCCCCACTTCGTCCATCCAACTCTTTTCATGCACATGCACAAAGACACCAGAAGGGAACTCACGCTAGGCATATTCTTTCCTTTAAAGATGATCATTGGCATCAGCTTTGTGCCATCTGCCAGGCAACTTAGCACAACACTAGATTTGTTTTTTCCTGGCCTGTGCTCTTAATTAAAATAGTTTTATTTTCTTTGCAATCTATTGTTTTATTGCTTAACATATCAAAAAACAGGGTGTTTCATCCATATTTCCAATTTGATTGAGTGGATAATTGTATTCTTTCCTCAATCCAATAATATACTTGTGAAAGTTTGTAATCTTGTCTTCAAGGTCTGCTGAAAGTTTTTGGGCAATTTTGTTTTTTTGCCGTAGTACAAAATTTTTCCCTTCCATAAATCTTGAACACCAATTTTTTGTATCACTAAAATTCTGGCAATGATCTGGATTCTTTTTTGCCCACTTCAATGCTTCAGTCCTAATGTTGTGTGCTAATACAAAAATTCCTACTTGTCTATTTTCACAAACCCATGCTTCTAAATAAATTCTTCTAAAAATTGACAGACTCCAAATGGTGCAGCACATTTTTTCTTTGGCATTTTTAGTAATACATCTTCTTCCAAACCCTCATTAATTTTCTGTCAATTCCAAACTGTCTTGCAGCTACACAATTATTGCTTTCCTTAGCAACGTCAACAATTTTTAATTTAAAGCCTGCATCGTATTTCATTCTTTTAGCTGGAGGTTTCATGGCTGAAAACCGATTTTGATTTTCTTAAAAGGCAAATTCATATACTGTATATATAACGCAGTTATTTGTTCACTGTATTAAAATACCGTATAACTTAAATAATTACAAAATAATGCAGTTAAAACAGTTGGTGGAGGTATGTGGAATAAAAGAGGAAACTTAAAATTCTTAAACTGCAGGACTTAAATAGGTTTCAAAGAATATAAGAAAAAAATTGTTTGTCCACAATTGTCCGCCCCTTTTAAATAAAAATGTAATAGGTTACAAGTATAGCTAAGCTAATGCTTTTGGTACAAAATAGCTAGGCTAGCCTAATGATTTTTGTTACAAAAAAACTAGGTTGACTTATAGGCCAGGAGTTACAGTAACTATGTTCTGCTTTATTTCACTGTGTCCAGCATTGATTTAAATTTCAGAGAAAAGAATAAAAATTGAATCAATGGAATGCATAAGCACATCTGTCGACCATTGGACAAAATTGTTGTGCACTCATATATGCATTTTTCAGTCACATGTGGTTAACTTTTTAGAATGAACTTTATTCAAACCAATCCAAGTTAGATGGAGATCACTATGACTAATAGATAATGTGCTACAGCTCGTTGCACCCTAGTGAAACACGAGTGGCACCCCAGTTGAGAGCCACTGGCTTAATTACTTGAACAGCACACAAACCGAAGAATTAAATCACTGGCGCGATGGTGCAGTAGTTAGAGCGTCCACATTGTAGTCGGTAGACCTGGGGTTAATTCCCTAAGTCAAGTCATACCAAAAGACTTTAAAAAATGGTATTCACAGTATCCCTGCTTGGCGCTCAGCATAAAAAAGGGATAGTGTGGAGAACAAGCCGGCAAGCTTGCTTGTTGTGTCCTTGGGCAAGGCACTTAACGGGACGCCTCCACCTTTATGTGGCAGACAGGTGGCCCCACCCGTACTTCACTGGATTATAATTGTGAAGTTGCTAACCCAGCATGTCAGACGACTCTTGGGTACCCACCAGTGGCAGTCCGCCTTGTTGGTGGTGGGGCTACCAGTTACTCAAGACTGGTTCGAAATGGGCTGCCATCTTCCCCTAGCCTAATATCAATTAGGTTGACGGCATGAACTTAAATTACCGTTCATGCCGTACCTCCATCCCAAGGAAGAGGAGGGGTAAACACACACACACACACACAAGAATTAAATCAGGTAGACAAATAGACAAGTGCTGTAGCATGAAGTGATTAGAATAATTAACACCACAAAGCACTGAAACATAAAAACTAAGTTTAAAACTGCTACAAGGCGTCTTATATTATCTTTGTATGCATTTGTAAAGCACAATTGACTAAGTGCATGAAAGAAAATGACACCACATAGGCTACCATAACAATTAGTAGTCCTACACGTGATAAACCAAAACTGCTGGTAGCTAGCTTAGCCAACCATGAAAGAGTGGTTGAGTTATCGATGACATTGAAATCTAAATTAAAAATTACTGTGAAAAATATGGTAATAGATGTCAAATGAAATCTACTGGGCTTTGCAAAAGTTCTGACCTGTTTAGTATTTTTAGGTTATGAGCTAATAAAAAATGGAACTGATGTGAATTACTGATAAAATATACCTGCACTGTTTCATATTCTAGAACTCACTCCAAATAGTGCTCAGCTCATTTAAATTTAGCAATGGAAAGAAAAAGAATAGCGATATCTGCTCTGCTGAATAGTGATCACAAGAAAATGGACATTGCATGGTTACAAAATGTAAGTCTAGCAACACTGAAATGAGTTGCAAACCACCTAAAAACATAACAAAAGCCTTAAAGATCGACCTCGTTCAGGCAGACCACAAGTTATTCAATGGGAGAATGTCTGCAAAGCCTTTCTAAAGGATTCAACACTTAAAATGACTGAATTTGCAAACGAGAAGATTTTGGTTGCTACTGTGTCAAGAGCTATGAAGAGTGAACAAGGAAAGAGTTCAAAGCGTCTTAAAAGACCTCTCCTAACTTCTACCATGGTTAAAAAATGACAAGAGAGATGTATTTGTCTTCTTAGTAACTTCAAAAGGCATGATAATCGAGTCATCATTTTCTCAAATGCGAAGACTTTTAGTGTGGACCCTGTCTTCAACAAACAGAATAATAGAGTTGTGAGCTTTGGTCAAGACATCTCTGGTTTCTGTTACATCTTTACAACCAAGCATCTAGCATCTGTGATGATACTTAGCATTGTGGCCTCTAATGGATAGAAGATGCCTTCAGTGTGGTTCAAGGGATATTGCAGGTTGACCGGTTTCGATTACAGGGAAATCATGGCAAGGAAAGTTCTTCCATGGATCAGGAAAATCGTCAAAGATGGCAACTATTGGTATGTGTTTCAGCAGGATGGTGCACCAACACACACTTCAAAAGTGGTTCAAGATTGGATGAGTTTCAACTTGACTTTCTGGCCCAAAGACTTTTGGCCTCCACAGTTGCTTGATCTTAATCTGCTGAACTACAGTGTGTGGCCGCACATTGAGAGCAAAGCCTGCAAAGATTGCCACAACACTGAGGAATTAAAAGCGTCTGTAAACTGCACTTGGACCTTGATAAGCAAGGACTATGTCTGCAAAGTATGTAAGGACTTTTGGCCATGATTGAGCCGTGTTATTGCTGCCAATGGAGGTCATATTGAATAGCAATGTTGGTTAAATTATATTGCTGTTATTGTTACTTTAAATAACAATTGATGCTACATTATGCCCTAATAAACAGTTGAATACCTGCAGTATATAAAAACAGGTCAGAACTTTTGCAAAGCCCAGTAAGTGCTGATTAAAAAAATCTGTAAATAACAATGCTGAATTCTCTACCAATGTGAAACCAGTTTGTAGTGCCAAAATGGTTATGAACCACTGGCTTAACCTTTTTTGTGCTTTTTTAATTACTTATCACTTTATCTTATCAATAGGCTGCTAGCTCAGGAATCGAGCCTACATTCTTGGGTTGGAACTGTAGCATTTCTTAGAATTTATGCTCACTCTTGCTTGTACTTCTGTTTTTGTACCTTTGCATTTTGATACCTTATCATCTGTATGCCTAATTTTGTTGTGCAATTATACTGTGCTTTGGTTTTCTCGCATACATTTTTTCCCAGTTACTGACTAGACATACACTGGTTTAATTACAGTATTCTTTGCTGAATAGGCATTCTTTTGATAGAACAGTGGAAACAAATGGGTTAATAATAAAGAAAAAGAATATCAGTGCAGCATTCTATTGTGTGTTTATTGTTAGTTCTGTAATATTGTCTGCATAAACTTTATTAAAGCAACCACTCTCCTATTACAGCCATTTGAATTTTTTTCTACCAGAATAACAATGGTTTTGAAGAAGTTGTTTCCAATAATAATCAGGCTGTGGTGAACAACGCAATCAATATGAAATTAGAATGAGAAATAGTATTCATAAGTGATGGTATGTGGGTTACAGCTGTCTTAGCAAAGACATTTGTTATATATTTACATGTTTTATTTATCTCACTATTTTGTTGTTTTCTTATGTTGTTCTATTAGGTACTGATGTTTTATTAGTACATTTTAAGTTATTCTGTGAAAATGTATCAAACTTTGATGACCCAATGGTGCTTTTTCTTTGTACTCACAAACTGACTGTGTTAAATATGTTTGCTTTACTGCATATACTCGATTATAAAACGCACTCGTGTATCAAACGTTGTGGAATTTTCAACAAAATAGTGAGAATATTGCCTAATTTAAATATAAAATGCAGCTTAGATCGATCAATCTTGTCACATGACAAAAAAGGATATCATTGAGCAGTGATTTACTTTCTTAATCTAAGGTGCGACACAAAAAAGCAATGCACATTGACAAAAAACAAAAATTAATTTTTAAAACCCAAAAATTCTTCATTGGATGACTCTTTCAACAGTTTCTTGGCTTCTCCTTGGTAATCATGTCACTGGCAGTGTCATCCCTTCAAAAGTATCATTGCAAGTACTGATATCTGTTGAGGGGATGTCATGTGCAGTGTCATTGGGGTTGTTACTGATAAAACATTTTGAAAGCTTTTTCAATCATTGCCAATGTCAAGAGCATCCCATGCAGTTTTGCCCAGCTGGTAACTATTGGTGGAGACAGGCATTTGAAATTACCTAAAGCAGTTTCTGCAGTGGCGCCTGAAGACATTTATCGGGCTTATTGATCTCAAACTCTACACTTAAAAAGGTAAATCAAAGACACATCCAATGGCTGGAGTATTGAGTTGAGGTTGCCAGGGAAAACAGCCAAAGCAGTGTTGCAGGCACATGTCACACGCTGCTTAGCACAATGCAATTTTGTGCTATCAGCCATACATACAAAAATGGTGGTAAAATTTCTTTCATCATCGGTAGTTTTGACAGTAACAGTTTTTGCTTCACAGGTATCAGTAGTGTGATTTCCTGGTAGATCAAAACACATAGAGGTTTTGTTCATATTTCCAATTTGGCTAATGGAGTAATTGCGCACTTTTCTGAGATTTATGACATATTTTTGGAAGGCAGTAATTTTGTCCTCTCAGTAAAATGGCAGTTTGTGGCAAATTTTTTTTGTCTTTTGGCAAATAGTCAAACTGTTTTGCCACATAATGCAGGTGCACCACCCAGTTGATGCTTAAGGATTACTTATCATATCTTTGGCTTTTAAATGAATTGCTGAAAGTGTTACTATGTAACCATCTCGTGGCTAGTTGAGAATCCAGTCTTTGAGGTCATTTTCCTTGTTTGGAAAACATCACTAAAGGTCTCTTTCAGCTTTTTTGTTGCAAGGCATTCCCATAAGTTCAGTTTTTATTTTTTTCCAGTGTTTAACTTGTTTTTCAGAGATGCAAAATTTCCCAGTAGTTTTTTTGTTATTGTAACAAATTTCAGCAAATTGTACAACTTTTTGAGTTTGAAAGATGAGTCATAAGCAGAGTGATTGCATTTGTTTGCTGTTGCTTGAAGACATTGTTGTATCATGGGTCATTAAAATATCTAATAATATACCATGCCTAAATTAAAACATCACTAGCTTGTAAACAGATCTATAATGGCAGCACTGAAATGAAAATAGAGATTTGTTATTGCAAAAAAAGGAGGAAAATCAAACAAACAGTTGATTAAAATGTCTATTTAATTACAGTAATTTTATGGTTCAATTACTTTATAATAATATTTTTTGTATTCTTGATTTTTATAATGGTAAAAAAGTAGAACTGTCTAAATGAGCATTAAAATTACTGGCCTGACTAGAGCTATAGAACAGTCCACTGCTGGTACAACAACCCCCCTGGAAGTATATATATCATAAAATATAAGACGCATCCAAAATATGGGAAATATTTTAAGAAAAAAAGCTTTTTATGATCGAGTATATATGGTAAGCATTTTTTTGTCCACTTAGTTAATTTTCATCATTTATAGTTTGCTTATTGTAATTGTTAGTTATGTATTGACATATATATTCTGAATGAAATCAAAATAAATTAGCTGCGAAAAAATTATGGTTTAGCTGTATGTGACTTTACTGTCAATGTTTTTGTGCTGTATGCTGATAAGTAACTGCTGTGTATCCCTCTTATCTTAATATTTATGTATTTTGTTTTCCGATTTAGGTTGTTATCTGTTTTACATGTTTAATAGACTTAGTTAACTGAAAATAAGCTTGATAAAAATGCATTTTTAACAAAAAATTGATATGATTATAATTACATCAAATTGCATTGTAATATATCACTGTTGAACAATTGACACCAACCTAATATAATGGTTGTAAGTTGGAGTACACTCTGTACAAGTTGTGTAATAACAGCAGCTGTTCATCCTTTCACTTATGTTAAAGTCCTCATTCAGGTAAATATTTTCAGTTGTGTATGTAAATTGTTTCTTTTACACCAGGGGTTCTCAGCCAATGAAACAGCACATATTTGGTGTGTGCCCCAGGTTGCTATTTCAATTGTAAAGATGACACTACTGAAATAGAAATATGCTTAATACAACTCGGCCACTTATCTCTGTTTAGTTTAATAATGAGCCATGTGCCTAAAAAGATTGAGTAATCCTGTTGCAGATCATGTTTTGATAAATTGGTGATATTATACTATATGGTGCTAACTTTTTGCATACTTTGGAAGCAATATCATGTGCATTTTTTTTGGGAGGATTTTCCAAGATGAGAAAATACAAATGCATGTCAAAAAGATACGGCTCAGTTCTAACATGCATATTGCCAAAGTGATGGTCTTCCCTTTTTTAAAAAATCAGTTTGTTTAATAAGTTTGCCTCTCCAACAAACTAATTTTATATTGGTGTGATTTTCATACTTCTATTGAAGATATTTTAATTCTCAAATTTTAAATCTCTGTTATAAGAATGGTTTGCGTTTTGCGCAGAGCAAAACTATTTCATTTATATATATATATATATATATATATAATTACAATTTTAATGCAAAATTACAGAAATAAAAGTTGATAAGTTGTTTTGCATTTGGGGAGCAAACAGGCCTTCATTTACAGCCTTTTTAAAGTTTAAAAGATAATTGGGATTGATAAAAAATATAAAATTATTCTTTTGTTATCTTAAATAGTAATGTGTGAAGACAATATGTATTTAGCTTGGCCATGAACCCATTCCACCAATAATAAAATCAAACTTGTTCTTTCAATCAGAGCTACAATATCCAAATGTATTTGATTACAGTAAGTTTGATTTTTATATTGTTGTACCTCAATTGTAGAAATCATTTTAAGTTACTTTTATTAGTTGCAGTCTGATTCACTTTAGAGTTGTCAGTTTTGGGCCGGAAATGTCAATATTTTTGAAGTGTTTTGCTGATGTGGATTTCCCAACCTGAAGATTTTTGTTTTGGATATTCACTTAAAGTTTTTTATTTCATTCATTTTGGTTTATTATCTTGCAGTTTTTTTAACATGAAGATCATTTTTTTGGATCACGTTTATAAAATACTTTTTTAAATGTTTCACTGACCATTTGTGTGTTTCTGCTG
The DNA here is from genome assembly GCA_963675345.1 of Trididemnum clinides. Taxonomy (NCBI): domain Eukaryota; kingdom Metazoa; phylum Chordata; class Ascidiacea; order Aplousobranchia; family Didemnidae; genus Trididemnum; species Trididemnum clinides. The sequence continues at coordinate 49,965,701 of OY776284.1, read as the reverse complement.
GCCAGTAGGGAAGCATTGAACTTCTTCAACTGGTAGAATCTAAGGAAACTGAAAGCTAGGTTGACAGTAAAGTAGCTTTACGCTCTCCTAGTCAACATTTAGCAGACACTCATGTTGTTGCAGTTGATGCAATTCAAAACATGAACTTAAAATAAAAGCTGCGGTTCCTCTGAGCCATGTCACTAGCAACATAATTAATTTTCTAATTACTCAACTCTTTATTTTTTATATGGCAACTCTGACACTTATTTTATGGTGTGCTGATGATGGTGTGTTTATATTGCTAATACTTAGCCAAACACAACATTTTTATGATAAGGCAACTTTAATATTGTAACTTCGGTAACTTAACTAGCTGCATATCTTACAGCAAGTATATGCTTACGGCACATTTAAGAGACACTCAGCTACATTGAAAGATTAGTCACTTCTTTACTACGTTGAGCTATCATTGTCATCCATGTATTTTAGATGGTGCTTAACAAATACTTATGTAATTTGTATAATTAGTTTATTAACACGAGGAGGATGATAGTTAATGTGCTAGTAAAGTAAGTGAACCTTAACCTATTCATCTTGAGTTAATTTTCATTAAAAATTTTTTGCAGTGAAACACATAATAAAGGTTGATGGTTGGATGGGTTTGTATCGTGGAATTCTTCCTCGTTTATCATCATGCACTGCTACTTCATTAACTTTTATGGCTGTCTCTGATGTAAGTTGATAATTACTTGCCATAAAAATTGTTGCATCTTCTTTGAAAGGCAATAATTTATACAAATAAGCAATAACTGCCAAAAATTTCTCACACAAAAAGAGTTTTGCACAACAGTTCAAAATAACTGTGATGCTGACCAAGAATTGCTAAATCGAAGAGAGGGTAGTGATGCTTCAACTTTTTATGGTCCAGCCATAAAATTTTTTTGGCTGGATGAGCGCAAACTTTAATCTTTTACAATGATGACATCACATTAATCAAGAACGTGACGTCAAAATAAAAACAAACGTTTATTGTTATTTTAATATAAACAATGCAATTGGCCAGTTTCTTTTGCCAATTTATCATAGGTGATTTTTTGTGGTAGTGATGATTCTCGAGATATCTAATAGGTAACTAACATCTGTGGTGCACTTTGATGATGTTCATCGCACTAAAGGTCTGGTCACAGATGTATGTGAAGCCAAACAACAAAAGTATTTTTTGTGTCATTTTCTGAAATTTAAAAAATACACATTCACTTATCAAACACAAAACTCATTTTTCTCTTTAAAGTTACATCGAATATCAACTAGCTCCTATTGAAACTTTTCTGAAGCCTTTTTTAAGTCTTGTACGAGGTGGCAAGAGACAAACTCAAGTCAATTTTGAATTTTTTTTTAGATTTAAAAACTTATGTTAAAATTCTATGTCAAAATTTTTAAAAAGAAATTCTAATTGCTTGCTTACGTGTTGAGAGAACTTTTTTATTGAAGCTGTTTTGAAAAGTAAATGAAGAGTTGCTAAAGATTTGCCTTAAAAATAAATTTAGTTTGGTTTTGAAAGCTTTTGCATGCAAGTTAATCTTGCAAATGCCTTGGTACAGTCAACAGAAAGATTAAAACTTGGTACAGTCAACAGAAAGATTAAAAATTGAAAATGCAGAACAAAGTTGTTTAGAATTGTTTGCTTGGCTCAAAGTGTCTCACTAAATGTAGATTTCCTGCCTCTGGTTTAGAGCCATCATGTTAGGACCATTAAGTTGTAACGCAGCATAGACCTTTTGCAGGTCGATAGCAATGTTGGAAATAGTTGCGATAAAAGTTGAGCTAATCTGACAAAACAACCTATAACACAAATCATTCTCCTCACTATTTAACATGAATAGCTGTGCAAGAAAGGTGTAAAATTTTTTGATTTTTTAAATTGCTAATGTCATTAATGTTTGATTCAGCCCAGCATCGTTTTGAACTGCCAACTTTTCGACAACTAACAATGTGCTTATTTTTATTTGTGTGGCAATGAATAATAAAACAATAAATGAATGCTGTTACATTACTAAAATGCAAAATACTTGTGACCACTGTTTCGTTTTAACTTCATTTTTACTTCATGTGGGGTTGCTAACGTGCATTCTGTTTTTCACTCTTGTTCTCTTCTATCTTTCTAAAATTTTTGCTAAACAGGCTCACTCTGTTCGGCTTGAAGCTTAGCTTTTAATGAAATGTTGTAGGTTGTTTGTTTGAAACGAAAAGAAGATATTGAGCTCAAAGAAATGTGTGCACAGGTTAGTTTTATTGAGATTATTCTCTATGCTAACAATAAAAGTCATGTAAAAACTTTTAAAAGATTCATTTTTAATGTGTAATGTTTTGTGTAAAGAAGCATGAAGTAACAAACTCAACCTATTGTTTATTTGGTTTTAACAAACAACATAATTAATCACAATCTAAACACAGAAATTAGGCTTTGTAAAACGATAACAATACCATGACTAATAGCACTACTACCTGCAGTTTGCACCTACAACTCATTGCTTTACAACACAACAGGATCCTGAAAGTTACAAGAGGCTGGTAATCAACTGATTGGTTGCTTGAGGCACGAAGCTTGAGTTGCATGCAGTAGAACGATTACCAATACAACACAATTTGCATGTAAATAAAATATATTACATTCTTCCCGTCTACAAAAGATTTAGCCAACACAAACACTAGGGCTAAGCGGCAGGATTGTGACGTTTAAGAGGTTTCCCTATCCTTTTATTGGTCTGCACCATAACAGAAATCAAGACATCAACTAAAAAGAATGCTTTGCAATAGTTGTTATAAAGCAGATGAGAGTCAGGCTTCTAATCAACTGATTAGCTGCTTAGAAGCTTGAGTTACATGTGGTAGAACAGTTCACAATTTGCATGTAAAATAACATGGTATGGCAAAATATTTTCTTTAAAAAGTGTAGTCAAGCATATGTTAGTTACAAAAAATTGCTTTTTCAAAACTATTTAATTTAAAAATCGCAAGTGTACTATTTAAAAATCGCAAGTGTACAAGAAAGAACTTGATTTTATGTACTGAGGATGTAATTAGTTATTTGCAAGCGTTAAAATATAAATCAGAGCGTACATGTAACTTAGTTATATTATGTTTTCAAAAATTTTAAAGGTATTGTACCAATTTCTTTAGTCTTTTTAATATGTACAATTTTCGTAATGATGGTGAACATCAAAAGACCGGGGCCAAAGAGGAAGAAAAATAGGATACAGCAGCATGGGGCAGAAAATGTTCTATGATGGTGACACTGAATAATGTTTAAGTTCTAGCGTGAGTGGCGAGATATTGGCAAAGTAAAAATGTTTTTATTTGCTACTTTATCTCCAGGCTAGTAACAATAATGTCATAGTTTGCCCTGCAATCTAGTTGATTGAGCTGTTTTTATAAACAGACTTCAAAAGAAATGTTAGCGCAGTGTAGTGCAGTTGTGATTTCCCATCCTTTCTACGGTGAGTATGTTTTATTCTCTTTCAAACTTGTTTCATTACTTTCAAACATGTATCATAAAACAGCAAGTGGTGGTCAGCTGAGTAAATCGTTAGAAGAACGTGCAATGCAACTTCTTTAGTCTTACCTCTCACAAGACTGCTGTCAAGTGATTCTGTGAGCATTGTAATCTCATTAGAAGTACAATAAATTTGAATAGATGTAGAACTCTATGTTCCCTCTTGCCCTCTATGAGACACGCACACGATTTCTTGTTGTAGCAATGCGGTTTTCTGTAATTAAATATAAGTTCAAATTGATAAGCAGCAAAATATAATTATAATTAACGACATTAGCATTGCAATTACTAATAAACGCATATCAACCGTTATGTTTTACAACCGACCAACAGTTTTGTGGGTGAAACAAACACAAAATAGATCGGTTTTTAATAAAAGCGTATAATTTTATTGGCCAAGTTGGTCACATCAACAACAGACAAGATTTACTGCTATTGCAGTTGAACAATTGGCAGTAATCAGTCGCTTGCCTGTCTGTAATTTAAGCTACAAAATACATGATCAGCTAGCCCAAACAATTCTCAAGGACAAATTAGGTCGAGGCTTACTCAAGCTGTTAACCCTGTAATAGTGAAATGGACGAAAGCACCGAATTGCAAGTTGCAAAATCATAAAGCCAATACCTGAAGCGTACGTTTGTCATGATTGTGCCGCAATACGCACCTAGCCCTATTGTTATAGTACAAATAACAAGACAGTGCTAGTGGCTAAGACGCAGGTTGGAATCTCGCCGAGGTGGTTAATAAATATAAAATGTTTAAATCTTATTTGAGTGCTCATCAAAACATACCACGTATATTCTTGCGTATGCTAGTTTTTAGTCTGACTGAGCCACTGCTATGGCTAGACTCATGGTTTTACTACTTGTTTGCCACACAAAGTGGAGTAATCTCGAAATGCTTTTTGCATAAACACAACAAAGTTTATGTGATTTTTTTCTACAGCAATTAGTGGGAAAACTGTGATTACTATATTTTAAGTCTTTGACATGGCCCCAACAGGGTTTGAACCAGCAACCTTCTGCATTTCAAGCAGACGCTCCTGACTATGTGGCTTCATTCATCGAAATAGCAAAATAAATGTTGTCATCATCTGGCTTTTCACTGTAGCTCTTGTGATAAAAGTATAAAACCTCAAGGCCACAGCTTTTCTTTTTCACGTTTTATTTTGGCTATATTTTTTTGATCTTCATATTGGTGACTATTATTTGGTATTTCAGTTATTAATTAAAAATGCCTCCCCCTCTTATTTACTTGGTGGCTCTGCTGACGTCACTAGCGGGGCCTCCATCAATAATAGAGGAGTTAACTATATTGGTTCAGCCAGCTGTGCCGACTTCACTCAATGAATGGGTTGTGTTTTTTGACTTGAGAATTTTCATTCCGAATCAAAAGGATCGTTTTTAAAAAAAAAACAATTGAAATAACGTGTGGATTCCGCATAGCCGGTATATTTTTTCCAAAGATTTTAGAGTTTTTGGAAATGTCTTGTTTGCCTGTTGTATGAGCATACTTTGGAGCTGGACTTGCTAAGAACTGAAACAGCCAAAAATTTTTCAAACTTTTGCGTTTATGAAGTGCATGAAATGCATCAAGTAAAAGTCTTGATAGGACGCCAAAATAATATATATTTTTATACGAATATTAAAAAGGAGACCTAATACTCAGCAATTTTCCTTAACTGTAGGTATATTTGTATGACTGTAGGTATATTTGTATGACCTAGAGCCTGTGTCCGCGCCTATGTTGCTTGGTCGAGGCATAAGCATTCCAGGGAAAGAGCACATCAACCCCAAGTACAGCCCTTACAATTGAGTTATTGAAGTAGCTGGACCCTACCATTAATGTCGAGTAAAGTGTTGCAGGCGCCTCGACCATTTCGGATTTTGCTGGACTATTTTTTTGGTACTGTGGTTAAATCAATAGACCATGAATATAAAGTTCATAAAGTTTTATCGACGTTTTTCTTCTCAGCTGAGACCATTTTAAGACAAGCAAACAGACAGAAAGAATAGCACTTTAAAGTGCAGATTTTAAGTCTCTCAATGAAAACAATTTTAATTTGCCCACTCCCCAGCGCTTGAAGAAAGTTTATTCAAGCAAATTTAATGGTTTGTTAAAGCAAGCGCGTTACAATGGCGCAGTTTTATGTGGTCTTTTTACTGCAAGTTATAAATACGTTTCAAATGATTATATACAGTATGAAAATAGTTTGCACTCTTTAATCGTGCACAACTCCTTTATTGCACTATGTCATAGGACACACTGTATTTTTTATTTTCCTTCAAATATACCGTTGCTCTGATAAATAATTATTATCGTGAACCCAGCATAGGTTTAAACTTGCCATGTTTATATTAGGGGTGCCTAAACATTTTGTTTATCTGCTTTTAGTTATATCTGTTCGTTGCATGGCTCAGTTTGTCGGTCGTGAAACGATTTACAACACAGTGGTTGATTCAGTGGTTCATATTTATAACAATGAAGGCATTAAAGGATTTTATCAGTGAGTAGAAAAATTTGATTGGTTTTTCTTAAATTTGCCGTACGAAAGTACATGCAGAAACCTTAAAGCTTCAGCATGTCTGTGTTTTCTATCACAGTGAAAGTTTGTTGCTCTTTTTGAGGTCGCATCGTAGTCAACTTGTACTCATATTTTCCTATAATGGGAATATGTTTATCAACATACTGTAGTGCTGTTGTTGTTTTGGTTACCCCTCCTCTTCCTCGGGATGGAGGTACGGCACGAACGGCAATCCACGTTCACGTCGTCAACCTTATTGAATTAGGCTAGGGGAAAGTTTGCGGCCCATTTCAAATCAGTCACAAATGACTGGTAGCCCCACTACCAAGGCGGACTGCCATTGGTGGGTACCCAGGAGTCGCCTCTTGCGACATGCTAGGTAACTCTAGGTAATGCGACATGCATGCTAGGTAACTGCAGCTTCCAAATGTAACTCAGTGAAGTACGAGTACGCCACCTGTCTGCCACATAAAGATGCAGGCATCCCTTTAAGTGTCTTGCCGAAGGACACAACAAGCAAGTTTGCCGGCTTGTTCTCCACACTATCCGTTTTTTTGCTGAGCGCCATGCAGGAAAGCTGTAAATACCATTTTTTAAAGTCGTTTGGTATGACTCGATTTAGTAAATAAAAACCGCAGGTCTATCGACTGCGAAGCAGACTCTTACACCATCGCGCCGGTGCTGTATTGCTCGTAATTAACATTTTTCTTTGCAAATTTTTTTTCTATTCTCTGCGGTCTACATTAGCGCTTTTATGCCGGGTGTCCAGAACGATGTTAACATAGCTTCATAACCTATAGAAATTCACTTTGGAGTTGACTACTGACATTTTTAACATTAGCAGTGTCACCAAGCAAGGAAAATTGCTTTTTAGAGTGTGTTTCTCAAGGGCAGAACGATGCGAGCATTACGCGGATTACATTCAAAATTTCACATTGCAAGCGACTTGTTCACTCAGTTACGTTACAAAAAAAAATGGGACTCTTCTCCAATCTGCTTAACCCTTTAAGGATCATAAGATTCTAATTGATAAAATTTGAAACGATTCGATAATTGTTGGTAACAACGGGAGAATAATGGATTTCACAAAAGTGGTTATTGTATCACAATGCCATAACAATTAACAATCGTGGGTCATATATGACCCAGTATCCGTCAAAGGCTCAAATAAAGTTATTTTCGGTTTTTATTTTCATTCTGTACAGCGGCCTTGCGCCTCGCCTAATTTGTGAAATGGTCAGTTTATGGATTTCCAACGTGCTTGTACACACCTTCAACAAATTGCTGTTCCATAAACACGTACGTTCATTTTTTGATTTCATATAACTCTGAATTTTATTTGGATTTCCGGTTCTACAACAGACTGGCCAGTAATTTCTTGTTTCCAATAGATTTACTACTGCTTGTAGGGATTAATAAGAAAGAAAAAGAAAGAAAGTCGGTTTTACGTCATTTTTCCCGCGTTTCGTAGGCTCAGACGTGCTGATTCAATGTATTTCTGCCACTACGCACTCGCTTTCGAACCAGACTTTGTACTGGATGCCCTTCCTGACGAATACCAGTGGTGTTTTTATCGAGTTTTGATTTTTAAACTTTTTGCTCTGAAACCCGTAACGATACCACTACACCACGGCGGCAATTAATGCAGCAGAGAAATTTGTTTTAAATCGAAGCTATTGAACGCCTACGTAGGCATTATTTTCGCGAAAGGTAGATCAGCCCTGAGCTATTTTTTTTTTATAAACAATTGGCCAAAATGATTGAATAGTGCTATATACGTTGCAGCGCTTGCCTTATGTACTTGACCACAATTGACTGGCCGAAAAATAAAAAAAATAGCAGCCGCCTTTGACCAAAAGGCGCATGAACTGACGCTGAAGAATTACCGCGGCATGAGCGCCTTGGCACAATTTTATCAGTAAATGTACTTTGAGTACTCGTCAAATAAATTTATTGCGGCAAGAAAAAATAAAAGGCACATTCAATTAGGAGTGGCATGAAGTGAAAAAAAATTGCATTATCTGTGCCAAGAAAACACTACTATTGTCTATGATGAAAATTATTAAAGAAGTTGAGCCTATAAAATTCGGGTATCACTGATCTTGAGTGTATACTTTACAGAGTGCACTAAAGTCGTACCGCAAACACAACAAATTAATGATGAACTTTGTAGCGCACCGACTAACTTATCCTCTCTCAGTAGTCAGTACAATAATGTCTGTGAATGGAAGCGTCCTCTCTGCAGGAAAACCTCCGTTTGCACCAAATTACAAAGACTGGTTGTCATGCCTTCGCGATCTCGGATTTAAGGTAAGCGATGTTTTGCTTTTATCAGTTTCCGTTCTCCTAAACTCCTTGTTGTTTTACCCTACCTCTATCTTGCTATGAAGACGAGATGTAAGAGTAATTCAGAGGTTCAAATATCAAACGAAATCATCAAGATCGGGCTAGAGGAAGACATAACCTGTCATGGCTACAAATTGTAGGCGGCTATTGGCTGTTGTCCAAAAGTTGCTTTTTATGGTATACTGGCAGAGCAGCTTTCCCATTTATACTCGGCGAGTTACTACTTGACAGGAAAGCGAGTAACCTCTCGTTTTAGCAATACTACTGGAACCGCTCATTTTTACTACCAACAGTAAAATCAAGCAGGAAAAATTGCCGTAAAATACCTTTGGCTCAGGACAGTATTACCTTAGCGAGATTTAAACACACGGACAATCGGTCATATCTCAGTAAAAGCGCTTCGATCTACTCGATCACATAGCTGGCTGTATCTCAGTCACGAAAGTAATTTGAAAAAATTTTCGCGATATTTATTTTGTATATCTTTTGCGATTTTGATGTATACGTTTCTAAGATTTGTCTTATTCTTTTCATTTTGATTTTGATTTTTAAATTTTACATTGTTTTTCTACCAACTAAATCTAATTAAATGTCGTATTGCAATAAATCGATTTGGAATGAATTTAGCACCTGTTAATGATCCTATCAAAAGTTCTTTGAAACAACTTTTGTTCAATGAAACAACTTCATGGAATAACTTGTGTTCAAGCCAAGACTCTCCCGGTCTTTCTGGAGTCTTCTTGTGAACACTCACCCGCTTATGTTTTCTCCTTGCCTCAGGAAGGCTTTCTCTGCTTGCCCCCCTTCTCTCCCTTGACCCCCCTTTTTCAGAGTGGAGCTCACTCTTTCCCTTCTCTTTTTCGCCAATGTGCAGGTCTTTTCCACCTCATAATCTTGTGATTTAGACAAGTGTCTCTGTCCCTTTTCCTTTTTGGCAAAAGAGGCTCCGGCGTCTTTGCGAACTGCTCACTCTGTGGTGCTAAAGCCACTCTTCTATTCGCAGGCCCATTGGGCTCAAACTTTTCTGCTGAAGCCTGCGCCATTCTGTATATTCTTTGCTGGTCTCGGCAGCATCAACAAGTCTGCCACTTTTTTCCGCTTCTCTCAGACTCTCGCTCTGCTCTTGCTACGCTTTCCTCAACTCCTTCCTTCGTTCTATCTCACTGACGCACATTTCGCAGAATCTATTTTTTCTCTTCTTTTCCTACAGCCTACATTGGGTCCCTGGTCACTTTTGTTTGTATAATGACACGATCGATGCGTTGGCCACACGAGGAGCGCTGCTCCAGCCATCAACTTTCCCGTGTCTTTCTCTTACCTCTCGCATCTACTGTACACATCTCTTCTTTCGGACTGAAGGCGTACTGTCGCATCTAGATTCTTCGACACACCGTTCCCCTCATCCACTGAGGAACTGAAGCTTTTTCGTCACGCTTGTTATATCCTCACTTGTCTTCGCTGCAACGGATGCAGTCATCTGCTAAACACTTCATCTCGTTGGAATTGGCAGAATTGAGAGTTCTTCATGTAGCGCCTGTGGTCATTCAACCCAGGACACTTCTTAGCTCATTCTGTCCGGTCCAGCTATGAATTCTGCGCCGCTTGATTTCTAGCGACTCCCTCTCTGCTGCCTCTGGTCCACACTGAGATTTCCCCGGCTTCTGGGCTCCATGTTTTCTCACCATTTCCCCGCCCCTCAGATGTGGTCGGTTAACAACAACCAAGCAGGGAAATTACTGTACAGTGGTTTTGCTAATTAAGCAACTGCGCAGAACAATTAAAAGCGAGACATTATTTTGTGCAAATGGCGTAAGTCAATTTCTTCTAAAAACCGTAAAGCATTTCCACTCAGAAAGTTTATCTATATGGCGCTTAAACATTTTGTAGGACAATTGAAATAAATTATTTTTCCCTCTGCAATAAATGAGCACAGTGTAAAATAGTACTTAAATTTTGTATTTTAGTTGCCTGTAAAAACATAAGATTTTCAATACGTGATCAAATTTGTTTGAAAAAAGACTGGTACTAAAGCAAATGCGTCGGGTTTTGAACGATATTTTAAAATCTAACAACAGCATAGACAGAACATTTCATGTTTTTTTTCTTCTAAGTTGTTATGAAATGGCCCAAAGTGATTACGCACTCAATTTGTATAACCTTTCTGTAATGGTGATTATTAAATGGTGTGTGGAAGCATACTGTCATCCATTTAGGATATCGAAGGTAGCGAAATGCTGCTGTGTTCTAGTGGCGACTTGGGGCCACACTCTAAAACAGTTTTGCTTAGCAGTTAGAGCTATCAGCCTGCATTCATGACTAGCACCATGGCTGCAGTCGAGGAATTGATCGTCACTCGTCATAGATTCGTAACTTTTTTTTTTCTGCAATCAAGGCAGCATTAAGTTGTTACTACTTTATAATAAGCTAGCGATTTTTTTCCAGCTTTATAACATTACTTTACTGTATGGTTGTCCAAACTCGTTTTACGGAGGTCCACATTGCTGACATTTTGAAGACCCGCGGGCCAAAGTTAACTCAAAGTAGGTGGGAACTAACGGTCGTTAGCGTTGGAGAACGCGCTATGTTGCCCAAAGATAAGGTAATCTCCAAAAAAAAAGTTCATCACCCTTCGCTGTCACAAATCATGCTTTTCGTAATGTACATTTGTTTTGCAATTGTGAAAAGGGCTCCACAGGCCGGATAAAAAGCCTTCATGGGCCGTAGTTGGACACTCCTGCTTTACTGTTTCATTTGAATTTGCAATATTGAGTTAAACGTTTCATGTTCTGCTTCCTTCGCAGTAAAGTGTGATAAATCTATCTCGTAATGTTTTTACACTTCAGGGTGCTTCCGAGCGAGGATGGGATTTCTTTTTTCGCAGAGCTCCTAAGCAAATTGTCAAACCACTTTTGACCAAGTCAACGTCTGTCTGATTGATTTTGAGGACAAGTATTTTTAAAATGGCTCTGTAGGCCACTCTCTTTCAAGTAACGAATTTTTATGTGAAGTCGTTTTGAATTCGCTGTACCAGCGTACGCTAAAATGTTTTTTTTTATTGTGAGTGGATTTGTAGATTGTGCGGCGGAAATTGCTTTATACCGATTGTTATCACATCGTTTTCATTGTCAACTTATGTGACAGGTTTTGCGCTGAAGATGTTTAATGTCGCAAGCACGTTTTGTGTTTCCTAGTGTGACGTAGTGTGATATCATATTAATGTGATTGTCATAAAGTATTAATTGTTCAGACTTAAGACTTTAATTATTTTTGTGCGAGATGTAAAATTTAAGCCCAACGAAGGCTAAAGTATGGATTGTTCACTTTAGTGTGCACACTTGTAAATTGTGCAAGGGCATTGAGAGGTCGGCCTGGGTGGGTACCAAATATTTTTCGTGGAAACAACGACGACTTTGAGGTCGTGCAAAGTTTTCCCGAAAATAGACGTTTGTTAATAAAGATTAAGGTACATATCATCCCAAAAACATTTTTACAACAGCTTTGGATGCTTTGTAGTTTTTGCCTGGGTCTTTGGTCTTAGCTTTTTTCAAAAATTCTGAGTTTGCAAACGTCCTCTGCTCCGTCAGCTTTTTTACAGGTGAAGCACTGTTAAAAAAAATTTAAAACTGGTCTATGCAAGATTATATTTAATTCACTATTTGTGTCTGTGCTGTCAGCATCTGTTTTAATAAATTAGTATACCAGTGAGGTAACCGGTAGTTAGTGTTTTCTACGTAGCCGCTGCAAAGCGGTACATCTTTGGTATTTACCCAAATTGGTCTGCCTCGGTGTAGGACGTAGGCCACACATTACCAACCCGCAACTCACAGTGCGCCCCCGCGCGGTATTTATCGTAATTTCAGCAATTGAAATAGCGTTGGACGGTTTTGCAGCGTATATTTGGCAGGACATGGAGCAATCAGTGGCTCGCATGGTACAGGTAGTGATCATAATTCGAAGATTATAAATCAAATCAGTTCGTTGCATTGTTTCCGACATGAAAGGTGAAATCGATTTTACAAAAGATAGCAAAATGTTGTCAAAAGAAATGTTGATTAAATTAATTAAATTAAATTAAAAAACAATCAATGATCATTAACCAAATTACTAGTTCACTCGCTGCTAAAGCTCTTGTATTTTCTAACCAAATGAAGCTTGCGCTTGTGCACGGCAAAAGTATGTCGAGGGGAAGCACAAAATCTTGTCGAACTCGCCTTGAAAACAATTTCACTTTTGGAAACCTCTATTCTTGCAAGCAATTTTTTCAAAGACAAATTGCAAAGAAAAGCGTAAAAGACCAATTACATCTGATCAACATTTTAAAAGTTGGCTTTGAGCTGTTTCTAGTTACGCAAGAGCAAAATTTTGCAAAAAAAAACAAAGTTTGCAAAGATTTATTAACTTAATTAAACTTGGCTGAATTAATTGTCAGGCTGCTATGCTTTATTAAAAGCCTCTAGCTTCTTATTGGTCACCAACTGCACTGAAGAGACCTGATAGGTCGAAACAGTGTCACTGTCTGCAGTTTGCTAATTGTAAATTGTTTCTGTAAAGTTTTGGACACGTTCGCGTGTTGATTGCAGTTTAACTTTTTTGATAAAATAAACTTTAAAAAATGTGATCCTAAACTTTTTGTTTGAATAAACTGACGTGGCCCAATTTGACATTTACATTTTCGAAATTGGCCTTCCACTGAAAACGATTGCCCGTGGCTAACGTAGGCTCTATCGATTATCACTAACTTTGCTTTTGCATCATGAGTTTTATCAGTTCGCTAGCAAATTTTACTATTGCGCTTTATCTTGTACCCTGGGTAAATAACTAAAAGGCTTATCAGGAGAAGTAAACCTCAAACTGGTTCGAAATGGCGGGTTGTGATCTTTATGCTTAAATTTTGTTTTCGCTCTTAGCTCGGTCGCACATGTCTTAACACCACCCCCTTGAGAGTAATTCTATTTGTAAAAGACTTATCTCAGTATCTGAGGACGCTGGTCTCTATCAATAATCTACTTAGTTTTGTGTTATTTTTATGCTGTGAAAACTCGCTGAGCCTGTTTTGTGTCTAGGCTACCAGTAACTTCAAAGGGAATTGAAACTCTAAATTGTTCTGTAAGCAGACAAATAGAAAGCGTGAAAGTATTGCCGTAAACAACTTTAGCCTAAATCCAGCTGTAGGCCTAAATTGTACAACTGTGTTGACCTATTTTCAGATAAAAAAATTCAAACACTGGGCCTAATTATTTATTTCCATAAAAACACCGCTTTCGTCATCTAATATAAAAGCTGCTGCTTCGTCTATATCGGTGATTCCCAACCTTCTTGACCCCGTGGACCACTAAAAGATGATCAACGCGGCCTAAGACCACTATCTCCAATTTCCTCTCATATAAACTGCAGCACTTCAATAAAATCAACAACATTTGAGTTGCTAATTTAAATTGGGCTGCAATGCTTACTCAGGCTTTGGGGTTAAACAAGAATAAGAGGTAAGGGAGAGTGCCCAACATAGCCCCAGAGACCTACAATGTACCACCTTTAATCTACTACAATACCTTTTGATATATCTTACTTGGTCACTAGCACGAGCAGTAAACCAAAAGCATCAGTAGCAGAAATGTTGAGTTAAGAAGCGGTTCTCAGTATTTAAGTAGAAATAAAAATCTAGTTTCAAGATAAAAGATTAAAAAACAGCTCAGTTAATTCCCTGGTGACTTAAACTTTGATTAAAATTTTTGTAACCCGTTGAAACTTGTTTATTTGTTAACAAAGTCATTAGGCCCCATTGCCAACTTGGTATTTCGGTATTCGCGGGTGTGATCAGGACGGTAGGCACTATGCTGTTTGAAAAGCCGTGATGCCAGCAGTGCTGTATCTCAAATTTTCAGCATTGCTCCTATAAGGCAAAGCCTAAACAATTAACTTTTGAGGCTTGGCAAAGTATTCAACCTTTTTAATGAGCGGGCTAAGTGTGTGGTTTTTCAAAGTTTATGGTTTTTGTTTGTGAATAGCTTATTGTTTCTATGCTGGCCGAGTTATCAAAGTCCTAGTCCGTAACATCTTTAGATGATAGGTCAATAAACCAATTATTGTGTTTGAAAAAATTGCTCTATTTTGCAATTTTTCATTTCATTAGATTTTCAAAACTTAAAAATTTGAAATAGCGATTGTCTATAGTAAGCGATACATAGACAGCTAGTTAACAAACTATGAGTATGGACAATGTTGAAATCACAGTGGACACTATAGGATAATGCGACCAAAAATGCTCCAATTTGACTTGAAGCTTTCATTACATCATTGCAGAAAAAGTAATAACTACCCATCATACCTTTTATGTTTAATTACTTGAGAATAGACCAAATTTAAATGCCAAAAAAAATTTAAAAAGCATTAAGTTTTGGTGGAAACATGCTAATTTGTAAAAATTGGGGCATTGTGGGGCGCTTTCCCATTCTAGAATTCTAATTCAATAGATTCTGACAATCATGGCAAGCAGCCCAATTCGTAAGCTATGAGTCCAAATAGCAGTAAGCCTTGACTGCGAAAATGTAAAAACAAACGCTGCAATATCTAATGATGATAATTGACAGAAAGTTACGTGGAATCTTCAGAATATGCATGTTTTGGTAAACAATTTGTTTTCATGGAAAGTCCTCTCGGTGGACCACTTCAGAAGCCGCATGGACCACCGGTTGGGAATCACTGGTCTATATGAACAATTTAACTTTGCTTCAACAAGTTTACAAAACTTCGCATAAAGTTTATTCAGTGCATGCAGTGCAACACGATGTTCTATTTTCGATCTTGGCAAATCGTCTGTGTGATAAAAATAACAACTCCGTAGCAGTTGAACAAGCATGATTTTCATTTAAGTGCAAACTTCTGTTTAATACAATTTCTAAAGTAATCAGTTTTTGTAATTTTTGCGTTCTAAGCGTAATTTAACTTTTCACAACTAACTAGGGTTACCATACGTCCCGCTTTTTCAGGCCTTGTCCCGCTTTTTTCATCGAAAATCCGGCTTTTTGCTTCAGTGAAACAAAACGGTTTGATCTTGGGTATGCAAAAGTGAGTCCCAGTAATATGTAAAAGTGAGTCCCAGCTCTAGACTTGATTGATGAGGCAGAGGTTCAGCTTGTGAAAGATAAATAAAAAAGGGGTGTTCTCCAAATAAAAAAAAAAAAAAAAAGGTCAACACCTGCTTGGCTGCACAAATTGTGCAGTCTTCGGCGTGAAAATGACACAGAACGTGCAGCCAAACAAGTATAGACCATTTTTTTTTGTTTTTTGGAGAACACCCCTTTTTTATTTATCTTTTACAAGCTGAACCTCTGCCTCCACAATCAAGTCCGGAGCTGCATCTCAGCGTCCCGCTTTTGTTAAAAAAAAAATTGAAAAGCCCATAAATTTGGTCTCGTGAAAAGTCGCCATCCATTGTCCCGATTTTTGCTTTTCCAGATATGGTAACCCTACAACTAACAACCAATTTATTGCTTCACTGTGCCATTGCCGTAAATGTGCTCCCTCGCTTATTTTAAAGCTAGACCTAAAACGTCAAAAGCATATTTTGGTGATTCTGATTCCAAATTTCTGACGTTGAAATTATTCAGAAAATTTTTAACCTTTTATCTATACATAGAGATTAAATTCCAACGTAGGAATTCAAACCAAATCTTTTTGAACCGTCTGGAAATCTCTTCAGAAAGTTATTTATCAAGGATCGATAGGCCTGTCCTTAAAAATTAATTAAGTGACTCTTTTTCGTATTAACATAATTGTCGAAGCGATTTTACAGATTAAAAATTATAAACTCTTGAGGTGGATAAAATTTGTTTTTCTGAAGTAGAAATTAATCAGTTAAAATTTTTTTTAGAAAATTACTGTCAAGTTAGCCTTCAACTATTCTACAAAAAAACAGCTTTGGGTGTAGAAATTAATCCAGTGTAAGCTGCTCTTTTTTTCTCAAGTCCTCATCTTGCTTTAAGCTAACTGATGTTAAGTTTTCAAAAAAAAATGTGCCAAATAGCATGATTTGTTCCGAAATAATTCAAAACTGATGTTTGATTACGTGTCCTATTTCTTGGGATAGAAGCACAACGGGAAAATATGCGGCCTCGGTAAAATTAATGAAGCAAGTAGGAACATGCTGATTAGGTTGGGATTTAAGAAAAGCAACAGCCATTTCACATCATCCGGTAATGGAAACTAGTAGCTTTACTATCAAGATTGGGTTCCGTTTAAGAATAGGCCTGCACACAAACTGACTCTCTCAACGGGTCAAAACTTGCATTTGATGTTTCTATGAAATGACTAATGGCAGCTGTGCCAATTACATGTATTAGGGTATTTAACCGTAACTTTTTTAATGCTTTAATATTGAGTGCATAAACAGGTTTGCATATTGATAATACAAAGTAGACTTAGTATTTAGGCCGCAAAAAAATTGTGTGTTATTGCCAGGAATGTGGAAGCGGAAGCGGAAGCGGTGGAAGCGGTTCTTTTTCTGTGGAAGCGTTTTGTTTTGTTTTATTTGCCATTTTTATCCTCCATTCACGAGAAAGCGAATTGTATCGCTATACTTTGGACGGGAAGTCCGCACTCGCTTGGGAGTTGCCTTTTTTGAGGTTTATGGTCCACCTGTCTTCCACATAAAGGCGAGGGCATCCCGTTAAGTGCCTTGCCCAAGGACACAACAAGCGAACTTGCCGGCTTGTTCTCCACAACCTCCCATAAATGCCGAGCGCCAAGCAGGGAAGCTGTGGATACCATTTTTTAAAGTCTTTTGGTATGACTCGACAAGGGGAATGAACCCCAGGTCTACCGACTGCGAAGCGGACGCTCTAACCACTACGCCATCGCGTCGGTAGCTGTGCGGAAGCAGAAGCGCGAAAATTCTACCCCTTCGGCTTCCATAGGTTATTTGACTCAAAGAATAACTTGACGAAAAAGTTTTGTCCATTTCTCAATGTGAATTAAACGGTGAAGTTGCACAATAAGTCTGAACCACCGTGCGATATGAGTAGCGCGAGAGAACAAGAAAAAGTATAACTAACATCACATTTTATATCGATTATGGGTAAGAAAAAGATAGTTTGGACAATGAAACGTAGCTAATAAAATGATAGTTTGGTTGAACTTAACTAACATTGGTTGGGGGGTTGAAAATGTTGAAAAAGCAATTTTTCACCACGGAAGCAACTTGATCACTCCACATCAGTGCTCTTCAACAGAGGTTTTGCAAAACATGCAGTTGTGTTACGTGAGTTTTATGGGTTCCCTGAGGGGACCACGAAGGTTCTTCGTTTATTACTAGTATTTATTTCTTATTTCAGTGTACCGGTATTGATTTCTTATATGTAGTGGTGTTCCGTGTATATAAATAGAATTGAAATCTTAGGATAGCAGGTGCAGATTGTTAAGTAATTCTGTTTACAACATTAGGAACGTTTGAATTTGATAACTCCCTTTGTAACGTAATAGTGCGTCTGCAATTCAGTTTTGCTGTTGTTGTTGTTACCCGACCCTTTTCGAGGGATGGGTTGATGGCGGAAGACCATGGAGCCCCAGAAGTCGGGGCACTCAACAGGGCCTGGGACAGAGGTCGTAGAGAGACAGCAAATTGCCAAAGAGCGAGCGACGCCAAGAATCCGTAGCTGGACAGTGCAGAATGAGATGAGAGATGTCCGCAAGCGCTGCAGGAAGGATTCTCGATTCTGCCAATTCTATAGAGATAGGAGCTTAAAGAAGGCTGTGTCCGTTGCAGCGAAGGCGAGAGAAGACACAGCGAGCATGACGTAGAAGCACAAGTTCCTCGGTGGAAATCGAGGAAACCTGCGTGTCGAAGAATTTAGATGAGACAGTATGCCTCCAGTCCGAGAAAAGAGAAGAGTGGATACCAGAGAAAAGAGACTACAAGGCATTGCTGAGGGAACAAGTAGCGCTCCCCGTCTGGCCAACTTATCAGCCGCGTTGTCGTCCGGAAGAAACGAGTGTCCGGGGATCCATTGTAGCCTGATGGAACTGGAGAAGAGAGAAAACATTTTCTGACAGAGATTGAGGTAAAAGGAAAGATGAAGGAGAGAACAGGGTGGCGAGGACAGAACGAGAGTCAGATAGGAGGAGAAGAGAAGAGAAATGGCAGACTTGTTGGTGCTGCTGAGACCAGCAAAGAGCGTGCTGGATGGCGCAGGCTTCAGCGGAAATACTTGAGCATACTGGGCCTGCTAAAAAGAAAAGGGTGGCCTCGATGCCACAGAGAGAGCAGTTGGCAAGTACGCCAGAACCGTCTTTGCCAAAAGGGAAAGGAACAGAGCCGTCTGTCCAGAGCACCAGATCGTAAGGAGAGCATTCAGTGTCAGAGAAGTAAAGAGAGCAGCAACAAAGGAAAGAAAAAGAGACGAGTATTTCTCTGCAGAAGGACAGTGAGAGTCAAAGTAAAGAGCAAAGTCATCTTGACGAGCTTTCCGAAAATTCAAGAAAAGGAGACGTTCGTTGGGGCGAAAGATCGGAGAAAGAGTTACGGTTAGTAGAATTGGTAGGTGATTAGAACACAGGTTCTGAAGCACTTCTCAGGAGCAAGATAGGGCGAGAGAGAAAAGAGCAAAGAAGATGTCAGGGTAGGAGCGACTGCCAGAGGAGCGATGGAAAAGAGTAGATATGTCAAAGATATTGAGGGGGAGGAGGCCAGAGGAGGTGACCTGATCGAATGAAGACACTGTTTTATATTCAACGCGACTTTTAATATCTAAATAAAAGAAACACAGAGTAGTTCGGAACAATGTGCTCAAGCGAAGTAGGTAAAGTAATTGCAATAAAGGAAGGTTTTTGTTTTCTCAAAATGATAAGGTGTAGAAGAAGGCAGGCTACAGACCCACAAAAGTTAAAAAAATTGTCAACGGCCGTTTTCTCGTTTTTTGTTGGTGGAAGCGGAAGCGGCGGAAGCGATAGGTGTGGAAGCGGAAGCGGAATCGGAAGCGGTCGAAAAATAACCGCTTCCACATTCTTGGTTGTTGCTGCATAGCGTATCTGGTATTCAGACCGAATAAATTGAAGGATGCTTAAAACGCACTCGTGCTTCACCGAGTTAGAATTGTGAAGCGGTTCACCCAGTATGTCGTAAGAGACGACTCTTGGATACCTACCGATTGCAGCACCTCCATCTCAAGAAAGAGGAGGGATAAATCAGCCAACCAAAAAATGCGTAAAACTGCGTGGCTCAGCAGTTAAAAATTTTATTAGCAAAGCGCCAGAACGGTAAGCCTAACGTGAGAGCATGGATTGCGGGAGCATGGATTGCGGGAGCTTTAATTGGGACCATAATTGCGTCTCTAGCAGTGCCGATCTGGCTTTTAGAATGAAAGACGTGCGCCAGCGTTGTTGATGTCGTCTTTTTAAAATTCATAAGACACTTAATCACATATTGATTAAGCATTAGGGAATTACAAAATAAGACTATGGCGGAAAAATGCTGTATCGGTACAACCTTAATCAGTATTCTTCAGCAATAGAGCAATAGGGAGTTTTGAAGTAAGACGCACCTTTAATACATATATAGGCAGGCCAGGGGTTCACCAACATTTTTGAACCGCGAGCTATTTCCTGTGCACTAATTAAAACGAAGAGCTATCAGTTGATTATCATTAGTATTTCGAAACCAAATCGACCGCAAATAAAGCCTAAATTTACGCATTATCAAGCCAAATAGAGGGTGCAGACCTTTTTCGTGTTTTGGAGATCTATCATTGACTTTGCGTTTTGAAAAAATTATGAACCTATAATGGGTGGCACCTTGTTCATCCCAGATCGACTCTTTTGTTTTGAAGTTTATGTTTTTGTCCATTTCAGTAACCGCTCAGATATGCTTAGAACTGGCCGTTGGTCGCCTCTTATTGTCTTCACGGCAAACTGGCGCCCGCTGGCACCGGTTTGGTGATCCTGCAATAGGCCTATTTACGTCTCTGCGTTTGGGAGAAAAGACTCTTCATGGCAACTGCTTCTATTACGTTGAGCTGCTTTAGGTAGAAATGCTCTGTGCTTCCCTTATCAAAACCAGAGCAAAACTCAAATTTAAAGGTAAAACATACTGCGCGATGAATAACAAGTTGGCAATTTACTTCACCTCTGGATCTTTCCAGACGCCGGGACTTCTATGCAAAGCCATAATATTGAGGAATAATAATTTGCTGCCCGCTGGTGCCTCCGATTCTGAAAAGTCAGCTGACGTTTTATGGATCAGCGCTATTTTTTCAAGCTGCCTGCCAATGATAGACACAGACGGCTAGAGGCTACGAGGCTTTCCTTGATAAACTTCGATAAGTATCTCAATTTCGAAAGATCAGCACTAAAAAGGTAGATCACGGTTTCAGTGGTGAAGCCAAAAGAGAATAAGAGACGCAATACCTCCCTTATGTACGAGTATAGACTCACTAATGGGCTTATCAAGGAGAAAAATCACGGCTAACTTCGCAGAAAGATTTTCCGGCAAAGTAATTTTGCTCCGTGCTTATTTGGTTAGACACGTAAATCTACAAAATGCTGGTTTTTCGCAATGTCAAGATAGTAGGTTCTATCCTTGAATTGGTTCAGCGTTATTGCGTTTGTTAAAATATAAAATTTTTCCTCCTTTTTTACCAAGTTTTATGTTTAAAAATGGCTCAGCACAATGGCTGCCGCGAGCTATACGTGAACATTGACGTGTATGTGAACAATAGCAGGCAATTTTTCAAATTGCCTTATTTCTTTAAAAAGAAAATTTCTCGGAGATTTGAAATATACTGACCTCTGAAAGAATGTTTGTTTTCAAATATTAAGTTTAATGCAATTTATCTCCCTTTCCGCCTTTTTTAAAGTTGAGTTACCTTGAAAATGATGCCACCCTTATTTTAAAACCTGGAAATTTCATTTTTGTTTAACATTTTTTGAAACAGTCGCTAGAAGATGTCAAAGAACCGTGCTTTTGAGCAAAAGCAGTTATAAAGGTTATAAGCATTTATTTTTTCTTAGCTGTACTACCAAAGTTTGAGAAAATTTTTTTGCCCTCTTGAAAAAAGTTGAGTATTGGAGCAGTGTTTTCCTAAGCCAATAATAAGTAAATTTTACATCTAACTGCAATGTGCCAGATGTCTTTAGAAAAAAAATTTCTCGTTGATTCACATGATATGTAATTAATAAAAAATATTTTGTTGCTGTATTTCAAAAAGAACCACTTTTACCCCCCTTTTTGGTTGGAAAATTGCAATTTTTCAATTCTAGTAGCAAATTCTTCAAAAAGTACTTTATTACTTTTCAAATTCTTTAAAAAATTATACTGCACATTTATCGCCTAGGAAACTTGATATATCCCGAGTCGATAAACAGTTTAACAATTAGAAAAGTGTTCTGAAGTTTTTAAAGGGTCTACTTTTTCTCAAAAATGCTTTACTTTAAAGCCCACCGTCCAAGTCTTGCACCGTTTTTGACTGCTACAAGATCCTTAGCATTGGATTTAGAATTACAATTTGATCAGCAATGATAAAAAATGTCATGGCTCAAACTGCGTCGCGGTATTGTCTTCGAAAAAGACATATATTCATGATTCATAGGTTGTGTAGTTTCGAGAAATTTTGTTGCTCCTGAATATAAAACAGAACCATTTTTTGCCCCCTCGTTTTGATGAGGGATAGCAATTATTCAATTCTAGTTGCCTACCTTTCAAATTTTTTATAAGGTTGTACTTTACATCTATCGCCTAAGAAACTTGATGCATTTCAAGTCAATGAACATAATACGAAAAATTATTTTGTTGCTGAATATCAAATAGGGCTATTAGCTTTGTTTTTGTTAGAGAACAGCAATTTTTCAATTTTTGAAGCCTACCGTTAACGCTTTTCTTCTCTTGGCGGCTTGGGACGCTTGAGGGCGCTAACAGGTTTACTGAAATGATAGATTCATCTTTAACGCGGAATTTTAGGCAATTTTATTTCGTAAATGCAATAGAATTTACGATAGAAAAAACTGTTCCAAAAGAAAATTTAAATGTGAAAACGAGTATCAAGTACAGTTGATCAATATTCGATTCAATTTGGCAGTTCTTTAAGTTTCGGTCCAATTGATTTTTCCGGCGAAATCTTCAGTATTCAAAATGAATAGGGAATAGGTACACAAACATGCAACTTATCGCATACATAAACTACAGCACAAATCACTTATCTGCAGAGCACTTACCTCCTTATTCAAAGGAGATGAGCAAAATAAAAAAAAATAATGTTATTAGCTTGTAAACTAAATTCTCAGAACAAAAGATTACTGCCCGTGCAAGATCTTAAATTAAATGGTCATAGCTTAAATCAGTGGTTCCCAACCTTTGTAATGGCCCGCACACCTAAAGTATTTTAATACGTTCTTGCACCCCTAAAAAATATCTTAATATGCTCTCCCACCCCTAAAATATTTTAACATGTGACGAATTCATGCGGCCCATGGGCCAAAATGTGACCCGGGACATATTTTATGAGGGCTGTAAGGATCAAGTGCCACTGCCCGAAGTTGGTTTACGGTACATTGAAGTCGCGGCTGGAATTGCGTGATTTGGCCTTTTTGGGGGGGGGATCAGCTTCGTCTCGGGCTGAATTAAAGACCATGCACCAGCACGGGACATGCTGTGAATAGACACAGAATGTGCAGAACAATTGGCACAGGATGAATTGATCATGACAGTACAGTAATGCAACACAAAAATCTGAATGACCATCTCGCACCCGTTAAGATGCTGTCTCGCGTCCCTGGTTGAAAACCCCTGGCTTAAATGGGCTGCCGCGAGTCAACAGCTTTGCAAAGAAAAAGACAGCGTTGGTTCGTCGACTTGCGGTCAGCGCGCTTCAGATCCAAACGTGGTAAGAAAATATCTAACACCTACTCTTTAAATTCTTAAAAAAATTTGTACTTTACATTTATTTCCGAGGAAACTTGAAACATTTTGAGTCAATGAACACAATAAGTAGTTTAGAGGAATTAGTTTGTTGCTAAACATCAAACAGGACCATCTTTTACCCCTTTGTTTTTTATTTGAAAATATCAATTTTTTGATTGTTGTAGCCTACCCTTCAAATCCTTTAAAACTTTGCTTTTTACATTTACGTACTTGGAAACTTGTTACACTCCCAGTCAATAAATTATTTATCGCTGATAAAATGATGAAAAAATTTCAAAAGTGCACCCTTTTCATCAAGTGCAAGTTGCGGGGGCCAAACATCCAACCTTTGTCTAGGTTTAGAAAGTGACATAGGTTTACGAATTCCAACTTCACAGGTATTAGCAATTTTTGGAAAGTCTTTCGCCAGGTGGTCATAAAAGCACAACAGAACGGGGTTAGATTAACTGCGCCCCCTCCTCACCTTGGCCCAGGGAAGAATGTAGCTTTTCACTAATAAAAGGAAGGTGTTCAGTTTACTTGGTAATAATGGAAGTTGCTCTCCCAGCCAGTCCCGTAGCACTCCAACTTCGGGCCCCCCCCCCAAAGTAAGCGCAAGAGCCCTTGCGCACAGGTCATATCACTTTAGAAGTGTAAAATTGAAAAGCTGCATTTAAGAAAATACACCACAATTTGTACATAAGTAAACAGGCTAATGTCAGAATAAAGCATGCCAATACCGAAGGTGCAAGTCATAAAAAATTCGGCACCGATGCCAGAGTTCAGTAGGACATTTATGCAGACACTGCAAAACGAAAGCAATGACACTGAAAAACATGAAAAAGTTATAAAAACACAGTATTATTTAAATAGTCTGGAGCGAACCTTTTTGTTCGCAAATGATGTTATGACATTGTCATAATCAAGAGATCGGGCGCAGTCATTTTCGATTGACAACATGGCTAATGAAGATAGTCTACTGTCTGTCATAGACGTTCTATTAAAAGTTTTGATCAGTTTCAATTTGCTGAAGCTTCTTTCAGCGCTGGCAACAGTCACGGGGCAAGTTAGTAAGATTCGAAGTGCGATGTACACATTCGGATACAATTCAAATAAATGAGTCTTTAGAAGATAGTTCAGAAAGTCTTGAGCCGTATTGAGATTGCGTTTTTTTGTAAAATTAAAACAAACCGCTGTAGCTCAGCGCTCATTTCATCAGAATCAATGTCACCGAACTTTTTTTGGAACTCTTTACAGCAAGTAAGAAGAGCATTTTCTTGTTGCACAAGCAAAAGTTTGTCTCGTGTGTACAAAAACGAAAAGGCGGAAGAAACCTCACGTAACAAATTAAAGCGCTCCTTTATTGACATAATAGCCTGGTCTACTAATGGATAGAAAAAGTTGCTTTTAAATTTCAGTTCAGGAGTAGCTCGTTGTTCCTCTTCACCTTGGTAATCAAACAATCTTCTTTTCTTTCCACTTCTTGACGGAGGAAAAGAAGGATCAATATCCAATTCCTGTGCTATTTCAACAGCAGATGTTGCGGCACTGTCATAACCCGTTGTGCGATAGTTTTGCAAAAACTTTTCAGTTGCCTGGATTTCCATTGTATGAAGGGAGACTCCATACGATTGAAGAATCTTGCTTGCTTTATTGACTTGGAATAGGATATCATACCAAATAAACACCGACAAAAGAAAACTCCATTTTGATAAATGAGCTATCAACGATTTTGTTTCTGAGGCAGCTCTTCCATCTTTTCTTTCTATGGAAATGGCTTCCAAGTCTTTCAGTGCCAGCAACACCTCTTTTAAATTGTATCGAAGAGGTTTGATGCATTTAATTCTGCTTTCCCAACGAGTATCAGATTGTGACTTTATGGACAGCTCCACATGTTTCTTCAAAATTTCCCAACGCTGAGCAGAGGAAGAAAACAGCACATACAACCTTGTAAGTACTCCAAAAAATGTCAATGCTTCCGTCGATCAATTAGCACTGTCAACAACAACTAAGTTAAGGGTATGGTTTGCACAGGGCACGTAAACAGCTTTGGGATTGATGTCTAGCATTCTTGCTTGGACCCCAGAATGTTTTCCTTTCATGTTAGCACCACTATCATATGACTGACCTCGACAATCAGACAATTCGAGTTGCAGTTCGGTCGCTTTTTCTGAGAAAGCGTCCAACAAGCCTTTCCCAGTACTGTCACTTATTCTCAAGTAGCCAAAAAATGTTTCTTTAACAACAGCAGCTTCTTCATTACATAGTACATAACGGAGAATGACAGACATTTGTTGATGATGTGACATATCTGGAGTGCAGTCCAAAATTATAGAAAAATATTTTGCCAATTTCAATTGCTGTAAATTTTCTTTTTCAACTTCTGTCGCTAGCAATTCAATTAGTTCATTTTGTATGGTAGGACTCAAATAGTGATCTTTAGTGTTTTTATTCTTGATTCTGTCTTGAAGCTCTTTTAGGATCGGATCTCTTCTTGCCAAAAGCTCAAATATACCCAGAAAATTTCCATTGTGAGGAGATCCTAAGACTTCTTCAGATCCTCTAAAAGCAAGATTCCTTTCCGATAGAAACAAGGCAATGTCGATAAGTCTCTCTAAAACATTTCTCCAAAAACGTCTTTCATTGAAAAAAATATTCATCTCGCGTTTGTCGATAGCGGATGAATTTCTTATCCCTTCAGCTAGCAACATCCATTGACTGCAGCATTCTTGGTGGGAAATGCCGTTTTCATGGTCTTTCAGTTTTTTCGAAAAACCCTCCCATGTATTTATACCACTACAAAAGGGGCTTAGTGTTTTTCCAAATAGCTTACAACAAAAGCAAAAAACTTGATCTGATTCCCCAGAATAAACTAGCCACGACCGTGAAACACTTTCACCATTAGGTAACACACGTTTATAATGGTTGGAGGAAAAACGTCGCCTTGGAGTTGTGTTATTATATGGAAAATTCATTATTAGTTGATGTGGTCCACGCTTTACTATATCACATCGTTGAGCATCAGAAATACTTTCAGGCCATTTACATGGGTCATCAGGGATAGGGATAAATTGAGATTCAGTTATTTTTGATATTGAAGGTTGCGTATTGGCAGGTAAATCACAACTTACATTTTCTGGAAATTCACAATCACTTTGATGCTGATCGTCATAGTCTTCTTTTTCTTGTACACTATAGTTTTCTTCATCCCTCTCGGTACTAGTGCCAGGTCTACTCTGCTCAGTAATCTTGAAAAAATCTGTCATCTTGGGCAATTTCGCTACAGCATCTCGAGCAGTGGCTGCATTTTTTCTCTTTTGAGCACCACTTTTTGAACGTTTCATTCTATACAATGTCAATAAAATACTTTATCTGCACTCTGCAGTGTATATATATTGTCCCGGTATTTCTAGCCAAACAGAATTCCAGACCATTCTATGATTGTTGCGTAACAACGGCATTGTTACGTCAATCGAATATTCAAGATTCTACCAGAAAATCAATCGAAATATTCTAGATTCTGCGAGATAAAATGACGTCGCATTCACTTATGATGTCACAAGCCAATTTCTTCCTACAGTTTAAATCGGTTGTAAACAAGTCTGCTGAACTGAAAATAGTCACGTAGCCAAAAAGCAATTTCAGACTAACTTGGGCCCCCAAAGTTGGCCTGGCCCCCCAATTGGGGGGTTTGGGGGGCGGCTGCTACGTCTCTGCTCCCAGCTACCAGTGAGCAAACAAAACATTCTATAACACCTTGTATAGAAAGCTCTGCCTTTGTTTTCTTTGAACTTGAATGATGACTTCATATACGTTTTGAGCTAAATAAAGAGTAGTTTGTTGTTCGCTCTGCTAACGTTGCCAGTTGCTCTTTTGTAATACATCACACGCTGCGACGTGTAAGTAAAATGTCAACGCTGTGACTACAGCGTTGTACAGCTCGTAAGTCAGACACGAGTAAAGAAAATTCTATTGATAGTCGTTTTGGGCTGTCTGTGAGCATATGGTGACAAATTGTCAGCTGCCACTAATGAGTCTGGTTTGATTGACGCGACGGCGTAGTGGTTAGAGCGTCCGCTTCGCAGTCGGTAAACCTAGGGTTCAGGTAAACCCCTTGTCGAGTCATACCAAAAAAATGGGTATCTATAGCTTGGCGCTCGGCATTTATGGCAGGTTGTGAAGAACAAGCCGGCAAGTTCGCTAGTTGTGTCCTCGGGCAAGGCACTTATCAGGATGCCCCACCTTTTTGTGAAAGACATGTGGCCCAGACACCTCGGAAATAGCAACTCCCAAGCGAGTGCGGAAATACCGTCCAAAAACATAGCGATTCGCTTTCACGTGAATGGAGGATAAATATCGTAAATAAAATAAAAAAAGAGTCAAGAAGGCCTCGTTATTTTCACTGCTTACTACGTCACATGCTAATGTTAACGACTGTTTGCTGTTTTTTGCTATTACTTGCCAGCACTGTAGCTCAAAAAGCAATAACAACCTGTTGCATTAACTAGTTAAGGTAACCACGCCATTGCACTGCATCATTTTTAAACACAAAAAGTGTTATGATAATATTTATTGCGGTCTCTCAAAATGGTCACAAACATTACTACTGAGTAAGTGAAAAACAATATGTAAATGATGTAGATACAAATGTTTTTTGACATGGAGTTGGAACATCTGAGCTATCGTTATACTGCCAAAAAAAAATAAGCAGACAATTTTTCTTACGGCACTTGTTTACAGCTTGTTTTCAGTTGGCTATTGCCGCTTTGCCAAAGCTAATGTGATGCTCGTTGACTGAGGTGCCTTGACGAGAGCTTTCGATCAAAGCCAACATCAAGCACTCAGCATAGCAAGAAAATGATATATGAGACATCGACAACTGCAAAAGAATTTTCACTTCTACCCTAATAGATATATCTCAGATTTTTAGCATTTTTTTGCTATGGATTATGGTGAGGAGGCATAGCCAATTAATATGAAAAAATAATCACATTCACTTTCAAACTATAACGAACCTCAAATCAGTCACGCTAAATCGAACAACATGAGCTTTGACGATCGCTATTACATTTGTGTGAGAATCACAACTTTCGAAGTAATTATTATAGCAATATAACCAGTGCTGGCAATTTACCTTTGTAAGGCTAGTCTTAGCCTTTTTTTGGTTGTTTAGCATTTCATTTTTCTCTAACCTGTTGCCTTCTGATTTACGCGAGAGTAATGCCAGTTTCAGATTGCGGAAATGTGATTAATGTTTTATGTTTCATATTTTGACCAACAATTATACCAAGACGCAACAATAAAATGAAAGTAAATTTGTTTTTTATACCATAAGCGCAGAACTTTTTTTCGGGGGAGGGACTGATGACAAACTAAGAAAACCAGGAAGTTTCAACACCTAAACGATTCAAACCCACAAAAATTCAAAACAAATAACCCCTAAACACTTTAAAAGCTACAAACTTAAGCAGGTGCTCGGCAAACGGCTTTTACTTTCACAGACACCACTACACTATTTTTACGTGCTAAATTAAGAAAAGCAAAGAGGCTCCCAGCATGTCGTGGGGGCTACTATCGTGCAGTCGAAAAACACAGCAAAAGCTTATTTTGGAAGGACAAGAATAATCTATAAGAATGTACCTAACTTGTTTACCGAAAACGCTTGCAAAAATTAGATCCTGAACAGGTAAACAAAAACGTATAACTAACATTGGTACAAAGGCCACACCAACATTGGTACAAAGAAAGCTAATAGGACAGCGGTAGGTGATAAACACAGACCATAGGCGGAAGTGGTTTAAGAATCCTTCGGTGGCAGGGAGAAGGACGATATACTATGTTGCACTAATGGCAATATAATGCTGTGAAAGCTCCAGTTTGAGAGCAGGGAAAGCCTCTCTAGTACTTATCAGAAATAAAATTAAAATCAATCACATTAAAATTAGGCAGCTTTGTGTAGGCTACATATTTAGACAGCCATAAGTACAAAAGTTCACTCAATCGAAAATTGCATTGTGTTATGCTGTTTTTTTCTTCGCTTTGCGACCAAAAAATAACTCAAGTTTCTAACGTCAGCTAACTCGGCCTCCGTCCTGTAAAGACATGAAGAAAAATTACTAAAGGCTAAAGCGATTTTTGTTGACAAAATACAAAAATACGCGAAATACGCTTGTTTTCTTGTCGAAAATCTTGACTTTCTGGAGTGTAGTTTTTAAAATACGAAGCAAAAATAAAATAGGCCCGTCTCCTAAAATTTGCTTATTTCTGATAAAGACATGATCCAGAAGACTACAATTATTGTTCAAGTAAACCTTAAAGGCTTAAATAGACTTACTTATAAGGCAAAAATTATAGTCATCGGCCAATACTGGTGTCCATTAATCATATGATCACACGAAAAAGAATTATGGTATATAAGTAACACCCAGGGTGTATTAACTTAATATAGTTTCAGAAAAATAAAAATTTTCACTAGCCAGCAGTTACATTAGGATTTGTTTTGCCGTGCATCACCCCACGCAGACTTGGCTTCTCAGGGGAGGTGGATGCATGCGAACTTGCCATTTGTCAGTATGAAAATGCAAATTAGAGATTTATTGGAAACTTCCCTCTTCACACGCTTTTAAAAATTGCATGCCATTCAAATAAATAAAAAGTATTACTTCTTACCGGCTCTGCTGGGGTCGCTCGCGGGGTCTCCATCAGTAACGTCGGGGTTAGGAATATCGGTTCAACAAGCCGGCTTCACTCATCGGACACTTGTGTAAACGGTAACGAAAAATTTGTTTTTCTACTCGTCAAATTTTTACGACGTTGTGCGCTCCTTTTTCTATTAAAATTTCTGATTTCGAGGTCCGGGCTACTCCTTTGGTCTGTGCATTCCGTACCACGGCAGGACATGCCGCCAGCTGTGCTGAGTTGAAACGAACCAATTAATGCAGCTGCGCCGACTTCACCGTTCAAGCATTTGTGAGATCAGCAACGAGAAGTTGTAAAAAATATAGGCCATAGCTTCTGTACCCACAATCGTAATCATCTTGGTCTATCAATCAAAGACTGTTGATACAAAAAAAAATGATTTTGCAAACATTCACAGTTTTAAAAAGTGTAAGAGGGTAAGGGGGAATGAAACACAGTCAATAATGATGGCCGTACCGTTTTGACAGTTGAAGAAATAAGCTTTTTAGTGGAAGGCCTATATTATGATGTCATTTTAGATTGTGATGTAAGACTCCTTTTTGAAAGGATTCATGAGAGAAGAAACAAGCATGCTTAAAAACATTTGAATAAATAACGGCTTGTTGCATCTTGATACAGCGTACGATATTGGAGAATTATTTTTCGAGGAAGCACCTTGTTAATATCTTTCGAAAATACTTTCGATCACTTTTCCACAGTCAGTATTCTTTGAGATAAGGAAAAACAATTTTAGAATGAATGTTTAATTATAACGTTATCTGAGTTCCTAAAAACATATACGTTGCTTGAAGTTAGCAAGTTGGGCACTGGCTTATGCTGAAGCCAAAAATCCCTTACCTCAATCAAAAAGGGCATTATTAAAAATGTATCTTCAATTGTGACGTTACCAATCTTCTTGTGACCCTCACCTTGGTGTGGTGATAAATGATGCCAAGTTTAGAGTTTGTAAATCAAGTAGTTTCGGAATGGTTAAGCTTAAATAGGCGGTTAAACACAAAATCGCTTGTTACATCGCCAATAATTGTCAATTTATCAAAACAATTTTTACAATAATTGGTAAATATGACATCACCATAGATCGCAAAACAACAAAATTTCTTTTGAAGTTGGCAAGTCGAGTGGTGGCTGTCATTTCAGCTCAAAATGATATTCCTCCATGAAAAACTGCAATTTAAAAAAAATTATCTTTGGTTGTGAAATCACCGTCACGTTATCAAACCCCTTTATGACACTCACCCGAAATGGCGATTAATTGCACCAAGTTTCATATTTGTAAATCCAGTAGTTTCAAAGTAGTTAAAGTATACGTTCGTACAAAGCAAATATTTGCCTTTTAGAATAGATCTGTTGTATCCATAATGAGGTCGTCGACCCCTGATGAGAACCACCACGTGGTGGTGATCAGTCGTGCTCAGTTTGATGCTTGTATGCCCAGTAATTTAGAATTAGTAAGCAAAAACAAAAAATCTTTACTTTACGGTATATAGCTGGTTCTGCCTGCATCGCCAGCAAAGCTTCCATCAGCAATGTTAAGGTTAAGGGTACCGGTTCAGCCGACCAAGCCGGCTTTACCCAATGGTAGTTGTGAAAACAGTAATAACAAGTTACTGTTTTTTTACATGACCAAATCTCATTCCGAAACAAAAGTAGCGTTTCTTGAAAGGCAATAGATTATAAAAATCGCTATGCATAGCTACAACATGTCTCTCAGGTTTACCGATTCCTTGGCAACGTGTCATGTGCTTTGTTGTCACCATAGGTGTCCTTAAACTAAACTAACTTTTATTCCTTAAATTCAGTAAGTGCATAAAAGCATATCAAAGTGGTGGAAGGTCGTTTGAGGTGATTGATATGTATTTTCAGAATTGATCTATTAAATATGTACATATTAGGACCACTGCTTACCAATTTTTCGTAACTTTTAGCGTATTTGCAATTTGCATGAGCTAACGGCTGTGACTGCGCGCATACTGCTTGGTCCTGGCATAAACGCCGTCATGAAAAGAGCAAATGCATCAAAAATGAAGTTAGATTATTGCTACAGCAGGGCGCCCATTATTAATGTCGAGCTTGAGAATATCAAATCAGCTGCCTGCGATGGCTTCACCGAATTCCAAAGCAAATTGCTTCTACATTTGGATTATATGTAGCTCGACAGTAATATTTTGTTGCAAGAGACAAAATAAGAACATTTTTACCCCTTTTCTTTTTTTTCTAGGGGAATCACTGACTTTTTTCTGGGAGCAGGCTACTTTTAAAAATTTTTAGAGACTTCATTTTAGACGAATCTTTTTGAATATTTTGACAGATAATGCCAAAGAACCATGCTATCAAGGAAGAATATTAAAAATCTACCAAAAGACTTAGTTTTTCTAGAAATTCTGCAAAGTCCAGAAACCAAATTTTGCGGTAACTAATTCTTGGGTTTATATCCCAGGATAATTGGTGCAGATGGTTGGTTTAAATTCTCCCCAAAGCAAGTTTTTACCGTTGCTTCTTACGATGAGGATGTATCGGCAAGCCTTCGTTGATTTTCCAAAAAGTGTCTTGACCAAGAAGTTTAAGAAGAGCTAACTTTCTGAGTTTGTCTTAAACAGGTGCTCTCATCCAAAGCCACTTGGCTTCCCAGAGGAGCAATCATTATTTTCCGGGAGAAAATTTGTTAAGGAAAAAATTGAAACGAAAAATTTGTATTTTTTGTTTCATGCGTGACCCCCGCGTTCGCCGGACATTACAAACTCGACTTTTTTTCTTGGGTTATGTCAATGAACATTGTTTGGATGTTTTCCGAGGACAAAAGAAGCCCATGTCGATACTACTGAACCTCGCAGGTAGGAGAAGAAAGCTTGTAGATATGTACTGATTTCCTGAATATCGAAAAATGCATATAAATAATAACTTCTTGTCATGTAATAGTAGTAGCTTATTCCAAAAACTATTGTTCTACCTTGTTCGCGTATGTGCAATAAAAGTTTATAATCAGGCGAAAAGTATGCGCTCTTCTACCCCAGATATTGTCAAGGTAAACGCAACGTCATAAAAGTAGTAAAATTTTTCTCAAAGGTATATCAAGCGACGTTTATCTTTTTTTCTATACTTCTTTACGTGCTGAGTGTTAAGCATGAAAGCAGTGATTAGGCTACCATGATTTGAGAAATATTTTCGTATGACTTGTTCGAGGTTTAACCAGCAACTTACTGTATTTGAGGCGACGCTCTAACTGCTAATCATTTACGGCAATTGTATCGTTGTTAAAATGACCAAATGACCCAATAAACTAAAGTTCAAAACCAGTATCGTCGACAGAGATGTTAGTGAGTATTTACGGATCCAAATACAAAACTTTTTAGAAGGCACTAGAATTATCTAATGTGCCTCCTCCAAATAATGTTTAAAGCTGAAGATAAAAAAGGGCACGCCAAGCATCCCAGCTTTGTTACTCAACAGCTGTGTTTGCAGTTTTATTAATGCGATGCCACAGCTTTGGACTATACTGACTTCACAACCACAATTAAAGTTGCTGCAACAAACAGTGAGAGAGTAGTTTGAAGGAAATTTAAGGTCAATTCATGTACTTCTTGGCTAATAAGTAACCAGGCCTCAATTAAATTACGGAGATGTTGGCCAAAAATCTTGTTGGTGGTACAAAATTTTAAAATAGTTTTGAAACCGCTTGTTGTCACAGTTAGATACACATTGTTTACCTTCTAAAAGATGCTAACCAATGGCAAAGTCACAGTCCGGTTTAGTGTCGTTTCGCTTGAACGCCGAGTTTTTATGCGAAATCTTGCAGGATTTACAAAAAAAATTTTTTTCTTAAGCACGAAAAACTGATTGACAATTTATCGGCTAAGGCCAGAGGTTTCCAACTTGTATGAAATCCCGATGCACAAATCCCGATTGTAAAATCAAGCAACGCGCTGCATAAGTTTACTCCCAAAAAATAAGCTTTCAAAAAAGATGATCAAGTCTAAAATGAAAACGAAAAAGCTATCAATACAATGAACAAAAACCAAACATATTAGAAATTTCCAGGCTGTTACACCACTAGAATGGATCAACTTTCTCTACCGACTTTAACACCAACGATCAAAAAACAATGTGAAGGCTTAAAAAGTGCAAAAACCTAATTTTTATTTGAAAAGCAGTTTTTAAGTTTTACCATGTCGCGGTAGTTTTGTTCTACACTGTTGTTATTTCGAGTTGAACTCTACCCGTAAGAGTTTATGCTATGATGTGAGCTTGGGTGTTGATTTCATAAACTTGGACTTCGGAAAGATTTTTGACAGTGACTGGGGTTTGTGGAAAAAGGTAAGGAAATCCATGGTGCATGCAGTATGCAATTAATCATTTTTGTCTGAATTACTTTGCAGTATTGGCTACATTAAGCTAGGGCCGAAAGAACAAGCGCACAATGGGCTTCATCAGCAATGAGTAGTTCACAGCCACTCATTAAACAAATAATGAAAGTAGAAGAATTTAACTGAAGTTGTTTTCGCACAAAGCGGTTTTGGCGATCAGGATAAAATCTTGTCATTGGTGTTTCGGTTTTGCTGCTTGATATTGAGTGGGAAGAGAGCGTCTCTCTATTTGACTGTCAGCGAATATATGTGATCTATAAACAAATATTTTGAAATGATTGTTAAATGTTATTCACATATTCAGAGGGTTGGAGCGACGAGATTATGGCGAGCGCTGTGTGGTCCACTCACGGTTGCTTGATTGTTGTTCTTTACGATAATTCGCTCTGCTCCGCTGATTCTAGCAAATTCTTGCAAGCAGTAAATTGATTGAATGTACCATTTGTCAATCAAGCCGAATGTTGAAAACATAGCGACTACAAAGCAAGTCATTGACAACTTGTTCTAAGATTAGCACTACCGTCGCTGTCTACCACAACTGGTGGATAAAAATGCAATGAAGAAAATGTTAAGAAAATTCACGTTAAATCAAATTTGGTAATGAAGCTGGGCATAGCAATACTGTTGCTGGGTAAAATTATGTTTAAAAATGAAACATAACCCTTAGATAGCGCAAATAAGAATTGTGTCCAAAAATGGAACATACATGCGAGGTAGATTAATGCTGATAACAGCTATGCTTTTACACAGTACATAAGCCAGTTTGAATTTCAAATGCAGGTATGCAACTTGACTTAACCCTGCAGCAATCACTCGAGTTAAGTAAAGAGTTGAATTAAAGCTGATACACTTGAAAAACTTCTCTTCAAATGCTTAAAAAAATGACCATAAACCTTTTTAAATCGGCCATAACCCAATTTAGCTTTCTTATGTTAATGTCAAAAAATATGTCTCTTGAATAAGTGTTTATGCAGATAGAATCTGTACTTATTTAAGTTGAAAATTGCTGTACAGGTTTTTATTTGTTTGCGAAATTACTTTTTGGAAGCGAGAGTGGTAAAATTTAATGCATGGATAACTCAAAATTTTGTGATAATAAAAAAAAAAATCTTGATTTACATATGGATTCGAATAATAATTTTTGCTATTTTTGAAGGTTTTGGTCTTATTATTGCACAGTTTGAACCAATGTGAAGTCAAAATCTTTATAGAACCTACGGGCTAATTTCTTTTTTTGCTTTCACAAATATTTTAAAACTTCCTTCAGTTTTGAGATGCCGTTTACAATACTTTCATTGCAAGATTAGTAACTGCGTCATTACATTGATTAATTACAATATCAGCAATTTTTGATTTATGGATTCATGTTGATCCTTTTTGTAATTTTACTGCAAGCATCTAGAACAGCATTTCTTACGGCTGGTTTCCATTACGAGTAAATAGCGAAAAATTCTTTGTTTTTCTAATCAATTTTATGCGCGGAGCGTTTTTGCCCGTAGAATAACTTTAAATAGACAAACAAAAAATATTTGCCCTACGCCAGCAGGCTACGCCAATGGAAACCAGCCTTTAAAATGAGGTAATTTACCCTCGGCGTTAATTTTCTTCATCATAGGAGATACATTTTTCACTCTACTTCAATGGTCCGCAGTCAGCGAACTGAGTCTGGAAACTAAATCAATTTTTATCAGCCGGGTGTATTGCACAATTTACAACCCAAGGTGCACCAAAATTTTCCATAAGTGTACCAACACAATAGGTGTTCAGGGGTGTAGGCTACCAGTTTTTTTCTGGAAATGAACCTTAAAAATAATGGAGTTTTAAGATTTTTGGACATAAACCTTACAGAGGCAAATTTTTTGAAAGATGACTTTGTTTTTGAAAATCAAATATTTAAAATTGATTCTTTCTTATTTTGGCTAGGCAGATCTGGATCTATATTTTGTTAATTTCTCGACTTGAAAACTTTTTTTGGAAATCAGCGTAAGGATCCCCCGACAAGTGTTGCGAGATATGTTCAATAAATTGAACTGATATAAGAATAAACAGTGGAAAAAAGATTGAAAACTTTTGATCTAAAACATTATATGCCTGGTGTAAAGGAATATCCCTAATTTTTATGTCGGTAGATAGAAAGAAAAAAATTGCGTTGAGGCAAATCTGCATCAGTTTATTCGGCAGACATAAGGTGGTTGTTGTAAAAATCTGTATTTAAAGGCTAAGTTGAACTTGAACCATTGATAATACACAGGTCAACACAATTTTTATAGCATTCAAGTAAATAGTTGACGTGCAATAACTAGAGGCCTTTGAACTAAAATCTTTAATCTGTTTTTTTCCAATTACACCGGCATTTCAAGTACTTTGCAGGCTACATTGCTAGTTCATTATTATTATTACGCTACAATACATATCTGTTAATGCACATAACACTACTTTCTTTAGTATCAATAATGAATGTAATGTAATAGGCTGACATGTAATGAATGTAATAGGCTGACATTATACTCAAATGCTATCCCTGCATGTTGATTCTAGCGCAATGCGGTTGAAACATGTGAAGCGCCTATGTGATATAGGTCAAAACCGTTGCCCTTGTATGAGGTCTATGCAGTAATGCAGCAATGGATCGATGGCATGATCTGAAATTGCCCAGAGGGGCATATTTGAATTTTATGCCGGAAACACTGTTGGATGGACTAGTCTACAATAGGCTAGTACAGATTTAGTTTTTTGTGTGAAAGATCATGAATAGCTGGCATGTGAGATGCTGGTGTGGATTAAGGGAAATTGAGAATGCTGGTGAGGCATCACCATATTTAGACAATAATGAATGTCTCAGCGAAAGTTTTGAGCATACGATGGTTACTTTTTCTTTTGTGCAATGCCAAATATTTAGCTATGAACATACATTATTGCGCACTTAAAAATTCAAACTGTAGTGCTTCTGTGTTTACATCTGATGAAACGCGACACTGGCGCTGTTAATGCTATTCTGATCACGTTTTACATCTATTTAAGGGCACACAAAAAGCGTTGCAGTTACACAAAATGTTAAATATTTACATCAAAGCTCATGCTTAGAGTTAGATATTTTATGTTGTGGAGAAATACAGCACTCACAGGCTCAAAAATTGCGCCAAACATAATTAACTTAACTGCATTCGTAAACTGATGATCAAACTTTTGAGGCAACAAAAGTTTGATTGATACAAAAGAAAGCATTGTATATTGCTATAACAAATGCAACTATAGCTTAGTAATGAATCATTATAGCTTAGAAATGAATCTTTAATCTTTATTGCCAAAACTGACAGATCTTTCAGATTTCAAATTATCGCATTTTATGCCGCTACAAACAAGTAATTCTTCGTACCCAACACAAAAAAGTTATTTTGTTTACCAGTGTTGTTAGTACTGTAGTAGAAAATACGGTGAAGTTACGGTTGAGCAAGCAATATTTGTGTAAATACCATCCGTTTTTTTGTTGCTTGAAGAAGTGGGCGATGATATTTTACGGATGGAAGATTCGCTATTTGCGACATAAAATAGGTTTAAGAGAACTTGTTGTCAGGTAGATTGTTTGAGTAGTAGTATTGTTCATCACCCCGATTTCACAATTGATTTGAGTACGGTTATGAGTGTATAATCAAATTTCAACTTCTGTAACGCCCCAGATTTCCAAGCCACACAAAAACAAGGTACTATGGTTTAAGTCAAAAACCATCAGACACAGCGCAACGGGTAGGCCTAGCTACTGGTCGAAATCTAGACTGTTATTGCATTATCATCTCAATGTGCTGAATTTAGTTTCCTTAATGCGTCGTAAGTGATGCAAAGCAATGCAAGCCGTTTTTCAATGAATAGTTTACTGTACAGCAAGTGATGTCATTCAAATTCATTATGTTTGTGCATCAGCTACAGCGTTGAACGAAACATAGATATGAAATCACAGGAATTTTTAGTATTTTCAAATGCAACGTTTTTTAGCTTCAGGGCATATTTTAATCACGACCAAGTAAATTTGAATTTATAGCATGTCAAATTCTTCACGGTTCTTCTATTGTAAAGCAAATAGCGAATACCATTTCTTAGGTCTGTGGTATAACATGACAAGAGAATTGAACCCAGGTCTATAGACTGCAATATTAAGCATTTATTTTTGAATGTCGTTCAAATCTAAAATGGTACTTCCGCCAATATCAAGAACCCTGAGCCACATGAACCTAGATATGCTTTCTCTTTAACGCAATGATACATCTTGCTAGACATGATATGGGCTAAAGCTTTTCAATATCTGGCCTGAAGGTATAAGGCTGTTGGGATGTGCAAGATATCTCAAAAATATGAAATTCAAAATCGCCCGATTTCGAACAAACTCTCATCTCTTTCAAAAGTTATAATTTGCGCATAGACCAGCAAAACTTGGAATCTGAAAATGTGCAATTACTGGGAATTAGTGTTGCCCAAAGTAAACATTAAATTAAGAAAAAGAATTGCGGAACATAAAGTTGAAATAAAGTTCATAATTTAATATAGAAAGTTGCTATTATTGCTACTAGCAATACACCGTTGAACATAATAATATAATAGATTAAGAAAATTCAAACATTTTCGGCGCTACATATCGCCCTCATCAGGATCTATACACAAATATTTACAGCATTAAAACTTTCGTTGAACGAACACACAAAAAACATAAAGTAACTTGAAATAGTTCTGATAAAAAACAGTAAAGCTTCATTCTACGGTCTTCGTAATTGTCTGGTCACTGCTAAAAAAGAATCTGATAATAGAAACAATTGCCTGCCAGGAGTTAATCGAATTTAAGGTTTTGCAAATAATTGTTTCAAATGAATGAAAATTATAGTTAAATGATTAAATAAATATCTTTGATTAAAACACGTTTAGTAAAAATGACGCTCCGTTTGCATAGAGTTGTTTGTTTAGCACAGGGTTACTTCTTTTGATGACCAAGGCTTCATGGATTTTGGCTTCGTATGATGTTTGGCATTTTCTAATTATTTCAAATTGCCCCACGTTATTCGGCTGAGTTTTGCACGAACTGCATTTTTTTATATGTTCCTTGATGGCACTTTTACTTGACCTTGAAATATTTAAGTGCTCCCCTGCTCTTATACCCAAATGTCTTGCGGACGTACCGATGTACGTGACGTTCACATCACGTGAACAGGTAAACTTATAAACGACATTTGAATTCAAAACCAGAGGAGTTTTGCTTTTCAAAGAGAAATATTCCTGCACTTTTGCTGTTTTGTAGACGATTGTGATTTTAATGTCAAACCGTTTCTTTATTAGTGATTGAATTTGTAGACCGAATTCTTTTGAGTTTTTTCCGAGATAGGGGATGATAAAAAGATTGATAAATTCTTTTTCGGTTTTACTGTCTGTTTTTTCTTTTTGAAATTGGCATAAAATTTGGTTAAAAAAAGGGATTGGATAACCGTTATTGTAAAAAAGATTTTTCAAATAAGCAACTTCTTTTTGGAAGAGATAGTCCGTTGAACAGGTAATTTTTGCTCTATTGAGAAGACACAAAATAAGAACTTTTTTTCCAAATTTTGGGATAAAAAGCATTGAAATTTAACAATAATCCGGTGTTAGAAGGTTTTCTCCATGTCCAGGTATCAAATTTATCCAAGTTGATTTTTATTTCCACATCCAAAAATGGAATTGTATTTTTAGCTTGTTCTAAAGTAAACTTAATATTGGGGTGCTGGGTGTTAAGCTTTTCCAGAAATTTGGTGCATGATTGGTCATTATCAAAGATTGCAAAAATGTCATCAATATATCTGAGATACAATTTGGGAGATGCTTCCGGGTCATTGCATAAAAGTTGGTTTTCCATATGAGCCATAAAGAAATTTGCAAGTGTTGGTCCTAGTGGACAGCCCATAGTGACGTCATCAATTTGTTTATACAGTGTGTCTTTATACAAAAACAATCCTTGGGTCGCAAGACGCATCAACTTAACAAAAACATCTTTTTCAAAAGCAGGGGGGCTGGGATTATTTTCTTTGTATATGTAATTACCAATCATATTTATTGTTTCTTCCAGCTGCACGTTGGTGAATAGGGAAACTACGTCGAAACTGACCATAATTTGGTGAGGAGATGGAGAAAATTCTTTTAGCTTGTCTCACAAGTGAAATGTCGAGTCCAGCATAAATTGATTTGGAATGTAGGGTTTAATAATTTGATCAAGAAATTTGGCTAGGTTATATTCTGGCGTGTCAATCATTGAGACTACTGGTCTTGCAGGATTGCCTTGTTTATGCACTTTTATAGTTCCGTATAGTTTTCCTGGTGCACTTCCAGTTGACACAATTTTGCTGGTTATGCTGTTATCATATGATTTTAGATACTTATTAATGTAGCAATTAATTGAATTTTCTTTGGCAATTATTGGATGTACTTTTCCATCTGTGTTAACTTTTATGAATTTTGTGGGGTCGTCAATAATGTGGTCTAGTTTTGAATAGTAATCTTCACTATTTAACACGACAACTCCATTTCCTTTGTCGTATTGACATATTTTGATATTTTCGTTTTGGCGTAGTTTACGGAGAGTAGAGTGGAGGCTTTGGTTTTGATTAGTTGAACAAAGACGATTACTATCTGTTATTATTTACAAAACCTTAAATTCGATTAACTCCTGGCAGGCAATTGTTTCTATTATCAGATTCTTTTTTAGCAGTGACCAGACAATTACGAAGACCGTAGAATGAAGCTTTACTGTTTTTTATCAGAACTATTTCAAGTTACTTTATGCTTTTTGTGTGTTCGTTCAACGAAAGTTTTAATGCTGTAAATATTTGTGTATAGATCCTGATGAGGGCGATATGTAGCGCCGAAAACGTTTGAATTTTCTAAATCTATTATATTATTATGTTCAACGGTGTATTGCTAGTAGCAATAATAGCAACTTGGATACTAAAAGTCACCTCTCTACCAAAATTGTATTATAATATAGAAAGAAAACTTTTTGCTTGAAAGATAAAATTTTGACTTTTCTGAAATAATTACGAGGGTGCTGCAGCCTCTACTGGCAAGCCACCTCTGCTTAAAATAATCTAACTTTTGTTATTCTGTCTGCCAGGTATTTTTGATAAATTCATTTTATTTAGCTTTCTTGGTAATGATAACGTTTATTCAAGTTGATACAAGTTCTTAGCGAGCATGCAAAAAACTTCAATATTGACGGATACGAAACGTTGACGGATATTGAAGTTTTTTGCATGCCCGCTAAGAACTTGTATCGACTTGAATAAACGTTATCATTACCAAAAGAGCTAAATGAAATGAATAATCTAACTTCATACGAAGACATCTGTGGTAATTTGGAATTCCCCTAAAGAATGAAAACAGTTTCGAAGACAAGTTCCAGGAAAAACTGTCAACTAAGTTCTTGCAGACAGTGCTGCGAGCAGAAGTTGAAAGTGTTCGTCAAGAAGTATCAAGGCACAGTTGCAGAGGTTTAACAGTCTTCACAATTGCCATTTCAATAGCAACAGTTGAACAGGTTAAGAATCGTGACTACAGGCATGTCTTTGTTTCGGAGCAAGATTTTATAAATATTTTTGCTTTAGTAAGCAATTATTAATTAATATGTTGTCGACAGCGTGGCCCGATCGACTGAGTAGGTGATTTGTCATCAAAGGGCTGCGTGTTTCCCGCTCAAAGCGCGACGTTGCATGTGGCATGATTAAGCAAAACCTGCGTTTGCATGACGCAAGGGCATCTATTGGTCACTGTTGACTCAACCCAAGTAAGGTTACATCGTAGTTTCATAATCTCTTTGTTTCTCTTGAGTTTGATGGGCTGAATAAGTTTTCGACTTTTTTGTAT
Source organism: Trididemnum clinides (assembly GCA_963675345.1). NCBI lineage: Eukaryota > Metazoa > Chordata > Ascidiacea > Aplousobranchia > Didemnidae > Trididemnum > Trididemnum clinides. The sequence continues at coordinate 49,923,483 of OY776284.1, read as the reverse complement.
TTTTGGAATATATTTTATCTAACTTTTTATTCTTTTAAATCTATGTGCTATAGGTTTTGATCTGCTTGCATCAAGGTACTGAAATAATGATTTTTGATTCACTCTTTCCTATGATCTCATGCTCTGTTAGTTAGTCTTTATTTAGACTAAAAGCCACCACTAAGAACAGACTACTCAGCTACATGCCTGCCACGCAAAGATACTGTAATCGAATTAAATGCCTATTATGGGAACACATTAAGCAAGCTTTCCTACTTTTTTTTAACACTATTTCTACCGTACTAAAAGCGAAGCAGAGGATCCGTGTAAAATGGTTACTTGATTGTTGATGAAAAGATAATTTAGCACAATGACTATGATTTATCGATTTCGGTGTTGAAATACTTTCCTGCTCGGCGCCGTGGCCCGCAGTGCTCAGAAATGGTAGTATCTACTGAAAATATAGATGATGTGACAGTATCTAGATATATGTATCGGCGATAGTATCGCTTGTTACTTTTGTATCGGTATATGTCGGTATAAAATTAATTATTATTGCTTGAAAGTATAGAGAATCACTAGCGAATTGTTCTGTTTTCCTGTATCGTCGATACAAACAAATACCGGCGCGATGGTGTAGTGGTTAGAGCGTTCGCTTCGCACTCGGTAGACCTGGGGTTCATTTCCCCAAGTGGATTCATACTAAACAACTTTAAATCAGCGCAAAAAGGGATAGTATGGAGAACAAGCCAGCAAGCTTGGTTGTTGTGTCCTTGGGCAAGGCATTTAACGAGATGCATCCATCTTTATGTGGCAGACAGATGGTGGGGCCAAGCAGTCTAACTGTCGAGGTGGCCCAGTCTGACGAAAAACATGCAAACCGAGCATGAGCTCATACGCATGAATGAATGTTGATGCAAATACTATCGGTGATACTTTTAATTTACTTAATATTGAGTAGGCTGATATCATGAGAACAGTAACAAATTTCACTCTTTTGTATTCACACGTTTTTGATAGTTGATTCTTCATGGTGGCTTCGATCGTTGATTGAACGCGCTGGTTATATTCATGGTGCAAATTGCACCACTTCAATCAAAGCTTAACAGCTGTCAGTGAATTGTATTATTTTTCACGACATAAATTGTTTTGGTTCAATGGTTTTGAGCAGCAGTTTAAACACAAGTTTAGTGGAGGGTAGTTTCTGTAGCATTATTCAAAAAAAGCGTGTGAGCCTGCAGGCCTTAGCCATTTTTAAAACTTAGATGAGCTGAATGATTTAATGCAGTGAATAGTTTTTACATTTAGCTTCCGTTACGTTAAGCTCTTATCTTTCTTCCATATTTCTATAGTAACCAAAAATTCCACATAGGCTAAATATCGTCTTGACCCAACCCTCTGCTCTCTTTGTCCACAAAATTTTACGTTAGGTTTAAGATGGTTGAAGGACATAGGCACGTAATAAAAGAATTTATTGGAGCATCAAATAAGATATTTCGAGTATATCAATTAACCCTCTGTATCAACTTACCTCGATTTGACCTACTATGGTGCTGCTAGCCTACAATGGTGACGATTCACATTACGCTTATTAACGGAGTTTGCCGGCATACATTTCACAAATTACTTTTTGGTTGGCATCGATTTTGCCGGCTGAGATCTATTGCATTTCACGAATTTATTGCATTTCACGAATATTCACATTCCATAATCAGAACGAAGTTAATTTTTATTCTTCGTTCTATCAGGCCTGTATGCTTTTGTAAACCATGGCGGATAATATCAGTTGATGTCGCAGCTGTTATAGGCCATAAATGCCTTCTGGACCTCAATCAAGTTCCTGCAAAAATGTTAACTATTTAGTAGCTTTATCGTTGAACGGTAATTTTCCGCATTTAACATCTTTAATGCGGATCAAATTGTACACCGACTGAACTGATATCTGGGACGCGGGTACCGGGAAATATGACTGAACTTTAGCAAAAACGTTTTTTTTTTATCTTCGATAGATAACGTAAAGCGTTTTCGTCAATTATAACAACTAAATAAAAAGAATTGTTTGTAACTAAGCAATCAGTGATAATTACCGTATTTGACTGCATATAAGACGCATTTTCTCTAAAATTTTTGCTCAGAAAATCGCCCTGAGTCTAATATGCGAAGTTGAGACCAGTCCTAGACTGATTTTCCTGATGATCTTAAACTAGATTATGATCGGTTCTCCTACCTATCCTAACTCCAAACATCATTATCTTATTGCTGGCATTATTGCACTATACTTGCTTTCGTACCCTAATCTTGCTTTCATACAGCAATGTTTTCCGCTTGTGCAATGTGCTGCTTGATTGCTTTCAACAATTATGCTTAAATACACTAAAATTTTTTCCTGAATCTGACCTGTAATGGGGGTGCGTCTTATGCGCCAGTTCGGCCAATCTTCAAATACAATACCTTCAGTTTTAGGAATTCTCCATGTGACTGACGGCAGCTTGGTGGGCAGTAGTTTGGAGGAGCTGTGCTGAGTCATAAGTACCGGGTTCAAGCGAGAGCCCGTCTGATGATGCTTAATGAAAGCCGAAACCGGTTGCGCAATTTATTTTTCCGTCTATAGCTTATTGAATTCTCAACTCAACCTGCCATCTTTTTGTAAAAAGCTCTTGAAAATCTAAAAACCTTGACATTTGTTGTATTACAAATTTAACAGCGGTGGATTGTAATAATAGGTTTATTAGCCTCCATATTATCCAAGTAGTTTAGACCAGCTAGCAACATATTCAACCACTTTGGCTGCATTTATGAATAACTTTAAAGTATCTAGATGCTTTCATCGGCGATGCCGTATCGACATCGGTATCAAATTAAGATGCTAAAAAGTATCGTGTATTCGTATCGATTTAAAATGAATTGCAAGTATCGTTCATTGCTGGCAGTGCACCCATCATTGTCGTAGGGATAACGAATATAGGTTTAGCCGGCTGTTTGGCTTCACATTAAGAGCAACTATCAGAATAGTAAGTTAATAAAAATTGCTGTTTTTCTCAAAGCCAATGCTTGTTCTGAAACTAAACGTATTTTGAACGACGATTGAATCAGAAACATTTTGGGGAGAGAAGCACAACCTGCTTTTTCCATTCCAATCCCTCTTCCGTTTTTTCAATGAGTATAGAGGCACAGTAAAAGCCAAGTGGGATGGGGAGAACGCCTGCATAGGGATTATGTTCACTATTATAAAAGTTAACTCAAAGGTCTGTTTCACAACTTGTTACGCTCTTTTCGCTGATTGTATTTACGACCCTAAGTCGACGCATGCATGCCTCTCCCCAAGCTTTTGTCCGGCTCCGATGAGTATGAAACAATTTTTAGCAAAATTGCAAAAATGTTTTCTGGTAGCGGTGCGATTCCACATACTGGGGTTGATTTCTTTTGTTTTTTTTTCTTGAACTTTGGAGTTCATTTGCCTTTTTTTAATGTAGTTTCACCAAAGAACAGAATTAAATATTCGTCTAAAAATCAGTTATAAATTGCAGTCAAAGCGTTTTCGTAAATTGTTTAAGATGCAAAATAGGCCCTTTAGCACATAAGAAATTTCCGGTAAAGTTTGCTTTTTACCAAAAAATTTTTTCTGGTCTTGCGTCCTTGAATTCAAGTGCCCTTCTAGATTGGTCTTGTCCCTTAAATAGGTGCTTTATATTTGATCGATAAAATCCTTCAACCTCGATCAAACCTTATTTGAGCTTCCTTTTCAAAATACAGTATATTGAGTCAAGTCAGTATTACCTTTTGATTTTTTGTTTTGTATCAAAGGCTGCCATATCGTTGTTTAACAACTGAATCGCTCGCCTTTGTTATTTGCTACAGGACACCCCTGCTTTCACAACATAAAAATTAAAGAATTCTGCTGTAGCTTACTTGCTCAAAATGCACCATAGTTGAAACGTTGTACAAAGAAATTAGCAAAAATTATGTTTAATCATTATTATTGTGAGGCCAATAATGCTTAAATCACTCTATAATATATGGGATTGGAGGCAGCATTTAAAATCCCTTGTTAAAGCTTGCAACGTTAACGTCCGCGTTTCAACGTCCAGTGTTTTTGAGAAAATAAGGTAATCAAATTCTTCAATAAAACGTTTATTGTTAAATCATCTTATACTTTAAATGGGCAGGCTACATTTTCTGCAAATTGATGGATCGGGCACAGGATTTTGTTTAATTTCTAAGTCTTGTTTCTGTGTCAAGATATAGAGTTTTAAAATAGTTAAATGAAGCTTTGTGTACATTTCGTTTGGCATAGGCCAAAGCTGTATGGTAAAAAATTTAGCTTGATGTATATGTTAAATCAAAGTTATAAAATCAATATTTTCAGATATTTTTTTAATAGTCGTTTGAATGTACTGATAACTGCATTGCTGGAAACGCCAAACTGGCCTATTTCACTTAGTATGAATTAAACATAAGTTGCACTCTTTTAGAGCATAAACAAGTTTAAAAGACGTTAAGTTGAGCTTTAATTGCAACTGAGGATTAGTAGGCATATCTTGATATGGTATTTATTTCATCCAGATTGTAAAATACGAACCGTAATTAATGTATAACTGTTCGGCCATATTTGCTTGGAAATTTCAAGCTTAACGTTAAGCTTGAGCTGCCTGCCACAGCTTGCGATAATTTGGCAAGCGAAGGAAATCATTGTAAATTGCGCTCAAGAGAACAACAACAGTTACTTTGAACAAAACCATCATTTCAATCATGTTATTACTGTCATGAAAACGGCTACTCAGCATCAACGATCAATTTGCCGATGATCAAATCGCAAAGTCGAAAAGTATTTTTGTCTGAGCAGTTTTTAACCAAATAATGATATAAGACTGCCGATCGTATCTGAGACCCCAAGAACTGAGCCTAAATAAAGGCTCAGTATCTCCCTAAAATTATATCAAAATTTACTGAACTGATTGCGCTATAAGCTAAAATTCCGAATTTTAAAAAGCGCAATTACCCTGAAAGATAATTTAGAATTAAGGTTTGAAGATATTCTTTAACCTCTAACGAGTTCGTACCGAAACGTTGAAAATCACATTTTGTTTTTTCTTTTTACATTTTTTCGACTTCGCTTGGGAGTAGTCACACGGCCATGTAGACACTTCCTGGTTAGGCTCATGCTTCAAAGTGATTCATGAGTTGCAGTAGTATAATCCACTGATTAGTTTTGAGGTAAAGTTAAACGTTTGAATTTTAATTGGATATTTTAACATGCAAAAGCGCAGTGACAGGAAAGCAGTAACCCGAACAAATGGCTTACAAATCTTTCTACAGCTTCCGGTACAGTAGTGGCTTTTAATCTGAGAGCAATTTCACTGGACAAAACATTTTATAAAATGTTCAAAAATGGAGGTGTTTTAATCCTTTTTATAGGAGTTTGCTTACTTAAAAATTCTTTCTCCCAATTATATGTAAAGTAAATTTTCTGCGGTTTGAGGTTTGTTCCCGCTATCATGCATTGTAAAGTGTTTTGAGATGGATCAGCACAGGCTTTGTGAAAATTCAGGGTAAAATTGTCAACGATGACAATGCTAAAGTTGACAACTGCTCGCATTTTTCAGAGGTTATTTCCATTTTTTTTGCTTACCTGTGCATGATTTAGATTTTTGGATTGCAGATTAAGAATCTAAATTAGGGATGTCCGATCTTTGTTGAAGGTGAGCCAATTCCAAATTAGTTAAAAATTCTGCGGAACGGTCAAAGTTTGTAATCCACACTGTTTGCACGAACAAATAAACGTCGAAGAACTAGCTGATAGCATTTTTCAATTAAAACGAGAATGAAGACCTATTTTCTCTTTTTTCGAAGATCAATACTTTCTCAACGCAAGCTTATACGCCAAATTTTCCAAATTTATCTTTTTCTGGGAGATCGGTTTTTCCAAAATGGAATGAATAGGTGTGACACCCAGTTTGTGCGACAATGTCCTCCTACAGGCCACAAAATTTTACGATGCAGGCCGCAGGTCACTGAATTAAACAACGTCGCGAGCCTGCGGCTGAAATGCAACATCGGTTTCCACGATGCAAATCTGCTCAGACGTCACGTGATAAACAAGTGACTTGATCCATCAGCTACAGTCGATGACGTAGTTGCACGATTGGAGAAAAATACTTTGAAAGACAAGCTCGAGAATTAACAGGAAATTTGTTGATAGTAAGACTTGCAAATATCATGAAAGTAGCAACAAGTCGCAAACATTAAATCCACTTTTTTAACACCAGTTATGAGTCATATGCACGACTGCTGTGCGACATCGGGCTCCTGTGCACACGCTACATAGCTTTTACTTGCTGATCACTTGGCAGCTAACTCAAGCTCTGGTAATTACGTAAGGTTAAGAAAGAGAGAAAGACAGAGAAAGAGACAGAGAGAGTGAGACAAAATTTCTCTATTTTTGCTTTTACGAAGCAGACGCAAATCAACAATATAACAAAACTTACACTTTTCAAAAAAGAAGGAAGAGTGTACGAACCTTTTAGTAATTGAGTAAGACAAGACCGCAAAGAAGAGAAAGAAATCGCTGCTTTTGCTCCTCCAAAATTTTTGAAAAAACTAAAACATGCATGGGTGATCTGCTGTATAGTTGAACCAACAATCAACACTACACGCATTGCCGTACAGGGTGAAAACATCTTGGGGGTGGTAACGTGCATGCAAAAATTAAAAGTGTTTACCCAAATTAAAACGACTTAATTTTTCACATGTTTTGCCAAAGAAATGGTTAGTATTTGCAGAAAGTTGCCTGATTTTCAAAAAAATTGGGAGCGACAGCTCTCATTAATATGTAATATATTTGCATAATTGCAAGGTAGAGGAGACTTAGTTGATTTGAGCTTGTGCCCAAGTTGAGCCATGCGGCATATCTTGAGCAATAGTGATGTCGGCCACATGTCGTCACCGCTAACTATTATGCAAAGAAAGTATTTTCATTTTTATTAGTTTAACTATATTAAGCATTTTGACATCAAGCAAAATTGCAAAAAATATGGTTTTCTTCTGTTTATTAAAAGTCAGATGGCAGCATAATATAAGCAGTAAAGTACCTGAAGTTAACAAGGCCTGCTAACTTTTAAATTTGCATATCTTGATTCAGAGGTCCCCAAACTGGGGTCCGTGACGACTGCACAAGGGGACCATGGCTTCGTCCCGGTCAGTCAATCAAAAGTGCTGGTTAAGCATTCACTCAGCCAACATAACTAAACCTATCATACGTCGCGATTTCAAGGTCTTTCCCGGTTAGCAAAAAGTCCCGGAAATTCACTTCAGCTAAATTATGAAAAGTAACTCTTGCGTGACGATTAGCGAGTGACACAATCGCGACAGCTACATAGAAGTTTGACCTTTTTTTGTATTCGTATTTCAATTATTATTATTATAAAAAGTGAGTTGAGTGGCAAAAGTAATGCCACATATTATTGGGGTCCGCAAAAAGAGGTCCGCGAAGCAAAAAGCTTGGGAAACCCTGTCTTAATCTAGTACAAAAAGCTCACATTTGTCTGTCTTAAATCCTTTAAAACTGTCAGGCGTACGAACATTAAACTTGGTACGATTAATCACCTTTTCGGGTTGAGTGTCATAAGAAAGTTGTGACGTCATGATGAAGACACCATTAAAGATAATTTTTTTTCAATCGCGGTTTTGAACTGAGGAAAGCGGTTTTTGGCCTAAACAAAAGCCAGTATCCGACTTACTAACTTCCACAAATTTCATGTCTTTGATATATCACATGACATCTTCTTCTTCTTCTTTCGGCTTCTCCCTATTCGGGGTCACCACAGCGCAAAAGTATTTTCCACTTTTCCCGGTCGACTTCGTCTCCTTCCTTAGCTCCAATCCTTTTCATGTCTTCTCTTGCCAAATCCATCCACCTTCTCCTTGGCCTTCCTCTTTTTCTTCTACCTGGCACCGCCATCTCCATTATTGTTTTTCCCGCGTAGCTTCTCTCCTTTTCACGTGGCCATACCAGCGTAGCCTTGCATTCCGAAGTTTGTCTCCTAGCTTTGCGATTTTCGCACTCCCTCTCACGTATTCGTTTCTTATCTTGTCCTTTCTTGTCACTCCCAGTGCCCATTTCACCATTTTCAACTCTGCAACTTCCATTTTTCCCACCTGTCTTTCCGTCACTGCCACCGTTTCCATTCCATAGAGCATGGCTGGTCTGACAACACTCTTGTACATTTTACCCTTAACCCTTGCTGATAACTTCCTGTCACACAGAACTCCAGACACCTTCTTCCAACTCATCCAGCCTGCTTAGATCATTCTCCTCACTTCTTCCTCACATTTTGCATCGCTACTAACTGTCGAACCCAAATATTTGAAATTTTTTGCTCTCTTTAGCTTTTCTCCTTGCAGCTTCAACTTTTCTCCATCATCCACATCCCCAGCCTTCAAATACTCGGTCTTGCTCCGGCTCACTTTCAGGCCTCTTCTCTCCAGTGCATTTCTCCACATCTCCAGATCATCCTCTAGCTCCCTGCAAGTTTGCCTAGACAGCACTATGTCATCTGCAAACAGCATATCCCATGGTGCGTCCTTCCTGATGTCCTCCGTTAGCTTGTCCATGATGATGGCAAAAAGGAATGGGCTGAGTGCTGAGCCTTGGTGAAGTCCAACACCTACCCTGAATTCTCAGTCAACCCAGCTGCACTTCTCACAGTTGTTGTCGCTCCGTCATACATTTCCTTAATAATCGTTATATAGCACTCTGATGTTTCAGCTAACCGCAAGCATTCCCACAGTTCCTCTCTGGGCACCGTGTTGTATGCCTTCTCCAAGTCAATAAAGGCACAGTGCACCGCCTTCTGCCCTTCAGTCCACTTTTCCAACAGCATTCTCAAACAGAAGATTGCGTCGGTGGTACTCCTTCCTGGCATGAACCCAAATTGTTGCTCACCAATCGTCACCTCCTTCCTTATCCTTGCTTCTATTACCCTCTCCTACAGTTTCATAGAGTGATTCATTAACTTGATTCTCCCCCGGTAATTTCCACATTCTTTGATGTCTCCTTTGCCTTTGTACAAAGGTACGAGCACGCTCCTCCTCCATTCATCTGGCATCTTCTCCCCTTGTAGGAGTCTATTAAAAAAGTTCACTAGAAATTTCACACCTTTATTCCCTAGAGCGATCCATACTTCCACTGGTATGTCATCAGGTCCTTGCGTTTTCCCTTCTTCATCTTTCTCAACCCAGTCCTGACTTCTTCTACAGAAATATCTTCCACGTCCCTTTTTGTCTCTTCTGTTTTCATTTCTCTTCTCTCTCTAGGGTTTTCCTGGTTGAGTAAGTCGTCAAAATACTCCTTCCATCTCTGTTTCACTTTCTCTTCTTCCATCAGTATCTCTCCAGTTTTACTCTTGATTACTCTTACTTGTTGTACATCCTTGCTTTGTCTGTTTGTCTGCTTTGCTATCTTAAACAACTCATTTTCTCCCCCATTTGTTTCCAATTTTTCGTATAGTTCCTCGTATGCCTTGTTTCTTGCCTTTACCACTTCTTTTTTAGCTTGTTTTTTTGCGGTTTTATAGGCCAACTTGCTTGCATCATGTGTCATGGTATCCCATACCTTTTTAGCATTTCTCTTATCCTTCAGTTTCTCCTGGACTTCCTGGTTCCACCACCACGTCTCCCGTCTATCTGCCGTGCTAATTTTTCCTGATGTTTCATTCAATTCCATTCTGGCAATGCTCCGTATCATCTCAGCTACTCTTTGCCAGTCTTCCTTTGCACCAAGTATTCCGCTTTTAATCACTTCCATTTTAAATTTGTTCTTCTCTTTCAAATCTTTCAGCTTCTACTTCTACCATCTTCACTGGTTTTGGTGCTTTCCTCCACTTCGTCCAGATGATTATCGCACTTACCACTATTCTGTGCTGTTTTGCTACACTTTCATTGACAATAACCTTTGTATCCACCACCTCCTTGATTCTTCTTCTTCTCACCATAATGTAATCCACCTGTGAACTGCGTCCACCACTGTTGTAGGTGACTCTGTGTGCTGGTTTCTTTACAAAGTAGGTGTTAGTAATCTCTAGTTCTATTCTTTTAGCAAAATCCACCACTGCTTGTCCTTCGTTATTTCTCTTCCCCAATTCATGTCTGCCCACGCATTCTTTATCACCGTTATTTCCTTCTCCTACCATTCAGGTCTGCTCCCACCACAATTCTTTCATTCTGTGGTATCTTTTCCACTGTCTCATCTAGATCCAGCCAAAATGCTTCCTTTTCTTCACGTATGCACCCAACCTGCGGCGCATACGCGCTGATAATATTCAAGATAACACCGTGAAGTTCCATCTTCAAGCATATTATCCTGTCTGTTACTCTCCACAACTCCACTACCCTGTCCACATGCTCCTTTTTTAATATGATTCCCACGCCATTCTTTTTGTTTTCGCTTCCACAGTACCACATTTTATATCCTCCACCTATGCATCTTGGTTTCTCCCCCTTCCAGCGAGTTTCCTGCACACGCAGTATGTCCACCCCTCTTCGCTCCATAAGGTCCGCCACTTTTCTTCCTTTACCGGTCATGGTTTCAACGTTTAATGTTGCAACCTTCAGCTTGATCTTCTTAGCTTTCTTCCTCTCTTCATTTCTCTCTTTCTTTCTTCTCCATTGCTTTCCACCTCTTCTTTGCATCCAAGTAACATGTCCGCCAGTGGCCCTTAATGCCCAGTCTTTGGTAACGGTCGTTGTTATCCCGGGCCTCGACCGATTCGGTATAAAGTCAGATGCGACGCGCATTGAAAACATTTGGCTAGATTTTACGCCGGATGCCCTTTCTGTCGCAACCCTCCCCATTTATCCGGGCTTGGGACCGGCACCAAGGCTGCTCTGATTGAACAACCTTAGAGGCTGTTCAACCTTAGAGGCGGTTCAACTTTAGAGGCTGGGTTATATCACATGACATCATAATTAACAATTAAATGTAAAATACATGTAATTGTCAAATTAATTGATAATCTTCATTTTCTGAAAGCTGCTAGTAGTGGAAAGGCGATTAAAAGCGTTTTCGGGAGATCTTAGCGAGAGGCTTGCGGTAAAAATAACTCTACAACAATTAACTGTACAACAATTGACGACGCAACAACAGATTCTTTATTTAAGCATTTTAGGCCTTCTAAGCATGCTTTTTGCTTTTTTTCCTGCCTGCTTCAACTCGCTCTATGGTGTCACAATGCTGCCTGGTACAATTAACTCACTCTCACGCTACCAGAGATCATCGCAACATTTTTCATAATAAGTTTAATTAAAACCTGATTTGTGATCTCATTTCTCAACCGATTTTTAAATTTTGTTCAATCAATTAAAGAGTATTTCAAGCCAATTTTGATAATACATGACGTGTACATTTACTATTAGTTTTTGTACCGAAAAAAACTGATATTCAACACATGTAGTGCAACTTTTTACCACTTTCAAAAAGTGGTAAGCTGAATAAAAATAGGTAAGTTTACAATATAGAGATTGCGATGAGATACTGACAATTAGTGTCGTTTAAAAGCTGAAGAAATTAGCTTTCCAGCAATACATAACTCTAATCAGTTAGGGCTTGCGATCACTTTATTATGGCTGATCAAAAATTGGTTGCCATACATTATGTTCCATTTTTAGTTAAACAATTTTTGTACTAGACCAAAGAAACTTGCAATTTTTAGAAAAAGCGAGCTCTTTGGTACATTTTGATTCTTTTTTTAGCAATCATGGTCCTTCGACTTTATCAATCGAAAATTTCAAAACGTCTTTAAACATTTTATAAAGTGGCCTGCTCCAAGCAAACAAATTAGTGATTCCCCTACAAAAACAATGAGGCAAAGATGGTTCTGTTTTTTCTTTTGCAACGAAATATTAGTATGGAGCTGCATATCATCCAAATGTTGAAGCAATTTTCTTTTCAATTTGGTGAAGCCGACGCAGCCGGCTGATTTGATATTTTTAGCCTAAGCATTACTAATGGTTGCTGTTGTATCAACACAACTGTAGGTGCATTCTTCGGTTTAGTTTGCTCTTTTCCTGGCAGCGTTTATTCCAGTGCCAATTAACACGCCTCGTTACATGCTTTAAGTCTTACAAATAGGCATTCAGCTAGAAAAATGTGGTAAGTAGTGGTCCTAATATTGAATAGGTTATTCCTGAAAACACATACATCAATTACTTTGGCGCCTCTCCTATTCCGCAACTTTGAAATTATGCTTTCATGCACTTCATAAAATGAACAAATAAATTTGGGAAATCTTTGGCTGTTTCAATTGCGAGCAAGTCCAATATTTACGTACCAATCAAGCAAGTAAAACGTAACCAGGAACTCCAGAAACTTTTGGAGAAAAATATAGCGGCTAAGCGCAACCCCGTGTAACAACACATTAACTTTATATTATTATTCTCAAAAATATTTATTTGGCGAAGCCGGCTGAACCGGTATTCTTAAACTCGATACTACTGATGGGGGCGCTGCTATTGCAATAACTCCACTGCGAGTGCATGGTTTCGGGTTAGTTTCAAGCTCTTTGCCTGACTGGGTTTATGCCAGGACCGAGCAACATGGGTCCAGCTATCAGCATTAGCTCATACAAATACGACCAGAGTTACGAAAGAGTCGTTAGTAGTGGGCCAAATATTTAATAGCTTTATCCCGAAAATACATATCAATTACTGTGGCGCCCTTTTACAACTTTGATGTGCTTTTAATACAGCACTTGCTGAATTTAACAGATAAAAATTTGTTAAGTTTAAAGAAGTTTATGATCAAAACAGGGCAAACGAGACCTTGCTGGGGACTCAACTCACAAGGTGGGGGCCGGGCGACCTTTGATAGGCGTGTCGAGCAAATCCATGTCAACGAATTTTCACTTTATCTCACTTCGCAGTAAACCGGGCCTCCTACAGTGAAACGTTGAAGAAACCAGCCTAGAATTTAAGTTTTAATCTTCTGCAACTTTTTAACCCATCAATGACTGCTACAAGAATCACAGATTGTTTTCATGTAATTTTTTTATATTTGGTTGTCCTTAACCTAGTTAAGAAAAAAATATAAAAAAGTTATTGCCACGCGCTTTTGGTTACCATACAGCGCAATGTTCTTATAGAATAACAATGGTTTAATATAAAAGTGCATCTGAAACAGTTCATCTGGGAGTCGTTCGCGTTTTGTTTGTGAAAAGGAAACTATTTGTTGGATATCAAAGCAATACACATTCCTGTCAAGAAAACAAAGCAAACATGCTTTATCAGAGAAAATTCACAGAAAGCATTTCCTTTGAAAGTTTATTACCGGTTACGAATGTCTGTTTTTCTAGGAAATTTATCTTGAGAAAGTTATTACAAAATGGTTTCCTTCAGTTTATGGCAATTCTTTTGTCATGGAAGATTGCAGGTAACCAGCTACGCAGGCACTATCTAATTTTACAGGAAGCAGTTAATGACATTTTAGGATCAAGAGAAAGCGTTAAGAAAAATATTGTTAATTTACCACCAGATCAAGGTGAATCTTATGCTACTGATGTAGAGGTGGATGACGAAGACGTGTTTCACAGAAATGATTTGCTTCCAAACGATGTGCAGGTACTTTAGAAATACATAAACATAGTAACAAAAAATGCGAAATCACTTCCGACCTCCAAACAGTTCAGAGTAATAAAAAAACTGAACAACCGCTCAACAAAAAGAGAAAGAAAGCGGATGCAGTTGCATGAAAGAAAATGTCTGAAGGAGTCACCGGAAGCATGTGTTACATATTTTGCTGACAGCCATCCTCATCTCGCCTAATGTAAACCAGTAACATTTTTTCGATTATCATTCGATGACGAAATCTATAGTTTAATTGCTTGTGGAACGGAGCGATATGCGTCTCAAAGGAACGAGGTCATTCATCTGACTTTGCAGAAAATCGAAACGTTTGTCGGAATTCTTTTGTTGACAGAATACAACCAGTGGCGCAGCCCGGATCTCTTCAAAGGGGAGGCCAAAGTATTTTAAACAACACAGCCCAGGTGCAGTGCCAAAAAATCTCAGAATCTAGTTGCAATAAGAACATCAAGGCTTATCCCTTGGAGATGAGGGGTGAATGCGGTTTTTGAACAGAACTTAAAGAAGTTTAACGCAATTGCACCCACAAAAAATTTTGCACTTACGCAATTGCACGCAACGCATTCACAGATACTAACTTATTGGTAGGGGTGATATCTAAACCAAAAAATTTTATTGGTTCTGTGTGTCAAAATTTAACTTGAAATTCAGCCTGCAATTTTTACGTGAAAATTTATCAATCACATGTTCAAAATTAATGTTGAGGTCACGGTGAACATACAGCAATGCAAATCCATTCAAACGAGTTTCTTTCATTGTGGACTGCATGAAGGTTTTTAAGTATTTTAGAGCATTAAACGAACGCTCATTTGTTGCTGTAGTAGCCGATTGAGTTGCCAATATTTAAAGAACTTTTAGAGATGATTACGTTTTCATTTCTTTAGCAGACAGCAACGCGCCTAAAGCGTTGTAGGGTAAAGAATCACCTTTTTGGCGCAAATATGAACGCCATTGCACAATTCAACCACCACAGCGTCAATGCTGTCATTCAAGAAAAGAAGATAGAAGTTTATAGCATTTCGGATTGAGTCGAAGCAAATGCTTTACACAAACAGATGTTATCAAAAATTGGAGTTTTATGCAATCAACCAGATCAGAGTAAAATCTTTCGCTGAGTTGCAAAAGCACTGTGTCAATAAAAGGCAAAAAGACAGAACACCAGTAAAAGTGCAATAGTGAGACAGCTAGTGGATTTGCTCTATTGGTTGGCAATTCACAGTTCGAGGCATGGGTATGGATTCCCCGTAGAGATCTTCGGCATGTCTGAATAGTCCAATAAATATTTTTTATTGTCCTTAAAAGCCTGTATCACATCTTTGTAGCTGGTAATACTCGTAGCATCTAATGCAGACAAAATAATTTCTTGATGCAACGTAGCTTCTTTGCAACTGGTTTGGTAAGATTCAGTGTAGCATTAATAACTTCTAGGCTAACCAAAAACCCAGGCGTTGTTGTCGCTTTCACATAAGACATAGCCCTTCCAAGAACTTTTCCATCTCTTGATTTTAACAGTTGATCAAGATAACCAACCAACAACCATTGGATAAAACTCCTTAAAAATAAAGACAGCATCATGCTCCTCAATCCACTTCGTGGAAAAATGACGCTTCAAACGCGAATGCGAAGAATCAGAACATTTGCCATTAGCTTGAGCATGCAGCAGTGAAAGACGTTTTTCAGAATTAGAAAAAAATACCAATATGTTTTTAATGGTGCTCACGAATGCTTGAATTTCGCGTATGTTGCGAGCCAGAAAATGTTACCGTAACTTGTATTATCTCTGATTGCGGCGGCTCTGCTGCCTTTGTCCAATCATTAAACTTTTTACTGCGGTCTTTACAGTCTTCTAAAAAACATTCCAGAGGGAAGGTCAAATTTCTACTTAGCAAACAATGGTTTTGTTTCCTTCGCAGAGTATAGTCAAAAGCATTTTGACTAAAATTAGAAAATTTAAATCATCAACTGTGAATCGAGGTTCATCAAGATAGTCTGATAAATAACTTATGGGAGAAAATAGAGACATGCTCTATTCTAAGCAATATTTCTGAAACTTTTCCAGAAAGTACAAAGCTCGCTTTCACTCGTAGCAAGCTACTTGTTATTGTGCAATATTGCTCTCAATGTTGCACAAGACTTCTTGCGCGCCTCGTCTGACACCGATAGGTTATTGCTGCAAATACTTGCGCATAAGAACTTGCTCGAGTTATTTCGGCTTTATATCAGGAAAACTGTATAAAATTTGAAGATCTTGTGTTAATCTCAGGCATGAAGCCCAACGCTATCAGCAAGTTTTCATGCAATTGTGTGTTTTGTGCATAATTCTATCTGGGACCAAAAGGGGCCATGGCGCAGTGCCCCCTGGCTGCGCCCCTGGAAAAAGCAGCCGACCACGTCAGCACCTATACTGGAGCAAAGATGATGATGTAAGCTACCAGTTGTATCAAAATGAATGCCAAGAAAAAGATTTGAAGACATAAAGAGGTACATACGTTTGCTGATAAAAATAATCGTCCTACCAAAGATAGGCTTGCTAAAATTCGACCTCTGCAAAATAAAATCAGTGATTCACTTCGGCAGTTTGGGTTATTTAGAAAAGAACTTTTCATTGATAAACAAGTGGTGCCATACTTGGTAGGCACTTTGGCCATACTCTGCAAAGATGTTTATTCGGGATAAACCCATCGGTTTTAGCTGCGAAAATTGAGTTTTAGCGTCATGGGATGGCCACCCTTTCAAATTTAAAACATATTTTAGAGATGGTGAAGCAAAAGATAGCAATAAGCTTCTTGGATCTCAAGATGTAACTTCTTTCTATTGTAGAAAATCCTGCTTGTCATTGGCTTTATCTGGACAAATCTTTAACGTTTTAGCATTTACCGAGGGATTTGTATGTAGAGAATTTCAGAGCACTCGGCACTATACGTGAAAGCCGCATTTTGAAGTGCCCTCTGCAATCTTTAAAAATTGTTAAAAAAGAGGAGAGTGTCTTCTTTGACTAGAGCTTGGACAATTACGTGTCTATAGTGGAATGGAAGGACAATAAGATTGCTTGGTTCAAATTTCAACAGCATTGAATCTATCAAAATGGTGAAACGCTACGGTTGGCGAGGCTAGAAAAAGATTGGTTGTCTTTAAACATGCTGCTACCACCAATACAATCACGACATGGGAGGCGTGGATCTGCTTGAAAGATTCATAAGCCAATACAGACTAATAATTCAAGCAAAGAAGTGGTATTGGCCGTTGTTTTTTAACTGTATAGAAATGCTGACAGTGGCTGCATGGTGGCTCCTTGTCACCGTGCACGCTTTATCGCATTTAAATTTTCTTCATGGTTTATCCGCTTAGCTGTAGCTAGCTTGTTGCAAATACTACAAGGTCTACATTCTCAATTGGAAGAAGAATCATAAACCACAGTGATGGTCTGCACCACCCTGTAAATTCGAGTGTTAAGACGCTTCGCTAACAGCAAAAAACACAGTAAAAATGTCAAGGTTAAGGTGTTTGCTCACATCCTATGAGCTTTCTTGACTATCACAAGAGATAAAACTGTTTCTATTTTTGGTATATTTATATATTCTTTAGAGTTTTTTGCAATAAAAGGCTCTTATTTCAGTAGAGCCAGCGCTGTAGAATTTTTTGAAATACTGTATATTGGCTGATGACAGTGGTTTGGACCATTGTTACTGTAAAGGAACAAAAAATAAAACGTAAAAATTATCTCCCAAAAAACAAAATTAACCAAAACTAATGAATCGTTGTGTTTCTAAGGTCTGGAAGTTATAAAACTTGCAAATTGAACTTTTTTACACTTTTAAACTGAGTCAGAATTTTTACGTAAATGAAGATCATTTTAAATAGAGAAAAATGGCTGTTTTCCTGTGGCATTTGAAACGGAGGTCAATGTAATGAAAAAAAATTTTGGTAAGGATGTTTGTAGCCCACAAAAAAAGGTTTCTGTTTAAAAATTATACCGATGCAGAGTACCGATATGTTTTTCAAGCCTCCAAATTATATATTCCTCTAATCTAGACGAAAACTGATCCAAAAGGGGTTAATTGAAGTGACATAAAGTTTTTAGCGTCAGAAGTACATTCAAACTCTCTCCAGTGTTATATTTTTTGCATGTTTTACAGTAAGCTTAAAAGCACGCATTAGTTTGTTTACAAAGCAGCCACTGTTCTTGTCAAGGGAATAGCAAAGGAAGCAATTATCTTACCAGAAGATTTACAAAATTTCTGTTTTTGGGTAATTTTTTAAGCCCACCAAAAAGGTAGTGATGCAAATTTAACCTCAGCAAATAACTCTGAAATTTGCTTGTTTCCAGTGAATCATACTAAGTTTTTGTGGGGTTTCCAAACATGATGAAAAAATGTGATCAGAAATGTAAAAACTTTGCCCTTGCCCTATATTTTCTGAGACTCTAGTTTTTGTAGAATAAAATTTAAATATTATAAAGATTTAATTTTTTTTTATTTAGAAGAAAAAGAACATTGATCGCATCGAATTGCTCTACATTTTAATGACTTTTAAATATTAATCAACTGTCTAAAAGAAACGCAAAACAACAACCAAAAAATACAATCACATAATCCTACAAGAAAAGGTTGTAGGCCTAATCCCTAGAATGAAGTAAAAGGGTCTGTATTATGTTTTGAGCTAGATCAGTAAATCTCCAATTATATTTGGGCCTCTTTTACTCCCTAAAAGAAAAAAGATTGATTTTCTCTTTCGTTTCTACCATAATTTGTATCACCCGGGACGGATTTCAAAAAAGGTCACCATAAAATGAAAAGTTTCTTTGGAAAAAAGGTCTTTAACCTAAATTTACAGAGTGTTTTTCAAAAGAAAAAAACTTACTATCCTGAATTTAGGTTACCTTTTTTGATAGTCTTCTAAAAATACATCATTTTTAGAAGACCGAGTGTAGTTTCATAGTGTCTCTTGGGGCAATGTGTCTTCTGGGGGACCTTCTTTTAGAGTGACACTACTGCCTGCATCTCAGACATAAATCTTTAGCTTCGTTAGTAACGTGAAATTAAGCTACAATGTGGCAGAGAAATTTGAATCCTTAAAAACTCTTCTTATCTTCTATGTGGTGGGAGCATCTCCAATTGAGAACTACAAGTCTTTAGAGATTTAAGAAAAACTGCTAAAAAAAGTAAAACTACTCTCTACTTTTTACTACTTAAGTAGTTTGATTCTCGACTACTTTTATTCTTTTACTTAAGTAAAAATATTTGTTACTACTTTCTACGATTACTTGAATAATTGTATTAGTAAGCTACAATACTTTCACTCAAATGGACTTTTCGGCTACTTTAACCACCTCTGATGATGGTGGTAAAAAGCTATTCAACTCATTTAACACATAAGGGACACAGAGTTTGGGAGACAGCAGAGTGACAATATTACCTTGAAGTCAGCAGCGCAGCCATCCATACATGTTGTGGTCTGCAACCATAGTTTGAACTCAAAATGTGAACCTCAATGCAAACATCATTTCCGCTAAGGTAATAAATCTTTTTCATCTCGTTCTTTTTTGACCGGATACGGATTTTTTATACGGTATTCACTTTCGCTGCTCTTTTTATTTTTTCAACCTTTGGTATAAGGCATGGAGAGTTTGCCCTACTCGTGCAGTTTTTTGGTCATCCATGCTAAAGAAATGGTCCAGTAACAAAAAATTATGGCGGAGAAGGGTCTAGTCACGAAAAATAAATGACTTTGTGTTCGTGAAGTCCAAGAGTAGAAACAATTCGAAATTAACAAAACGTAGGAGTTAGTGATGTTGTGGATCAGAGATTCTCAATCATTTTTAGCTGCGTACTCTTTCATAAAATCTAGACGAGTGGTGTACCCGTAAAAAAGAATGCTTTATTTTCTTTCTCAACTCAAAGGTTTTTTTTGAGATCAAGTCAATGAAAGCGATTGTGTTGCCTATTTTGTGCGGTTTTTGTGATTTCCCTACAAATCCTTTTTTGTAACCGTTGTTTTTTTCCTTTTCTCAAGTAGAGGACCTTTTATGTCGAAAGTCTTGTAAGTGACTCGAGAAACTTGCTCGCGTAACCCCAGACTTTCTCTAGCGTACTACTAGGGTTGCGCGTACCCCAGTTTGAGAATTTCAGTTGCTGATAAGGCTGACTTTGGAGATACATGTATAAAAAGAAAGCGGTGGGAAGAAGACTCAGGAATACATGGCACATTTACCCACTAAGAAAGAGTCGATTGCTTTTTTCCAAAAACTGACGTAATACATCCATTGCACTGTCTCCTACCATTTGGAGAGACAGCCCACAGCAACAAACAATATTATTTCATCTTTTCCTTAGAAAATTCAACCTATGATGGTTGGTATGAACGCCATTTGACTTATATAAAGCTGAATAGTGTTCTCTACATAGCTTTTACTTGTTTGTTGGCACGTATTCAATTGATAGGAAAAGTTTTTCTTTACTTTATCTCAAAAAGTTTGGCTCATTTATCAACACTTTCGGATTATCTCACCCCATGTAGTAGGCAAGTTGCGCCATTTGAATATTTTTAGCAAAATACCTCTAACCTTTTCATGCATCAGTTGCATGCAAATTTGCGCAGCTTGTATAAAAATCAGGCTAATGGCTACATTTATCATAGCTTTGGGAATGATAGCGTTTTTATGTCAAAAATATGATCAATTATGTCTTACTATGCTAAACTCTCCTGAGTCTACCCTCCCGTTTGTACGGCATGCGGTACATGCAAAATCGGGATCCGCAAATTAAAAGACGGCTCTGCACGAGCACGTATGATAAAAAACTTGGGTGGTGACAAAATTTCCACTCTCAATCCTAACCGTGCCGACAGACAAATTTTTTCTACGTTGCTGATTCGGTTTTGTGGTTTCGAGGGTCAGAAATTAAATTTGGGTGACGAAATTTCTAGCAACTCATGAGAGGAACTTCTGCTTGTCAAGACTAAGTGACACTGTTATTAGAATTTATTTGTATATTGGGCTTAGTGGTTTGGGTTGGTGATGGCTTATCCCTACTCTCCAGCTCAAACATCATAACCTCATGTCATGTCAAAAATTTGTGTATTGACACAAGCCGATAACCAAGTCGTAGATCACTGTCGATTTGTATACATCTCTTTTGCTAAGATATCATGTTTAACTTCTAATGTTTTACAGACAATACCTCGGTCTCTGTAAGTCTAAGCCTGGGGTGGGCAACCTACGGCCCACGGGCCGCATTCGGCCCCCGAGAGCATTTTGTGCGGCCTGTGAACACTTTTGAAACTTCTGTAAACCTGAGTGACAATGATAGGAGGGAACCACTTGCCGTATGAAAGAGCCAAAAACTTTACATGCCACGATGAAAAAGGCATTTGTCAGTTTGCACAGACGCATTTTCCATCCATTTAGAGGGTGATGATCTCTTTTTTTTGAGACAATCATGTCCACGCTCTATAATACGACAATGCAAAAAGGTGTGACCTTTTTTTGGATACTTTCATGAGCACTGGCCCTTGGCCAACTCTCAATGCGGCCCACCAGCTAAAAAGGTTGCCCACCCCTGGTTTAAGCAGTTAAAGGAATAGTCAAAAAGCTGAAACTGATTTAACAAATGTTTTCATTTAGGGTTGACATTTATGCAATAGGCGTAATAAAGAATGGTGATGAAAAGTTACCTGTTTACAAACTAAGTTCAACTTCTCTATACTTTACCAAATAGTTTACCAAACATAGTCATAAAACATGAATTTAGTAAGAATTGAAATCTATTGGATTCTTGAATCACATAATTGCTCGCTGTTTTACTCTTCTTTTACGCTTATCACTGGATTAATTGCTGATGTGTTAGGGAAATTTTTACAGTGAGAAAAGTCAACCAGGAAAGTGAAAAAATCAGCCTGGACTAATCTCTTAGGCTTTCCAAATTGTAATTCGGTTAGGGGGTTAATCTGGGTTTCCATTTACGCTGTACCTCTATCCAAAGAAAGAGGAGGGTAAACGCACTCACTCACTCAAAAATCTGTCATGCATGAACGCAATCGCCAGTTGTCTAAAAACAGCAAAAATTTTTTTTAACGAAAAATAGTCATTCCAAACCCAAAGCCAAAAAAAGCTAAATTTTTTAAAAACGCTTGAAGCTGGATTGCAAAAAAATTCTCAACTACAGAAAAAAAACTAAATCTAGTCACAAAAAAATTTAAATTGCTAACACTGATTGGGTCAATGGACGGATTTTTTACTTAACCAAGAAGAAACAAGACTTTTTTCGGACTTGTCCGAAGAAGAAATGTTTTCAGATATTGCACTAACGTGATTGAATCCTTGAATCATGACGCTATGTTAATGAAATAAGCACTTGTTTGAGGGGTTTATGTTGAAATTAGGAAGTGTAAGTGGTGCTCCCAAGCTATGAGGTAGAGTCTATTGTGGAATTTTAATTCAATCCTTAAACCATCCATAGCTTAATGTCAATAAATGAACATTTATCCATTTATGCGTATGAGCTCATGCACGGTTTGCATGTCTTTTGTCAGCCTGGACCAGCACGATGAGTAGACTACTCGGCCTTACCACTTGTATGCCACATTAGGTGGAGGCATCCCGTTTAGTTCCTTGTCCAAGAACACAAATGCTTGCCGGTTTGTTCTCCACACTGTTCTTTTTCGCTGAGCGCCAAGCTGGGAAGCTGTGAATACCATTTTTCAAAGTCTTTTGGTATTACTCGACTTGGGGAAATGAACCCCAGGTCTACCGATTGCAAAGCGGATGCTCTAACCACTAACCACAAGATCAACCATAAAGTCGATTGGAAGGTCAACCGTTAATTTAATTCCAAGGTCAGCTGCGAAGTCAACCAGAAGGTCAATTTTTGACCTTTTACTCCATATCTTTATGCGCCCACCTTAAAGACCCAGTTGAAAGCGATACACTTTACTACTAATGACCATTGTTTAGCTGACAGGTGTAGATGTAGGTTCGAACTCCAATCCCAATACTGTTTTTAACATGCGGGGATTGCGGAATACAACATGATTAATTTTTCATAGAGTAATATGTTAGCTATTATGGATAAGTTACAATTTATTCCGCTGCATATGTCTGGCATATCGCTGTATAGACTAATTCAGCAACTTCTTGTATTTCATGATCATCTATATTGCGGTTGCAAAAAGCTAAGACATTTACAAATTTTGAGAGACGACTTATTAATTGTCTGTTTTCGTCCCCCTTTCGGCTCCGAATATTTTCATGATTTTGTTTACTTAACCTATTAAGAACTGTAATCATCTAAGCCCAGATTGTTTTTTAACATAGTAAATACATTTTTCAATACTTTGCAGAATATTTGTTGAATATGAACAGGCCTAACTTTAGAAAGCGTATCATTGACAAGTTTATTTATGACAACCCTACCAGGTTGCATAAATTGTGTGATGTATACAACAGTGTTTTAACTCCAGAAGAAATTTACAAACTAACCAATTCTTTTAATAAAGAAAAATGGAAAGGTTAGTAGGCCTGTGGTTGTGTTGTTGTTGAATTTACGGTTGTAAAATATTTTGTCATTAAAACTGGGAGCGATGTGCACAAGGCAATACAATAAGATCGTAGTCTGCGCAAGCAATGCAACCTGTGTTCGCACAGCAAAAGACAACCTTAATATCATCAAAAAGGTAGCGAATATTGAAAGCAAAAAATACGGAGAAAATGCTTATAATTTGCTACAAAGTGCGACAATAAGAACATTATTTGTGACAGCTTAAGCATCATTTGACGAACTCTTATGCTCTTGCTATTTTAACAGAAAAAAGTGAAAACGAAGGTGTTTTTTCTTGGTTGTTTTGGAATATTATCAACGCCGCTTCCTTGACTTCGTTAATGAAAGCTCTGAATGATATTGGTATGTTTTCAGATTTATAGGACATAAAATTAAATTATCGTTACAACTTATATTAGCTTGTTAATAACCAAAACAATATTTTCATGGTTTCCGTGCTCTACTCCTAAAAAGCTTGCTAATAACCATTTTATGAATGTACGAGCTATTTTATAGCAGAAAGACGTCTCGTAACTTTTATAAATTTTGAAAGCTCTGTTTATTGTCTAAAAACTGCTTGTAATTTGCAGTTGGTCGATAATTTAAAGCTTGATTACATATAAAATGAATTTAAAAGCAATCGCTCAGCGTTGAAACAACGATTAACAAATACAAAATGAAGTGTGTTTACACGAGTTGTGACTGTGATTAAGTTGCTCCAATCAACATGCTAAAAATGGAAGTTCAACAGGATAGAGACAAGGATGGAGGT
The DNA here is from genome assembly GCA_963675345.1 of Trididemnum clinides. Taxonomy (NCBI): domain Eukaryota; kingdom Metazoa; phylum Chordata; class Ascidiacea; order Aplousobranchia; family Didemnidae; genus Trididemnum; species Trididemnum clinides. The sequence goes on along the minus strand of OY776284.1, from coordinate 49,899,567 downwards.
GCGCTGGGACACCGATTGAAGTGAGTTGAGAGGCTCTTTTTTTTTCTTCCATGTATGGAGAAGGTGTCCAATTTCAGAAGGCAGTTCTTTAGATGGCGGGAAATGTGTCTATCAACCAGGCCACCAAGTTCTTGTCAACAGCTGAGAGGACACGAGCTTCATTTGAATGGTGGTAGGTAGGGCAGGATGTTATCACCTGCTCAGCTGCTTGTTCCTTTGCGCGACACTCACCAGCCGCAGTAGGACCCAAACCTCATTTTTGCATTGTTGAGCGGAGTAGCCCAAAGCCAGTTCGAAGGTGATTAAGCCTGACCCATGAAGTACCGGGAGCATATACAAACTTTCTGGCGATTATTGCTGCTAGGACGTCTATGTAGATATAAAACTAAAAGGGAGCAAGTACTGTCCCTGTGAAACGCCGTTCTTCAAGCGTTGTGGTCTGCATTGCTTTCCAGTACTGGTGATGAGGTGAAACTACGATTGGGGACAAGCTCCACAATTATTGAGATCATGTGCCTGTCCTAAAGTAGACGCAGAAGCTTACGGTGAGGCCACGAAGGCATGTAATGCCGTAGGCAGCTGTGAGGTTGACAAACAAAGCACTGGCCTTCTTTTGGGCAGTAAAGCTATCCTCAATCTTTTGAGTTGGAAAGGCGACTTGTAATATGGTCGAATTTTGACGTCGAAACCCTGCTTGGTCTCGAGGTAACAACGAGTCTATAATTGGTTCGATCCGGGCATAAATAAGTCGTTCTACGATTTTATAAGGAATACACGACAAAGAGATTGGTGTATAGCTCTTTGGGTCCAATGATAGCTTATTCGGCTTTGAAATCGCAACCACTAATGCTCTTCTCCAGATTTTCGGAAGCTTGAGCTGAGGCATGCAAAAAAATGGGAGCTTGTGTGACCAGGACTTTAGGGCAGCGACCGCATAGAATATTAGCTCTGGGCATATAGAATTAGGGCCCGGAGCTTTTCGGGACTTTAGCAGCTGGAGGGCACTGGCAAAATCTTTTGGAGAAAAATATCTAGAGATATATTTGCTAGAAGTTGTTAGAACCCTACAAAGTTCCCACGCCTCTTGCATCACCAGTCTGGCTGACTCGCAATCCTTCGTCTTATAATCCCCTCTCTGCATCAACTGCGAAGCAATCGAATTGGCAGAAATGAGGCAAGAACGATGTTGATGTCTCGTCCTGCTAGTCAATTGGCTGATTTTATTCCATGCCAGCCGGTTAGAGTAAGTGAAGTCAAGTCGATAGAATTGACAGCCTCAGGCCAGCGATCTTTTCGTTTTTGATAAAGCAGAGATATCAGGGCAGTTGCACCTGTACTCGTTGCCTCACCCAGTCCTGCCTGAAGAAAAGCTTGGTGTAAGAGCTCACACTCCTTATTTCAGCACGGTCTGTAGTTATTTCTGCGACCGTGTGGTATTGATATTTTGCTACTGCTTAGATGGCATTGCAGAGGTCCTGGTATGCCTCATCAACACAGCTAGAGCCAGGAGGTGGTAGTTCCAGAGAAAGCTTGTTTGTGATGAAGCTGTACATTTCCCAGTTGATCTTATGGAAGTTCCAACGCTTATATGGCTCACTGGGGACTGGGGCCAGATTTTTTGAGACGATAATCAGCGATGGTCGAGCTAGGACCTAAGGCACTCTAGAGTAGGTTTGTCTAATTGCAAGCTGTTACGACAGCACTTGCCAAGGCGAGATCTGGATTAGTTTCATTGTTCCGACAACCAGAGAAAAGCTATGGGCATTCTTTGGATTATGTAAGAGACTAAGGTTGCCCTTGGATACCCACTCAGCCAAGCATTCTCTATGTGGGCTGATGGAATTACAACTCCAGTCCGTGTGCTGGCAGGTAAAATCATTATAATAGAGGCTGGAGTGGGGAAACACGGGCTGTTTGCATCAGTCGCGAGGTCAGAGGTTTGTAGACGTTGACAATCTTACAGCCATCAACTTCCACGCACAAACACTCAATTGCTTATTTCTGTGGAGATCGATCGATCAGTACCCAACTTAGCTGCTCGTGGACAAACGTATCCAGTTCATGCTTCCTGCTTTTGACCAGTCCAGCCAGTGTAATATGTGGTATCAACAGCTAGTCTGCATTTGTGCAATGGATCTCTTGTAGAAGAATGACAAGACCCTTACATGTGGTGGCCAATTGGTTGACTACACAGATCTCCCTTGCGCTTAGGCCCTTGATGTGTAGATGCAGTATTATGGGCACAGATTTCTCACATCCAATATTTGAGACTGGCCAAGTTTCTTTCGCTTCCAGGGCCGAGGGTCTATTTTTTTTATCAACACGGAAGCGCTCGGCATTTATCATCATTCGCCGGGACATATGTCAGTTTCTAGTTTTCATGAATTTCCGCATGGAGGCTAATGGCACAAGTCACAGTAGACAGGGTGATGGATAGCAAATGTAAATGAACTTGTGGCCAGCGACTTCAACACACGGTCATTCAATCCCGGAATTTGTTGATTATAGATCAATTAGACTCCAGCTAAGCTTTTTATGGGCAAACGTTGCTAAGCCGTGAATCCTGCTTGGCATTGACCCTGCAAAGAAAAATTTCAAAATTACCGGCTTTTCTGGTTGGTGGCAGTGGGCCTCCTATGATGATAAAGGATTTGCGTTATTTGTTATGTCTTTCGGCAATGTCAATCTTGCTGGCGGCAAGGCTCTCAATATTCAGCTCCAGTATGCTGGGACGGTTATTTTCTCATGTGATCGCGCCGATTAATTTCAGCTCAATTGGCACTCGCTGTTCTCCGAAACCGAGGGCTTATTCTTTTCACACCCCAGTACTATTTTGTCTCTTTGTAGTCTTTGGCCTGATCAGTATCTGTTTTCAGAACCCACCACAAGGAGGTTAGCAAGGACGAGGACAACGAGATTCACACTTGTCAAGACAATACATTGAGAATACTAATACTCGGCTAAAAAAAGAATGTGGTTGTTTTTTCTGAACTCACAGCATTCTATGATTCTACGTTGTACCTTGGCTTTGCCTACAAGCTACCCCGCCTCCTCTCCTATGGCCAACTGATACAGATAATCATGTTACTGGTCCACAATAGGATCTTATCCTCACCACTGGAGCTTGAAGAACGATGTTTCTCTGGGATTGGTCCTGGCTTCTTTCCTTTTTAAGGTGGAATGACTTGGCGATTGTTTATTCTGCGAAAGACTTGCATGGTGTGTAGGAGACGCTGAGCAATAACAGGGCAATATTATCAGCATATTTCATCAATGGAAACTGAGATTTACAGAAAACAAAATCTTGAGGACAGTTCTTCATATCAACCTCAAAAATAAAGAAAACCAAACGAGCTCCGAAGATAGAGATCAGAGAAAAACATTGTCACTTTGCCCAGAAGCGAGTTATTCGGAAGTTTTGGTGGACATATTACCCACGTATTGCTGCCATTCATAGTCACTACGCGAGAAGCTAACATCGCCCGTTGCATTGTTTAAACAACTGGCTGAAACAAGTTGTGGGCTGGTGCATGCCGATACTTTGCGCACGACAACTCTATCATCCTTGGTCCATTCTATCGCTGAGTACTGCGCTTCAATTAGATTCCGCCGCGCTCATACCCAAGTCGCGCCATTGACGCACAAATCGACAATGCCTGACGAATTTGTTACCACATTGATGCGTTCTACTCCTGCGAACTAACTATCAGTCTTCGAAGGCACCTTAACTACCGAGGTCCGTTGCAAGGTATCAACTCTTCAACTGAATCGTCGAGTGAAAGATTCTGACCACTTGCTTTCTCAAAGCTCTACTCGTCATCTCAAGAGCCGTCTTGTAGGCTGAAGTCAAGACGACCTTTTGTTGAAGCCTCCTTCTAAATGATGAAACTGGCTGATCATGACAACAGCATAGCGCATTGAACAGACCAAGTATGGAACACGGAATGAAACAGTTCCACCAATATACTGGGTAATTTCATATCCGATACCGTTGCAAGGCCAGCTGGACAATCTTTATACCGATTCCTTGAGTTAAAACTAAATAGGCTGCAAACAAGAATTAGTCGTTTCCTTGCGACTATGTACAAATAGGAACTGGCTTTCTCCTCTTCATGCAAAAAAGGCGCAGAACAGTAAACGGATCATATCATTCTGGATTGTCCTATAAAGAACCCAATGGAATACATTGTCTGAAATTATTGAATGAAGATATTAAATTTAGCCATCTACCATCCACTCAGAAATCTAATTCAAAAAAGATAGGTCTCAAACAAGACAACAACAAAATATAGCATGCGCAATTGTTTTATAAAACGTTTCATAAGTTCTTGAAAATTCAGCCTGTTATGGTCTCAATCATCACACATGGCCATTATTGTGTTGAAACAAACCCGCATATGAATAAACACATAAAAAGGTTTAATATTTTTATAGGTAAAGAAACTCTTTCCGAATTAACACACAAGTATTTAAAAATCAAACACGATGACGCAATATTTTGGCTGATAGACCATTGGAATGATCTTCTGGCTTGTAAAACTGCGTTGAGTAATTTGCGAAGTTACGTAACAGGATTGTAAGTAAGCTTTAACATTGCACTCGAAAAAATGAAAACATTGATTTTGTATGCATCATTTTAACCTGCTTTTTTCATAGAAAGGATGTGGTGACTGCAACTCCAAGAGTTTTTGTAAACCTTACGATTTCTAGCTATATCCGCTGGTCTAGTTGTCGACTACAAACAGCTCAAATCGACAACGTCTATTTCTGAAGAAAAAGAACAAAAAAACGAAAACGTTTTACACAAATTTTAGAAAGGGAAAAATTTTTCTACCAACTTTTAGTAAACAAAGCAAATATCAGAAACAGAAGTCTATTAAACACAACTAAAGTAAAGGTAACTGACATAAAACACTGAAGCGTTTCGTTCCCTCATGGGTACTTTGTAAAGGCAGACTAACTTGAACACAATATACTTTGAAAATAAATTTTGATATTAATTGGTCAGCAAGATCGACCTGATAAATTGTATCATTTGAACTTTGCGCCTCTCAATGAAACACGTGCAAAGTGACTTCGCTCCATGTGAGTAACGAGAGTTTCACATTTGAAGAAGGCGGCGCTTGAACAGCAACGTTTTCATTAACTTGACTTCAGTGTTGAAAAGGCACTTTTTCAATACCACGAAGCTTCCCACTGTTGGCATTGTTTCTCTGTAGGTTTTGCACTGATCGCGATGGGATTTAATAGCCTAATTAGAGGAATTGTGGGAGATGGAAAAATGGTTATCAATTTTTGCGGTTACTAACAAAATTTATTTTCAGACTATTGTCTTTAAGTTAATCTGCCCTCATAGAGTTCTGAGAGGAAACGAAACACTTTGGTTTTTATGTTAATTATATTTACTTTAGTTATGTAAAATGAACAACTGTTAATGATAAATGTTTGTTTTACAAAAGGTTTACAGCGAAATATTAAATTTAAGTCTAGTAAATATAGCAAAAAATAACATGCGGACGGTAATTTTTTTTTGAGTTTTGATATTTTAAGACCCAAGCCAGATTTAAATCTACATTTTGTGGCGAGTAAAAATCTTGAGGCAAATGAGATAGCTTTGCTTGGAAGTTGCGGCGACTCTTTGTGATTGACTATACGAATTTGTTGAGATTGTAGTTAGTTAAACCTACGGATTTAGAGGAAAAATCTTTCAAGTTTGATTGCAGTAAGAATCTAAGTCGGAAGCCAACTACTTCCTTTGTTGTGGTGCCTAATTTCCGTACGATATTTCCAAAAAATCAAGAGAGTACCACATATATAGTGCAAGAAAGAAAACAGCAAAAAATTGTAAATTTGTTCACGTTTTTTAGACTCTCTTTCGATAACGTCAGTTGCGAGGAATGGGTTAAGATCCTTCACCAAATCCTTCAAGCAGATAGTAAATCGGCGAAATATTTTGTATTGCAAGTTATTATGAATGTTGTGTATTCAACAAAGGTTGGTGGCCTATTATAAATCCTTATTTTTGTTTTAGTTTGTGGTAATTTTTCATTATTACAACCAACTCGTAGCTTATTTAGTAAATATTTTTTTCGTTAAATTTTATGAATACGCTAAGATTGTTTAATACATTTGAGATTTAACAACAAATTAACGATAGTTGTAGCCATATTTCATACGTACATCTTTTTAACTCGCTTTTCTTTGTTAGTTTGTTTTTCTTTGTTTTACCTGCATATGTCGTAGGAGTTCGTAGGAGTTCTCTCTAAACTTCTTCAGCTACATTTGCAAACTTAGTACTTTAGCGGATCTGTTTTCAGTTGGTGTACAAAAAATAATCTGAGAATTGTGTCTTTTTTGTGGAGAATTATATTGATATCACCGAACTAACAAAAATTGGACCCTTATATGCAAAGGAGCAGCAGATAAATGTTTAAAAATATAAAAATTTTTGCATTTCGACTTTTATCCATACAAATTTCTTTGCATGCTGCAGATGTGCCTGATGAGGTTTTATCGAAAGGTGAATATTTCTATATTCTTTGCGCTTATTTTTATCTAAGCACTATTACGGCTAGCTGCAAAACAATCTCGTCTATACAAAAAGCCAACTTTTGATAACGCCAAAAGTAACACATAGTTATCAAAAGCAAAAGACTGATTTTGAAATTTCCAACTTTGACGCTTTGACCCTTTGACAACTTTGACAAAGCAAAATTTTGCTCTTTGTTTCAATGCATATACTGTATATTGGGTGGGCAAAAAAGCGGTAACCCTGTTTAATCAAAAATAACTTAAAAACTATGCTTTGCTTGGAAATTAAATTTGCTACATGTCATGAGCAGATACGTTTGGTCAAGTGGTGAAGTTTTCAGCCAAAAATATTCATAAACACAGGAATAATGAGGAAATACAAAATTTAGGTCAAAAAATGCAATGCCAGAAGTTGACTTAAAATTTACTTACTACGGCTTTAGTCGAGATGTTCAATATGGCCTCCATTCTCGGAATCAACCAATTAAAGTCTCCTCTTTCAGGAAGATATGGACTTACGAATTTCAGCAACTGATATTTCATCCCACTTTTCTTTTGTCTTGTCCTTCAGTTGTTCTGTGAACTTTTCCGTCCTCCCGGCATAAACTTTTTCGGTTTACTTTTTCAGTTTTGCTGCGACATTGACTTGAGACTCCGTAACGCACTTAAATGCGCACTTGGCTCACGTGCTAGTGATCGTGGGATGGACGCTCGGCTAGTTGACTTATTTCTTTTTTTTAGTTGTGATCAAACTTTCAGTTACCATGAAAGGCTGGGCAGAGTGAGGAAATAGCAAATCTAAGCCCTCCTCTGCAAAAAAACGTTGGCTATTGCATATTTTGACCTAAATTTTGTATATCTTTATTATTTCTATGTTTATAAATATTTTCGGCTGAAAATTTCTTCACTTGATCAACCTAGCTGCTCGTGACATGTACCAAAACTAATTTTCATACGAAGCTTAGTTTTTAGTTATTCTTGATTAGACAGGGTTATCCCTTTTTTTCTGTCCACCCGATATAAAAAATAAAAGTGGAGAAAGTACACAATAGGGTTGTGATATTTTTACAACCGCATACTCCTGAGTCGTAATTCGATGAAGTTTTGTTTTAGCACAAAGACAAAACGTTTTGTATTAGCACAAGCTTTGATCGTAAAACATATTTTCAAAACACGTCATTCGGAAACTAAAAAATTGATTTTTCAAATTTGTTGTATTTTATCACAAAATAAACAATATTTGAGGACAATAAGCGTGACAAAATAACTTCATTGCTCAAACAAGACCAGCAAGTAGGATAGAATCGAAGTTGATCTTGAGAACATTCAACTTCTATATTTTCTATTTGAAGGTGACACAGATGCTTAATGATAACAAGATAGATAAATAGTAGACTAGACAATAATAATAGAGAGAATAGACTGGAGAAACCAACAAAGTTTGAATTGGAGTGTGAAGAATGAGTTGAGGAGGATGATATGACACCGGATGCTGAATGAAGAAGAGTAAGAAGCAATTTCAACTATAAATAGGAGGAAGCAGAGGAAATAGATGAAATTTCAGAGTTTATAATGTCACTAAATGGTAAAATGAGGGCAAAGTTTGTGAAACTGTGCAAATTAATGTAAGAAAGACCGTGGCCGAAGGACTTTTGGAGAGTATATCAGAAAAATAATGTGTTCATTGACAGGACTGCCGAACCATCAGCTTAATATCTCACGCTGTAAAATTGTTCGACGGATTTTTAAAAACTACTTGAAAAGAAAGCAGAAGAATTTTTGGGAGAGATCACTTTTGTTGTCACAAAGAGAGAAGCACAAAAGATCATCCGCGGATGCTGAAACTTTTGTTTAAAAGGGGAGGGAAGAGGTAAAAGGTAAATTACTTTGGTACGGTAGCTGAAATCAGTGTTATAAAAGCTATCTTAAAAAATCAGTTTTGTGATATCTGGCGACTAAAGGGTGTCAATTACAAAAAGACAGGTCAATTGTTGTCTTAATCGTTGCAGAAAGGACACCAAACCGGATTGTGACTCTGCCATTTGTCGACATCTTTTGGATAATGATCAATGTGCATTACACTATGATAACAAGCGATTTTCAATCCTCGCCACAGCACGCAGCTCTTTCCACCTTAATCTCTTGGAGACTGCTTATATCTAGACCAGCGGTTCTCAATTGGGGGTGCGAGAAAGGACTTCTTGGGGTGCAAGCTTTTCTTCTCTGACTACTGATATCAGCAATAGTAATACAAAAACATTACATCACATGGTGTAAGGCAGTGGTTCCCAACCTTTGTAATAGCCCGCACCTCTAAATTAGTTTAATATGTTCTCGCACCCCTCAAATATTTTAAAATACTCTCGCACCCCTAAGATATTTTAACATGTAACGAATCCAAAACATGTCCCGGGACAGATGTGACTGAATTTGGAAGTCACGGCTGAAATTGCATGTGTTAACTTTTTTTTTTTTTTGGAGATCAGCATGATCACGGGCTGAATTCAAGGCCGTGCTGATAAGATTTCTGTCATTACACGCAGATTGTGCCGGACACTTAGCACTGGGTGACCTGTAAAATTTTTTGTGTTTCATTACAGTACAGTAAAGCAACACAAAAAGTTTGAATGACCTCGTACCCTCAAGGGGTGCAAAAATGATTTTTCTATCAGGACGGGGTGCGGGCTTCAAATTGAATTGAGAACCGCTGATCTAGACCCAGCGCTTGGCTTTATGCAGAGAGAAGGAGTTTGTTTACGCTCCCAAACTCTTTCGATAATCGAGGCATTTGGCCACCTGCTGCGCTTGCTCTAACTTTCGCTATTGCGAAATCTTTCTTTGGCGCGCTTTACAATACTAGCGCTATCATTGGCTCGTCTTGATTGCCTAATGTCCAAATTAAGCACATAACACGCTTACACACTCTAGATCAGTAATTCCCAACCAATCGTACGCGGACCACTAGTGATACGCAAAGGTCTATCAGGTGGTACGCGAGTTGATTATTTTTTGAAGGTTTATTTTTTGTTTTCAGTTTGTAATTTTCTATTCCAACCAGTGCAGTGTAGTTTAATTACGTAACCTACTGCTTGTAGTCTTAAATGAGCAGTAAGTGAGATCTGTGTCGTAACAAAATACGTTTTTGCCGTTTGTCGTATCAAGAAACTTTTGAATCGCAGTGAGCAGTGAGTGTTGTAGCACGTGCAGCAAGTTTTCGCGAAAATTTTAGTAATTTTGTACATGCAGCCAACTACGCGTTCAGTCATGTTCAAGCGAAATTATGATCCAAAATATATTAAATATTGCTTTACCTCAAATGAACACAAAGCGGAAATTCTACTTCAGTGTGTGGTTCGCCTAAAAACGCTTTGTAATCCGGCTATTAAGTCTAGTTTGCTAAATCGCCATTTGGAAAGGAATCACCCAAATAAAATGAACGCAGACGAGAGCTACTTTCAGCAATTGGCTGACAACGTTAAGCGTCAACTTATGAATAAAATGGGCCAAATGCAGCAAAAAAGTGCAGATGTTGTTGCGGTTTCTTTTGAGATTGCTCTTTTAATGGCCGAACAAAAACAACCTCATACTATTGCCAAGTCTTTTATTCTGTCTGGAGCTAAAATTTTGGTGAAGCGAGTTTTCGGAGAGCAAGCAGTCGCAAAGTTAAATACTGTTTCCCTTTGCGATAATACGATGAGGCGCCGAATTGAGGAAATGTCAGATGATATCGTCGACCAAATGCTAGCAGAGATAAAGGAATCAAAGTTTGGATTTGCAATACAATGGGACGAATCAACAGATATTACCAATTACTCGTTTATGTCCATTATGCGCAGGCGAATATAATAACAACCGAATTACTACTGAATCACGAAGTTCCTGCTACTGCGAAAGGGAAGGATATTTTTGATATCTTGCATAATTTTTTTTAGAAAAATGGACAAGACTGGAAAAATCTTGTTAGGTGTACCACAGACGGCGCTCCCTCAATGCTTGGTTGTAGGTCTGGGTTTCAGTCGTATGCTAAAGTTGTTTCGCCGAACGTCACGTCTGTTCACTGTTTTATTTATAGGTTCGCCCTATGCACAAAAGTGCTGCCTGCGCAGTTGTTAGCTTGTTTAAAACAAGTAGTGAAAATCGTAAATTTTGTTAAGGCATCAGCTTTAAATACCCGGCTTTTTAAGCAGCTGTGTGAAAACCTAGGCTCGGAACATACCAGCCTTCTTTATCACACCGAAATTCATTGGCTTTCTCTCGGGAATGCTACTAAACGTCGGTTCGAAATAAAGGACGAGATGCTATTGCTTTTTAAGCAGTTTTTGTTAGATAATTGAAAAAATATTGTGTCTTTTAGATTTTGGTTTTCGTGTTTTGAAATTAGGTTTAGCTTGAGAATTATATATTGATTAATATTTTCTTCTGATTAAACTTTCAAAGATTTATCAGCTTTTATTATAAGAATGCATTTATTGAGGTTGCATATAAAACTCAAAAATTGAGCTTTCTTTTAAGCTCTTGCTCCAGCCCCCCTCTCCTTTAACCCTTATCAGCACGGTGATTTTGGGTAACCTAATCGGCACGTATGTTGACAAATGTCAACATGCCTTTTTTGTGTGCATTTCAATGCTGCTGTAGCTGTTTTCAAGGTTTGTTTCCGTTTTATACAGTACTGGTATGATAAATATGTGCTATTAAACAACGTCACATTGCAACCAATTGATAACAACGCACATTCCTTTGAATGAACAGTTGATTTTGACAAATTATCACAATTTTCATTTGAAACTCCGGGTCTGCTTTGCACGCAAGGGCTGGTTTTGCAAACATCTTAGCTGAACTAGAACGAAATTTCAACAAAGAAAGTTTATCGTTCCTTGCAAAGAAAGTTTATAAAAAACACAAAACCGCAGAAACATAACACAAACATGTAGGCGTACAGTATTTCATAGTTCAACCATACTTAGGTGTTCAGCATTCCATGCAATATGTGTTTTTAGGTGTTTTTCTGTGTTGCGGGCATACACGTCGGCGGCAAACGATGTATGCAAGGCGAGTATGCTTCGCACACCTGTAACATCTTCCCCGTTTGATGCGTTGAGCAGTGTCACTTGTGGTGCTACCACAAGCAGTAATGAACCCCATCTTTTCTGCAAGGAGCTTTGTTTCACCTTTCAATTTTCGTTTGCTGACATATGGTTGAGCCAGTTGAAAGCTTAGTTGCTTGAGAAAATTTGTTTTTTTGTCACATTTCCCACTGCTTCTCATTACGATAAAAGCGTTGTTAGTGGCAACATTTATCAAATTGTAGTTGATAACCATTGGCCACCGGTTGGTCTTCCTCAAGCAATTGAATTCTTCACCATTTTCATCAAGAGTGTCAACTCCTCCTTTGTGCTTATTGTAATCTGTGATAACTGTAGGTTTGCTGTGGCAGTCCGTGATTGAAATGAAGGAGTGTGAAGATGACATCATGAGCACATTCTTGTTGCGCTTGGGGACATATGACAGTAGAAGAATTTTGTTGGCATGGTCATACAGTGCCTTAGTGCTTTCAACTTCTCTTCCTTTTCCTGTTTTGAATTGCGATGGTACTTCCCGCCGATTAGCCATTATTGTACCAACCAATGTCAGGTCTTTCTCCAACAGGTTGCACACCAGACCATGAGAGGTAAAGTATCGGTCAACATATATGTCTCGACCTGTACCAAAATAAACTAAGCACAACTTTATTACAATATCATTGGCAAAGTTTCTATGAGGTGCTGAGTCAGATTCTCTCCCAGAGTAAATCATTCCATTTAGGGCAAAACCGGTAGTAGCTTCGCACAGCCAGAAGAACTTCACGCCGTATTTTCTTGGTTTTGATGGCATATATGTTCTTCCGGGAATCTTTCCACGATATCCGACCAGTTGTTCATCCACGGTCAAGGCCTCGTTTGGGACGTAGATGTTGCGTAAATTATTATTGAACATTTCCCATACCTCTCGAATAGCAGCTAATCTATCGGTTCTCTGTCTTGCTGGCCGAGAACGATAGTTGTCGAAACGCATGCAACGTAGCAAGAATTTGAATCGATTCAATGCCATCGTAACTCGATAAAATGGTCTATTGTCAATGGGATCCCACAAGCGACGCAAGTCTGTGAAATTGTCTCTGTCCAAGCCAGCACGAATCATAATAGCAAGACCTGCTTCAACTTCTTCAGAAGTAAAGTCTTTGTAGACATAGTTTGGCGGCAATGCACATTCATGTCTCACGTCCCTTGCTTTTCTGTTTGTCTCACGCACTATCTGAAGTGTAATTTCAGGTCGGTAAAATACTTTGAAGGCATCCCCTTCATGTTCAGGAGCAGCAATAATTCGAGGTTGTTGCGTCAATATATTTCTCCTCCTGAGCCTTCTAGGAAAAGGATTTTCGTAATACGTAGCATTTCCAGCTGTAATTCCTACTTGATCATCATCTAAACTAGCATTATCGTCAATAGGATCTTGATCCTCATCACTAAAGTCGTCTTCACTTTCTTCCTCATACACATCTATGTCAGAAAGTTCCTCAGGTGGCACAGGAAGTTCGTCATCATCAGAAATAGATTCGGATTCGCTGGCACTTGTATCATCGGCATCAGAGTCGTTATCAACATCATCAAACACTATCTGCATTTGTCGTAGAGCCTCTTGAAACGTAAATCTTCTCTGTCTATCCATCGCCAAGTTCCAGCTATATTGTCCAAGCAATTGAAAACGCCTAACGCAGTTTGAATAGTTATTATTTCAAGCTGAATACAGTGTTATTCTACGTTCTTATTTCTGAAATATATCACTAAATAGGTAAGGATTCAAAAAAATAGCTAGAAATATTTCCCTCGTCTTTGCCTGAGAACAGCAAGAACTGATTTCGACATGAAAGCTTTCCGTATGCTGGCTAGAGATTGATGTACCAGAGAAGAACACTTACTCTTGTGCAATAAAGAAGCAACACATAATGTCTTACAGCGCATGGTGCAATAAAGCTGACGAAATCGAATAATTACTGGTTCTGGCCGCTCCTGGGAAAACTGCTGAAAAAAAGAATAACTTCTTCCAGTCAAAGACCAAGTTACTAACTGCGCTTGCTTGTTTGATGTAAGTTATTGGCAATTCCATTGAAACAATGGCAATGGTTTCTTGTAACTCTTACTACTGCATTTTGACGTAAGTCATGGAACGATCTAAACTCTCAAAGGCAGTTTGTCTCTGCTAATCTACTGTTGTTACTACTTGTTGACATTTGTCAACAAGCGTGCCGATTAAGATAAAATGCAAATAACTCATTGTAAAAGCAATTTGGGATTTTGATATCACTTCAGTAGTAAGGTAATCAAAAGTTCTCTATCGTCCGTGAATTGTGCTCAGCTAGCATATAGAGGGCAAGTGCAATCAAAAAACGAAAATAAAATGTTGACAAGTGTCAACAGAAGTGCTGATAAGGGTTAAAAAAATCACTACTGGTCCATATATCCTTGTTTTTCTTAGATTTTTTTTATTGTTTTTCGTATGCGACTTTTTAAATTTAACTCTTCTTTCGTTTGAGGGCTCATCGTAGGTTTTCGGCTAGATGTTGAAGCCAGTTTTTTGTGTCATCAGTCACGTTAATGAGGTTTTTGACGGAGTTAGGTGGGCGAAGGAGATTTAAATTTAACTTAAGTACTTTACTGAAACAAATATTTGGTAAGATGTTTGGTCAACTTAATACATTTTTTGATATACAATGGGAAACTTTCTCGTGATAGTAACCTGCAGCAAGGCTATAATGACCAGAAAACATAGATAATATTTTGTGTAGTCGCGCATTGCGAATTTTTGTGGCACAACAAACAACAAAGAATATATGAAATTATGACATTATAGCGCTTCTGCTTTCGGATCGACAATCATGGATGTTATAAGATTGTGAATACATGACAATGTAAATCTTAGATTTTCAGGTAACCTTCTTTAACCCTTTGACGGATACTGGGTCATATATGTCTCACAATTGTTAATTGTTATGCCATTATGATATAATAACCAATTTTCTGAAATATATTATTTTCCCTTTGTTACCAACAATTATGGAATTGTTTCAAATGTCATCAATTAGAATCTTATGGTCCTTAAAGGGTTAAACATTAAAAAGAATTAGGTTTTTCCACTGTTTTTTACGAAAAATTATATCAATTTATAATACAGGAAATCTTTAGTACAAAAAAAGATACCAAATTCCATCTGCCTAATGCACACCCTTACCGAAGAGCAAAACTCACACATATCAATATACAGTATATCTAATAACCCGCTCCTTTGGCATTGCTCGGCAAGGCTACCAGCCAGTTCCGTCGTGTTACAAACATCAGTTCTTTTGACTGCGCCGGCCTCACCCAAAAAACGTTTATGAAAGCAGTAACAAAAATTTGGTATAACTGGTGGCATCACATCTATGCTCTTGTTTCCGATTATTGCACTCTGCATTAAGACTGATCTCACTAACAAACCATTTATCGTTTCACAAGTTCTATCCGTTCCTTCCATCAACTAAAAAGGTACAAAGTCAAAGTTAAAAGTGGGCGTCGTAAAGGTTTTTGTTGTGCGATTACAGAAATAATTTATTTGGTGGTAGGTTTGTTTCACGACTCGGTGCACATGCCTTTGTAATAATATTTGTGACAACAAGATCCGTGGCTGCTCCTATGTGCTGTGGTCCGGCACATAATTGTTTTTTGGGGAGATCAATACAAAGACCTTTTTTTATCAACATCTTATGTATAAAAATTAACTATTCGAAAGCTATTGTTTTGCTCATGTTTGTCCACGATCACTCCCCCTAGATCAAATTTTGACGTTTTGGCCGGTTTCCATCAAATAAACAAAAAAAATACTTCAATTTTTAATTAAAAAGCTGGAAATTTTGATGTGGTGCAACTTTCCTACTAAAGCATTTTCATCCGCGCCCAAAAAAATATTTCGTAAGTATATTTAGGATTGTTTAAATTTTGGGTTCCATTTACTTTGCAGAACAATAAGCAAAAGCATCTACGTGTTGTATAGAGCATCGCCAATTCATAAATTTCTTTTAAATGCGTTGCTTCAAAAAATATTTATTGCGCTAACTTCTACTTTTATGCCATTTCAGAAAAATCTTTTCGATTCATCATCATCTGTAGGGTACTTTATTGAAATCTTAAATCCACTTTTGGAAGATATTAAAGAAAATGTGTTAGTTGAAATCGTCCATTTGGCAGAAAACGCGATGATACTGACAACCGGTAAGAAAATGCTGTTCAGTTTTGATTAACTTCTTAATTCTGTATTTTGAGTTATGATCTCTAGCTTTGGATCTAAAGCTAACAAATATGGGGTTACAAAAATTTTTAGATAAGATGAATAATTTTGCTATCACTTAAAAAGTGTATTGCTCGCTATTTTGGCAACTGAGCTTGAGTAGTACTTATAACCCTGCAAAATTTTATGACTGAAAATCAAAGTACTTCTTGTTATTATTTCTATTTTAAATAGAAGGCAAGCCGAAAAGCAATGCACGTCATCTGGGCCTTTCACCCTTATCAAGCTGCCCCTACTTTTGCATGGGCAAATATCGTGTTATTTTCAACAGTGGCTGTTTTTAAGTTGAATAAGAAAATAGTTTAAAAAACTTTTCGTGAAAGAAATTGTAACTATTTTCCCGTATGGGAACGTTGGCATTTTGCAGAAATTTTTGATTTGAAAATCTGAACTTAGGTAAATTTACGTGCTTTAAAAAAATTGGTAATTTCACACTTCAATAGTGTTTAAATGTGTGAGTGCTACCCAAATTTAGGAAATAATGAAAAGAGCTTGCTGTTCTACGTGACACAGCAATTGGGAATGCTCAAGAGTGCATGACAATATGTATAAATAAGGAAATAAATCTGCGCTAAATGAATGAAATAATGCCTTTTTTTGTTCTCTAATTTATGCAAACAAACGTTAGTTTTTTTATAAATTTGTGGTGCATAAATATATTAATCAAACAAGTACAAACATATTCGAACAAATTTGCAAATTTAAAGATGAGCTTTGACCTGAGTTTAAGCTATTTACTATAGTTAAAAGCCGCAAGCCTTTTTCTTATTTCTATGGCGTTGAAGGTAACATTTATTACAATACTGGCGCCCGACTTTAAGACGTTACCCGTACCTTACCGGCGTAAAATTGTGAAGCTGCTCACCCAGCATGTCGTAAGAGGCGAGTCTTGGGTACCCACCAACGGCTGTCCGCCTTATTGGTGGTGGGGCTACCAGTCAGTAATTTGCATTCATGACTAATTGGAAATGGGCTGCCACTCTTTCCTTGGCCTAATTCAATTAGGTTGACGGCGTGAATGTGGATTGCTGTTCGCGCCATTTCTCCATTCCAAGAGGAGGGGCAACTAACCAACTTTAAGACGTCCTTGCTTTGTTGATGATTCACTCCATGGGAACTGATGCCCTAAGAAGAATGTTCAAAACGTTCAACATAGTCTGGCGACGAGACAGACTTGATGGTTTTAACAAGTACAAGATAATTACCAGTGAAAAAGTAAATGCGTCTTTTCTTTTTGAAAACCTCGCAGAGCCAATCTGTTACAACCGAAGTGTTCAGTGCATTGGCGAAAAGTGGTACACGCCATTTCTCACCTCCGATGGTCGGTAGATAATTTCCAAAAAAAAATGATTGTTTTGATTAACTGCAGCAAGACCTCCAAGAGCCGTATTGTCTTCTAAAATACTTCGCAGTGGCTTTTTTTGTTTGCGTATAAGTGTCATGTCTAATTCCTATAAATTTTGGGGTAAAAATTTGACTCCACAGCTAAACGCAAATCAAGTTTTTATTCTTTTGATGTCGATTTGCAAATGATTCTATGAACGCAGACTGTTGAAGTTGGTTTCTAAAAGCAATTAGGTCTGTTTTTTAAGTTGACACAGAGAATCTATGCTTTTTCTTTTGTAGACTATGGTTACAAAGAAGAGCGCCTTGCCACATAATTCTCTTTAAGTTAAAATTTTCATCTTTTTCAACTTTCAGTTTTCAGGCTCAATACCATGCGTTCACATCATCGTCAACTTCTCTGTGATGCTGTCTAGCATCTAGTTCCCGCTAATCATCTGCAGCAGCAAGAAGAATTATAATACTACTACGATTTCCATAAAGTTTACTGCTTTATTGGCTTTTGCCAGTGTCATTACATGTGTAATTCGTCGACAATAATTGTAGATTCTCTTAGGATCAATCCTCAGTGATTTTGCAATTGCTTGTGTTCCTTTTTAGATCTAGCTTCCCTAAGACTAATGACCAAATAGCTTGATGAAAACTAAGCCGTAAGTGCATTATAAACTTTAAACCTAATTGTTAACATCATGCCTGAAAGCAATACTCTATCTAAACAAACTTAGCAATATATACTGATTGTAACCGAGATAATATTTTATAAGTGAGGCGACATAATGTATCGTTGAACAATTTGTCTGACTTACTAAGACCTTGATAATTTAACACGAAATATCCACTCTACCACCTTCGGATCCACTCTTCTTCTGGTTTAAAATAACCAGAAACATAATTAAAAATGAAATTAAACTTAACTACACTACCAACTATAACAACTATCAGTATCACTTGACCTTTACGGCTTTCAACAAAAACAATTATTCCTCAAATAAACAAATCAGATGCACATCAACCCAACCTACCTATTTTTATCTCCTCTTAAGATTTGTAGTCATATTTGTACTATTGAAAAACTTTCCATATGTTCAAGAAGATCCCAGATAAACAACAATGGGAAGTCACCAAAATGCGCTAAGTTCAAAGTTGCAAGTTTTACCGCTAGCCACTGCCACGTCGCAATAGCAATCTTACCATCAAAATGAAGTGATTAACTTTGCTTTAGTATACAAGTTTGGCGGTATCAGTATGCTGTGAACAAGCTTAAACAAATCAAAACGTTACGTAACATTTAAGTAATAGTTTTTTAAAGCTGCTACAAATTATTATTCGCGTCAATCTCCAACTGTAAGTTTTTTCTGATGCCGAAATTTCTTAAAAAATTGACATTTTTGCATATCAATCGACAGCCACCTAAGCGTGGTGGTGCGGTTCCCGACACCGTTCGGGTTAGGTCAGAATGGCTGTTGGCTTTCCCGAGGTCCCAGTCACTTCGGGCAGTTCCCCTATACAAACCATTTTTTGCCGTGTTGCCCTCTGAACAACAGAAAAAGGGCAGCACGCAGCCCCTATTAAATCGGTCGAGCGTTTTCTCTCTTCTTCTCCTGTTTCTTTCTTTCCTGCCTTCTCACTCACTTTTTTCTCCTTATGAGCGACAACGTTTACTCACCCCTAGATTCATCTTTTCCTGTTCAGTGTGCGCTGGTAATATGATCTGAAGCGGCGGGTGGGTGCAAGGCTGCACCTGCTCTAAATGGGTCCATTTAAGGTGTTCACACTCCTCTTCTCTTAATTCAAAGCTCTTGGCAGCTCTTACCCCTGAAGCAGTTCTGCTGGCTGCGTCCTTGCTTCTTCTGGAGGTCCCTTACCTACTAACACTGTGTTTTCCTCTTCGGGCTCCTCCAGTTTGTATATCTCCACGTTTGACCTTGTCCATCTAGCCCATCCTTTGCCAATGCAGCGGTCCCGTCCCGTCCTCGTCTTCAAATACCCAACCCTTGTTCCGCCGCCTTGCATGTCCTCCCTATGCACTTTCACATGTTTCTGGCTGTTTTCCTATATCTCCTGCTTCTTTTTCTTCCTCCTGAACCGCTCAGGGCTCTTCAATGGAATACTGGAAGTCTCCAAGTCAGGAGACTGAACTATTAAACTTTATTTCGTTTCATCGTGTGGATCTTATTGGCATCCAGAAATCCAAATTTGACTCATCTTCCTCTTTCCGGATCCCTGAATTCTCTGCTCTACAATCTGATCGCACCCACTCCCGGTCTAGCATTCTTTCTCCCGATGATACACATGCTAGCGGTGGCGTCATTATTTTTGTCAGGCAGAGTTTTTCCTTCTTTGAACTTTTTATCTCCCCTCTTTCTTTGCCTGATTCTTATTTTAATTATGTATGGTTCAACATCTCACTAAACAACTCTTCCTCGGTCTTTTTTCTCAATGTTTATGCCCCCCTATTTGCTTTTCTTCGGCGGATTGCAGAATGAACTCCTTTTATATCACCATTCTTTCCTCGTCCAGAAATCTCTTCATTCTGAGAGGACTTCAACTGCCATTACCCTATCTAGGACTCAAAAAGTTCTTCTAACTCCCATGGGGAGAAAGTATTCGATTGAGTCAATTCTTATGATATCCTTTCGGTAAATGATTCTGATACGCCAACGTTCTCCATTGCTCCTCTGGCAGTCGCTCCTTTTCCGACATCTCCTTTGCTCCCTCCTCTCATGCCCTCTCTTGCTCTTGGAAGTGGATCAGGACTTGGGCTCTGATCACCTACTTATTCCATTAACCGTCCCTTTGTTCTTCCGTCCCAAAAAACGTTCCCATTGCTTAATTTTCAGAAAGATCGTTGGGATGATTTTGCTTTTTACTTTGACTCTCATTGTCCTTCTGCGGAAGAATACTCGTCTCTTTCCCTTTCCTCTGCGGCTGCTGCTGCTTTCTTCACTTCTCTGGCACTGAATGCGGCTAAATTTTTATTTCTTTTGGCCGCATTAAACGCCAACCTCAAGCCTGCTTGATTTTGCTTTTTACTTTGACTCTCATTGTCCTTCTGCGGAAGAATACTCGTCTCTTTCCCTTTCCTCTGCGGCTGCTGCTGCTTTCTTCACTTCTCTGGCACTGAATGCGGCTAAATTTTTATTTCTTTTGGCCGCATTAAACGCCAACCTCAAGCCTGCTTGATTTTGCTTTTTACTTTGACTCTCATTGTCCTTCTGCGGAAGAATACTCGTCTCTTTCCCTTTCCTCTGCTGCTGCTGCTTTCTTCACTTCTCTGGCACTGAATGCGGCTAAATTTTTATTTCTTTAGGCCGCATTAAACGCCAACCTCAAGCCTGCTGATCTCCTAAAGTGGAAGAAGCGGTTAGCAAAAGACGTAAAGCTTTTGCTGTCGCTCATAGAAGTGATAAAGGTCGTCAGGCTTACATCTACGCTTCTTGGCATGCCTGGTCTGTCATCAACAAAGGCAAGGGTGGGCAACATGCTCATTTCTCTTAGATCGGACCCTAAATCTGTGTATTTTTTCTTCGTTTTGTGGCTGAGTCTTCTTTCTCATTTTCCTTTTCCCTAACTTTTCCAACTGTTCCTCTAATCGGCTTCGGTTTTCGCCGACTATCTGAGATCCCGCTTTTCTATTTCCCAGCCAAAGACCTTGTGTAACAAAACCAGAGGCTTCCTGTCCGAGCTCCGCGGAGCCACTTGCCCTGAGAAGTCTCATTCTTCTTTTTGCTCCCCCTTCTCCCCCGCCGAATTTTTTTGCGGCTGCCACAAACCTCTTTTCGTCTACCGCCACTGTCCCAGACAAAGTTGTCTACTTTCTGGCATGGATTTACTTCTACACATTTGTAATCTTTCTTGGTCTTTGCATTCCTTTCTTCCACCTGCCGACTCTCCTGCTTCCTTTCGCTCCGTCTTTCTCACCTCCTGCGTCTCAAAACCTTTTGAACGTATCATTCTATCGCTTCTGCTCTTTCCGGAATCTAATTCCTTTCTCTCTCTCCGCCAAGCTGGTTTCCACCCTGGACAGTCTACTCTTTATCAAATTCTTTATCTTTCACAGTTCATTTCGAATGGGTTTAACAAATTCAAGCCTGGCTCTCGAACGATTCTTGCGATTGACTTCTCGAAAGTTTTCGACTCTGTCTGGCACTCCTCCCTTTTTCACAAAATTATTTCGGCTGGCTTCCCTCCTTGCTTTACTCGTTGGACTCAATCTTTTCTTTCTGATAGCGCGCTTGTGCGTTTTTTTTAAATCACAATTTTTGCTACTTTTGAGTCCGTTGATGTGTTCCGCAGGGATCCATTCTGGCCCCAGTACTTTGATCTCTTTTCATCAATAATCTTCCTGCTTCTTTGCCTTCTTCCATCAGCTGTTTTCTTTATACTGACAACGTGGGCATTTGTCCCTTCTCTGTCCCTGCTGCGGTGAGGTCACACAAGGAGCTTTGATCGGACTGGAGCGCTGGTCTGAATACTGACAGTGTCTTCTTCTCAATACTAGCAGATGTGAGGCCTCTTTCTTCTCAGTGGATCCCACCAAGCTGACACTAAGCTCTACATCTTTTTATTTAACTTCCCTTCCGCTTCAATCCCACTCCACGTTTCCTTGAGGCCACTTTCGACCGCACTCTTTCTTTTTCTAAACATGTATTTTCGCTGAAGGCCAAGCTCTTCCCTTGTCTAAAGACCTTACGCTGTATCTCTGCTTCCTCCTGTGGCCCCTCGAAGTAGCCCCCCTCTCTTCTATATAAAGCTTTTCTTTGGCCTTTTCTCACTTATTCTTCGTCTGGATGATTTCCTTGTTTTAGCGTTACCAATTTGGAAGTCTTCACCGAGCAGCTAATCGCAAAATTACTGGCTGCTTGCTGCCTCCCCTATCCCTTATTTTCTCGTTCTGAGACGTCTCTACCTCACCAACGAGTCATTCTTACTCATTTCGCCCTGTCATCTTATAAGCAGGCTCTTTGTCTCCCAACTCCTTTTCCATTTCGGGTTTGGCCAGACTTGGAGTAAAACCAAAATTCTTCAGGTCTTCTTGGAGAGCTTTTTTGTCCACTCACCCGCTCATGCTTTCTCCTACTTTTTTTAGGGAGGTTCTTTTTGCATGCCCTCCATCTCCCCCGTGGGAGCCCCTTTTTTACGGTAGAATCCACCCTTTTCTCTCCACGCAAAACTGTGCAAAATGTATGCTGTTCACATTTATCTTAGGCTGAGTTCGCCTGCAACCGAAAGAGTAGTCAAATGAACTAATGAAAAATTGTTATTAATTGATGGCTATTCAATCTACTCCAATCACGTTGGTAAAGTAAGAACTTTGCTTCAAATAAAAAATTGTTCTCTTACATTAAAGATTTTCATAAATACTGTTGCTGTGTTATTTGTCTGATTTTTGAGATTACTTGCAAATGTCTCATGCTGTTTTAGTTTTTTTGAATGTTTTATCAAAAGGAAGAATTTTTCCGCGAGCTTTTTTCCGATAACAGAAGTAAAGTTTTTTTAGAAAAATTTTAGGCGTCTTTTAACATGTCAACTGGACCCTATTTTTCTATTCCTTTTAATTTAAAAGTGATGGTAACTCAAAAAGATTTTATGTGCTTGTAAGTCCTTACTTCTAAGTAGTCTATTTTTAAAAAATGTTCTTTGTTTCTTTTTTTAATAAGGGTAAGGTAATTGATTGCTTTTGTCTGCGGTGGGCAAGAGCCACATCTTGGCAAGAAAGAGAAGGATCAGGGAGAGAGCACCGAGCACAAAGAGGGATCTTCACCGTTGAAGGAAAATCGGCTTACACGTAGAGAAGATGTCAAGCAGAGAAAGCCTCCCTCGGGCAAAAAGGAAAGGCATGGGCAGGTGAATGGACGCACATTCTCTAGGAGGATCTGGAAAGTCTACCGTAGGTTTCACTCTAAGTCTGGCCAAATTTCAATTGGGAAAGAAGGTTGGGAGACAAAGGACCTGCTTATAAGAAGACAAAGTGAAATGTTTGTAGCAACGCTTGGAAGTAGAATCGCTTTAGAGAGGAAATAAGGGATAGGGGAGGACGAGAGAAAATCGATGAAGGCACAACTGGTCGCACGGTGAAGGCGTTCCAACTTTATAATGTTGATAGCGCTGAGACATGAAAACCATCCGGTGGTGGCATAACCGATTACGAGCCGAAAAAAAGCATTGTGCAGAGAGAAGGAAATTACTCGGAGGGGCTCTAGGAGGAAAAGGGATATCGCTGAAAGCCTTGGGACGAGGGAACAACTTGGCCTTTAGCAAAGGTACCTGTGCAGAAAAGAAACAAGTGCGGGCAAAGATGAACCCTAGAAAAGTGGAAGTAGGATTGAAGCGGAGAGGGCAGGTGAAAAAGGAGAGGCGGGGATGGAAATTAGCTTGATGTAGATCTACCAAGAAGAAGGAGGCCTCACATCTGATAGGATTGAAAGAAAAACACCAGCACTTACTTCAAATCAGGGCTTCTTGTGTGGTCTCTGCAGCAGCAGGTGCTGATGGGGAGAAAGATAAAATGCCCAGGTCATTAGCATAAAGAGAGCAGCTGACATAAGAAGATAGAGACACGTGGAGATTGTTGATAAAAAAGTGAAAAGAACAGTGGCAAAATCGGATCGTTACGAAACATTTTAACAGAATCGAAAACATTGAGTAGCTTGATTGTAAAATATGACGCAAGCGCGCCTGTTAGAAAGCAAAAATAGAGTTCGTCTTACAAAACAAGGAGAGAGGCCTGTCCAAAAAATTTGAGAAAAAGAGTGGGGTGTTAGAAAAAGTCGAAGCCTTTAGAGAAATCAGTATTAGAAAAGACTGCCCGAAAACTCGTCTTTGGGTTATTAAGCCCATCCGAAATATACTAAAAAAGATTAAAAAATTGATTAATAGTGGATCTACCATGGCGAAAACCGGCCTCACGGGGAAAGAAAATGGAGTTAGACTCCAGAAACAAGAGTAAACGTCTTTTTTTTTACCACTTCTTACACTTCAGAAGACCGTCCTGCTGGAGTTTGGCATTGGACGTGGCCGAAAGGAATAAAAGATTTAGCCATATTCAGTGCCAAAAAGTTAAAGAGTTCAGCAGCAGAAGAAAGAGTAAGAAAAGAGTATTTCTTTGCTGACGGGTAGTGCATATCGATGTAAAAAACAAGTCATCCCAATACGATTTCTGGAAATTGGAGAAAGAGAGACCCTCATTGGGGCCGGAGAGTGGAGAAAGAGAAAAAGTATAAGGAATTCGAAGGTGATGTGAACCCTGGTTTTAAAGCACCTCCCAGTAGCAGGAAAGAGTAAGAGGGGGAGCGAACGAGATCTTAGGAAAGGAGCAACTACTAAAGGAACAATAAAGAAGAGTAGGGATATCAGGGTCATTGAAAGGATAAAGGTTAGGGAGATGACCTGACTAAATATTTTTCACGAATGTCTGAAGTACCTCTTGAGTTCCAAAGAGAGTGACTGCAGTTAAAGTGTCCAGAAAGAAGAGATTTCTAAAGAAACGGAGTATAGAAAGAAAAAAGGAATCAGTTCTACCATCCACCAAAATAGAGCAAATCGCTGATGCGTACATATTTACGAAAAAGGAAAACAAGAAATTGTTCTAGGAAATGTTGAACCCCGCACAGTTGGAGTAGGGACCAAGCGAAGAGAGAGAGAAGAGGCTGAAAGTACAGAAAAGGAAGGGCGTGCCTGACGAAGATGACTAAACCGCCGCTAGCGTACAAGTCATCACGCGAAAGAAAGTCAGATCGGGAGTGAGTGGGATTAGATTGCAGAGCAGACTATTCAGGGTTCTTGAAAACTGAAAAATAGTAGAGATTGGATTCCTGGATACAGATCAGGTCGACAGGAAAAAAACGAAAGAAAGTGAAGAAGTCAACACTCCATGCACGAATAACTCTTGCGTTCCATTGGAAAACCCTAAGCGATCCAGGCAGGAAAAGAATGGAGGGGGCATGAAAGACAAGCCGGAAGCGATGGAAAATTGGGAGAAAGCAGACGGAGAAGTTAATGACAGACAAGAAGGAGAGTAAGTGGTTTTTTGAGTGAGGGGTGAAGCAAAGAGTTGCATTGGCAGTGGATATTTGGTGATTTGTTGTAAACAGTGGAGGTATACGTGCTGGAGGACCCCAGAGAAGATGACAGCGTTGCTGGCGTGGTGACTCCCAGGAAAATCCGAGATGCATCAAGGGGAAGAGTTCCAAAAATGAGAACGGGAGAGGAAGTTAAACTTCGAACAATAGAGAAAGGTGCACCTTCAATGTACTCATTTAGAGCATAAAATACAGCATTGCATTCAACTGCCTCTCCATGCCACATTGCCGGCACATACAGACCAGGAAAAGAAAGGATCAGGATTTGGATAAACGTTGCCGCTCATCAGAAGTAGAATAAGAAGGAGAAGGAGAGAGAAAAAAGGTAGGAGAGCAAAAGAAGAAAAAGCGGACGACTGAATTTAGAAAGAGTGAATACTGTCCTTTTGAGTTCGTAACACTGTAAAAAATATTTAGTTCGGGGAAAGTCCGGGAAATCTGAGATCCTCGGGGAGGCTAGCATCTATTTTGATCCAACCTGATAGTGTCGGGGATCGATCGTTGAGGCGGCTATTGATTTTCGAAACTATGTGTGTCTTCAAATTAACAGTAACTTGCAGTACTCTTTTTTTGCAAAAGATAACTAGGGCACTTTTTACAGACTGAGGTGGGCAACCGCTAGTAACGAATATGACTTGTCTGGATTTGTTTCCAACTGTTGCTGATTTAAATTTTGTGTTTAATTGATCAACATGTTTAAAGTGAATTATCACTTTAATAGCACAATTGTGCATTAAATCTGCTACACATGGCCTACGAAACAGCTTATATAGAGATGATAGTATTGCACCTGCAGTTACCATATATTTTGCAGCATCAAACAATAAATGATGGAGTTTGTCTTGATGCAAAGAGATCTAACAACTTCGTCAACTGATTGAGCAATGCTGTTGCTATTTGGCGTTGTCAGTCGTATAAATAAATGACGTGAAGTGTTTCTAAGCTTCCAACCAGAATATTATGTTTAAATACTATATTTCAGATAGAGTGCTCTCATCAACAACCAGAAAAATTTGTTTGGCATATACAGCATTTTTTCTGCTGTAATTCATCTGCGCTTAATTGCAGTAATGTTTTTCTATAATTAGTTTCAGATGGCAAACAGTAAGCAATATCGTGAAAGAGGTTTTTGATATGCTTGCTATTTAGCTTGTAACCTACTAAAGAATATGAAGTGACAGAAATTAAAGTTGCAACTTCTCAAAAACGTTTATAAAGTGTTTGGGATTAATAATTCAGATCTGCTGCCTAACGCTTTTTGCTGTTTGGACGTATTTCAATGACTTTCAACAAGAAAGCGTTTGTTACAAGAAACCATACAGCTGCACAAAATACAATATAATTTGTTGTTGGGACTTTTCAAAATTTCTTTAGTCAAGTCTTGACGTAGGAATTGAATTTTAAATGTTTTCATAGCCTTTACTTTTGGCTTCATTTGTAAACATAACTCACAAAAAAAAACAAAATTTAAATATATCACGCCACCCTTTTGACAGCTGATTCCACTGTAGAATAGTAAAATACCATCGGTTGGAGAGCTTGCACACTGCACCTGCGTAAATACACAGTGTTGCACCTCCTAATTGTCGCAACTATTCGATGGCAACATTGTTGCACATAAATTTTGTATGACTTTGATTATTGAACCACAAACGTGTAATTGTGGCAAGAAGTAGCCATCATTACCGTACAAAAAATTGGCAAACATTGCAAGTTAAAGCAAAAAATTTAGTAAGTTTTATGATAGTTATCAGTTTTTCTCATCTATACAAAAGAAACATTTTGACTAGCAATGTTAATTACAAAAAGATAACTATTACCCTAAAAAATTGACTTTTTATTGACCTATCGAAATAATAATATAAAATTTAATCTTTGTATCCAGAATTCTTACAAAAAATCGCGCCACACAAGCTTACTAACAAAAAATTGACTTTAATAAAAAAACTAAAAAGTTCCGACTAAGCCTCTTGTAAAATTGTAGTTGCAATTATGACTTCATCATCTATTTAACTTTATCTGTACTCCAACAGCTAATAAAACACTGTTGGATTACTATGAGCTCTAATAAACATAATAAAATTTTACCAACCTACAACAGACTAACCAAACTGGTATCTGTGACGATTACACAGTGGGTCAGTGAGATCCTGAAAAGATATGACAAAAAAATATAAAGTGGTTGGAAAAGGAATAACTTATTTTGCACACTCTACACAGCTAAACTTGCACAGAAACGGACGTAAAATGCAATTATTTAGATCATAACAATCTAAGTAACTTCAATCACTGTTTTCTCACTAAGGTGTTGGCGTATTCATTTTTCTACATTTTGATTTTTTGAATGCAGGAAAGTTTGTACTGTAAGGTTAAGTTTGAATTTACCAAAAAATACAGGTTTGCTATGAATAAATCGATAAAACAAAAGAAAATGTCGAATGGCGTTAGTGGTGATCATGGTTTGGAACGTAAAACTTAGTAGGTATTATCTCAAAAAGAAGAAGTGCTAAAAATTACAAAAATATGATAAGTTTATCAAGATTGGCTTGATTGAAAGTACTTCGATTGATTACAAGCAATTTACACTGACAAATAAGGTAGTGTCATTGGATTTTTGTTTCGTTTAAACGTACCGTGCTGGGTGGACGGAAAAACTGTTTCGAATAGGGTTGAAATCAGAAAAAAAAGCAGTTTTACCAATGGCTGCAGTAGGGCAAAAAGCATAGGAAATTTGGCCCACATATCGCCCAAGAAAAAGAAGCAAAATTTGCTAATTGTACTCATAGCAATAATCACTCGTAATAAACGATTCTCTGACATAACCATTGAAATTTTGTAATCAGTGTGGCGTAGAGGAAATGCATGATATTAGGATAAATTACCTGCTTTTCATCAAAGCAACATTGTTTACCAATTTCTGTGCCACTGCGATAGTCGGTACGTGGGTCGTACGTCTCAAAGGCTACAACAGAGGATTAAGCACGTGCCGAAAACCTTTCTCCAGGAGCATATTTCTTAGGACCGAAGCACATTGGCCCGCTCTTGCAAGCCTATCAGAAGCTTTAAAGCTGAAATTTCCTTTTCTGCCATAGGACAACATCTTTTACAAAACCTTACATGCGCACATGAATATAATGATAACAAATTTTCTATTCTTGCCCGTGGCCGTACTTCTTTTCACCTTTCCGCCCTTGAAGCCACGTACATCAAAACATCCAAACCAAATTTATGCAAACAAAAGGAATTCGTTTATGGTTTAAAAATCACACATTAGTTTCCGCTCCTTCTATTGGTCGCTTCTTTTACCAATCATGAGAGAGCTTTTCCTTTTTTCTTTTTCGTCAACTGTGTCTCTATAGATAAGCGATTTACTTCACCTTTTCGCTCTATTTCTGACGGATTCTCTTGAAAAGTGTCAGAAGAAAAGCTTCGAGAATGAATACTCTACTTTCTGCACTTTTCAAATTCTGTACCACCAATCAACTCTTCAGATAAATGAATGCTTTTAAAAAATAAATGCTTAAAAATAATCAAGTTTTTTAAAGCTAAGTTAGGTGGAATATCACAAATTTCTTTATCCAAAGCAAAGTTTTTATGTCATGTAAAAATTTTCAACATTGTTTTCATGCTTAACAATTTTTGAGTAAATAAAGAAAACAAATTACAAAATCTATATTTATTACTACTTTATGGGGCTCGATTTTGTTGGAAAACAATTTGGCACATGCTGACTTTTGCTTGTGTACAAAATTTCTAGCTGCTTGAAAGATATATGAATTTCAAGAAATTTTTGCCATGATGATTTCATTGTGATGTCATCATCGTTTGATGGTATTTAATCGAGCCATGTTTACATTTCTACGCTCAATACAGGGTGTTTCAAAAGTCACGCCCGATTTTTAACTGCATAAAATCGGGCGTAACTTTTGAAACACCTTGTAGTTTTGGAGGAGTTTAACCCATACACACACACACACACACACTGAGATTCAACGTTGTGCTTTATGCAACAGGTTTTGTTTTCTGACAACTGTGTTGGTTTTCAAAATATTTAAAAGATTTTTCACTATCCCTCAAGCCATTGATTTTTTTTGAAAATTTTTTCAACATTTTGGGAAGATGATTGCAATAAACCTTGCTTTTATAAAATTATTAACTAATAAAAAAGGCATCATAAAACACATGCTATCTTGTTGCTGCATACTCATAGCACGCTTGTTTCCTCACTTAAAATAGTTTGTGATAACTACGTTGTATCAATTCAATGGTCACTTCTACTAACTTAATTTATGAGTATGCTTTGCCAGTGAATTAAATTGCTTTTGTTTCACATGTTTTTACCAATTGTTTTTCTTTTTCTAGATCAATCAAAAAAAATTTGTAAGTCAAAGAAGTGGAAAATGTTGCTTAAAATTGTGAAACCAGTCAATTATCCTTTTTTTTTCAAAAAATGTATTGAGTGGTTGAAGGAACTAGGTTTGTATTATCATAACTGTTGTCATACTAATTATACTCGATTACAAAAATAAATAGTTGACCAAAAAATCATTCATTTTCATGCAATTTTTTGGCGCTTTTTGACTGACAAGTGTTTTTAGAGCTAAGACATTGATTGAGAAATTACTGAGAGAATTCTGCTGGGTTTCGTTGCTCTTATTACTGAGCGCCAAAAAAGAGATTTAGTAATATCATTTTTTAAAGTCTTATTGTATGACTTGATACGGGAATTAAGCCAGTGCCGTTGCTTTGAGGGCTGTGCCCTTCATTTCTTCGATTGTATTTGTTGTTTCTAGAATCTAGATGGCTGTTCAAATCGTTCGTTCGTTCGTATGACAATCTCATCAGAAGTTGCAGTTCATCAGATATCGTTTGAGCATAGGGTTGTCAACATCGGTTAGGTTGCAGGGAGGTCCTATTGATTTGCAGTCATTGACAATGTGGTATGCAGTTTGGGGTTCTCCACATTGGCATAGATTGTCATTACCAAATCCCCATTTCACCATTGAGTCACCAAATTTTCCTATTCCGGTTCGCAATCTATTTAGTTGGACCCAGGCTTTTCGTGGGAGGCAGTGTCCTAGGGGTTTGTTTGACCAGTCTTGGATGTGTGGTTGCAGTTTATGTGGTATTGGTTCTTGTTCAAATCAATTTTGGGACACTATCTTACATTATTTATGTCGGCAATTTGTTGACATAACGTTCTGCAACTCTAGAAACTAGCTACTCGCAACTCGAGTTATAAAGCTCCTTGATTTAGTGTTGTCCATTTACTTTCAACATTAAGTGATAAAATACCATGGCTTATATTTTCAAGTATGCGATTTCACTAACTCTCTTTTCAAACGAAAATACTTTTTCAATATTAAGCTTTCATAAAATGGTTCTGTAGAACATCTACGCGTGAAATAGCTTTTTGTTTACATAAACGATCAATACTAAAAGGATCACGATTTAATGCCACCTTCTTTATTAGTTTTGGCGAATTCACTGAATTAATTCCACCAACTGCAAAGTGGATGCTTTTACTACCACATCTAGAAATATTTCTTTCAGTCAAGTGCAAAACGCTACTAGCTTACAATTAATTTTTAACTCGTAAGCAAAATTAGTTTTCCGAATAAGATTAATTAAATCATTTAATATTCATTCTATTTATCCGAATTACATTTAACGAAATCTTTTGTGGCACATTAGGCCAAATGAGTTAAAGCACGGTTTTATGGTGGCACTTATCGCTTGGCAGTGCGTCAAACATCATGATGACTGCCAGCTGTGTGTTGTAAAAAGCAATATCCTCTGCCAGGTTGCTTTGCCTGAGACAAAAATGTGCTGTGTCAACAGTAGTTGTATTGGCTCCTCATATTTCTCTGTAACAACCGAGGTTAAAGTAATGATTTCATATTAGTTCACCGTACAACAAATTACAAGCCCATCTTAGGTACAAGCAGTTACTGAAACAACTTGTCTACAGTTATGTAAGCATATTTATATAATGTAAAGATGATCATAATTTACTCGACATATGATATTTACAGATCAAAGAAATTAATCATCAGGTCTGCCTTACATCTCCCAGCATGTTACATAGCATCACTGAAGTAGAATTCGAACACCAAAAGCCACAGCCAAAACAGGCGGATGCTATCCTTTAATAGCATTCAATGATTAGCTCTCTACCTATTGCTCTTTCGTTTCGCAGCATATTACGTAACATTACTGAAGTGGAGTGGAATAAAAACATAAAAAATGTACTAAAAAAGCAGATGCTACTCTTTGATAGCGCCCGCCTTTTTTGGCAGGATGCCATAATTGGTTTTTTTATAAGATGTAATTTTAACATTTTATAATCAATATTATTGAATTTGTAATATTTATCTGTGTATATCCAGTGCTGTAGGCAAGACCGGTTCGTTGAATACCATGGTCAAGACCACGACCTAATTTATTTCAAGACTGAGACCGAGATCAAGACTAGTATTTTCGAGACCACTGTGTCCGAAAATACTGTACCAAGACTTTGGCCTCAAAATGCATACCGACACTAACACCTGTAAAATGTTGCAATGTATCCAAATAGCAGACCTGTACCAATATTTAAAGCTCAAGTCAAAAATAAACCAGAAAGAATTTTTACGCTTGACTTTTCGATGTTACCATTTTATTTCAAAACACGATGATCGATAACATCTCACGATTGAAAGCAAGACCTTTCAATCACAACTGCCATAAAAACGTCGTTTTAACCCCCTTAATCAGGGTGAAGACTGAATTGTAGGACGGTTCCTCTCTTTTGCACTCTTGATTAACTATGAGATATTTGCCTTGCAGAACATTCTTCTTTATCGAAAATCCTTCACACCATGTTCTATGAAAACAATTCCAGCCTTTTGTGGTTAGTGGTTTATTGGGAAAGACTTGATAGCCATCCTCAACCTCAGGATGTTTCGAATTTTATTTCAAGCAAATATGGTATAATTGCGCCCCAGTAAGTGTATTTGTGAGACGAAAAATGCAATTTTTTAAGAGATTTGTTTGGAGGTTGAAAAACACAATTATATCATTATTTTTAACTCTGCGATTAGCACCAACAAAATTTGTGATCGATTCGGTTAATCAACTTTAGTCAAAATCATTAAAGTGCAACTAGTGTCTGCTAAGTTTCATTTTTTTGTTTAAGTTGAAAACTAAAATCTGGATAGTCTCTGACGCATTTGGCACTAGCGAAGTGGTGTTCAGAGCAAAGTGTGCGACTGGGACCCCAACTTTTTACCAAATCTCTAAATCTTTACTCTTCAAAAAAAGTTTATCTTTTTCCCTACTAAAATGTGTTGAAAGCATATTTATTTCATTTGCAACATTCTTAAAGGTTTTTAACTTTAAGCAGTTGAAACTTGCTTATCTCAGCTTTTCCATTGATCAAAAAGTTTTGATTTCACGCAAGCATAAGAACATTAATTTCTTTGATGCTATGTATAAATATTTTAACTTCATTTTTAAAAAATGTTGCAGCAAGAGAGATAATAGCACGATGGGAAGCAAAGTATTGATTAAAATTGTTTGGGCAGAAAAATTTGCAAGATGTAAGACTTTAAAGTAGGAAAAACATAAATGGATTGATTTTTTGATCGAAATGGAGAAGAACATATTGCTTCTGCATTTTGTCTAACCAATAACTGCCTTTTAGCAAGTAATAACAATAAATTATAAAAAAATCTATTTAAGTAAAGTTACTGTCATTATAGGTACGAGCAATTTAATAATACATAAAAAGTTGTGGATATCTTTATTGATTGTAATTATTTTAAGCCTAAATTAAAAAATACCTGTTAAAATATCTAAGCTCTGTTTAGACTTTTTCAAAAACGTGTTTACAACCCCAATAAAATAATGTTTTTAGCAAATTGTAAACAATGTTATTCGTTCGAGAAGCCATTCAATCTAAAGCAGTGGTTCACTATCTATTTTTTGTCACGTACCTCTTTAAAAAAACTGTCAAACTTGCCGACCCCTCTTAAATTTTGGTTAGAATTCAATTAACATAAAGGGAAGTGACGTGATTTGGACCCTTAAACAAAATTTGCTCTAGACACTAGACTTTTGAAGAAAACTGAATAGATTCTGAGTTAAAGATATTTCAACGACTGCGCCATAAAACGGAGATGTAATTAGAAGCGTTAGCAAGGTAGTTAAAAAAATTTACATTTAAAGAAAAGTCTAATATGGCCCAATTTTGAAATCTGGTTCATAAGCTGGACTACTTCTGTTTTTCAATTGGGCCAGCTGCCACAACTTAAGCCTTGAAGACAAATACTATGTCAATGCTTCACAAGTAACAGTAAACGATGTATAGTTGCTTGCATATAATCGCTTTGAAGTTAAATCTTCATAAAATCTGAGAGACAAAGAATGCTATTGTTTAATTGTTTCGTTACTGGCGCCGTGGCGTAGTGGTTAGAGTGTTCGCTTCGGCAGACCGTGGGTTCATTTCCCAAGTCAAATCATACTCAGGGACGTTAAAAAATGGTATTAAGAGCCTTCCCAGCTGGGCGCTCAGCTAAAAAAGAATAATGTGGAAAACAAGCCGGTAAGCTTACTTGTTGTCTCCTTGGGCAAGACTTTTAACTTGATGTCTCCATCTTTGTTTGGCTGTCTGATGGCGGGCCAAGAAGTCTACCGGCTTTGGTAGATCAGTCTAACTGAATACTTGCAAAAAGAGCTATGAGAAGCTCTGAAGAAAATTGAAAAATTTTGTAGAGAAAACTCTCAGAAATCTGAGAAATTTCTCCACAAAATAAAAGGTATTGCCCATACGAAGAAGAATTGTTTATTTTGCGTTAAGAAAATTATGCTAAGCTTTGCGTTGTTATACCATCAAAACTTAATTATGGAGCGAGTAAATGCGTCAGACAAAAACTAAACTAGCACAACAAAAATTTAGGATTTATTATCCTTCAAACTGGCAAGGTAATTTATTTCATAAATACGATGGAGTTTTTCCGAAAAAAAATTTAAATGCCAAGACAAGTATCTGGTACAGTTAGTCAAATATCCAATTCAATTAGGTAGTTCTTTTGGTTTCGGGCCAATTGATTTTTCCAGTTTTTACAAAAATAAAGATCGAATCACCACACAGTATAGGAACGGGGGCCAATGAAAATTACAAATAAACGTGCATACCAAAACTATTGTCCAAGCAAAATCTTCTTGTACTGCAAATGAATAGGTGGACAAACATGCGACTTAATGCATACACAAACTACAGCACAATTAACCCTTATCTGCAGAGCAACTAATCACCTCATTAAAAGAATAAAAAGAAATGGTGTTAGTAATTTGTAAAATAAATTCTCAAAACATAAATTACTGCCAGTACGATATCTTAAATTAGGTCTGATTTCAAAAATATAATTTGTTTGCTCTCTCAGGTCAAGTTTTTGAGGTATCAAAAAAATTCAATACGTATTGTAGCCTTAATGAATGAATATGATTTTCTTTTTGACTTACCTTGATTTTAGGTGCAAGGTTTTTAAGTTTTGACTTACCTTTAACACTGCTAATTTTAATTCATTGGTTGTGTGTTGCATGTCTTAACTGTCCGTTGGTTATTGGTTATTGGTTATTAATGCCATTGTTAGCATCGTTTATGTACGGTGCTGTACCTTTTTGCATGCACAATAAGTGGTACAAGTACGTGGTCTTCCGTATGACACTTCTATTTAACCTGATTAAATTTTAAGGTTAGAGTGCTTTTTGGACAGAGAAATTGTTTATTTGCCTGAACTTAATCAAAAATTTGTGTGTGATGGGATCTAATTTGTGATCCGTGTTGGTTTCTGAGTTGAATCTATACAGATGGCGAATTAAGTGAGGGGTTACATTATACTTACCTATGGTACAGTTTATGTTGGTTTTGAAGAATTTTGGTTATTGCTGCATTATTGAAAATGTGTTGTTGAAACAAGCTAAATGCTTTCTGCTATATCTGTGGCAAATACACAACAAAACATTGCAGTCAAGCCATCACCAATAACAAAAAGCGTGCTTATCTTGCCTACCTCGAAATAATTTTGGGTGATCAACACAAGCCTTAAGCATTGCGTATTGTAGGTAAACTTTGAGCTTGTACAACAAAGGGTTAAACGATAGAAGGAAAAGTCTAAGGTCTGTTGTTCTAAAAGTTCACTATAATGATTGATATTTTTGTGCAATGAAAAAGAAAGGTATCAATAGGAAGAATAGAAATTCCTTGACATATCCGAACTTAAGGCCACAGTTAGACCAGCTTTTCACAGTGAACAATTTTTTGATCTATTTTTGAAGGCTGGCCAAAAGTGGAATCTTCTATCTCAAGTGAAGAAGAGAGTCTATCAGCCGACAATGATAACACACCTTTGCAGATAATAAGTTTATCTCCATCTCTTCTGTTCCCGCTACTCTTCTTTTAGGAAAAACCCAATGATTTGAGAAGAAAGCTGAATCTTTCTAAAGGGTTATCTGAACTGTTGGCTTCAAAAGCGAATAGAATTTCTTGAAATTAGTGAGGTACGCTCTCTTCACTTTTTGACCGAAACATCATGACGAATTCTCGTCGTATTTAACTCGAGAAAATGAGATAGTATTAACAACGTTAAAGGTCTCCTAAAATGGCTTTGTGTTTCAGAATGCAGTCCTAAAGATTAGTAATCTTTTAATGATAGCGGTAAAAGAATACGTTTTTCAATATGATGTGACGCTTTTATATCCATCCCTTTAGGGCCCTCAACCACTTTAAATGAAAAATGTAGTAAAATCAATTAAGTACCAGAAAAATTTTTATTCTGCGAACATAACTAGTTTTTGTGTTGATTTGAAAATGGTTGCGTTTCTACTTAGGTTGCAAAGTGGCTATTATTCATACTGTGATGCTTGCGGACCAGCAGAGGTGAAACCTAGCACTGAAAAAATTGCGACTGATCAGTAAAAAAAAATTGTCAGGCTACTTGGTGTTAAATACGCTCATGCTCATCTTCTACTGGTGAAATCATAAAAAGTTTTACCTCCTCTTCTTATCAAAATGCACCATGAACAATTTGTGAAAGCATTGTTTTTAATATACAATATTTGTATCTGATTTTAGGAATTAACAATAGAAAAATCAAAACGTGGTATTTTTGATAGCCTTCATTTCAGAAAACTAATTATGATCATAACTTAACAAATTTTATGAATAAAAAAAGAATCCTATGCCTGATATGCTTTTGCGAAAGTTGTAATTTGGTTTCAATAAAAAAGCAAAGGAGCTAGGACCAATATACTAAGCATATAACAATTAATCGGTGACAACGTGAGTATTAAGTTTTGTTTCCTGTACGGCCACTAGACTATGTGCTTGAAATTCGGAAAGTTAAATGTTGAACAAAATGAGTATTGTCATCAAAATGTCAGTGCCATGAAAGTACGGTATCAAGAGAGGTGTAATACTGCCGTCCTGGCTGATTGTTGTTTGTCAATTAAACCCGACAATTATTTTTATCTCACATTCTCGAAAATCTTTAAAACACAAATACATGGGTAATATTTGACCATCTTTAAGGACCTATTGCGTGTTGGGTGTGATGCATTGCGTGGGTTTTTTGTTGAATAAATAGAAAAATGAATATACATAAGTGTTCATAAAATACTGTCTTTGACACCAAGAAAAATATATTTTTATTTGGCAAGTGTAATCTTATAATCAAAAAAAGAAAAGAAAATGACGAGGATCTGGATTTGTAAATGTGGACCACAGCATATTTAGATAGAGCATCAAATCTAGCATTTTAGTTTGGGAGGATCAACTTAGAGACATATTTTTCGAAAATCAATTATTTACAAACAATTGTCTTGCTCATTTTAGCCGTGCCATCTTTTTTCAAATTTTGAAACTTTGAGGTGTTTTTTGGAGACCAATTTTTTGGAAGCAATTATTTTTTAAAAAATGAAAATTTAGAGGGACTGCATCCCCCTTTGCCTTTACACATCTCTGCTTATAACTCACACCATTAAAAGATTTTAACATCATTATTCAGTTTTATCGCCACAAAAGCGAAGAATCTTGTCAGGCAAAGGTAAGTGGCTACACAGGAGGTCTTGTTCTTCTTCTTTGTCTTTCGGCTTTTCCCGATTAGGGGTCGCCACAGCAGATAACCTGCATTTTTATACACATGAGATCAATTCAATGAAACCATTTATTACTGCATTTGTAAAAGATGGGTACCGTAGGTTTGTTGGTTGTGTAAGTAAAAGTAAGTAGGTTTGTTGTAAAAGTAAGTGGCTGCACTTGGGATCAATTCAATAAGAGCAATTATCTCTTGATTCGTAAGAGATAGGTAGCGTAGATTTGTTAGTTGTGAGCAGGGCTGGGGAGTCGGTGGTCTGAACTTCCGACTCCGACTCCGACTCCTGGGAATATGAAAGGTCCGACTCCGACTCCTGCTTGCTAATACTAATAGCAAATATTCTTATATTTTCTTTTACCATCAATATATAAATCAAATTTGCATGTCATCATTACTACCAAGTGAATCATCAGGCTAATTTTAGAGGTCTGAATTTCTTTATGGTTATAGCTATGCCCTCTTCGCTTT
The DNA here is from genome assembly GCA_963675345.1 of Trididemnum clinides. Classification (NCBI taxonomy): domain Eukaryota; kingdom Metazoa; phylum Chordata; class Ascidiacea; order Aplousobranchia; family Didemnidae; genus Trididemnum; species Trididemnum clinides. Next base: position 49,861,649 of record OY776284.1, on the reverse strand, counting down.
AATAAAAAATTTATTTACAGAATATATTGACTAATTATTTGTATTATAAGTTATAACTATTGACACACTGCCAAGGACACATATCACTAATAGCTAATTTTTGCCATTTTTTGGGGCTTCAGGAGTCGGAGTCGGCCAATTTTTGCCGACTCCGACTCCTGAAGCCCCAAAAATGCCCCGACTCCGACTCTTCGACTCCGACTCCCCAGCCCTGGTTGTGTGTACCATACTTTCTTCACTATTGTGCTATGAAAATTAGATATCTAAGCTATTGCTGTTATTGACAATATTCTGATGTCACAACTGATAATCTAGTACCACTAATGGCATCAATAAAAATTAATTTTATAGTTAATTATACAAGCGGTCATGAAAACATGATCAAAAACTGTACGGAATTATCAATAGATTTAGCTTTATCAAAATTTATTAAAGCAGTCATGGACCCTCGGAAACCTCCTCAAGAACTCCCAAGGGTTCTGAGAACTCCAGATCAAGAGCCACTGCTTTAGAGCATTACTGCAAAAAGTGGAACTTGATGCAACCTATTAGATTTTATCAGTGTAGTTGGACACTGACAAACAATTTCATTCTTGGCCAGGTTCAACAGAAAACTGAGTGAGAAAATTATAACTAAAAAGCATAAGTTTAACAAAAAGTTCTGAATTTACGATTTTGGAACAGACCTAACTCTCCATTTATTACACCAAAGACGCTTGATAGAATTTTCATCAGCATTTATACACTTGTCGGATGATAAATCAAAGCTGATACTTGTATGAATACGTTTACAGAACTGCGGAACGAAAGATCATAACATTTGATATTGCTGATCAATTAATTTCGAAGGATGATGGGTCTCTCTGGGATTTGTTTGTCAACCTTTATTCCAGTGCTGTAGCTTGTGTGAAGATCTTTTTAGGTAATAGATTGATGCTATTTTATTGATTATGAAATCACACAGTGGTAACAGAGTAAAATAGATGTGCAGTACACATGGCAATCATGCTGAAACTTTTCAGTAAGTGCTTTGTGTCCTGTTTTGCCAATTATTTTTGTCACATGCTAAACGCCGCTGTTGCTGTACTGCAGTTTATTACAATTGCCCTTTAATTAATGAAGAAGATAATTTCTAAACTCAGTAAGTATTGACTAATCACTGCAATAGAAAAATTAATCAAAGCAATTTTGTAGAAGTAAATTTTTTCCATAATTTATTAACGGTTCAAACACCAATTGGTATGAGCTGCCATTGACACCATTTTTTCTTAAATAAATACATCAACTCCTTTTAAAGTTTTGGCAAGGCATTCATTCATTCATTTCGGTCATTAGTTCATTTCTTGGACTTGAGTTGATGCAAAATTGTTCTATAAATTACAAGCCACGTCGTCTGCAGAGCACGCGTTACAAACTTTGATGTGTACAAAAGAAACAGTGTGAGAATAGTATCGAAAAGTTGTAATAAGTTGATAGCTATGGCATAGCGGAATCTCGTCCCAAAACAATATTTAAATTAAGCGGTGGTTGATACAAAATTTTTGAAGTGGAGGGTGTAGCTCCTATATTCTGGTTTTGTTTCCCTTTCGTGAATTTCATTACGTACAGTATGGAGAAACAAAATCAAAGTTGGAGTTGGGTGCCACAATTGGGATTGAGTTAATGATTACAGGAATTGTCTCTTCAATGGCAAGCCTATTTGCAGCTTCGTGAAATAGCTCTTCGATAAAAACTTGTTGCGCTCTCTTTAGTAATTGTATTTGTGACCTCAAGTCTCTAGCTAAGCCTATAGCCGCGGGCCTGACATAAGAGTAGCCAGAGTGAGCAGAAGTGACGATGTTTCGCAACTTTTTGAATCGGGTAAAGCTAAAAACAGTTTCTTTGCAACATAGCCAAAGATTTTTGAGCCAACTGCTCGATTTCAAAAAGGGGTTGGTTTGTTTTCTTTTAATTTTAAATCTTAACTTCTTTTAGAACTACTATCAAAAACAAGGTCACCATTTATTCGGTTGTTGCATTGAAGAGCGTTAATTTTTACAATGCTCTATAAGTGGTTAAATGTCTGACTTTGACTTATTTACTGCATTAGTATTTTCACATAAACAGCAGCTCAAAAATATTTAAAAAGTTTTGTTCAATTGTAAAGTACTGCAGTTTTCTGTAAGTTGAAATAGCTAACTGACACTGCTTAATGAAACTTAGCAGCCGACGGTTTTATGACAATACAACTAAAATTTTGCATCTTGGTTCATAAAAAAGTGCAGTGACGTGTATGCAGCAAATAAGGCCCAGGGCCCCATCTCCTAGATAGATAAAAGTGTGCTATCAATACTTGTTGTCACAATCAAAATGTTGATGCAGTCATGACAAGTGCTCTGCCCAATCAAGGAAGATAAAAGCGGGTAAAGTCTATGCTTCTTGCAAATTGCGCTGTTTATTATTTTAGAAATATTTTATTAACCGTAAATTGTTAGTACATATTTCATTAACCGTAAATTGTTGTCTTTATAACAATTTTAATAATGTGAAAAAGTGGGAGAATGGTAAAATTAAATATCTTTCTTTTTCAAAAGTTTCATTATCTTGTCTGTGATTGATAAAATGATAGAGGCCAGGATTGTTCATAATAAACCGGCGTTGAATTCCATTGCTTATATTGAGCTATAATACAGCTCTTGCTCAAATCCTTTGGTCATAGAAGAAATACATTATGGGTATAAACCGCATGCTCTCTTTTTTCAAATCAAGTAAATTACGCAAAATAATGGAAAATAGGGAGATGTTTCTTTGAGTGAAAATTATTTTCGGATCATCACACTTGCCAGGAAATTTTTAACTTTTTACCGAATATGTAATTTAAATATCGATTTCTGTGATATTTCATAGTAATCCTACAAAAATTAACAATTTCAAAGCTTTTTTTGTGTGATACTACATTGGACCTCATTTGTTGCATATAAAGGTAATAAGGCCCCAATTTTTTTTTTATTTTTCACATTATTTAAAAAACAGTTTAATAATGTAGGTGAAAATAACTTGGATTTTAGCTACGACTGTCCTCAATCAAACAGCCAAATATAGCTTGAATATATCAAATAATTATAATGATAAACGAATTAAAAAAATTGGTGGGCCATATTAGCTGATGACATCATCGACTCTTATCACGACCCCTACTCCGATATATTAATCACCTGTTTCAATTTTATCTTTTTACTCTCGATAGTTTCGGAGAAGCTCATTTTCACAGACACAACGACACGCAAACACGCACGCAGAAATAAAATTTTATGTTGTATATTAACCGTGATCTAACTTTTTTTTGCTTTTATCATGAGATTTTGTAGAGTTATTTTTGTTTTTACTTGTGAAATAACACGTAGATAGTTTATGGTTTTCCAAATAAAAATAGCAAAAAACAGATGTTATTTGAACTCTATTCTGGTAGATGCTCTAATAACACGTAATAGATTGAAACAATGCCGTCGACATTTGTAACAAGTCTAATGTATAGATAAAACAACCTGTTGCCAGTAATTTCTTGTTCTACACAAAATAGCTGAACTGTTGGAACCAGCGTTGAATTTTACAACCGATTTTACTATTGATAGTTTTCAGTTAGAATTTTGGTCATAATCGATACTGATTAATTCTAAATCTTTATTTAAAATCATATTTTATCTTGCTTTAGGTTATGTAGTGGAGTTTCATGTGGTTTTGGATAAGGATTATCGATTGACAAAAACAGAAAGACTATGTGTTTATTTTAAGCACTGTAACAAAAGTTTTGACCTGACGAATTGCGTTGAAACAAGGTATGATTAATTTTTGTATGCAATACTTTGTTGTTGTTTGTTGAAAGTCACGAAACCTTTTTTCCGAAGAGAAGAGGGAAATAGTCGTAAGTTTAAATCAGATTTTGTTAAAATTATTGTTGATCCTGATTTGGAAGAGAATTTAGATGAGGAAGAGCAGCATCTTGATTAATAAAAACCAGAATACACGGTTAAAAGAGCGAGGTTCACACTAAAAAAAGAAAATTCCAAAGAGGAAATGGGGAAAAAAAGCAGAGTCTGGGGGTAGAAGGAAAAGTTGTGATTGGGTGAATGGACGCAATGTCTCGCCAGGAGAACCTGAAAACCCTTGGATTACTACGTGTAGAGCCAATCTTAAAATAGGAAAAGAGAATAGTAGACAAAAGCCCGTTAATAAGAGAAAAAGCAACAGCAGCGTCAAATTGCACTACCTGGCGATCTGCAGGAAAGGTTTGACATCATGCAAGTAGAAGAAGAGAAGACTGATAAGAAGAAAGGAAGATCCGTACAAAATATAGGCTGGAATCTGCATCTATAAGAACTCAGTTTCCTGAATTTATGTACAATAATTCTAACAAAATTTGTCATTTACACTTTGAGAGTATGTTTTTACGTATGACAAAACCATGCGTAGTTTTTTTTCTGTGTTGTTTAATATATGGCTGGAACAATTAAATTACACAATATTAAACGAAGGCTACTGATAGAGTTAAGGATATAACAACTGCGAACTCTTTTTCTGAAAACTACAAAAAAATTGTTAAAATTTTCAAAATATACGCTCACAAAATCTCTATTAAACGTTGCTTTTAATAGAAAACAAGGCTACAAAAAAGACCTTTGTGAGTGCTGGTGTTGTGCCCTTTCCTTGCATTGTAAGGTGTTTCTACACTGATGCAATATCATTTGCCTAAGTCGTTTTCTTTATTCCAGATTCTTTATTCCAAATAGCATTTCCGAATACCATTCTTTATTCCAGATTCGTGAGCAAAAAGAAGCAATGCTAATATTCACCAACAAACCAAATATTTTGTTCCTTTTTTAACTAAACCTAAATTTACATAGATCTTCCAATAAAGTTTTGTATGAGAATTAAATCAATGAGTTCGTGATGACCTTTTTTTAGGCTAAAACACAGTTCAGACTCATGCTGTTCTTTTTTTGGAAAACACATAACAATTAAAGCGCTACTTTTCTGACTAAAATCAGTTTTGAAATACGATCTACCTTGTTATCAATTTATTGGGTGGGATTAGAATAGCGTGATAAAAAATTTTATGAATATAAGGTATTTATGTTACAAAATTTATGAATGTAGAGTCCAGATTCAAAACAATCAAGCTCCCAAAAAGTAGTTTTTTTGTAGATTAAAAAATAAAGCTCAAAACCGTGCATAGAATGTACCTGAGTGAAAATTTTTCCTGTGAAAAATATTAGAAAATTATACTTTCAAACACAAAGGATCAAAAAATAATAAGATGATTCTGATTGTTTTGCGTCTGGCCTTTTCAAATGGATTTAGAGCGGCATACAGAATAAGTGACGTATCGATAAAATCCATGACGAATTGGGCAGACTTGAAAAGTGTTATCTAATAATCGAAAAAATGACTTTTAGCGATTGGTTATTACAATAGAAAACTTTTTGCACAGCAAATTGTTAGACTTTTGGAGAACTGTATCAATGGGTAAAGCGTCCTTTCCCTTTGACGTCACCGAGCAGAACCGAGATCTTTTTTGTTAGAGTGAAATATATAGCAAATAGCCATAAATATAATCAATTAGCAATCAAAATAATGACAAATATTTTCAGAAATGTATTTTATCAGCGATTTGAATTGCAATCTTTACCCGGCGATCAATTGGTTTACAAGTATTTTTTACGCCGAGAAAACAACAAAAAAGAATGGGAAACTCTTCCCACTATAACAAATGTTGATGCTGCAGTAAATCGGAAATATCACATGCGGATACAAGGTGTGAGGAATGTCGAATATGTGTGAGGAAAATCTGGGTAGTATGAAACCCTACAAAATTCTGTCGTTTTTTTGTCTCTAGCAGTTCTCAAATACATTGTCAATTACGTACACTATTTATCGTGCAAATATTGACCCATAAATATTTTAAGTAACGGGTAAAACCATTTTTTTATTTAAGGCTGGATCTTACCAACATGGCTTGTAGTATAGACACCCACCGCAGTTGACGTAGTTTACAAACAACTTTTTAAAAACTAAAATTAAACAGGTCTTTTTGTATGCTCTGTGCCTTATTCTACCAAACTGCTTAAATTGAAGTTCGCATCATCCTATCTAAACAGCAATTTTACGAATAGCTACCGGGTCTACCCTGCTGCGCATTGTATGAAGCAAATGAAATCACTTGTTCAATTGATCAGTAGTATCTTCCCACAGATTTTACCTAACAATGTTCAAGCATTTTTGCAATTTTATGTCGAATTTCCAAGATCGCCAAGAAAATTGCTCAGCTCTCCACCCGTAGGTTATTTGATACGGAAAAGTGCTCTGTGTACTTAAAGGTCCGTTGGATAGGTAAGCTCTCCACAAACTTGGAAAAACAAGTCAAAAATGCCGTGGAAAGCTGCTATGGTTTCGTCAACACCTGTTTTGTCTTTACGTCTACGAGCATACTTCCAGTGGCTCGCAAGGATGTTCTACCTACCACTCAGAAAAGCTCTGTTATATGTGAATACAAGTGCCACTGTGATTGTCAATACGTGGGGCGAACATCTCAACCACTGCAGGGTCGCATCAAAAACATGCTCCGCAATGGTTTAGACAACAATTGACTCGTCCACGCCAATCGTGACAAGACAGATCGCGCAAACGCATCGACGCTAAACCGGACTGTGACTCTGGCATTGGTCAGCATCTTTTAGAATGAGCAGTGTGCGTTTAAACTATGAAAACAAGCGGTTTTCAATCCTCGTCATCTCGCGCAGCTCTTTTTACTGTAATTTATTAGAGAGTATTTATATCAAGACTCAGAGCCCGGTGTTGTACAGGCAGAAAAATTTGTTTATACTCTCAAACTATTTTTATGACTAACGGTGTTCATATTTGGCCTCTAGCTGCGCTTTTTCTAGCATTTCGCTGCAGCAAAGTCTCATTCTTTGCCATGCATTGGTATGCTAGCGCTATCATTGACTTGTCTTGATTGCCTACCGTTCAAATTAATGGGACAAAACAACTTAATCACTCTAGCTCTTCCTTTTTTTAACGCAATACAACCACTGATCAAAGTGTCACAAAAAGCTTATGGCTAAAACAAGTTTTTTCAAAGCTATATTAAAATTCTGTACCACTAACAAGATTTTTCAATAAACTGATATTTTAGAATTGTATCTTTTGAAAAAGTCAACATACATGTATTATGGCCTATGGTAGCAAAAGACTGCGTTGATGTTACCAGGTGTATTATGGCATCATAGAGCGAGTTTGAAGGAGCAGAAAAAATGAGAAAAAACATGCTTGGAAGGCTTAAAATGCTCAAATAAAAAATCTGTTGTTGTATTGTCAATGCAGTCTTAGTTGATTCTTAGTTGTCAGTCTTAGTTAATGTCAGTCTTAGAACCCTTAGTTGATATCTCCCAAAAAAGCGTTTAATTGCATTTCTACAATCAGTAGTTTTTGAGTAAAATAAGAAAATAAATCTTACTATTTATCGTTAATAATGACGTCATGTGAGATCCTAAAGAAGTAAAATTTGTTGAAGTTGGTAAATCTGGGTATCGCTTAACCCCAAACCGCTTTCCTCAGCCAAGAAATGTGAGTTTTAAAAAATTATCTTTGATTATGACGTCATCATGACGTTACGAAACCCCTATGACACTCACCTCGGGGTGTTTATCAATCGTGCCAAGTTTGATGTTTGCACGTTCAGCATTTTTGGAGGAGTTAAAACACACACAGATAAATTTGCGTTTTGTAGTATAAATTCAAGAACTCAAATGGTAAAGCATCAGAACGATTATTAGAAGGCTGTGAGTTTGAATTCCCCAAAATCGATTTTAGCCTTTTTTCTTTTGTTTTTAGCTGATTTACCAAACAAATCAACAAAAAAGAAATCATATGTGATTTGTACTTTAAATATGCTGTCGAACCTTGCTATAACCGCGAATACATTTATACTATTGTAACAACTTCTTTGCTAATTGTTCTTACTTGGCCCATTTAGTCCCAACGACTACATAACAGCCATTTTATAAATGTTGATTTTTTTTGTAGAAAAAGTCATGCAAAACTCATATTTTATTGTTCCTTCCTCAAGTTTAATGTTTTAACTACCTTTTGTTTTGTTTGAAACTGTAAGACATCTTAGTAAAATTTTGTGGTATATTTGTAGATTTTTGGGTAAATTGCCGAATTTTAACTGCATTCAATTACTTCGTAGTTTTATTTTGCCAGCTGGAAGAACGATTGTTGTAATACCTGAAAATACTCTTGAAGATGCTTTGAAAAAAACGAAGGAAAGTTAATTTGCATGCTGTACTTAACTAACTACTAAGAACATGGTGAATGCGATAACTACTAATGTAGTCATGGGGATAAAATGGCATAGGTTTTTTGCTTTCATACTCTTAAAATGATGAATACCAAGATATTTTACGGTAAAAGTAAACCAGTGACGTACTTGCAAGATGCCTTCTTCTTCTTTCGTTTGAGGGCTCATCGTAGGTTTTTAGCTAGATGTTGAAGCCAGTTCTTTGTATCATCAGTCACGTTAATGAGGTTCTTGACGGTGTTAGGTGGACGAAGGAGATTGCAATCGAACAGGATGTGCTCTGCATTTTGGGTGGCAGCTCCGCACGCACATGAGGCTGATGTTCTGAGTCCCCATTTGTGCATTTCTGCGCCAAACCGCCCCACTCCAGCTCTAAGGCGATTTAGGATAACCCACAATTTCCGAGGTAAGTCGGATCCAGGTGGTGCAGTAGTGTCTGGGGTTATCGTCAGCTGCTTAGGGCGTTGATGTTTAGTCCACTCTTTGTTCCAGGCCTCAATGATATCGTGGTCGCAGTTATGGTGTTCTGCTGCGTGACGGTAGAAGGGGTGGCGTGACTTCAGACGTTGTGGGCGTAGGTTCTGTGGGTCAGGTACCAGACTGTGCAGTGGGTGTTCTTTGTTGACCCATGCGTGGTAAGATATTTTATTGGAAACATAGTTTCTTCTCAGCTTGGCTGGGACAATTCCTGAGAGTACAGGAAGGAGATGTGCGGGAGTGGGTTTCACGCAGCCGGTTATAATTCTCATGGTATCATTCAGGGATACGTCCAGCTTTTTGGTATGGGAGCTTCGGCTCCATACTGGAGTGGCATACTCTGCGCTGCTGTAAACAATTGCAAGGGCTGCTGTTCGGAGAGTTTTAGCATTTGCACTCCAAGTTGACCCAGACAGGCATCGGATGAAGTTGTTTCTTGCCATCACTTTACCACGTAGACCTTCTATATGTTGTCTATAGGTTAGTTGTCTGTCCAGTTTTACTCCGAGGTATCTAGGGTGTGGGTTGTCAGGGAGGGTGGTTCCATGGACGCAGATGTTTAGTTGCCGTTTTGCTTCTTGGTTGTTCAAATGAAAAGGGGTCGAGGTTGTTTTTGATGAATTCAATTTTAGTCTCCAGGTTTTCAAGAAGTCAGCAAGGTCTTCCATATCTCTAGATAGCGTTTCTTCAACTTTTGACCAGCATTTGTGGGAGTAAAGAAGTGCCATGTCATCTGCGTAACCGTATTGGTGGGAGACAGTTGTTGGAATGTCACTGATGTAGATGTTAAACAAGATTGGCGACAGTGTTGAGCCTTGCGGTAAACCATTCTTGAGTATGCGCAGTCGACTGATTTGTCCAGTGCTGGTTTTGAGTTTGAAACTGCGGTTTGATAAAATGTTCATGATGAAACGCACAAGATGGCGGTCCGGAATGGTACGTAGAAGCTTTAGAGCCAGGCCCTGGTGCCAAACAGTATTGTAGGCAGCTGTCAGGTTCACCATTACTGCCCCGGCTTTATATCCATTCTCAAGACTTTTCTCGATCTCACACGTGAGTTTGAGTATTTGCTGTGCTGTCGAGCGACCTTGTCCGAAGCCTGCCTGCTGCGTTGGTAGTTGGGGTTCGATGACGGGGTTGATGCGAGCAAGAATCAGTCTTTCCAAAATTTTATAGGGAACACATAGTAGTGAAATGGGTCTGTAGCTTTTGGGATCGTCTGCCGGTTTGTTGGGTTTTAGGATGGCCACGACAGTGGCTCTACGCCAAATCTTTGGGATAACTGTGTGCTCAAGACAAAAGGAGAAGAATTTGCGCACCCATTCCAAGCACTTTTCACCACAGTGCATCATGAACTCTGGTGGAATGTTGTCTGGGCCCTGGGCTTTTCCACCTTTCAGTAGTTTTATGGTCGCTGAGAGTTCTAAGGTGGTGAAAGGTGTGGTCAGATGGCCGCCGACCCCAGGCACCCCCCACATCATACTACATTGCCTCTTAACAGAGAGGTCCTGTTGTTTGTCAGCCCCTCAGAAACGCCCATTGGCTAACAGCTGCTTTGCAATAGAGTTGGCTGTAATTGGGCATTGTTTTGGATCAGATTTGCGCCAGATTCAGACTTGCAAGATGCCTTAAATGTAGTAGACAGAGAATTTTAATGTGGAGCAAATAACCTGATCACTGACCGCCACCCAGTATCCAAAATGGTGTTCGAGTTCGAGGATGATTATAAAGTTGATCCACGCAACTTTATTTCAAATAAAGTGGAGCAAGGACTTGAGATATTTTTCGGGAAATATGACAAAAAAGAATAGGTAGCAACATTCAATAAGATTGATACCAAAAGAGTGAAAGTATTTTAGAAAAAGTTTACGTCATAGGAAAATTCAACACATGTACAGATGAAGAAAAGCTGTGCTTAAAACACTGCTTCAATAGTCTCCTGATCTTGCAATAATAAGTTAATACGGAAGTTTTGTAAGAATATCCGCAAATATCATAAGTTTGACTGTTTAAAATAAATAACGAATACGTATGCTATTTTAGAGAAAAATGATTTGGAAAGTTAGTTCTTGAAAGAAGAATTTGGTGTTTTGGATCTATTTTTTCTGTTAGATTTAAACATAAGGAAGTGTAAGCAATAAATTATAATTTGAGATGTTTATTGCGTAAATACTATTGATGAAATTAAATAATAATGGTGTATGGTTTCACAATGTTTAAACTTTAGAGTAAAGTTGTAGCTTGAATTAATCAAAAGTAATACGCACACTTCAATAAAAAAAAATCGACCTCACTATTGAATAGCATTATCAGTTTTCTGCAAAGCAACCGAATTAATTAATAATTTCTAATTTTCTGAAGTTTAACAAACTGGCTCACAAAACTGACTATAACAGTGAACAAACTGGCTGAAATAAAGCCACGCTGCGCAGTGCGCACTTAAACCTAGTAAATACCTAGAACTAACATAAAACGATAACAACTGGTATAACAAAAATATAAAATTGTTCTAACTGGAACTGCTATGTATCTGAAAAATTGATGGATTGGTAAAGCAATACATCCGATAACAATTGTGACAAGGCAACAGTAGTTATGAAATTACGTAATACACTAATAATAATATACTGGACGTAACAAGCAGTCTATTAGGATAAAAAAAGCCACTGCAACAAAAATATAACGCAAAATGAAACAATAGTTGCAAAGCAGTAAAACACAAAAATGGCGTTAAAAACCCAGGTAGTTAAGTTTTATTTATGGTAGATTTAAGTTTATTGATTCATTTTCTATCACCAATATCGAGATTGTGGTAGTTGGTAAGTTCAAGCAAAATATGACCTGGTAGCATTTACAAACGTCTGGGTGAGAACTAATGAACTTTTTGTGGTAATTGTAGAAATGAAGTAGAAGAGCAGCTTTGTCAGTGTGATTTTCTTGATTTTTACATTTCCAAACGTCCGTTTATTCGTCCATCTGATCGAAAATTTGTTTTTGTCTGCCAATGTAAAATTGATAACATAGTCTACATTGCGCAGCGTAACTACTGTAGCTAGCACGGGTAATACGTTGCGTGAAAAAAATTTGTTATCAATAAAAGTGAAACTGGTATGTTTTACCATGTTTAGCGCATAACAAGCATTTATTACGCCGTTTAAATTTGTTTTTTCACATAAGGGTCGTTGACTCTATCACTTGCCAATATCACAATTTTTAGATAACAGCAAGGAAATTTTTCGATGCAGCATTGTATTTGAAAACTACCGAATTTCAAAAAAGAGTTTTTCCAAACCAAAAGGCATTTCTTAAAATTTCTTTTCTGAATCACAAACGCACAACTTTATGTTTCGATGAAGGGTCATGTAAGGAGTCACATCGAAGGAAATAACTACCATTAAATAAAAATTTTGTACTATTGATATATGTCCAGAAAAAAAATGCTAGTTGACTACTATCCAACCTTCTCATAAAAGAAATTAATGTTTGCTACTATTCTAATAAAGCTGTCGCACAGACATGTTTATTGTCGATAACATAAAGAAGTAATGTTTTAGTAACTGACATATTTTTGCATCGCTTGTTTTATTTTGTTTTTCAGAAAAAACAATTTCCATCTCTATTCTTTTTGATGTTGCAAATTTTGATGGAGAGACTACCACAGTTAAATCATTTTGCAACATGTGCTCAAAAAACATTGCCCAGCATTTACCCAAAATTTCCCAAATGGCAATGGGTATTGCTATCAGTGATTTGGATAGGAAATTTTTGAGCTTTTTAGACCACTTTTACTGGTGGTTGAATAGAGCAGAAATTGGAGTCGATTTTAAAGCGGAAACAGGCATGCAATCGGCAAATATCTTTCACTCTTCTGTAAGCAGTGAATGCATTTGGCCTTAATTTTTGTGCTGTTAAAAACTATGTTTAAAGTTTTTTTTGCTGTTTTGTTTGTTAGAAGCGTGGTAATTTTGGGTTAGAAACATACTTTTTTATTTCACCAAATTGGGTAGTCGGCATGGTTTGTAGTTGCAATTTTTTTATCAGTGTTGTAACAACTCTTTTACTGCACCAGTTTCAAGATCTTTCGTTTTCTCAAACTTGTTTTCTAGCTTGATTGTCGTGCTTCAGTTGTCCGATTTTTAGAACATGAGGCCCTAGCTTCATTTTTACAAACTTCGTATTTGTGCAAAAATATTCATTTTGCGTCAAAATCTTTCGCAAAGAGTGTACACTATTTACGTGGGTTATGTGGTCATTACATATTTTTGGTGCACACTTGTATTTTGATCATGATGCAATAGGCTACGTATATTTTTGGTTAAACTTATTGCAGTTTATTCATATTAGTATTGGTTATTAATTGCTTTGTTTAATTTTTTCAGAAGTTTAATTAGTTGATTTTTTTATGACCTGAGAAAATATGCATTCTAAACTGTAAGGTGTCTTAATAATAAAATTTTCAAAATAGATAAAACCTATTCTAACTACCTAACGTGTTAAAGTGGGTTACAAAGGAAAGAAAAAAACAATTTTCATTATTCAGTACTTATTCCATTTTTGGATAGCTACCACGTTTGGTGAAAAACATGAATTTGACTTCAACTTTAAACTACTTACTGTGAACTACGGTACAAAAACTATTCTTAGGTTGAAGCAATGTCTTTAAGTTGAGCTAATGTTTGCACTTTGTAAAGGTTGATGAATTTCAAAAGTATGTGGAAACAAATGCCTCATATGGAAACAGAGAAAAAGACTCGTATTACATGTGTCGGCGAATTTTAGCGTATGTGGCTATGCTGTTATCTATTCAAGATGCTAAAGAAGTGGAGAAGAAAATAAAAAATTCAAAAATTTACGAGTTTTTTGCAGCAGCGTTCTCCATCAGTGGTATCACACCTTCGGACTTGAAAACTTTGTTTGAAGAAATGGATAATTGTCAAAGGTAGACTGGTATACTTTTTGTTTTTGTGTGTAAAGTACTCATTTTTTCTTGTGGCTATTAATTGATCCCTTCCTGGGAATGGAAACATGGCGGTAGACTGTGAAGTCACAAAAATCCTACAGCTTTACAAGTTTTGGATTAAAGTTACAAAACAGAGTGCCGTGTTACGGCCTCCTGGTAGCTATGAAGTGGTTCCCGATTACTGACGAAGCAAGAGGTAGATGAAAGAAGTGTCATTATTTTCTCTACTAAATTTTGAACTATAAATAAAGCAATTTGTTTAATTGGCTTGCAAACATCTTTAAGTCTCTTTTTTTCCTCCAAAATATAACTTCACAAAAAAATTACCTACAGTTTTAGTATGGAAACTGGCTACATTTTTTCAGGACATATTTTGACGATAAGCTGCTGCCCTCTGAACACTAAATCACAAACATACTTCATACTTCATCCACGCGCACGAACAGCAAAATGACGACCAGATAGATGCTTAAAAGTCTCTTAAGTTCGAATAATTATATGGCGCGTTGCATGCTGTCAGTTGATGTTTTCTTTGTAGGCTTAGCTGCCAAAATGTCAGACGTTTTCCAATTAGCTTTATTTCAGAAGACTCCTTTTTGTGAAAATAGTGTTCTTTGGTTGGTTGATTTACCCCTTCTCTATTTTGGGGTGGAGGTATGGCGTGAACGGCAATCCAAGTTCACGCCATCAACCAAATTGAATTAGGCTAAGGGAAAAAGTGGTAGTCCATTTCGAATCAGTTATCAATGCAAATTACTAACTGGTAGCCTCACCATTTACAAGGCGCACTACCATTTGTGCATACCCAAGAGTCACCTCTTACCACATACTGGGAAAGCAGCTTCACAATTCTAACCCGGTGGAGCACGGGTAATAGTGCTCTTTTGTGAATGCATAGAAAAATTTCTTGGCTAAATTTGTTTTTAGTGGAATGATCAAAACGGTGCAGCAAAGCCTTCAATTTCTTGCAAATGAGCAGCTTAAAAACCCTTTGAAATCGATTCAGCTTCTGCCTTTTTATTACATTTTATCAAATAATGGAGACTCTTCGTTTGTAGAAGCAACATGGAAAAGTGCCGTTCAAAAGCTGGTGCCTGATGAAAAAGTTGATGACTACTGGTAACAAGTTTTGCTAAATGATTAAAATTTGCTTAGTAAATTTCAATTTTTATTTGTTTGAAAACATTATTTGAGTAATACATAATGTATCTTAAAAATAAATAATGGATTTACCATATTGTCTAGATGTAGGCCTACCGTATTTACTTACGCAATTGCCATTAACTTACGGTCATAGATATGTCGATGTACATACAAGTAACTTTTGTATTTTAATTTGTTGTGCAGATGCCAATAATCTGTTGCTGGTACAAAGTATTTCTATTGAAAACGTTGTGCAGAGAAAAGTTTATAAGGCAACCCTATTAGGTTTAACCAGCTATGTAACAAACAGGGAGAAACGGCGAGTGTTTCTTTTATTTAGTATCAGGCAACACTAATTGTTAAAAAACGAACAGTTTTGAAGTCTTAGGCCTAAGAGATTAGTTTATTTTTCTTACTTTAGGTTAATTGAGGCACAGTCTCTGACCTATTCTAGCAACTGAATAGAAAATCCGCTCGAAATTAAGTTGCATGCATAGTTGCAATGTCAAGGCATCCTTGGGTGAGTGGGGCAATGAGCAAACGAGTATAAACACATGGAGGAAAAAACATATGGAAAAATAGACATAATGTGGAATGAGAATATGAGGAAATGGAGTAATGAGCTATGAATGTATGCGGTGATGGGTCTATATAGCATATGAACGTATGGGCATTGGGTAAATGGGACTGTGGGCATTTGGGTCAATGGGCATTGGGCCATGGACACAGTCGTAGGCTCATGGCTCATATTTCCATTAGTCCACACACCCATTATTTCTTACACCCATTGCTCCATGTACCTATTGTCCCACACGCCCATTGCCACATATGCCCGTTGCCCTCCACACCCCGATTGCATCATAGAAATTTATTCCTTTGAAAAAATAGACAAACTGTTTCTTTAATCCCGAGAAAGCTTATACGGTACACCTAACACATATTTTAGAGATATTTACGTTGCTGTTTAATACAATCTTGAGCGAATTTTTTATTTATTTGCCAGACTGGGTGTATAGAGTCTATGGTATGCTGATATGGCTGCAAATGTAAATGTAAGCTGTTTTTAAAAAATGTAAGCTGTTTTTAAGCCCTGCTTTAAAAACCCATGCACCAGGTAGCTTTCAAACCTTCGTTAACCCTCAAAAGGCCGCGTGGGATCAAATATGACCCATAATTGGTGTTTTTGTTGTGAGCTTGCTGTTTTATCTCATAGGTGCGCCAAACTTCTTGCCTTTGTGACGACTATAGTACGCTCGGTTGACTTAATGTTTTTTGTTGCCAGGAACAACTATCCATCTATTTTTTTTGCTTTGTTTTGCACTGGGGTCAGTTCTGACCCCAGGTGGCCTTTTTCGTTACAATTTTTTCCGTTACAAAAAACGGCATCATTGTGGTAACACATGAAAAAACGTGAGTTTCCCTCGGATGCGAAGCACAGATCGATCGGAATAAGAAAGGGACTGCTAGCAGATGATACCACATTTTAATTGCGTTATGTCTAATCACTCTGAAACACGTTGTTCACAGCGCCACCAAACACCCCGGCCCTGTCGAGAAGAGCTCTACTAAAAGTGGTGACAATTGTGACGTCATAATAGACAGTGTTTGTATTTGCGGTGGGTATTTTGATTTAATTTTAGGCTACAAAATGGTTTCAGGAAAAAAACTCAAAAACGTAACCGATTATCGTTTATTACATTATGCCTTATGGGGTCAAATTTGACCCAACGCGGCCTTTTAAGTTACAAAATCGAGACGGCCTTTTGAGGGTTAAGTCAGCCCATAATCTATAGACTAATTGAGCTAAACATCTCATTTAAAATAAAACTTTACCTATAGATGTACTAGCGCAGGGGAGGGGAAACTACGGCCCATCAGCACTTGTAGAAACTTCCATATATGTAATGTAATATGACAGGGGTGGCCGCTCTTGCCGTACTAAGAGCAAAAAACGATAGAAACCATCATTGAAAGATATGCTACGCAATTCTTCGTTTCAATTGATGCATTTTCCGTCCAAATAGAGGGTGATGATCTCTTGTTTTTTTTGGAGACCATTATTTTCAAAGCTCTGTAATGTGACGTTGCAAGAAGCTATTACAAGCTGTTGCATTATATACAGTTATCTCGAGATTTTAAGCATTGGTTCTGGCCAACTCTTGTACCGACAATGCGGCTCTCCGACTGAAAGTTTGCCCACCCCTGTTCTAGCGTATTTTGATTTCAACAAGAAAAGAGCCAATTTATACCTATGACTTTTCCTCGCTAAAAATATCCAGCAACTAGCATCTCACACTAACAAAACTATAACTTCTAAAAAACGTGATCAACATTCAGATCGCCAAGAAAATCGCTCAGTTCTCCACCCTTAAGCGATTCGGCCCAGAAAAGTGCCCTGTGTACTTGAAGATCCCTTGGATAGATAAGCCCTTCAAAAACTTGGAAACGTCCAAATTAATCACATAAAACACTTACTCTAGATCTTTCCTATTGATGCGATACCGCCACTGATGAGAGCGTCACGAAAAACTTATGGCTCAAACCACTTTTTTCAAAGCTATATTAAAATTTCTGTACCACCAACAAGATTTTTGTGTACTTTCTAAAAGTTGAGCTTCGAAAAGGGTCATTCAACAAATTTCATATTTTAGCCACCCCAAAATTTGTTTCTGGCTACACCACTACAAGTTGCGGCATAAGTAATGCCCTTTGTTTAAGTGGAACAAAATTAAAGCCTCTTTGATCGTCTTTTATTTTTTCGAACATGAATGTATTGCCATTGGTAAATAGATTAATATAAAATTAATATAATGCTTATTCGGTTTAAAAATGTTCAATACAAATGAAATCGAGCATCATTTTTGTTGTTTTGATAGTACAATCGAATTGATTTTTTTATCTGTTTTTTTGTTAATCTCATGGTTGTATAAAATATCCGAAAAAATAAAGATCTATTAAATTAATTAAACAGAATAATTTACTCTCTGTTCCTTTGTTAATTTCATGGTTGCATAAAATATCTGAAAAAACGAAGATTTAGCAAATTAATTAAACAAAATAATAAAGAAAACATGAATTGTACGATATAAAATTAAAAAATGCGTTACTTATGCCGCACCCTGGATTTCGTCAGTTAGTAGTGAAGTTTCTAATGAGAACTACTGCTGCACCAACGACAATTTGGTAACAGCATCGGCTAGCTAGGTCTAAAATTCTATCTCTTCCACCTTTATACCTGTACACAAGGGCCAACGCACAAATTTGTCATGCGGAGGGGTTTGATTTCTGTCATTAAGAATGCCGAAGGCACAATTATTCTTCGCAGGTTCGGGGGCATGCCCTCCTGGAAAAATTTTAAAAAATTACACTAAAAGATAACCATTTTCTTGCTGTCTAGAACAAGCTTTACGCATGGATTTTTTTATTAAGTTGAAAATTGTTTATCTACAATGAGTGAAAAGGGTTGATTGCAATTTTACTTGATAAAGTCAACTTTAGCTAGGCCTACGCATATTGTTACAAACCATAAAAAAAGCCAAGATCTATCTTTAAAAAAAAAAAACTAAAAATTCCCTTAACTTCTAGACAAAAACAAAAATCAAATTCACTTAGATATAATTTTTGATCTGGTGGCACTATCACTCACCAAATAAAATTTCGCTACCAGCACTGCATGATAAAGGCAAAATAGGAATAGATTTTTTCTTTGGTCACCAAAAAACCTGTCAAAATCATCAAGACAGCATTTTGGTTAGAATCAAACTTCAATTTAAGTGGATCTTTAATGTCAAATGTCGGTAAACTACGTGCCGTTTTTTAGAACACGAAATTTGTGATGGTTTTTGATTTACGACTGTACAGTTTAATCCAGCATAGGCTTTAATTACTGGTGCAGTGGTGATCCAACTAACTATCCTTAGTTTCAAATTAACACAATCACCTACTTCATACCGTACAATACGACAATCTATTATGTTTCAATAACCGACGACCGGTTTCGATCTAATTGAGTTTCATTAGGCGTATGTAAAAGATACGCAACAATAAATGTGCCAAGCTTAAATCATAACAAATTTGCCATTGTGTGCAAAATAATGCTACAATACAAAGCATTATAAAGCAGCAATACCTATATCAAGGGGGTCTTATTCAAGGACTCACACACGCAGTCTATGGACAAAAAAGTCACATCGGTAAGCTCTAATAGGAGTGTAAGATTATCATTAAAACTTTATCGATTTATATTTAGCGCAAGTTGCTAGCTAACAAACTTTAAGCGATCTCTTATTCAAGAGAGATTTGCCTTCTGCATTACACCAAAATAAAAAAAAATTCCTTAAAATGTACTGTAGGTATTGCTGTATTGTACTGTTTTATGTTGCAGCATTATTTTGCACCCAATGGCAAATTTGTGATAATATAGGCTTGGCGTTTTTATTGTTGTGCTTCTTTTACACCTGCCTGATGAGTTCCATTTGGACAAAACCGATGGCGGTTTTTTGACATGTTGTAGATTGTTGTGTTGTATAGTATAATGTTGGCGATTGCTTTCAAGCAATTTTTCGTTGTATCTTGTTTAAAGATTCAGATTTTCTCAAATAATTTTTTCATAGCAAAGTGATAGCGTTGTGAAACCTACGACTTTTGCTTTAGAATTTTCCTGAGCATTAATCACAATTCTTGAAGGTGTGACGTTACGGTTAACTTTGCTTTTCTCCTAGGACTAATTGGTTGTGAATTATGACGTCATAATTAGGTGTTGATTTGTTGCAAGTTATTGAGCGGAGAAGCTTTTGTTAGGATTCTGGTGAAAGTAGATTCAGAGTGGTTAAGCTGAATTACTGACTTTCAAGTGAGAGGGACGCATATTGCGTGAATATTGAGTTTGAAACAAGAAATATGTCCGAGAAATGTAAGTAGAATGTAGACAGCAGTATCAGATATAGTTTCGTTTGCATGACAGAAAAAATAGAACTCGAAGACGTCAGTGCATACTTTGCAAGATATTATTTACAAATGCAACTCTAAAACCTTCAAGACTTAATAAACATTTTAATAATCGGCACAGGTGGGTGAAGTTGGGAAATGTTTTCAAAACCTTGAAGAGAAAAATGGAACGATTTGATCGTAGTGGTATTTTACCAAAGTTGGGATTTTTACCGATTGAAAAGCTGTTGTTGCAAGCATCTTGCCATGTTGCATATTTGTGTGGCAAAAGGAAAAAGCATCATGCAGTTGGTGAAGAACTGGTGTAACCTTGTGCACTAGAAATAGAAAAAATAGTATTGGAGGCACAGGCTGAAAAAAACTAATACAAGTACCCTTGTTAGATGACGTTATCTGATCTAGGATTTGCGACAGGAATAATGACATCTTGCTGCAGGTGATTGCCGATATCAAAGCCAGCTTTATCGAAGTGTGTCTTCAGTTGGATGAGTCAACAGACGTCACTTTTTGTAGTCAGTTATTGATATTTGTGATGTATGTAAAAAAGAAAAAAAGTGGTGGAAAAATTATTGTTTTGTGAACAATTGACAACAACCACAAAAGTAATTAATATGTTCAACGTCGTCAAGGGTTTCTTCTTAAATCACGGATTGACTCTTGACATGTATGTTTCACTTTGCACCGATGGAGCTCCTGCCATGCTAGGCAACAAATCAGACTTTGTTGCCCGTGTGAAAGTTGAGATGGAGCACAATGTTCTTCTTTACCACTCAGAGGTGAGTCAGTTATTCCGTGGCCTACGGTAATAGTGACTTCTGTTTTCAAACTGCGCAAAGAGCAGTTTTTTTGACAGCCTAGCAGAGCAGTTTGAAAACAAGAAGTTCATTTTGCTCCTGTCATACTGGAAAGTATATTCAATCACCTCAGTAACTTGAACACCTCCATTCAGAGTACAGGGATGAACATGATCACAGCCAAGGAAACGATATCTGCTTTCACTAATAAACTTTTAATCTGGATAAACCGCATTGGATCTGGAAACTATGCAAATTTTTCAAAACTTGATACAGATTTCGATGTAGAAAATTCATTACCCATTGTGACTGAAATGATGGAACACTTGCAGGTGTTAATTCAGTCCTTCAAGGTATACTTTCAGCATGAAGAGGTTTCCGTTTTCCAGCAATTGATAAAGAACCTATTTCTTTTCAACCTAGATTCCATGAATGGTAATGATAAAATAAAAGAAAATCCAGTTGGGATGAAATCCAGAAATAAAATCAAAATATAGTTTGATTCAATGCAATCAGATGCCTTCTGGTGCGCACAACTCAGCACTCAGCACATCCTCCCAGTTGGCAAAGACAGCTTTGGAGATCCTTGTGCCATTGGCGACAACCTACTCATGTGAAATTGGTTTTACAACTCTCGTACATATCAAAATCAACGCCAGGAATCGTTTGGATGCAAGTGATGACATGCGTGTGACTATCTCAAAAAAAAGGATCTCATTTTGTCATCATCATTGATAAAAAAACAACACAAAAGCCATTAGTTATGAGTCTGATTGTCGGTGTTGACTACATAATAGGTATGGTAATACTTGGAAGACTATCTTTGTATTCACTATATTTGTATGCAATCAACGCGTTGTATTGCAGTACATTCATTAATCTACAATTACATTGTGTTTGATATCAATTGCAATAATTTCATTTACTTCTGTAAGTTATTTTAGACGAGAGTACGGGAAAGTGTCATGAAAGCTCAAGAGGAAAGAGCATATAGAAAGGTTGAAAAACACTCTGTTAATTTATCTATTGCATTCAGAAATCAGAGATTTCAGTCATATATATATCAGTATGTATTTATGCAAAATGATGTTCTTGATCTTCCAAAGATGTTCTTAATACTTCCAATAAAAAAAATTCGGTTGCCAAGGTGTTATAACTATAACTTCGAGAAGTCCTTATTGCGTCATAATTACAATCTCACAATCTAGACGTGGTGAACGAATTAGGCTAAAAATAGATCCCAGTTGCGAAATATTGAAACAAACAATTCCCAAAACTGTTGCAAACTATTATTCGTAACATCACTATTTCCAGATATTGCTAGATTGCTTGATTTTTTATAGAGTTACGGCAAATTAACTGCTTGGTAAAATATTTCAAGAAAGATAAAGTAGTTATAAAATGCTGTTTCCAAACACACAGCATCCAAACCATGGTGAGGCTTATATGCAGCATACCGATTGCCATAAAAGCAGCACTTCAATCCAATCAACGTCTTTGCCGAGTAAAGAAATGCAATTTATACTTCTTTGTTTTAGGGTGGCTGTTGAAACTAAGCCATTCATTCTTGCTCAATGTGAGACTTTTCCAGCGTTGATATCAGAATTTCAATCAGTGCTTAGCGTTCGAACAGTTTTTAAACTTTTGAACGAAGAAGCAGAGATTGCGCAACTTTTCAAGCCAGACGCATTTTTACTTGAATTGCTGAAGCAATACTCAATGATTGACTTGGATTTCAAGGTGATGTAAAGTGCATATTGTGTTTTTGTATCTTTGTACAAAATGTTTTACAATGTTTTGAGGTTTTGAAATCTTTATAAACCAAGAAGTAGTTCGCTTGAAATTAAAATTTCAATGCCTTTTGATTGAAAAGTTCTTTTACGTAGATTAATGCATCAAAAAGAACCAGACGCTTTTTGACTTACGCTTTTAATGTGGTCCTATTTTTATTTGCTCTTACTTTGAAAGCCTTTTTGGAATGCATTGAACAGAGACACATACGTTTTCCTTGTTTTCAATGGATCTGATAGTGATTAGTAAACCAACTTTTTCTTCGGCAGTTGACGGTCTCATTACCCAAAATTTTTGCATGTTATGAGATAATGTTTTTTTGCTTTGGAGCTCTATTAGAACACACTAGAAATTTTCAAGCAAAACTTTGATGAAAAATTACGAAGCATAGTTTGATTTTTTTGCTTTTTAGAATAGACCATAATTAATTATAGAAGTGCAATCGCTTCAATATCAAATTAAATTATCTTTCTGATATAATCTGAAATAGACAAAAGCAACTGCATTAGATCAAAGATTTCAGAGATTTTTCAATATCATAAAAAATTGTAAAATATCGTGCACTAGCTATGTCAGTATTTCACAAAATGATCTTTTTGGTTCCCTAAAGAGGAATTCGTTATCTGAAGGGAAAAATAATCGTTAAGTAAGGACTTTTGGAGCACTTTGACAAAATTGTTTGTAAATTTATTCGTATTTATTTATTTATTTATAAACTTCATAAGCTTACTTTATTTGTGACTTCTACCTTATCTAGATTAAGCCCAACGTTAAATGTTTTAAATATAGCAGGCATTTCTCGTTTGTCGAGTGTAACGATATTACAACCAGATCAAGTCGTTCTTTCGACAAATTTATATCGAAAGAACGACTTGATCTGGTTGTAATGTTGAATGTTTTATTACACGTTTATGATGTAGTAAAACTCGTCCAATTCGTCTTTGGCTAAGTAGCTAGTCTTGTTATCGTGATTACCCCTTCTCTTCCTCGGGATGGAGGTACGGCACCAACGGCAATTCAGGCTCATGCCGTCAACCTAATTGAAATTACGCTAGGGGAAAGATGGCAGCCCATTTCGAACCAGTCATGAGTGACTGGTAGCCCCACCACCAACAAGGCGGATAGCCACTGGTGGGTACCCAAGAGTCGCCTTTTATGACATGCTGGGTTAGCAACTTCACAATTGTAACTAGGTGAAGTACGGGTAGGCCACCTAGCTGCCACATAAAGGTGGAGGCGTCCCGTTAAGTGCCTTGCCCAAGGACACAACAAGCAAGCTTACCGGCTTGTTTTTCACACTATCCCTTTTTGATGCTGAGCACCAAGTAGGAAAGCTGTGGATACCATTTTTTAAAGTCTTTTGGTATGACTCGACTTAGGGAATGAACCCCAGGTTTACCGACTACGAAGCGGACGCTCTCACCACTGCGCCATCGCGCCGGTAAGTAGCCAGTCTTCGCGTAATTTTTGTATTCGCCTAACTTGCCACCGTTTTTGCTAACTGTGAGTGGGATAATTTGGCTAAGTCGTTAGATTTTAAAAAATGTTGCCAGCATGATCACATCAAAAACTTGTAGATAGCTACGGCAAACACTACAGTTGTTTCGCCTAGCTGTCTACAGTTTAAGGCCCTTGCTAATGTAACATAACCCAATTGTGCAAATCAACGGACCTAGCATTATTTTATCACTCCACACTGCTTTTTTCAGCTTTAGTTTCCCTCTAGTTAGTCGTGTTTTTCGCTCATTCTGTTATTTATTTTTTACTCTAACACCTCTTTCGTAACTAAAGCCGATTTTTGTATATACCAGTTTTGTAATTTACAATAGGGAGGAAATAACAATCTTTTGGGTTTTGTGAAGAAACTATATGGAAAAAACGTCGGGAAGCACTGAGGGATACATTACGAATTTGGTCCAAATTTTTATTAAATTTTGCGTTTTGTTTTGTCATTTAAAAAAAATTATTAGTAATTAATTCATTTGTTTATTTTATCAATCAACAGAGAAAGATTTTGTTCATTTTTTTGATGCATCCGGTTACATCATATTACAAAATTTGTTTCGCAGAAATAAACTTGAAAATAACATAATAATGATTTAAAGAAATGCATTTTTTAAATACACTATTACTAATTTACAGATGTATTTTGGACGTTCCAAGCTTATCAACTGGATCAATTGCTATTTGGATAAAATTAACCAAGAAGTGGATCAAAATTTAAGGTATCATTAGAATGTAGCCTATTTTTCATATTTTTAGTGTGGCAGAAGTTGCCAGTAAATTATTCAACCAAAGTAGAATTTTATATATCATAATAAGAGAACTGAGAAAAAAAGAGTTTTTAATTTTGTTTTTTTGCATTCATCAAATATTTGCAAAGAAAGAATATCAAACCATTCAAAAGTACGAGTACTTTTAACTCACACAAAATCTGAGCACAAATGCAAACATTCGAGGAACATTTCGGAAAAGCAAGATGCTGCTGTAGCTATTCATGTACTTTTTTCTCTGCATTCTTTGAAAACTAATTAGCACTTGCAGCGCCCTTCTGAAACGAAAATTAAAAAATTTTAAATGACTGAGCAATCGCATGAAATCATATGTAATGCACAATAAAACAACTGATCAAATTATTCAGAGACAAAAAACAGTTCAATCTAAGTCTGTTACTCCAAACACATTTTTTCGAGCTAACTTTTTAAGAGGTTTACCCAAAAATTGTCATTACTCTTTGGTGATCTCTAACACTGTGTTTTCACCTATTCTCCGCAAAATTTAGACAGCCATTGTGAGCTAGTTTCAAAGTATAAACTTTCTTCGTAGTGCTCTCTAAAAACAGCTTATCAACATTTTAGCATGCATGATTTTCAAAACTCTTGCTGCGCGTACGTACGAATTGTGGAGTGTTTGTTTGAAAGAAAGTTAACCTTACAACCATTTAATTAGATTTACTTTTTCATTAATGTGAGTAACGCTTAATACAACAAGTTTAGCACGATTTGCGCAGCATCTCTGGTAAAGTTCTGTGGCGTCCAGTTTGAGAAACAAATTTTAATTATAAATTTTCGAATCAAGTGCATAAATTTCCCCATGTGGGGAAATTTATGCACTTGATCCAAAATCTTTACTATTTTACACTCCCTTCCAGTGTACACTGCCCCGTACATTTACATACCAGGCCTGCCCCTTCAGTGTACACTGCCTTTCTTTTAATGCCCTACCAGCTGAGATTCGAACCCGCAACCATGGTATCTCAACTGTTCTAATGTTCTTAAGAATAAACTTGATAACTAACTGGGAAAATTTTGCACTTGTTGTTGTCTTGGGGAAAATTTTGCACTTGTTCCAAATTTTCTTTCAAGAATTTTAGTATGCAAATTATACCATTTGTGATATACTCTCAAGATTTGATTTTAGCTGTACGAATTTTGCATCGTATTACTAATTATCGAAAAGGAGATCCGTTTGTTATATAGTCCTTGCCTTCGATTGAGTTCAAAAGTGATGTTGTAGCCAAAACACAATCAAGAATAAACAGTTTTTGATTGTGAATTTTTTACGAACTGATATAAGAGCAGAAGTTTAGCTTTTGAAATGACTATTTAATGTTTTAGAAAGAGAAACTCTGCCAAGATTGTTGAGATCGACGAAGCACTATGCTTATTCATAAAAAAGCAAGACAAAATTTCAACTAAAGATAATTTTGAGAATTTTCTTGAAATTGCATTGAAAATTTTAAATTGTCACTTGTCCTTGCTTGAGGTAACAAGATATTCAAAGATATTGTTTATCTAAATTTTGTTTCTTACTGAGCAGTGTATATTGTGGTTTTACAGAATTATGTGTGTTTCGGAAATGATTTGATTGCTCAGTAATATTTTCCAATTTTTTATATTTTAATCTCACTGCAAACTTGTATAAGCTTTCACAGGTTTACAAACCTGCTTTTGAGCATTTAGGAAAAACTGATTGGGTGTGTCTTGATTAAATTTACTATTTATTTTAGTCTAGAATAGAATATCATGTATTTTACCAGAGTGATGGCACTTCGTGTATGTTAAAAAGATGAAATTTTCAACACTTTTGTATTGTTTGTGCTTTTGTTAAAAACATTAACCACAAGACGAATGGCAAAGTTTAGGAAACCACTAAAAACCGTTAAGGTCTTCAAGTCGGCAGCCATTTCACATGTGATCGCCTTGGACATAAGCCAAGATTTGAAGCCGAAAGGTTGGCTTGAAAGCAAGCGATGGTTTTCACATAACGCTATAAACATTTCCTGGGATCTTTTACAACGGTTTGTTACTCCACCTGTCATACTATTGTGTGCTGATCTGTCTATTTTACGTAGCATCAATACGCTAACTTCATTTCAGAAAATTATTTCAGTTTCAGCCTGATTCGAAAAAAGCTCTCGACTCTTCATTTGAGTTAATTCTTGCTCAAGTTCGTAATTCGATACAAATGGCTGGTTCCTTAAAAAATCGGATTAAGGTAAAAATGATAATTTTCTTGTTTTGAAATTTATTGTGTTTGTTACGGAAATGTATATGTTGTCTAAAAGTCTAATGTAAATTAACAAGTTGATGATATTTAGTCAGACAGTTGGAAATAACATATTGCTACAAAAAATTTTATCTTCTTCCTGAATGATTGCTTGAGTGCATAGACGATAAATCTATGTTGGAGTAATAAGTTTAATTTTTTGCAAGTGAAGTAATGCTAAATGCAATTTCGTCGATTCAATTCAATTTATTTTTTTAACGAAAAGAAAAATTGAATTGTAATTATGCTCAAAAACACTAAAAAGTTATAAAAGCACAAACAAGTATTTGCCGGTGTGATTCCCAGTTATGTTGCGTCAATCATTTTTGGATCGGTTCGTAGCATCTTCACATTTTTTCATAATGACCTAGAAAAAGCTTAGTTAAACAAAATTCAGCATCGCAAATGTTTACAACGACTTGGTAAGTTCTACGACACGACACGTCAGCGACAGTGGTGCTAAGCGCAGGACAACCCAACAGACCTGCTTCGGAATCAAATTTCAACAACCACCATGAATCTCTTGGCTTACTTAATGTTTTTGATGATTTTTCTGCTTTTCCAAATCTTCCAAAAATAATAAATTAATTGTAAAAATCTGTTTTTCAAGGGTACGACAACCTACAATCATCGTGAGATTTGAATGCGTAAACATTGGTCATTGTTGCTATAAAAACTACTTAATTTACTGGTCCACGTTGTTGACAATCTAAGTTGTCCCGTGCTTCACCTGGTTGGGGAGTGAAGCTGTTTACTAGATTGCATCAACTTAAAATGCTTTATGAAAATATATTTGCTCAGTGACATTATTATTCTCTAACATGAAACTGGACAACATGTAAATTTTGAGTGTTATGGGTCACCCTCTACACCTCTATTCAGTCCAAACCATCTCCTACGATATCCAAAACTGCGAAATTTTGAAAATCACGCAGATTTTTCAAAGTATATACGTTATGTTTGGCATGAAATCTGTCAGTAAGTCACCAGCAATGACGTAACAAAAATTTCTATGCAAAATCTTAATCATTTGGATTTAACCCCGTCAGGGTACATTAAATTTTCAGCATTTTTGTAATGCTGTTTGATTGTTTTTATATAATTTATTGACACATAAGCAAGAAATACGGCAATATAACGAAATCGTGTACAGTAGATAGGAAACTAAACAGACAAGGTAAACGTATATAGCAGAATTCTTCTGCTCGTATATACGTGCGTACGCTTGATTCTGCGACAATTCAAAGTCGGAAATTCAAAGCCGCGAATTCAAAGTCGCACTTTGAAAGACTTTCAAAGTGCGACTTTGAATTGTCGGGACACCCGTACGCTTTAACTGCTCTGAAACTACTTGGCGAAAAACATCAAACTTAACATGATTAATCAACTCCTCGGGTTGAGTTTCGTAATGGGGTTGGTGATGTCATAATCAAAGATAACTTTTAAAATTTTTATTTCTTAGTAGGAATGCGGTTTTGTGCTTCAGCGAAAGCCAGCCCTCAACTTACCAACTTGCAAAACTTCTAACCTTTTGGGGTGTAAGATGACGTCACTGTTAACGCTGGTTAGCAGAATTTGTTCTCTGTATTTTATCAAAAAGTATTGACCTTTAGAAAAACGATTTAAAACTTTTTTGGGAGATATCAACAAGGTGCTTTTGATGAAAAAATTTGTGCGACAATTTAAACTGTTTTAGTGGTGCAACGACCGATTCTTTTTTATAGCACTTTAAGCATGCTTCTCTTTTTTCTTGAACGCTTTAAACTAGCTCTGTGATGTCATAATGCTGTCTGGCAACATTAAAGTGAAAAAGAGCAGCATGCAGCAGCAACGCTTCAAGTTTTTAGTCACTGTTGCTTCAAACGCAAACAACTTGAATGCTGCCTGTTAAAGAAGAACAATAAATACAGTATCAACATAGCAGTTGGTCAAAAATCTACAGTTTTTTGGTAATATAATGGCAAGGTATGATACTTTTGTACAGTCGTGTCGCAAGCTTGACTGATCTTAACTTCCAAGACACATTAGTCCAATGCAGCAAAGTTAAACAGATTGACGATTTTTCACGTTTATCTGAGTGAAACCACAACAATTATTGTTATCTTTAGCAGAAAAACCTGGTCTATGGATTATACTATTAAACCATAACCTAACCTATTGTAATATCTTAACAGTGAGGGCTTCATTTCCGGTTAATTTTCCCTTCCCCAACTACATTCAAGTTAAGACAAAGCAACGTACTCAAAGTGAAAGGGTTTTGCTCATTCAAATTCGCCTGCAGTTACGAAAAAGTCATAAGTAGTGGGTCTAATATTTAATAGCTTGATCCTGAAAATACTTATCAATCGCCTTGGCGCCCTTCCACCACTTGGAAATGCTTTTAAAGTACTCACTGAATTGAACGAATAAAAGTTTCTTAGGTTCAAGAATGCCCATACTGAAAACAAAAGAAAATATGTCGTTGCCAGGGACTCCAAAAGCTCGGGAGAAATGTAACGGCTATGCGCAACCCTCATAACGTTTTTTTATCGATTCCTTTCAAAAATTGGTAGTTTTGTTTTGCCACGCCAATTGGCTATGCTAAAAATCATTAACTCTTATTACCTTTTTCGCAATCAATCATTTGATGAAGCCGGCTTGGCCGGCTGAACCGACATTCTTAACCTCACTGATGGGGGCTCTGTGTACGACGTTGGCAGAGCCGGCTAGTGATTCTACAATGACCGAGAGGGGTTGGGGGTATTTGCTGCCCCCACTACAAATTAGGCTTAAAGTTGGTATCACTCCTCCAATTTAAAATTGATATAATGTCTTATTCCTGGTCGTGTTGACAAACAGATGAGAGAATGACAAGAAGACGGCACGAAAACATTTAGTTTACATATGCCAACGCCCAAGGTGCTGGCACCAACAGTTTGACACCGCGCTACGAAAGTGGAGTGGTTCTACGCCTAACCTAGAACAAAGTGTTGCCAGAAACAAGTGCATATCACCGGATGGTACCGAAATAGGTTCAAATCCCATTCGTCGTAATTTTAAAGATCATCTTTTGAAGTCAATTTTCAAAGTCATGTGTTTTTGCAATTAACCTAAACCGTATAACTCTAACAGAAACTGTAGAACTCGGAAAGACTGACGCGTCTATTGGAAAATCTCTGAAACATCGCCAACAAGGTTCAATTAAAACTACTACCTTCTACCGAAAAACTAGTTACTTTCTAAATTTTGTAACTGAAACTGCAACTAAGTTACTTTTATACTCGGCAACTACAACTATAACTTAGTTACTTCAAAAAGTAACTTGCGTGCCTTTGATGGGGTATCGGGTGCAAGGCGGTTGGGACAACCTACTGGTTCTATTTTGCATACCCGCATCCGGGCATGTAGTCGTAACAAAGGACTTGAAGTGACAAATACAGTTTTGAGGACAATTCTTCAAGGTCGCAAATAGCTTATTTAATGTGTAGTTGCAAAAACGTTGCGTTCCAATTTCTAACCTAAAATCAAATAGGCAAGCATACTGTGCTTGTTGATAAGTTGGCTTTATCGCACTTTACACTTGCTATCATACAATATTTAACCAATGTCGAAAATGATTCGGATTTTTGTGGTTTCATATGGTTGTTGAATATTAAAATAAACCGATGTTGATATTCAAAAAGCTAAGATTTTTGACTCTTTATCTACTTGAATCTGAGAGTAAGTTATACTCATGCAGTGAAATGGCGTCAGCATTTGATATGATCTCGCATGGCACGAGCTTTATTACATGTGTTAAACTACTTCACTTATCCCAATGACATCATTAGCTAATTCAAACAGCAGCTCTCATAAATTGTCTTCTGCTTTTTCGACCTTTAGACAAAATGAGAAACATTAGATTTTTCTTTTTTGGTAGCTCAAGATAAGGCACACAAAAAATTATGAGAAGCAAAGTTGAAATATCATTTGTTTGACATTCATAATAATGATGAGTAATATTGGAATTACCATCCGATGTCAAAAATTTATTAAATTGAGTGATCAAAAATTTATGAAAACAAATGATATACTTTCAATAAATAAAATTAAAGCGCAGTCACTTCAACTCAGATTAAACTTTAGATCGGTTGGTGGCCTACTAATATACAACTCTACGATTTTAAAAGTGCTCTCTTTGAAAATCCAGAACTTTATTACATTTATTTTGTAATGGCAAAGTTGTTGATGCTTTTTGAAATGATCTTTGTAATTGGATTTTAATAAGGTTTCGTGTTAATACTTTTTTTAGCCAACTTCGACAAACTATTTGATTTTCATGAAAAAATTGCCACCATCAAGAAATGAACATGCAGTTTTTATTCGCAAGATTTTCAAATATTTCAACACGAAACCTAATAGATGCAGTAGTTGAATTTGATTAATCAATAAAAAATCAAAGCTTTATATAATTATTTTCGAAAAAACAACAAATAGAAAATTCATCATAGAAATGATCGACATTTTAATTAGACCTTATATAATTGTCTTTATTTTCTGTCTTTGCATTTTGTATTCTTAGTATAATACTTAAATTTAAATTGTATCAAAAAGACCACTACAATGTCGCTCATTCAGACGTTGCATTTATGCCCGTCCCCAATTAACGAAAGAAACCAATAAAAGTTTGTGAAGTAGTAGGGAGTTTGTAAGACCAAATTTGATGTAAAAATAGAGGGATCGAGGCCAGAGCCTATAGCTATGATTCCCCTTTGCAAAAATATCTTGTTATAGCTCTAAAAAAAGTTCCTTGATTGAAGCTACGCAGCCAGCAGAACCGATATTTGGTACCTCGACTTAGCCGCTGAATAGCCTTGCTAGGAGTCGCCGGCAGATACGATTGATTTATTATCATTAGCGAAGTGCAGTATGTTCTTGCATGCACTGGTAATCCGATGGTTGTAAGAGCTGCACACGCTGTTTTGTTAGTTTACATAACGACTTCTCCATTTCATGTCGCAAAATGCTGACTTCATAAGCAACTGATCAATAAGGTCATAATTTCAATATTAGCATTAACAAAAAGTATTTACAAAAATACGGAGATGACCTGACGAGATAACTTTTGTTTTCTTGTTGTAGTTCAACGTGGATTTTCTACTTTACTTCTTTTTTAATCGTTATTATATTTGCCAAATTTGAACTTTTTGATAGGCCTATACTGAAATTTATTAAGAGTTTGTAAAGCTAAACGTGATGTTACAGCATGGCTTTATCCACTCCGTTATTGCTTTTGATATTCAGTTTCAGCATGACACGAAATCCGATGTTGCTAACATTACTTTACCGTAAAAGTGCATATAATCAAAAGGTTATTTTTTACAATCTTTTTGGCTTTATTCACCTGTCATAATTTTATCATACTTTGCAACTGTTTTAGATTTGGAATTCTTTCTATGCTACCAAAATAGATGATCAAATGAAATCGAAGATGTGGCAAGCAAGTCTCGACAGAACTATCAGGAATAAAATAAAGAGAGTACGTTGAATTGTTGGTAGAGTGCAGGCTGTTTTGAGTGTTATAAAAAAGAACCCATGTTTTTTTAGTATTGCAATTTTATTTCCGGGCCACCGATAAGCCTCTACGTTTATGTGTAAAACGACTTGTTGTTCGACTGGCTTCTGCCGGCATAGTATATTTTTATCAGAGGTAAAGCAGCTATTTAAGCTAAATTGACGTTCATTAGTGCTTAATTAGTGTTCTCAATTGCAGCTTAATTCAGATTCAATTTTTATCATTGTTACAAATGAGATATAAACCGTAGAAAAGCTGACTTTATTTTTTTGCTTCGCACTGCACTAACTTCTTTAAGCCGCAATTGCATAGTTGAGAGACGATGCGACATTCTGCGATAGAACTGCTTCTGTCACAGAAGGCTATTGGGCGAAATTTTTCCAAACATGTTTGGTGTTCTAAATGAAAAAGTTTCATCAAAATTATGATAGTTCAATCCACATTTTTGAAGTTTTCGTGTTATTTTCGCAACTCAAACTGCATGGAATGATTCTTACTGCAATAGTGTTGATTTTATATTCACTAATTAAGCAAATTTGGTCTTTGATAATAAAATATCGGGAAAAAGTTAAGGAAATTCGAAGTTTATGAGATATTGACAGAAAACAACTCTACTGAAAGCAAAAAAATGCTTGCCGCTTTTGACAAATAGTTTAATACAGGATGAGCTCCTAAAATTTTGACATGTCTCCTTCCTCCCTTAACCCTATCAACTACGATGCCGATTTTTATACAATTTTACTATTTAGAACCTGGAGTTTGACGAATCACAAGTTCTCGATATTTTTAAAAAATTGGAAACACTAGAAGCATCAAAAAATGTTCTAGCTAATTTTTCTGCTACTGTTTTCGAATATGTCTACAGCAATAAAGGAAGAGTATGAGTATAATTGTGTCATTAACAGTTTATACTAACATTACTTTGACAAGCATGCAAGGATGTTACATCAAGTTCTGCTTTTTTCGTTTTGCTTTGTTCAGTTACAGAGTTAAATCTAATTTTAATTAAAAATTTCTTTTTTTACTTCAGTTTTAAAGTCAATTTCCTAGACTGACTAACGCTTTAAGTATCTGGTATTTTTTTGCATTAAAAAAATCTATCGAGCTTCTCAAAGACAAGCACTTAAAAATTTGTAGATAGATGAATGGTTTCGGGATGAACAAAATACATCGGATACGCATCTTGGTGAACAATTCGAAGACTTGTTTTTGAATTTGGTAAACCAGTGGACAGAAGATTCTCAAAATGATTTTACTCTAGTTGCTTTGAATGCAGCAGCGTTACCGTATGCTTCGTATTTTTGTCAGGAGGTCAATGGTAGGTTATCATTTTGACAGCTTTTCATGACCAAATATTTAAGGAGAGAACTGTAGATGATCTTGCTATACTTGCGAAAAATTAAAACTCGTTCGTGAAACAAATTAATTTATTTTTCAGACCAACTTTAGATTTGCTACAAAAAAATTACTGTAAAGAATCTTGTTTAAAGTTACAGAAGCAACTAAATCGCACAGGTTTTGTGTTCCAATCTCATCAATGCAAACCAACGTTTTATTGCACTTCGCATAACTTTTGTTGCTGTAAGCTCTTTACTATTTGCGATTATGAATACATAATGCCGATTTGGTATACAGAACATCACTAAAATACTAAAAACAAGCAAATGTTTTGCTACTCAAAGACTGCTTTATCAGTGAAATTGTATTCAAATCTAGAATCAGCCTTAGCTTAGTTTTTGTAATAAAAATAAATTTTATTAAAAAACTTAGCTAAGACTACACTGAGCTAAGCAAAGACTGCAAACTAAACTAAGCTAAGAATGCACTAAATAAATATTAAATGCTTGAGTGATACATAAGTCTTGGCTTTGCAGGCAGGCGACGCGGTTTATCTATATATATAAAACTCAAAGTTTGTCTGTCTGTCTGTCTGTCTGTCTGTCCGCTATAGAAATAAAACTGGAGACATTTAGATACAAACAAACATATGAATCTTATATAACTTTTTCCAGGGAAGCCAAGTACGGTATTTTGATTTCGATCAGAATCGTCTATTGGGGGCTACGAGCCTATGGGGCTCTACTAGAGGCCTATTTGTACTGTTGTACGATGAAATAAAAATCATGAAAACACATCAACATATGGTTATTCAATGTAAAAATTTAATCAGTCTTTACATTTTACCCGATCAACGACGGGTAAATCTGCTAGTATATCTATATATATAAAACTCAAAGTTTGTCTGTCTGTCTGTCTGTCTGTCTGTCCTCTATAGAAATAAAACTGGAGACATTTAGATACAAACAAACATATGAATCTTATACAACTTTTTCCAGGGAAGCCAAGTACGGTATTTTAATTTCGATCAGAATCGTCTATGGGGGGCTACGAGCCTATGGGGCTCTACTAGAGGCCTATTTGTACTGTTGTACGATGAAATAAAAATCATGAAAACACATCAACATATGGTTATTCAATGTAAAAATTTAATCAGTCTTTACATTTTACCCGATCAACGACGGGTAAATCTGCTAGTATATCTATATATATAAAACTCAAAGTTTGTCTGTCTGTCTGTCTGTCTGTCTGTCTGTCCTCTATAGAAATAAAACTGGAGACATTTAGATACAAACAAACATATGAATCTTATACAACTTTTTCCAGGGAAGCCAAGTACGGTATTTTAATTTCGATCAGAATCGTCTATGGGGGGCTACGAGCCTATGGGGCTCTACTAGAGGCCTATTTGTACTGTTGTACGATGAAATAAAAATCATGAAAACACATTAAAATATGGTTATTCAATGTAAAAATTTAATCAGTCTTTACATTTTACCCGATCAACGACGAGTAAATCCGCCAAGTACGTTATTTTGATTTCGATCAGAATCGTCTATGGGGGGCTACGAGCCTATGGGGCTCTACTAGAGGCCTATTTGTACTGTTGTACGATGAAATAAAAATCATGAAAACACATTAAAATATGGTTATTCAATGTAAAAATTTAATCAGTCTTTACATTTTACCCGATCAACGACGAGTAAATCCGCCAAGTACGGTATTTTGATTTCGATCAGAATCGTCTATGGGGGGCTACGAGCCTATGGGACTCTAATAGAGGCCTATTTGTACTGTTGTACGATAAAATAAAAATCATGAAAACACATTAAAATATGGTTATTCAATGTAAAAATTTAATCAGTCTTTACATTTTACCCGATCAACGACGGGTAAATCTGCTAGTACATTATATAAGTGCTAGGAGTTAATTTCTTTATTTTTTTGTCAATAATGAAAAATATAAACTGGAATATTTTTGAGCTTAGACTATCTTTTAAGTTACCATTGAGGGCATTTTTTCCCTAAGCAAGACAATCAAGCAGAGGAAATTGCCGAGCTTGTAAAGTGCTTTTC
Organism: Trididemnum clinides; assembly: GCA_963675345.1. NCBI lineage: Eukaryota > Metazoa > Chordata > Ascidiacea > Aplousobranchia > Didemnidae > Trididemnum > Trididemnum clinides. The sequence continues at coordinate 49,825,704 of OY776284.1, read as the reverse complement.
TCAAGATCACATCAATCCACCTGTCGTGAGGTTTGTTCTCATGATCATTACGCAATAAACGGCACTCCAACCATCCAGCTATGGTGCTCTCAAATAACTACCGTTGTCATGTTGAGGCCTACGTCAAGTAAAAAGCTTAGAAGAGGTGTATAAACAAGAGGCATTTTTGCAGTTGACGGTAAAAAAGAAAAGTTAACACCCGAATGTCAGTCCGCTATGAATGCTATTATTACAAGATTGACGGAAATTGAAAAAAATTTGCGATCTGGTGAAATCAAATTTAAATATCTAAAAAATATTGCGGATGAAAAGTTTGCCTTTGAAGAAGTTTTGAAACTCCTCAAAAGAGTAAGTGATTTTGCAATTTTTTCGTTTTGTTTAAGACACTTTCTCCGGTTAAGTTTTGCATTACAACTGTATGCCACTAACATTCGTTCGCCTGGTTGATGCAGATGCGAGTTGGACTCCCGCTCCTAGCATTTTTTTCAAAATCCTGAGTGTAATAAGATTTAAAAAAGTAAATTTAACTATAAATACTCTTAACGCATAGATTCATTCTGCTATTGTTGTTATTTATTTTTTATTATCAGTATTTTCGTTTTTAAAAATATTATTATTCCAATCATTATCACTATCAGTTAAATTTAACCTTTTATTTTGAATACAGGCACCTCGCTATTTTTAAAATTTAACCGATGGTCAGGTAACCTCGATAAATTGTCCCAAAAAACATAAAAATGAGAAAGTTGGGGTTAAAAAACCAGGGCAAAAAATTCGATTTTCTAAAGTTAACTTATTCAAAAACATCATTTTGCTTAGAAAACCTTCGATTTCACTTGGCGATTTAAAAAATTTTTTTTTGTCATCTTCTCCGGGACCCTCCAGCACGTATACCTGCACTGTTAACAACAACTCATCCAATTATACCACTGCCAATGCAACTCTTCTCCCTGACCCTTGTCTACAAATCTTTTACCCTTCTTCTGCTCTGTCACTAACCCCTTCTTCTGTCTTTTTCCTACCCTGCCCCACTTCCGACTTGTTTTCCATACCCCTGCATTCTTTTCCTTTCCTGGATTGTTTAGGGTTCTTCCATGGACCACTGAAGATTTTCATACTAGAAAGGTTAAACTTTTTACTTTATTTTGCTCTTTCCTGTCAATCCTATCTGTATCGAGGAATCCAATCTCGACTTTTTTTTCCTTTTTCGGGATTCTTGGATAGTCTGCTCTGCAATCTGACCGCACTCACTCCTGGTCTGGCTCTCTTTCACGTGATGGCTCGCACATTAGCGGCGTGTAGTCAACTTTGTCAGGTAGGGCTTATCTTTTTCTAGATTCTAGGCTTCCTATTTCTCTTTGCTTGATTCCTACTCTAAATATGCAGGGATCAATATTTTCCTGAAAAATTCTTTTATTTTCTCTTTTTTAAACAACTAGGCTCCTCATATCCGCTCTTTTTCGGCGGAAAGTAGACCTATTCCTTTTCTTCCTCTGTACTCGTTTTCTCAAGAAATCTCTGCATTCTGGGGGACTTTTGCTGCCATCACCTTCTTTGGGACTCAAGAGGTACTTCAGTTACTCGTGGAAAGGAAGTATTTGGTTAGATCACCTCTAACTTCTCCCCTCAATGACCCTAACACCCTCACTCTTCATTACTGTTTCTCTGGCAGCTGCTCTTCCCCTGACATTTTTGCTCCCTTTCCTCTTTTCCTTTTCTGCTCCTGGGAAGTGATTTAGGACTTGGATTTCGATAATATTCTATTTCTCCTAATCGTTTTTCTGTCTCCAATCTCCCTATCCAATGAAAGTTCTTCTTTCTACAATTTTCAGAAAGCTCGTTTGGATGACTTTGCTCTTTACCCCGATTTACACTGTCCATCTGCAGAGATATATTTTTTTATTTTCTTTCCTCTGCAGCTGCACTCTTTACCTCTTTGGCACTGAATGCAGCCAAAGTTTGCATTTTTTTCGGCCGCGTCCAATGCCAACTTTAATCAGAAGTTGAAGAAGCGATATGGAAAAGACGCAAAACTTTTGCTTCCGCTTACAGATGTAACGAAGTGCACCTGACTTACATTTCAGCCTCTTATCAGGCCTCTTTCGTCGTTGTCAAAGCCAACGCTAATGCATGATACGAAACATACAATCATTTCTCTCCTAAATCAGTTTATTAATCCTTCGCTCCGTTGTTGGCTCTTGTCCTTCTTCCTCTCTTTTTCTGATTTCCTAAACTGTTTTTTCCCAGGGATACGGCATTGGTTTATGCCAACTACCTGAGATCTCACTTCTTTATCTCACAACCAAATACGTTGCGTTGCAGAGCCAAAGAGTACTTGTCTCATCTCCGTTATGCTTCGTGTTCCGAAGAGTCTTATCCCTCTTTCTGCTTTCCTCAAACTGAATTTCTCGCGGCTGCTACCAACCTCTCCTCTTTCACCGTTACCGGCCCAAACAGAGTTACCTACCCCATTTTGATGCACCTTCGTCGCTGTGGGACAAATTTTCTCCTTTTATCTTTAATCTCTCCTGGCCTTTGCATATCTTTCCTTCCACTGGAAGTCTTTATTATTTATTCCAATCCACAAGATGGGAAAATTTCTCTACTCACGTGCTTTCTTTTTGGCCTATATCTCTCATCTCCTGTTTCTCAAAGTTGTTTGAGCGGTCATTTTATCCCGTCTACTCTTCTTTTTGGAGTCATTTCATTCTCTCTCACGGCTAGGCTGATTTTTGTCCTGGTCGGTTTAGTTTGCATCTAAAATTGATCTTTCTCATTTCATTTCTGATTGTTTTAACCAATTCCAGCTGGGCTCTCGGTTGATCCTTGCTACTACTGATTTCTCTAAAGCTATTGACTCTGTCTCGTATCCCACTATAAAACTCATTTTTTTTTGGCCTTTCTTCGTTCCTTGTTCTATATACTCAATCTTTGCTTTCCGGCAAGCGCGCTTGCGTAATTTAGCAAAATCACAAAAGTCGCTCCTTGCGAGTCCGTCCAGGTGTTCAGAAATGATGCGTCCTTGGCAGTGTCCTTTCCTCTCTTTTCATCAATAATCTCCATACGTCTCTACCTACTTCCATCAGCTGTTCTATTTATGCTAGCGACCTGGCCATTTGGTGCTACTACACTTTGGTCCCTGCTGCTTTGGAGAATACACAAGCAGCTCCGATTAACTGGAGCGCTGTTCTGATCACCGATGTCTTCCTCTCAGTTTGGGTAAACGTGAAGCTTTTTTTTTTCGGTGGATTTCCGCCACGCTAATCTTCGTCCCACCTTTCTCTGCTTAACTTCCTTCTCCGCTACAAGCCCTTTCTCACTTTTCTGGGCGTCATCTTTTAACACACTGTTTCATCATCTAATCATATTCTTGCTGTAGGCCAGGTTTTTACATTGCCTCAAGGCCTAACACTGTATGTCTGCTTTCTCATGGGACCACTGCTAGGAGTCCCTCTCTTTTCTGAACAAAGCCCTTCTGCGGCCCTTTTCATCAATGCTTCACTCGAATTGTTTCCTTTTCTCAGCGTTACCAACATTGCTAAGTTGGAACGCCTCTTCACCGAGCGGCCAGTCACCCCATCACCACCTGCATCTAGTTCTCCTCTATCCCACTTTTCCTCTCCGAGGCGTTTCTTCCTCCTCTACGAGTCACTCTGACACATTTCACTCTGTCATTTTATGAGCGGATCCTTCGTCTCCCAACCTCCTTTCCCATTTCAGGTTTGGCCAGGCTTAGAGTAAAACCAAGGCATTTTATGTCTTCCTGGAAATTCTTTTCTTCCACTCACCCGCTGATTTTTTTCCTACTCCCCCTAGGTAGGCACTCTGTGCTTGCTTTCTTTTTCCACCCTAAAACTCACCTTTTTTCAGGGTGGAGCTCCCTTCCTTTAAGTTTTCGCACTTCTTTTTCTCACCACGACTCTATCCCTTCTCACGATCTTGTAATTTGGACGTATGGTTCTGTTTCTTTTCCTTTCGGCGAAGGAAACTCCGATGTTCTTGCCTACTATCCACTTTGGGGTGCTAAGGCTACCCTTGCTTTTTGGCTAGCCCAGTATATTCAAGCTTTTCCGCTGAAACCTGCACCATTTTGCGAGCTCTTGGCTGGTTTTAGCAGCACCATTATGACAGCCACTTCTATTTCCTGCTCCTCCTCTCAGATTCTCGCTCTGTCTTTCTTCCTTTCTTCTATCTCACACTCGCTGGCATATCTGGCACAAACTATCTTCTCTTTTCTCCTTTATTATCAGGCTATATTGGGTTCCAGTCACTCATTTCTTCCGGGAAAGAACACGGCCGATGAATTGAACAGGCAAGATGCGCAGCTCCATCCTCCCACTGTCCCATGCAGTCTCTCTCCTTTTGTCTCTCATATTCACTGTTCTCTTTTCTCGGTCTGGGGGCGTGCTGTCTCATCAAAGTTTTTCGGCACCTAAATTCCCTCAGTATCATTGAGGAACTTGTGCTCCCTCGTCACGCTTGTTGTGTCTTCTTTCGTTTTTGCTGCAACGGACACAATTTCTGTTAAACGTTTAGCTCTCCAGCGTTGCCAGAATTGAGAATCTTTTGTGTAGCGCCTGCAGTTATCCGACTCAGCTTATCAGACTCGCCTCTTATCTTATTTCCTGCTATGGACTTTACGCTGCTCACTTTTTGGCGGCTCCTTTTCTCTCCTCGGAAAGGGTCGGATAACAATAACAACCTCGAGGTAACCTCCATCCCAACCTCCTTCTACTCGGCTTCCGCCTCCGTTTTAATCCCACTCCAACTTTTCTTGGGGACACCTTCGACCACACTCGTTCCTTTTCTAAGCATGTATCTTTGCTGAAGGCCAAGTTCTTCCCTCGTCTCAAGGCCTTACGCTGTATCTCTGCTTCCGCATGGGACCCTTCTAAGGAGTCCCTCTCTCTTCTGCATAAAGCTTTTCTTCGGCCTCTTCTCACATATGCCTCACCCGGATAGTTTCTTTCCTTAAGCGTTACCAATATCACCAAATTGGAACGTCTCCACCGAGCGGCTAGTCGCGCCATCACCGGCTGCCTCTCGTCCTCCCCTATCCCACTTATCCTCTCTGAGGCTTCTCTACCTACCCTACGAGTCACCCTGCTTCATTTCGCTCTGTCATCTTATGAGCATGTTCTTCGTCTCCCAACCTCCTTTCCAATTTCAGGTCTGGCCAGACATGGAGTGAAACCAAGACTCTTCAGATCGTCCGGGAGAGCTTTTGCGTCCACTCACCCGCTCATGCTTCCTTCTACTTCCCCTAAGGAGGCACTTCTTGCTTGCTCTTCTTCTCCTTGTAATCTTCCTTCCTTCACTGTAGAGTCCACCCCTTCCTCTTCATGCTCTCGTTTTGATCTCCCTCTCTCTCGCCAAGGTGCTGCTCTCGCTCACCTTGACTCTCTCTCCCCCACGATCTGGTGCTCTGGACTGACGACTCTGTTCCATCTCTTCTTCACAAAAGCAGCTCCGGCGTACTTGCCAACTGCTCTCTGTGTAGCACTGAGGTCACTATTTCCTTTTCAGTAGACCCAGTTTGTTCAAGTTTTTCTGCTGAAGCCTGCGTCATTCTGCAAGCTCTTTGCTGGTCTCGGCAGCACCAACAAGTCTGCCACTTCTCTTCTCCTTCTATCTGACTTTCGTTCTCTCCTCCATTTTTCTTTTTACCTCAATCTCACTGGCAGATCTGGCAGGAACTGCTTCTCTCTCCTCCTATTCTATCAGGTTGCAATGGGTCCCCGGACACTCGTTTCTCTCGGGAACAACGCGGCTGATGAGCTGGCCAAACGGGGAGCGCTTCTTGTGCCCTCTGCAATTCTTTGTAGTCTCTCTCTCCTCTTATCTCTCCTATCCTCTTATCTTTTCCTCCACTCTTGCCTTTTCTCGGACTGGAGGTGTACTGTCTCATCGAAATTCTTTGACACACAGGTTCCCTCGATTTCCACCGAGGAACTTGTGCTCCCTTGTCACTCTCGTTGTGTTCTCTCTCGTCTACGCTGCACCGGACACAGTCTTCTTTTAGGTTCTTTTCTCTTTAGGATTGGCAGAATCGAGAATTCTTCCTGCAGCGCCTGCGGACACTCGTCCCAGGGCACCTCTCATCTCATTCTGCGCTGTCGAGCTACGCACTCTTTGCGGCGCTCGCTTTTTGGCGACTCTTTGTTTCTTTAGGACCTCTGGTCCAGGCCCTGGGGAGTGCCCCGCTTCTGGGTCTTCATGGTCTTCCGCAATGCCCCGATCCCTGGGAAGGGGTCGGATATCAACAGGTACCACGACAAAGTACCAGGTCCTTGCTATTGAAGTTAAGTCCCTTTTTCCAGGTTTTCTAAGTGTTTAGAAGGCAAAAACTTTTGTATCGTCATGCTACCGAAAATGTATTTTCTAAAAAAGGGTTTCCCAAAGTGCTCCGTTCAGAGCCCCAGGGCTTCGCAAGCCAAGAGTACAAACAAGAGGCTTTTTATCCGGCTAGCGGAGCCATTTTCACAATTGCAATACAAATGTACAGCGCAGTGTTTTCGGTGCCTACAGAACCATTTCGATCCAATGAATTTGATCTCAAAAAGCATAAATTGCGAGAGCGAGAGAGGCGATGACCTTTTTTTGGAGATTACCCTAATATCGGGCAATAAAACGCGTTCTCAGGCGTTATTTACGTAGAATTTCCTGCTATTTTCAGCCCGACTTTGAGATATTTAAACATTTTCAAGTACCAGATAGAGCATGCCTCCTAGCCATTAAATAACAATTGAAATGTGTTAATGTAATCTCTATATATTTTTTGTGGGCTCCGCAATCAATGTTTGAACCTCTTCAAGGACTCCAAACCATCAAAAGTTTGAGAAACCATGCTCTAAAGTAGTTTATCCTCAGGTCATAAAAAATGAGTGTTATTTTTTATGATCTGAGGATAAACTTATTTCAACCTAACTTTTACGTTTGAAAATTGCCACTGCAACAAATTGACTCTGAAGACAATGGGATCACAGAGTGTTTGTAGAGCAAGAATGGAAGAAGCGTGTTCGAGTTAATTCAAGTGCCCTTTATAGCGGTTATAATGAATAGTATAATCATTTGTTTGTGTTTTGTAAAACACGTAATAGTCTTGTTTTGGTTAATGAACTGACAATTTTACCAATTTATTGCAAGCAATATGTCAAAGCAATTAAGTAGAATTATAAAAATTCTACCTTCTTAGCATCTCTGGACTGCATGCTTTGAAAAATGAAGACACAAGTTAATAAGCATAAAAATGTTAGTAAGTGCTAGGTTGAATATACGCATATTTCTTTCCTTCGATTCCAAAAAATATTTTGTCTGATATTTTACGACATTTTTGTGATAAAAATTAAATTCAAACGAACCGTTTCAGAAATCTAGAGTTTCTCTTGATGTTCTCTCAAAAAGAAAACGTGAGATTGATGCCTACAAAACTTTGAAAAATAGCTTCAACTATTTTCTTCGACAAAGATTTTCAAGTAAGTGCTGAGTTGGAAGTATTTTTTATGAAGCTGGTTATAATTGCTGTTAGTTCTAACAATAACGTTTTTAATGAAAATGACAATATGGTTTTTTAAGTTTTAAAAATTGTTCCATACCGTAATTCAGTAGTTTGTTTTGAACTGTATCAAATATCCAATTTTGAACATACTATGAGTTATGAAAAAAAGGAGACTTCTTTCAAATTCTGAGTACCACCGTTTGAATATTCAGAAGTTGACATGCTCAAGAAGTATAATTTACTCTTTTTCGTCAGTTAAAAATGTAATTATGACAATTTTATTTCTCACAAAACCAATTAAAATTTTGTTGCAACCACCTTTCTACAATAATTGCATTTACCACCAAAAACATTCGAAAATATATTATTACGGTGAAAGCAATTTTTAAACAAAGAACAAGAAGAAAATAAAGTGGTTCAGTCACAAATTTGAGTTAGTTCATATGCTGAGCTTATAAAGAGTTTGATGTTGGAAGCAGAGAGATTTCGTTGAATGGTTGGTTATACCAGGTGTGCAGTTTCATGTAATTCCAGCGGCAAATATCTTGGTCAGGCCAGTAATTGAAGAGTAGTTGGTGGCAAAGTTAAACAGTGTTTCCCTCTCCAGCGATACAGTAAGGAGTCGCATCGAGAAAATATCAGTTGACATCGCCAGCTAAGTGATTGCAGGAGTAAGAGTTTCGAAGTTTGGATTTGCCATAATACTTGACGAATCTACACCTGTTACCAAATTCTAACAACTACTTGTCTATGTCTGCTTTACACAGAACGATGCGGTAAAAACTAAATTGTTGCTGAGCCATGAGGTGCTCACTACAACAAAAAAAGGATAATTTCAACGTTTTGGATAATTTCTTCAAATAAAATGAACTGGATGGCGAAAACTGGTCGGGATGCACCACAAATGAGGCTTCCTCTATGCTTGGTCAAAGTCTGGATTTCAAGCTCATGTGAAAGCTGTGTTATGAAACGTCACTGGTGTCTATTGCTTCATACACAGGTTTGCCCTTTGTGTTAAAGTGCTCCCTCCGAAGTTGTTAACGTGCTTGAACCGAGATTTCAAAATCGTAAATTTTGTTAATATTGTCGACTATTTTAGCTGCTTTGTGAACATCTCCTTTCAAACCACTCTTGTATCTTTTATCACACAGAAGTGCGCTGGCTCTCCCGAGAAAATAAAACAAAGCGTCTTTTTGAATTGAGGGGCGAATTTTATTTTTCACGATTTTGAAAAAAATCTAGAGGACGAGGAATTCATCGTCAGATTGGCTTACCTGTCAGACATTTTCGAAGCTTTAAACCATTTAAATCTGTCATTTTAAAAAGCAAACTGCACTTTCGTATAATTTTTTTGGAAAGTAGGAGCTTTTCTCCGGAAGTTGGACCAATGGAAGAAAAATGTGGAGAGCAAGCGCTATAAGAGGTTTAAATTTCTGTCTGTTCTTAAAGTGGATCTCAGTGATGATTTTTCCCACAAAATCATTCGTCATCTCTCGTTGCTAAATGCTGAATTATTGCATTACTTTCCAGAAGCGACAAGTTGTGTTTACATCACCGATCTATTCTCAGTTGATCCAGCTGATTGCCCGTCGGGTCTGGGAAGCAAGAGGAGCTGATAGATATTGAGGAGGATCAGACAGCAAAGACAAAACACAAAAATTGTTCTCCAATAAAATTCTGGCTTAATATGGTCTCTTTGTACTCGACGCTAGCTTCGCAAGCTATTTCGCAGCAATTGATTTTCCCTTCTAAATGGGAGTGCGAGCATGGATTTTCATTCATAATAAACATCAAATCAAAAAACCTAGACTGACTAGTTGCACTCGAGCATGAGTTTCAATGCGCTTTTATGCCACGCATGGACACTTTGGTGGAAGGTAAAAAAAAGCAAAAATCTCATTAAATTAAGTTGTAGTCTTTTATTGCTATTTCATTGTGGGTTTCTATTGTGAATAATCTAAATTCGATCACATTAATTATTTTGAAAGAAGAGATTGGTGTTGACAACACTGGTCGCCCAACTGGTATGAAATCATAAAAAAGGTTGAGAGCTACTACTCTGTCCCTCTCTAAAATTTTTGTTATGCCAATGCTCCTTTTGCTTTTTGCTCCCCATTTGTTTAATGCGTTTAATGAGTTGAAATTATTTCTTGTTGTTATATTTTAGTACAAAATTTACCTGCCTCTAACTTTTGGGATGTTGAATTTCAAAAATACGATAGCATAAATCCACAAAATTACAAATTTTTTTTTCTGCGTTGTAGTCATAGTCATCGTTTATTGTTGTTTGCCCGATACACTCAATAGACGTCAACATAGAACAGTAGTTAGATAAAATAGTACATTCGTGCATGGGACAAGAGACACTGAAATAACCCAAAGGTTTTCTAGTCAGTGCCTCCTAATAACAAAAAAACAACAAATAATTTACCAGTAATATATAAAAACTTAATAGAAGCTGGAAAGAAGAAGTAAAAGAGAAAAAAAGAAAAAGGAATAGAGGAAGTTAAATTTAGATAAAAGAGCATAACGTGAAGGTCACATATTTAATGCATCAGCAATCTTTATGAAATAAATCTAGAATTAAAGCAAAACTTTCAATTTAATAGTCTCTAAACATTCGTTCTTTTAATATTTTTTTGAAGACTGGTAACGGTTTCGTTTTTATAGAATTGTCTAGAGTTTCCCACAATTTAGTACCTCGAAAAGCTAATTGTTTTTGTGACATTGTTTTGTTGACCCGGGTTAAGAAATAGTTGTTTTTAGTTTTTTGTCTTGTACTGTACGAATGCACACTTTCAAGTTTAACAAATTTTTTTTCAAAAACTTTAGGAGTCATATTGCAATTTAATTGATGCATAAACTTTGATAATTCTAGTTTGTAAATGTCTTCTAATTTCATGAATTTTAGTTGTTTATACAGTATGTTAACGTGATCAAATTTCCTACTCCAGGTCATAATCCGAACAATGTTGTTAAGTCTTAGAACTATTTCTTTTTGTCTAGTGTAGGTTGCTGTTCCCCATAAAATAACACCATATTGAACACGACTGTAAATCAAACTATAATATAACAATTTGAGTGTTTCAGTATCAACAAAGTTACGTAAGCGATATATTATAGCTGAGGATTTCGAAAGTTGCAGAGAAAGTTGTTTAATATGTGGATCCCAATTAAGACCATCATCTGTGAGCTCACCTAAATACTTTACATTTCTTACTCTATTTAATACATTTTGTTGTAATTTGATTTCAAAATGTTTTTTAGTTGAGGCATTGATATAATTGTCAATGAGCATATCATTAGTTTTAGATATATTTAAAGATATCTTATTATTTCTCAGCCGAACATCTATTTTATTTAGTTCATTGTTTACCCGTTTTTCCAACTTTTTGATATTACAGTCAGATAGTTGTAACAAAGTATCGTCAGCAAATAAAGTGTAGTACCGGTAGTCTATTGGTTAAACTGCTCAACAAAATTTTGGTATGGTGTCGACTTTGGAGATGTCAGCGACGAGTATGATGAAAGATAATAGCAAAAATTTTCTGTTATTGAAGCGCGCTACTATGGAAAGTTGAACAATAGGTTGATGGATGACTATTGTTGGTTTCTACTGAAAGAAAGTAACAACTTGATAAAAAGTCAAAATCATTTGTAACTATCTTTTTATACTTGTACCATGAAACAATTACTTAGTAGTACGTTATTCTCAGTTTTAAAGAAAAGTGTAATAAAATTAGTTTGTAAATAGCGTTTGTACATGTTTGTCTCGCAGCCAAAATGCATGTATTTTTACAAAAAATGAAAACCTAAGAATAAGTGTCTCAAACACCTGACTTGATATGTAAAAAATGGACCAACAATTTAAAATTAGCTGCCCAAATTTACCCAGGGACAACTGAAAAATTTCCAGATACCAAACATTTTTTTTCGTTGCACAGTGTTACGCAAACTAACCGTTACTTGTTTTTGCACTAAAAGTCTCTACAGAGCTAATAATTCATGAGCAATAATTCTAATGTTGCACCATGTTAGATTATCACTAGCTTACTTGAAACACATAGGATTACTGCAACTGACTGGCTACAAAACAAATTAGTAGAAAAAGCATTTTAGCGTCCCAAGCAATCAATCAATCAAAATTGCCGTGATTCTCCTTAAAAAAATCAGGACAAATTTGATTCAAATCTGTTAACTTGAAGTTTTCCACTACTTCATATTAGGCTTGGTGAAGTGGTGCGAGATTTTAAATATAGCGTCACAAAGACCGTGAAAATTGTATCTTACGTAATCTTTGACGCAATTTTTGACACAAAGTAGCGCTTCGATGCCTGCACAAAGCCCAACAATTTTAAAATAAATTTTTCAAAGAGTTAGCAATTACATGAAGTTATTGATAGCATTGTAAAATACGATACGATACACTAAAGGTGAAGTTGCTGCACCACGGCAGCACTAGCTGACAAACCGCCACCACTCCAGTACATCATAAAATCTATACTGTACTTAGTTTAAGCTGAACCTCAGTTAGTTATTGATCAAAATGAAAATATGGCTGAATGTAAAAAAGAAATCAGTAGTTAATGTGTATCTAACCAAAATGTCGAACCATCAATTTAGAACCTACCAACTGCAGATTTTTAAGCTCTTAGAAACGTTTTGGCCTAGAAACTATGGACGAAGAACCCTACAATTGGAACAAAAAACAACTTTGCTACAACAATTTGGGACAAATGGTCCGTTCAACAGAGTGATAGAAGATTGAATTCTTTGTTGCATTTGATACAAGACAGTTCTTTTTACAACTACTCGCAAAAAACACTAAATCAAATCAATTAAACTTTTCGCGATAGTTAAGTCTGGCTGGCAGGAAAGCATACGTTTAGATCGGAATATATTTGCGTGCATATTTGAAGATTGATTATTATTCTTAATGTTTGAGGAGTGTTGTGACAGAACTAAATATTTTAAGTTTATAATGTAACATATTATCTACCGCAAGGATGTGTAACCAGCGCCCACGGGCCAAATGTGGCCGGTAACATAAAATTATGTGTTCCGCGGAAGGATTTTGTGACCCAAAGTCCGTCCGCGGAGAATTTTGTGGCACAAAGTGGATGTTGAATCCATCAATTCGATGTTTTAAAATTAATCTTCAAAAAAAGCGGGTTTTAATATTTTTTTATTTGGATGAACAACACCTAAAGCCCTACTTTGAAAGTATTGATCTTCGAAAAAAAAAATTTTAAGTTGATTTGAGGTGAAAAATACAACTAACCAGTGCCTCTGATATTATTTCTGTGTGCACACAATTTAAATTAAAACTTTTAACTAGTTTTAATTTGGCCCGCTAGGAAAAAGGTTGCACATCCCCAAACTACAAAATATGCCAAACTCAAGTGAGCGAGCAGTGATTAGAATGCTAAAAAAAGGATACTTGAAGAAAATCTGTCATTTTTTGTCACAAACTATTCATTAATGTCGTTTAGAATTAATAGCTTACCATGCCCATTCATGGGCCAACACAAAATTCTCGTTCAACACTAACCTGACAAAGTAGTTACTGTAATTCGCATGTATTGAAAATACGAAATGAACTAAAGGTTAGAAAAAAGCAATTTGTAAATTTGTTGTTCCCCAGTAGATTTATGAGGCCGACCATTGCTCCGATGATCCGGGTTTATACCACAAAACTGTCTTTACAACTGACGTTGCACCTGATGATATTGCTTTATACTGCAAAACAAAAATAGAAGTGAAACATTTTCCAAGTCACATTCACTTAGTGAAAAGAGCAGTAGAACTGGTATCAAATGCATCGCACAATGTGTGTGCATTTTTTTGGAGATGGCTTCATCCGTGGTGGTACACCTTTAAAAATTATGATCTCTATAGTTGACACAAAATCTGAATGCATGGAGATTTGAGAGGGTTACCAACACTGACATTGATTGCAATCTCCTGGTAAAATTGATGCAGTGATTGCAGTATCATATTAACAATGTTTGACGTTTGCGTGCCGTAAATCCAGCAGTTGAAACAATAACACAATTTATTCAGATTGAGATATTTTGATTAAATGGTGCGCAAATTTCAGAGAGTGCTGATTGTGCATTTCTCAAAATCTTTGTAAATTTTTACGAAAAAAATTGAATCAGCTCTATCCAAAACTTTTGGATAAATTGCGCTAAAACTTGATCAAAATGCAGAATATTTTTATGCAATAAATTGAAAACAATTTATCCGAAAAGAGTTTGAGAAATTCTATTTTTACAGATGCCTTTTTGCATGATTTTTTGATAAATGCTAAGGTTTCAACCTAAATAGTAAGCAAGTTTCTGAGAAGAAAAATTTCTCAAGATTTTTTCCTTAAAAGTCATATGCTACTGGCCGGCGCTGCCGACGTCGCCTGCAGGATTCTCATCTACTTATATTATGTCTGGGAAGAGAATATCCGTTTAGCCGGCTGCGCCGGCCTCACCTATTGTCAATATTTTTTTAAATATAATTTTTATTGTCTAACGATACCTACATATTGTTAGATAATGACCGTACTGTTTTACGATGGGATTGGCGTACAAAGATATTTTGGGGGTGGCGCAGAGCCGGTATATTTCCTTAAGTGTTGTGAAGGTTCTGGCCACGTGCTGCTTGCCTTATTTACAGCATAGGCATAGAAAGTGGATATACTCGTAATTGAAACAGGCAACAATTTCATTAATTTTTGAAGTTTTTTAGTTCTTATCCACAATTTGCAATGAACTGGTAGCCAAAAAACGAAGAGTGGTTTTAGACTGATTGCTTTTTCAGACAGGTTTTGTTTCACTACTATTGAAGTTTTTATTGTCACATGTCAAAGTTGTTTGTATTATTTTTAGATGTTGATGAAAGTTTGTTACGGGCATTTTGTGAAAAAGATATTGACAACGTATCTTGGAAAACGGTTGTAGATTTGAACTGGAATGAGATTCGGGACATAAATGTATTGTGTGAAATGTCCCATGCAACACAAGTAGCTGTGAATGAAATAGCGTCTGTAAAGGTGTGGCGTTGTTTTGCTGTTTGCATATTTTGTAAAGCGTATGTGTTACATATTTGATTAATTAACAAAAACACGCTATAAGATCAAACACAAAAGTGTATAATCTCAACTTGAAGTCCACTGAAATAAATTGAAGTTGAAAGTCTAAAAGTTTGCTTTAAAACATAGAATATAATGATGAGCAACATTTTGTGTTTGCTAAAGTTTAAATTTTGCAAAGTTTGATTGAATTTTTGTAAACCTTAGTCAAACATTTGCACAGTATGTTGGAAACGGTCGATTGAACAAAATGATTTGGGATCAAGAAGCAAACAAGCTGCTTCAGAAGATGGAAAGTGACGAAAATGTTTCTGATCAACGAATTGAAGATATTGCAAGTTTGTGGGAAAATGTAAAAGAACAAATCACTCTGCTGCAAAACAACATCTACCAGGGTTTGTCTTTATGTGTTGTTTTGATTTTTAGAAAATGGCCAATTTAGCTTGCAAAATGTTGATGTGAAGCGGTGATCGGCGGAAACAGTCTGTATTGAACGCGATCAGTTTTAATGCTTTCAGTATTTTTGTATTGAACCCATTGCGAAAATAGTTTAAGTCGTGTGTAGCTGCAATATGTAAGAAATCGTTCACAACATGCAACAATTTTGGAGAAGTAACTTTTCTCCTAAAACTTGATGAATCAAACGACCATAATCAACAACATTTCATTAAAGAAAGTAAGGCCAAAGAAAAACCAAAAACAACACAATTAATTGTTCTCTCACAAGCATTTTTTTGTTAGTGCAGTAATCGGAAACATCACACAAAATTAACTGCAATGTATTTCTTTGGTGTGTATTATTTTTTGTCACGTGCAATAGTTTATTGAATGATTTTAACCATTTTTTAAATCATGTCAGCTGAAAAAGGAGGAAAAAAGGGTCTTTATGTTTTACAAAATTTTGATTTATCAATTTCTAAAACATTTCATTCCTTATCAGTGATAACTGTTATGCTTGGCTATTCAGTTAACTGATGGTAATGCCAGAGGTTAAACTCTTTAGGTGGCCACGTGGTTTAATGCCATCTACCCAAAACTGTAAACTATTTAGTTGTAGATAAATGTGCGTGCATACAGAATGTTTCGAAATTACGGCGCCTCTCTTTTACAGCGTAAACTAAACTAGCAAAATGACAAAAATAAATCTGATTCAGAACAGATATTTACTTCAGTTTCTCATTTTGTAGTTTAATATTTTGTGTGGTCTCCACCTGCTTGTACCACGGCCTGCGTTCTGGAGAAATTAGATTTTCGAAATTAGAACCACCCCTTCACAGCTTAAACGGAAAATCATCAAGTTTTCTGGTTTTCTGCTTAGCTATTTTTAAGTATGTGGTCAGTCGATTTGACAGTAAAGAGCTCAATGATCGAGTCAGAACAATAAAATGAAATTTATTCAAGTTAAAAACACCTCAACAGTCTGTTTTGCCTAAGGCAGCTCATCAGGAGGTAGTTCTAAAACACAGCCCTTGCATAAGATGAAATCCAAAATTAAAAAAAGTAAAATTAAATTAAATTAAATAGAAGGCTCGAAAATCAAGGGAAGGTAAGCTCTACAAATCTGGCAGGTAGATGATGGTATTATCGCGCGCGCTGGCGTTAGTAAGGCGGGAAGTTAGTAAGTCATTGAAGCTTGGAAAAGTTAAAGATAAAGAGTGTGAGCAAAACGATGGCAAGAGCGAAAATATAGAATAAAAACAGAATAAAAATTAAAACAATGCATAAATGAAAAACCGCGAATAAAAGGTTAGTATTAATTAATGTTTTTCAACTTGAATTTGGTCCGGTGCGTACATTTGGAGATGAACTCAAATCGTTTGCCTAGGAGCGTACGTTGATCAGCTTGTAAGATGGCCAGTTTTTCGGCTAGGCAGAGGTTGCAGCGCTTGGCGCCACTTTTGATTGCAGCCGCTTTGCATGCAATGGACTAAAATATTCGCGGTTTGATTTCTCTGTTCTTGCAGTCTCACACAGATTTGGAGAGTTCACGAAGAATAAACGCTACTTTTTTAATTTTGGATTTCATCTTATACTAGTGTTGTGTTTTAGAACTACCTACTGATGAGCCGCGTTAGGCAAAACAGATTGTTGAGGTGTTTTTAACTTGAATAAATTTCATCCTATTTTCAAGTTTCTTTTCTTAAGTTTTTATTAAGAAAATTTACTTAGTGAAGTATTTCCTTTCTTCAAAGATCGTGAAAATGTGTCACCTGTTAAAGAAGTCACATTCTTGCATGGCAAGTCACCATGTTTAAAAGCTCTTCAAATACAAGAGTTGCTTCGAAACACTGATATCGATTTCTTCTCTTCAAGTGAAATTCCAGATAGCTTCCATGACTTTATTGTTTGTGAAAACATTGTCAATATCTTAAAGGATCGTATTAAAGAGCGTACAGCAAACTACGATTATATACCAATTCTCACCGACCTGCGACTAGTCGTGACCGAAGTGCTCAGGAAAATAAAGTTTGATTCGCAGGTTTTTTGCGAAATGTTAAATTCATATCTCTCAAGAATGCAGGCCGTGGTACAGGCAGATGAAGGCCACACAAAATATTAACTTTTTAAAGAGAAACTAAAATAAATTTCTGTTCTATATCAGTTTTGTTTTTGTCCTCTTTTAGTTTAGTTTATGCGATATTCGCGCGTGCACACACACATTCATATACAGTAATCCCTCGCGACTTCGCGGATCACCTATCGCGGATTCACCGCTTCCCGGGGTCGGCCGACCCGCATATACATATATTGCTAGCTCCAAGTGGTTACGATTGATAGAGAGCGTGTTATAAGCGAGAAACAAAACAACAAAGCGAGTGCTGAAAGCGCGAGGCTTCCGAAAGGAGCAATGCTATTGAGAGATATTTTCAAATTTACAAAGCCATCCCTGGACGCGTTCCGTCCTTTTGGACTCATCAGCAGGGCTTGCCAAGGGCCAAGAGGTCCCCCAATAGCATTCACGTTGACTTTTATAAAACAAACTAACACAAAGCACAAGACTTACGTGTCGTTTACTTTTGAACGAGGTTCGTTTTGACGTTACTGCTAGCCGCTCGACTATGGACTAAAGCTGATATCCACATGTAAAGCTGATCACACAAGCAGTGATTAGGTATGAAAAGGTCTTCCAAAGGTTACAAACTAAATGCGGTGCTTTAAGGTATGGCTGGCAGCACGTGGTGCATGGCAGCAAAACTCGGCGCTCAAGGAGGCCAGTTCCAAAGACGCGGTTTCGAATCCCACAGAAGCGTTGCATTAGCGCTGACGTTTAAGAATACAATGTACGCGTAACGTTAAAAGGGCGCTTAACTGATTTCGGTGGGTCCCAAATGACTGCACCGCAGCTTACGTAATGCACGGCCACCAAGAGGTCAACCACTTCACCTATTCCACTCCGAGCGTAGCTACCGATTCCGACAACTAGCACACCACAAGGGTAATAACTAGTGTTTTACATAGCGCGACCCGATCAACGACGTAACTAGCGCCAGATACCACTTAACAATCACACGCGGAGATACCCCACACAGTTCTTCGGCAGGGTTTGCACGATCACAGTGCTCGAGCTACTAACAAAGCCCCCGCACCACAGGAGCATATTGGAACGGGCGTTTCATCAAACGATGAACTTGTTAACATGAACGGTCCCAATGCTCCGGGCCTGGGTATTAAGCTTGGTGGGTGCATACATAGCGAGCGATATTATATTGCTAGCTATATATTTTTTTAATATCAAGTGTTGCTTTCTTATTTTCTGTAATATTTCGTGTGATTTCTTGATGATTGTTCTTATTATTTCAGGAATAGTGAACAGTATTGTAATGAGAAAGTTAAATAATGGTACAAGGAGGGTTTTAAAAGTTTAAAACGCATAAATATTAATATATACGTAAAAATTGGTGATCCCACTTCGTAGATATTTACCTATCGCGGGGGTCTTGGAACGCATCTACTGCGATAAACGAAGGATTACTGTACTTACTACAAAATTATGAACAGATTTTTTTAATTGCATGTTATATCTGAAAATACAAATAAAAAAGCATGACTTTGCCGATGTATTAAATGTTATCAGGTTCGATCACTCTGCAAGATGTTCAAAAATTGTTCGAAAATCTCCGGCCTGGTGATATCAAACGTGAAGTCAAGAATGCACTTGATGAATTTTACTCTCAAACCAATGGTTTTACAAAAAGTAAGATTTTGAACAAAGATGGTAACTAGTGAATACGAATTAAAATTTTGTAACTCGGAACAAAGTTAAATAGGTTCTCTGCTAACTGTCGATTGTGTCGAGTCACCACAAATGCTTTGCTTAGTGGTTTCAGTTTTATTAATTCTACTGTACCGCTAGTGAAATCAAACATTTTTATTTTGATTATAACATTGCTGTCATTCTTCAAAAGGCCACTTGCCCATTTTGTCAGCGTCCCCTGGCTAACCGACCCGTTGGATTTTGGGGGAAAAAGACTTTGGTTGCGGTTAAAACAAAAAATATTATTAGTCTTTTCCCCGTCAATCCGAGTTGTTACAATCTTTTTGTGGATGTTTTGACTACGTTACCAAACCAATCGAGAATTTCGACAACCTGTTTCTTTTTGCTATTCGCAAGCAAGCAAAGCAATATATTTTAGGAGTTGGCATTGGTCCGGCGTGCGACAAGCTAACACAAAAGTAGTTGCAATTGCAATATTGAAAAACCAGATTTATTATATATATCATATGTTAGTAATATATTTTTCTTCTTTCACGGATAGCATATCAGTAACAGACTTTACTATTTGCGTTTGCTTTCAAAATAACAAGACATATTAGCTGCAGCAACAGCTGCTTTCGCTAAAATCGTATCAGTAGGATTATGACGTCACTTAGCACTGTGACAAAACAATGCTCTTTTGAAGAGTTCAAGAAAAATAATGAAAAAGCATGTTTATAATGCGCAAAAATATGTTTTTTTAACGTAACTAATAACGCTTAAATTGTGTCTTTCAAAAAAGCTTTTGACAGTGTTTCTACGGACATTAGCATTTAAGAAAGTAAGAAAATGAGCAGCGGTTCTAAACCTTTTTTGTATTTCGCCTCCCTTGAGCGATGGTTCCCCCTTTACGCCCCCACCCTTATAAATTAATAAAAAGTAGTGTTTCAATTGCATTTCATCATAATACTTTCTTTTTTCCTTGCCATTTTGATTATCTAAATATATTGCTTAGCTACGCAAGCACTGCAACATGATAAAAGCATAGACATAGTCAATTGTAAGATTAGGTCTATTCTAGATTGCTTTACAAAGTTTACGTATACCGCTCTACCACTTTAGCAAACTGATTAATAGCTGCCTTAATCGATTCAGATTTTTCACTGACTGAATTTAGCATGACATGGTAGGCTACAGTCTATTCTACAGTACAATGTAGGTTTGCAACTGCTAAATTATCAAAATGAAGTAAACACGATTGATAATTTAGTTGTTTTATAACATCATACATTATTCAGTTTACGAAATGGGATTACCATATAATGGTAGGCTACGACTACTCACAATAATATCTCCGACAGTATTTAAGCATTGACAACCATACTATAGGCGAGAAAACGTTAATCTCAAAATTAATAGAGAATGTGTTGTAAAACAGATTAGGGGTCGTGTCCCCTTGAAAATTTACGTACGCCCCCCAGAGGAAGCGTGCCCCCAGTTAAAAACCACTGCTCTAAAGGGACACGGGTTTTAGCAAGTTAGTAAGTCAGGTCCTGGATTTCACTTAAGCGAAAAATTGCTTTGTTCTGTTGGAGAGGTGCGGAGTCAAACAGATTCTTTATTTGTGATCATCATAATGTCACAAACTATTTTATGTCTCTTATCACAGGGTGGTGATCAATCTTGCCAAATTTTATGTCTCTATGCCCGGTAGATTCGGAGGTGTAAAACAGACACACACACACACACACACACACACACACACACACACACACACAATGACATGACTGAGCCTTATATTATAGAGATACACACACACACACACACCTGCGCACGCGCGCACATAATGACATGACTGAATCTTATAATATAGATTTACTTTAATTACTTCTGTAATTATACTTATTGCTTGGCTATAATATATTACCCCTTTTTCAGCACATTGTTCAGCTAAAGCATTATTAATAAATAGGGTAATTCATTTTTCCGCAACAGTGGTATTAAAAACAGTATAAAATTACGCAAGCATGCTTCACAATTCTTTAAGGTTTTTAAAAACTTTTTAAAACCTGTAATTACATGCTGTTGTTTGTATCTGTTTCAGACTACATCATGCACTATCCGGTACCGGTGTTGCCGGCAAAACTACCCATCAGTAATGCCGCATTAAAGAAACAGCAGTTCAGCCGACCGAGCCGGCTTTATCGAAGTAACAGCTGTGAGAGCAGTATTCATAATACATCATAATTGGAGGCTTTAAGTTTTTGTACCCTTAATGTGATTATCCTGCGTTTTAATCAAGACTGGTCAAACTCATAAATAAATTATCTTTTTAAAACCGTTTTCTCATTCTTTACAAGTAAAATCTGAGGGTGTGCGCCAAAATAGAATTTTATGTTTTGATAATCACCGAAATAAGCTATTAAATAGTAGACCTATTTCACAACGTGGCGCGTCCTTTTTCGTAAATACGATTGTAACATCAAGTTCCGTGGCTGCACCCATTTGTCCAGGTCTTGCCATAGCAAGAAAAGTTGTCGTACTTCCTCTCAAATGTCTTGCATTCGATCACAGTAGATCTATAAGCCATTGTTAAGCAAAAGTATTCTCTTCAAGTGCAATCCTTGCTCTTTGATAGGCCTAATTTATTATTTTAGCTTTCTTTCAAACAAAAGGTTTCATTAAATGTAACCATTTCCTGAATTCTGACCACCCTACTTTAAAACTAGGACTAGTATTATTTACAAACAGTTTGCCATTTTCTAGATATTTATTTAGACCTATTTCTTTTTTAAGTGCTTGAAGGAGAAGTCAATTTAAAATTGTAGGTGAGCTCCACTTGCTGCTCATCTACGCGTTTTGCTATTAAATAAGAACTGGTCTTATTTATGTTTAATTTAATATTAGAGAAGAATCGTTTGGCAGATCTATTCCATCCGTTCTTTAAGTAGAAGGGGTAAAATCAAAAGTTGTAATAGGCACTAAAAGAATTGATACGTTTACAGAAGTAAACTGCTAACTAGTAGCCCCGATCATAACTTGTACGTAATTGCGTTTGTGTACTCAAGTCTCTGGCTGCACTTGTGTTCGCTTGTCCTCGAATAGGCACAGCCAGGAGAGGGCTACAAGGCCATGCGTCCTTCCAATCGGTAAGGTCCGGCTCTCGCATTTATCAACGTCAGAAAAGGAGTCCAAAATTCACAGTTTGTTTATTACGATAGAATATATTTTAAGTAAATAACTAACGGACAAATTAATTATTTGTGTTCAAAAAGCGAATGTTTTTCTGAAGCTGCAGGAGCTTACCACAAAACTTGACAATTTGTTCCACTTTGCTACACGTGATTAATCTGCCCTAGAAGCTGAGATTAGTGAAGCGTCTGACGTGATTGTACAAAGGCAGCCTAACCTAGAGTCCACCAACAGTTCAGTTATTGTAATTTTTCATATTTACCATTGCATTATTGAAAAAACAGATGTAAAGGTTAGTAGCATATTAGTCTGTTTTAAATCGCAGCAAACATGTTTGGCTATTTGTCGCAGACTTTGCAATTTGCGTTTGCTTTTGAAATAACAATTTATAGTAACCACAAACCGATCTTATTTTTGGTTACTATGGTATACAAAATGGTATCAAACAGCATTATGACGTCACTTAGAATCAAGATAATACAATGCGAAATTTAAAGCGTTAAACAAAAAAAAATCTGTGCTTAATCGTAATGCTAGAAAGAAAAATCGTTTGCTGCGTTGTTAACAAAACTCAAGTTGTTGTAAAATCTATTTCATTCGAAGCATTGAAAATGTGAATGACAGAAAATTTACACAAAGCGTTTTCTTATTTGATACATTATTTCATAATCACAGAAGTTTTTTGACAAAATTCTTTAAAATTTTGATTTTATTTGAACAACTTTTTGTTTTTATAAAGATGTCAAATCTTCAAAGAACCATGAAACACTCTGTATATCAAGGCCGAGGAACTCGTATCGGGCGTAAATAAAAACATTTAGTGAATTGACAAAATCGATAGCAAAGTGATTAGAGCCTCCGTCTTCAATGCAACGGGTTGCTAGTTTAAACTTCGACCCAGTCAAAGTCTTTTTTTTAAAGTAGTGGGCTCAATTTTTCTGGTTGAGAGCCACCACAAAAAGTCCGGCTTTCGCAAAAGGTACTAAACGTATTTTTCAGCCTTTACTAAGTAAACTGGTAGTGATGCAACCAGTCGTGGTGGCTCGAGGTGACTAACTGCCTCCAATCAGAGCATGAACTCACACACAGGAATAAATGTCTTCTCATTCTTTTCATGTCGAATTTACTTAGTCTAAATTTAAAGTGCTTAGTGATGTCTTATCAATTAAAAAATAGGTCATGTATAATCGCTGCAACGGACGACTTTACAGGAGAGCAGAGGTGGGCATTCGGCTACAGCCATATGCTGCGAAAAAATGGTTCAATTAATTCAAAATAAAGGAAATTACGTTGTACGACATAAATGAGTCGTGAGTCACTAGAATGGCTCAAAACTTTAAACCAAGTACGTAGTAAACTCGTGCTAAAGTTGTACGAAACCGGTTCTAGTTGTAGACACAAACAGAATTGTTGCAATTGTAAACGCAAAATAAATTTTTAGAAAATTAATTGACTCTAGCTGATCATCAACTATTAATTAATTAAATTAATTTAAGCAATTATATCAATTTTAATTAATGAGATAATTTTACTTCATTCATACTAAAACCATTCCTTCAAGTCTGCAACATAAAATAAATGTGTGCAGAATTTATACTTATTTCAAACTTATCCTGGAATCTGTGGTTACCCTCCTCTTCCTCGGGATGGAGGTACGGCGTGAACGGCAATTCAGGTTCATGCCGTCAACCTAACTGAAATCAGGCTAGGGAAAAGATGGCAGCCCATTTTGAACCAGACTTGAGTGACTGGTAGCCCCACCACCAACAAGGCGGACTGCTATTGGTGGGTGCCCAAAAGTCGTCTGTCATGCTGGGTTGGCAACTTCATAATTGTAATTCGGTGAAGTACGGAAGGACCACCTGTCTGCCACATAAAGACGGAGGCGTTCCGTTAAGTGCCTTGCCCAAGGACACAACAAGCAAGCTTGCCGGCTTGTTCTCCACACTATTCATTTTATATGATGAGCGCCAAGCAGGGAAGCTGTGAATACCATTTTCTAAAGTCGTTTAGTATGACTCGACATAGGGAATGAACTCAAGGTCTACCGACTGCAATGCGGACGCTCTAACCACTACGCCATCGCGCTGGTAGCGAATCTCGGCATGAAGGTTGTTTTTGTCCCCAAATTTCGTGATAAGCGAAACTGTGAAATTTGAGAATCCTTAGTTCCTATACTCCAACTATTTTCGGTGAATTAGATCTTTACTCAAAGCTTATAGTAAAAGAGCAGACTGCCGAAAGGGTTAAATTTTTTCTAAAATGGCTGGCCGACCACAGGTTTTCGCTTCCAATCACTCCGTAACTATGATGTCATAAATAATCTATTCACTCTGACCTAATAAATGTTTATTAACAGTGTTAACAGGTTGGCAAATTTGCTTCGAAAAATTTTTACTGATCAAATTGAAATATTTATTTTCGGTTCTGACGTGAAATGAATTTGTCGATTATTATCTATCAAAAATCAAAACTATCAAATGGACCGCGCAAATCTTTCAATGACGTATAAAAACCTACGTGAGCCAGTGGACCCGAACAATTCTTGGGCTCCCTATCGGCGTCTTAGTAACAAATACGATGACGACAATATAGCCGTATTTTTATTGCATTAATGCGAAAATTGGTTCTCTTTAAACACTCCTCATCAATATTCGCTGAAAAGCTTAGCAAACAACACTGATGTGAATAACAGCAAAACACAGATCTGCCCCGAGACAGCGACTTAAGTGCAAACAATAGGCTATAGACAAAGCCAACTAAAGACTACAAAAGTAGCTTCACAAGAAAATAAAGTTGCTCATTGTACATATCCGCTGCGAACGTCAGCCACTGAAGAAAAAAAAGTGGCTGTTGGAACGTAGAAGTGTATAAACTGTAGGCGCTCTGAGACGGTAGACCCGGGGGCCGGATCCCCTCCCTTTTTCTTTTGACACGTCACTGGATATAGCCGTTATAAATGAAAGAAGCGAAACATTACTTCAGATTAGAAGTGCGTGACCAGAAAAAAAGTTGAAGACAAAGAAAAAGAAAACACGATCACGTAAAAAGAAGAAAATCTCGAAGTAGAAAAGAGTGTAGGCAATATGACCTCACGGGTAGTTCAGTTCAGGACACCGTGTAGTTATTTTTATTAAACTTTACTTGCCAGCTTCGCCAACCATTCTTCGAAAAAAGAAAATTTATTTTCCCTAGTGTTATCTTTTCCTTAAAGATTCTATCTGTGTAATCGCAACTTAACCTTCTAATCAAACTTTTGCAAGTGAAGAATGGAATGTCAATGGGCCTATTAAATGAACTACTTGTAAATATCCGAAAAATGCAACAAACGAATGTAAACTAGAAGTAAATTGTTGTGCTTGTATAGTTTTTTATTTGCCTCGAACCAAGGCGGACATTTTGTGTTTATTAAGTCATTCGGTACTACTTTCTCGCGATACTCGGCATACTTTTCGTTTATTTGTCGCACTTTTTATCCTCTAGGCTTGCAGGACTGCAAAACTGTTTCATCAAGCATAGATTTATTCTCCAGACCAGCTTCAAAGTTTTAACAATGCGCTGGAATTGCTTGGTAGTACTCTTGATCAATTTACTGCTCGTCAGAATCCATTAAGGAGGGGAAATTATTGTAAAACGTCTTTTCCAAGAGTACCGCAATCCGGTCATCGTGAGGTTTGAGCGCTTAACCATTCAATTATTATCGCTATAAAAACAGCGCTTTGATCTGATAAACACTTTTTGTATTGTATTGTTCATATTTACCCTTCATTCACGAGAAAGCGAATTGTATCGCTATATTTTGGACGGGACGTCCGCACTTGCTTGGGAGTTGCCATTTCCGAAGTGTCTGGGCCACCGGTCTTCCACATAAAGGCAGGGGCGTCCCGTTAAGTGCCTTGCCCAAGGACACAACAAGCGAACTTGCTGGCTTGTTCTCCACAACCTCCCATAAATGCCGAGCGCCAAGCAGGGAAGCTGTGGATACCATCTTTTAAAGTCTTTAGGTATGACTCGACTTAGGGAATGAACCCATAGTCTACCGACTGCGAAGCAGACGCTCTAATCACTACACCATCGCGCCGGTTTTTGAAGAACTTTTCAGCAACTAGTGCTTTGGTTAATTGTTGTCATCATTTACGGAGATTTTTTATGCATGTAATACAGAAGCTTTTTTTTAAATAGAACAAATTCGGTTGAGAATTGATCAGATTTGCAGTTTCTTTGAGCTTAACACCAACCAAAACGTTACTGATGCAATCGTCAACCTCAAGGAATGTTTAGATTTGGAAGGCGACTTTTCGTACATAGAAATAATCCAGGTACGCCTTTGATTTTGATTGTTTAAACAAGTTGCGCTAAGACTAAAGTGACTAATGTTTTAATTTGATTGAATATTTGTTGGTAGCATTGCATGATTAACTGATCATCTTGCAGGCAGTCGAGATGAGCACTCATAGAATTAGGTTGCATGCGCCAAGGCGGAACGGAACACCGGTTTGCTTTCAATCTGATGCCATGTGTTTTAGCTTTGACTTGCACCTAAAATAAAAATATCTGTGTGTGACTGTTGACTAGCTCCATCGGATAAGAATAGTGAAGCTGTGCTTACTTTGATAGTAAAGCTGCTTCTCAATTTGCAAATTGTACTTGTGACCAATTTGTAATAGATTGCCGTTTTCCCTTAACCTGGTTTAGGTTAGGTTTGGGAGCACTGTAAACTTGCATAACCGTTTTACTGAGTTTCTACGTTCAAAGGAAAGAAAGAGGTCATTATTATTTATTCAAAATTTTGGTATCAACACCTGGTTACCTCAAGAACAGCATTTTTCCACTTTTCTCTGCTTTACTCAAGTTTTAGACAGTTTTTCAGACTTACTTCCATCTTCTTTGTTACATATAGTATTACCATCTTTTCTCGGTCTTCCCCTTTTTTTCTTGTGATTATTTTTTACAGGCTGTTTTCTGATCGTAGTAGGTGTCCATCGTAACTCAGTTTCATCCTCCCAAAAATGTGTAATAGAGAAATGCGCGACATTTTCTTTTGTGAGATCTAATCATTTGCTTTCCTGTCTATTCGCGGTATCGTGAGCCACCTCCCTCGCCCATGTTTCAAAAGCGCGTATTCTGCGTTGATTCGCCTTTTGTAGAATCATCATTCTCTGCCTTACATAAATGCTGGAAACACCACAGAATAAACAAACATAATTTTTGTGGCTACCAATAACTTCGGATCTGCCAACAATATCGGTATTGTAATCACGGCCAGTTCTTTCGAGACCAAGATCAAGACCAATGTTTTTTAAAACCATTGTTCCAAGACCACTTTAGCCTAGCAAGGCCAAGACCACTGGTAAAATTTATGCAATATAATAAAATAACTAACCTGCACGAACATTTAAATCGTAAGCAATATTTACAAATGATCCCCAAAAATTTGCACGCCTGATTTTACCTTTGCATTGTGGCTTTACATTTTTACCCGTTGAATCCTGAATTATCAAAGGATAGTGCACACGGCACTCTGAACCATCACCAGCAAATGCAATATAGTACAGTATTACACACTACTATTAATGTAACTTGTATGAAACTTTGTTATGTAGCAAAACTTTAAAGTAAAATGAAAAATGAGCAAGAGCACGCGGCTTGCCGTAATACCGGCTTTTCGGGTATATAGGATATAGTTTTAAACCGGAAAACCAGCCTTTCGGGTTCTACGGGTTAACACAATGATTGCAAGCTCTCTGAGGATAATAATCTGGTCGCTGTATTCGAATAACTGACCGAATTTCACTAAAAATTCGCCCCACTGAGCGAACCAAACGGGGTTACAAAAATTTGATTATACCTCGGGTCGATGAGCTTCACTGAACAACACGATTTTTGCTAGACCCAAGTGAAAAGATTTACCGTCTAATAAACACCTGGTAAGCAGCTTTTTCAAAATTTTTAGAATATAAACTTTTTTCGTTGCCAGGTGAATACTTTTTTGGAGGTCGAGGTTTTAGAAAAAACTTCTAGCTATTTTCAGCTCCAAATTTAAGTGAAGAAACTTTTTGTTTTTTTTTTGAATATCAAGTTTTTCAGTAAGATTTTTTTGCAATTTTGCTAATTTTTTCTCATTTTAAAAACTTCTTGAGGAGCTGAAAAAAGTCTGGGGGAGGCTTCAGCCTTCTACGTTTACGCCTATAATCCCCATAACAACTAAAGTACTGGCTATTAAACTTTTACAATACATGCAGCTTTGTTTAAAGATGGCAAAAATCACAATAACTCATTTTTTCCAAATTGTGGCTTAATAGGCTCTCGCAAAAGACAAGTGGGCCAATTTGGAATGTTGAAAAGTCAGTAAATATGAATATTGAATTTGTTTTTTTTTCGATCACATCAAGTAATTTGCAGTTGAAATATTTTTCATTGAACTAGTATCCTACTTTGAGCGCATTTCCTAATGCATGATGCAATGCTTTCTCTTTCATGAATTAAATTTTTGTGACCTCATATTGTAGTTAATTAGTTTACGGTGGTGGCAGTACGTAACTACTTTGGTGCAATTTTTATACCAACGATTGACAGAAAGGGTCGCCTAAAGTCCAATAAGGCTGCTTTTAAAAGCATTTGAGCTGAAATTTTGCGTTGGAGGTGAAATATTAATATAAAAAGATTCTTATTGGGCTACGTATACCTTCTTGCTGAATAGCGATTGGTTTTTTGTTTGTTAAAAATTGGATTTCCTTCTAAAGTTCTATGTTGCTCTGCAACTTTGCATTTATGCCTTGGCAAAATAAATCAACGAAGGCTGTTGCAAATTCCATTTTTTATTGGAAAAATTTATTGGTTTTGAAGAAACCCTGAAGAAAAATTTGTGAACGCAGCTATGCATTTGGTATGTGCTAAAGTGTACGATATGTGTTTGTAATGTCAAGCTCTCGTTTACTAGTCGGCTATAGACTACAAGTTTTGATGGGCAAAGTATTTTTGACAATTTTTTCAAGTCCTGGTGGTATTTTTATGAAATAACATTAGTTTTGTCGATATCCAAGTACACGTCGGAATGTAGTTGTAGATGGTCTATATGTTATAAAGTAAAAATGGGCGTTCTAATGAAAGAGTAATTAATAAGGTTTTGTAAATCTTGTAATACTTAAACATGACATCACAATGAATCAATCTTCGACATAGGCAAAAACCAAGAAACATCAAAAAACTTAATATGTCGTTGCGTAGAGATGCTTTCTGACTTTGACAGTTTTCAAAAGATATGTCAACCAATGATTTGGGGCCGCCTACAACTTCATACATTGTGCTTTATCCTAATTTTTGAGCAAGTGGGTAAAGAATATAAAAATAAAAAATGTCCTTGGGAACTTTTTAAAACGTTTATTGAAAAATTTCCGTAATTTGTCAGACCTTAAACTTTTAAAATGCTTTGTCTCAAACAAAGGTGTTGCAAGGGAAAGTTTTGAGGCCAGAAAAACATTGCAGCCGGGAAATTTTTTAGAATCTAACTATCCGGCGTTGCCAGCAAGGCCCGCATCACTAATGTGGAAGTTAACAATATCGGTTCGGCCAGCATAGCCGGGTTCAGCCAATTGATAGTTGTCAAAGCAGTAATAAACCGTCCGCGTTTTCTAATATTGCCAATTCTCGTTATTGCATTGGAATTAATTGCATTGAAATATATTGCATTGAAATTAATTGAAAAACATGGGGTTGCGTGTGGCAACTATATGGTTCTTAAGTTTTTCGAGTCCCTGGCAACATCTTATTTGCCCTCTTTGCTCTATAGTTGTTCTTAAACTTAACAAACTTTTATCCGTTAAATATAGCAAGTGCTTGAAAGCATATCAAATTTGTGCAAGGGCGTTAAGGCGATTGTTATGCATTTTCAGAAATAATCTATTAAATATTAGGACCCCTACTTGCGACCTTTTCGTAACAGTAAAGGTATTTGTATGAGCTGACGTGGATGCATGTTGCTTGGTCCTGACAAAAACGCACCCACGCAAAGAGCAAACTAACTGGAAATGAAGCACTGACAATGAAGTGCAAGGCTCCCATCGCTAATAACGAGGTTAATAATATCGGTTCAACCGTCTTCACCGAATTAATATTTGTCGGAAGAGTAATGTAAGTAAATGTGCTGTTTACACAGCCAATCCTCGTTTCAAAATCAAAAATGACCGTTTCTACAGTACAAGAAATTGATTAAGCCTAAAAACAACACTATAAAGGGTTGCGCATAGCCTCTATATTTCTCCAAAAATATTTAAAGTTCCTGGCTACGTCTAGCTTGCCTTGTTTGTTACGTAGAAACCGGACTTGCTCACAATTGAAGCAGCCAACGATTTCAAAAATTAATATTTGTTTATTTTATAAAGTGCCTGAAAGCACAATTTTAAAGTTGTGGGGTAGGAACAGTGCCAAAGCGATTAATACGTATTTTCAGAAAAACTTATTAATTATTGGGATCACTACTTACGACTTTTGCGTAATTGTATGTCTATTTGTACGACCTAAAGCCTGAGCGCATGTTGCTAGGTCATGGCATAAACGCAGCCATGCAAAATGCAAACTAACCCGAAATGAAGCACTAACAGTTAAGTGATTACAGTTTCAAGTTCCCCATCAGCAATATCGAGGTTAAGAATATCAAATCAGTCGGCAGCGCCGGCTTCACTCAATTGGAAAGGAAATTGCTCCAACATTTAAATGATAAGCATCTCGACACTAATATTTTGTTGCACAAGATACTGTAAAACATGACCATCTTCAACTCTCTCTTGTCAATGAAGATTATCAATTTGTTTGCTTGGACCTGGCTACTTAGCAAAATTTTTAAAGACTTCGTTGCTAGATAAATCTTATTGAAAATTTTGGTAGATAATGCCATAGACCCATGCTTTCGAGGAAAAATAGTCAAAATATACTAAAGAACTCAGCTTTTCCCGAAATTGCAATTTTGTGAAACCCAGGCCGAAGCCAAGACATAATTTTATGTGTTTTAAACGGTAGGCTACATTCCATGATCAATCTTTTTGAAAATTTAGATAGATAATGCCAACAAATTATGCTTTCGAGAAAAAATAGTCAAAATGTACCAGTAAACTAAGTTTTTCTAAAAATTGCAAATTTGTTAGGTCTGGTAGAAAAATTCTTCGATTAAAAGTCAGAAATATTGAATGGCAAGCATTTTTTGATCATCTATTATAAATTAACCTTTAGCCCTAACTAATTAGAGTGACATATTACTGGAAAGCTAATTTCCTAAGCTTCGAACGACACTAATTGATAGTATCTTATCATAACCTTTATACATTAAACTTTCCTGTTTTTACTCAACTTATCACTTTTCGGGGAGGATTAAAAAGTTAACTACAGGTCTTAAAGTTTTAAGTTTTTGGTATACAAACAAATGACAAAGCTATACGAGTATGTCATATATTATCAAAATTACTTTGAAACAATGTTTAGTTCATTAAAAAAGTCTAAAAAAATCAGTTGAGAAAAGAAGTCACAAATCAGTTTTTGAGAAAACTGATTTTGTAAAAATGTTGCAATTTTTTAAAAACGTTATCTTGTTATGATTGAAAAGACTATGTTGATTGCACCAAACTCATTATGTCGTCTGAAAGCAAGTTTTAAACGTGCAGAAAAAAAGAAAAGAAGCTTGCTTAGAAGGCTTAAAATGCGTAAAAGAACTATAATTGGCGGTATAATTTCTCTATCAAAAGCACCTTGTTGATATGTGCCGAAGAAGGTTGTAGTCGCGTTTGTACAACTATTACTTATTAAGAGAATACAGAGAACAAATTGTACAATAAAGCGTTAGCTGTGACTTTATTTTAGATCCCAAAGAGAAGAAATGTTTTGTAAGTTGGTAGGTTGGGGCTGGCATTCGTTTGAGCAAAAAAATGGTTTTTCTCTGTCAATAAATCATTTTTTATTGTGCTTTATTATGACCTTGCAGATCTTCTTATTTCACTTATCTCTGGGTGGTGATTAGTCGTGCCAAGTTTGATGTTTGTACGCCCAGTAGTTTTGGAGGAGTTAAAGCATACGTACGCACGTACAAATACATATTGTAAATTATCAGTATATATATATATTGTTAAAACATACGTTGCATACATATTGTTAAAACATACGAACGTACGTACACACATACGCACAGGCGGAACTCTGCTTTATATGTTAAACTACTCTAAATGAGAAAACTTAGCTTAACTTATGATTCCAATTATTTTCGTTAATCTATGCTTTTATTGTTTTTGATAAAACTGACCTTCGTGGGTTGAATGCAAAATGATGCATTTTACTAAATTCAACCGATGTTTAAGACACAATAGCAAAAAGTCATTCTTGCGGTCATATCTCAGCACAGCAGCTTTGCAGCGCCAACATTTTTACCTCGAAATAGCTAAGTATGGAGCGAATTGAAAACTTTTGTGTGGTATGGGCGTTTCCTTATATCTGCAGTTTATACATTTGGTCGTGGGAGGGGAGGATAAAAAGGACTATGCCTGTGGCTGGCCTCAACCGATATTTATTGATGAATAGTTTTATTTTACCATTGCTTCTCAGATAATGCTGAATTGCTGCAATTGTTTAGTAATTTTTTGACAAAAGCTATCACTACTTTGTTTGCATATATCACTTCTTTTTTATGGATTCAAGATGAGTTATGAGCTTATGAAAAATAATGCTTTACAATCGAAAATCTACTGTTTATCTACTATTTAGTGTTGGGTGCATTTTTGACCAATAAAAAATATTTTTGGGCGCTTTTGGCCATTAATTTACTATTGGTCTGGCCTCTTTTTAAAATTTTCTTCTGGTAACCATGATTGGCAGTTGATCTTTGGCATTATGTTGGCTACAAACATAAACTACATTGAATTATTGAAGGAAGTATAGCCGTGTCGACTTATAAATAAGAATATAAAAATTCACAAATGACACTTGTAGTCGACTAAAATCTTTATTATTGCAAGCTTTCGTGAGCGAATGCTCACTTCTTCAGACGAAATAAATTAAGACTAATGAATGAGTTGAAGTTAATACGAATAACTATGCCAATAAATTAAACATAAATTATATACACTGCGACATCACAATCCAGTTAGTTAAGGACCGAAGTTGATAAAAAAATAGGAGAATGAAAAAGAAAAAGCGGAAAAAGGTGAAACATAGGTTAAGAACATTGGCAAGAAAGTAGATAAATAGGAAATAGAGGGGGAAGTAAGTAAAGAAAACGTTACGTAAGGTAGAAGTAGTAAGAAGTCAATTATTGTTTTATAAAACAAACCCGTTGCCAAGCATTTTAATCTTCCTGAACATTTAGTCAGTCATCTGCAAGTATCAATACTAAAACGAATCAACACGAACCGGAGACAACGACAAATCGAAGAACAAAAGCCCATATCCAAATTCAACTGTATCCAAGAAGGACTAAACAAGGACTCAGGTTTTCTATGACCTTACTTGAAAAAACAATAATTGGCTTCTTACTACTTCTACCTTACGTAACATTTTCTTTACTTACTTCCCCCTCTATTTCCTATTTATCTACTTTCTTGCCAATGTTCTTAACCTATGTTTCACCTTTTTCCGCTTTTTCTTTTTCATTCTCCTATTTTTTTATCAACTTCGGTCCTTAACTAACTGGATTGTGATGTCGCAGTGTATATAATTTATGTTTAATTTATTGGCATAGTTATTCGTATTAACTTCAACTCATTCATTAGTCTTAATTTATTTCGTCTGAAGAAGTGAGCATTCGCTCACGAAAGCTTGCAATAATAAAGATTTTAGTCGACTACAAGTGTCATTTGTGAATTTTTATATCCTTACCTTGATCATGTTAATTTTTTGTTTGGTAATGATTGGGGTCATGGAGCAGAACAAAAGGCTAAAAGCGATTTTAGTGAAATTTAAATCTGCAGCTTGCCGAGTTAACTTTAACGCTTTAGTATATCTGCCCCTGAAAACTACACAAAACCGGAAAGCTTAGGGTATCTTAATCACACTTCTCATATATTCAAGTACAGACACGAAAGCGTTGCAGTTACCTAAAACACTTATGACTTAATGTTCACTTAAAAGTTCATTTTTATAGCTACCTATTTTATATCACGAAGAAATGCAGTACTTTACTTTTCACGTACTCAAAACTTTGCGCCAACACAAAGATATTTTTGTGCCTTTGTAAGCATGGGTGTAAAAGTAGGAAAGTAGGGCTGAAGTCTCCAAGACTATTTTTAACTCCCCTCCCCACTCCAGAGTAATGTGAGCTTTACCAGAAATTTCGAAAATGGACAAAACACTCATTTTGGAAAAGTTAATTTCAAAAAGAAAGCTTTCTGCTTATGTTTGGAGCTGAAAACAGTCACTTTTGAAAACTTGATTTCCAAAACAAGATATGCATTCAACTTGTTTGGGACAATCCCTCTCCCCTCCATACAAAACAAAATGTTTTGCCGAATGTTTGTGAACTTCAGTTATGCGTATGAGCTCAGGGCTCTGTTTTCAAGTCTTTAGTTAAACTGGGCCACTGCAACGGGTAAATTGGTCGACCCCATTATTTGTCTGCCCCACAAAGGTTGAGAAATCTTGTTAGGACCCTTTCCCCATAACATAGCAAGCGAACTTGCTGGCTTTTCCTCCTCACTATCACTGTGGTGATTAGCGTCAAGCAGAAAAGATGGGAACGCTATTTTTAAAGCTTTCTATATGACAAGGGAATTGAACTACTACACCATCGCGTCGTATTTGTAAAGCAATAACAATCCATCTGATGACGTCATATCAGTGTGATTGGTACCAAAAAAAGCATTGTATAGTGCATTAACTGATGTACCTATTGCTTAATGATGGCTTTGCTATCAATATTCAAAAGGCAAAGAACAAAAATTTGATGTGACAAAGAAAAATCGCGTTCAGATTTGAACTTAACGTATTTGATATTGTAGAAATAAACATTCCTACTTATTCAACATAGGAAAAGCGTTATTTGGTTGACTAGTATTATTACGCACAAAAATCTCCTACAAAAACAATATCCAGCTGTTGGTCTTCATTTACCTCAACTACCGTATTGCAATTGCAACTGTTTTAGAGCCAATAAAGCCAGTTTCATATTTAAGTTGTATTTGCTTAAGACTTTTGAAAAAATTTTGTCTTGATTTAACTCAATTACCGTATTGCAATTGCAACTGTTTTAGAGCCAATAAAATCAGTTTCATGTTTAAGTTACATTTGCTTAAGACGATTAAAAAATCTGCTTTAATGTGCCAGACAATACTTAAATGCGTTGTTTGCCGACCAAGCTGCTGGAGTGAGCTAGTGTTTGCCAACAAACTTTACCACATGCATTTCCTCGGACTAATACAAAAAATTATTCAATTATCCGTGCCCTGACATAGCCAAGAAAAGAAGATGGATGAAAGCATCCGCAACTTTTTATTTACATTTAATGCCAAAAACAGATTTTTAGAATTTTTCAAAATGATAGGTAATCGCCTGCTGTCCTAACTGGTATTCACAAAAAATGATAGGAAGCAGGACATCTTTTGTCTACTGTTTAAAGTGTGATTGCGGGAAAAAAAATTGCCGCAAAAACTTTTTTATTTGAAGTATCTAAGTCTGAGAGTCTTAGACCGAGTTACACGAATAAGAATTCAAGGTTTCAACCAAACGTTTTGACATTGACTGGAGGCCCGAGACTAACACCTAGATCAAGATTTCGGAAAAGTGGTATCGAGATCCAGACCTGTATCGAGAACTACATCACTAGTCATTATTTTTGCCAGTTTAGTCATGGAGTTACTGCCTATGATTATCCTTCTACCGATTTTTTCTTACAACTACTGCTGTCATCAAATAGAAATGAAGAAAATGAAGTTGAAACTAATTTCTGCTTGGTCGTCTTTAAAGGCGAATTGCTCTGGTCCAATCTTTTACATAACTTGTGTCTTTTTTATATTTAAATTTAAGCCAGCTTTTTCATTTGCTTTTTTAACGACGTTTATATTTTTAAAATTATTAAAATTTCTTGCAATGAGTAGAGTGTCATTCCCATATCTGAGATTGTCTGGCATTTTTTCTCCTATTGTTACATATGGTACCACTCAATTGTAATCTTTCTCACGATGCTTTCCATGTAGAGGTTAGGTAGATGTGAAGACAGGATGCTTCCTTGACGTACACACTTTCCCAGTCATAAATCAAAATGTGTTGCCAAATTTCGGCCTCACTTTAGCTTCTTAATGTATGTAGAAGCTGTTGAGAAATAAACTAAGTGACTATGCATCCTTCTCTCGAGTAGATTTTTTAAAATAATAGGATACGGTCGACACCGCAAAATACTTTACATATTCTTAAATACATCTGCTAGCACTTCTCTTCTTTTTTATTAATCTGACGTTGGAAATTAACTTTAACAAAACAGTAATATCACTATGCACTCTCCAAATTCTGTTTTCATCTTGTATTTGATAATTTGAAAAAAATTTAAGATTTCCAATGTCTTCAATATTTGAAGTTGCTGTATGAAATTTTTCGTTATCCTGAACAACATGTAGGAGCAGACATACTGCTTGATTGGGTTTGCGTAGTGCCTATGGTATCACCATGAAGAGAAAAGCGGTTTGCCGCTAGGTGCATGCTAGCAGACTTGTTTGTTAAAGTTTTCAGTGACACTATGGTGTTCTGCAATACTGTATATTTTTGATTTTACATTTTGTTTTCACGTCAAGAACAAGGTAGTAAAAACGATTCATTATCGTTATTTAATACTGTTGAGTACTGTTCCGAATTTAGGATTAAGCCATTGCACCTCGTGTTCGTGCCGTTTATACCTCCTTCCCTTGCAAAAGTTTTTTTTGTAGACTAAACAATCATGCGACACATAGTTTTGTTGTATTGCATAGGTTAGGAGAAACCGCTAATTTGTATCAGTCACAAAGTAATTGTTAAGCTGTAATCGTGTTTCTACTCTTGCTTGATTTTAGGAGAAAAGAAAATTATCAAAGTCTGCCAATACCCTGGCTAGCATTACTGATGATTTGATCAGAGCAAGCAAAAGTGTTGAGAATATTAAACAACGAGAAGTCAACTTAATGAATGCCTTTGCAAAGCACGAAGAGTTGATAGAGTGGCTACGTAAAATGAAAGGTCGGCTATTTTTTTTCATTTTAAATGGTGTTCACGTTTTGCAAACTTGATTGTGACTTGGTGCATTAATATCAGTAAAACTCAACACTTCTTTAATTAATTTATCACTGCTTGGTTGAATTTGTAGTTGTCCATTATGCATCAAGTAATACATATTTTTTGTAATTTATTCACAATAACGGCGTTAAAAGTAAAACGGTTTGCTTGGACTTCTTTTGAAATTTCAAGTTTCAACATTCCGCTTGAATTACTAGCATTACTTTTAATGAGTTTGCAGCCAGATAGAATCTGTCAAAAATAGAAAATAAATGATCGCGCAGTACCTTTTCCAAAAATCAAACAAACTAAACGCAAATATATATTTATTGATGCAGACCAGAAAGAAGTCAAGGTAATGTCTGATTTGGCGATGATGTCGAGTGGTGAAGATGCAGAGGAAATAAAACGAATTTCTTCCATTATGAATGCGATTATAGGATTTGCTCCTTTTTTGTTTGATTTGCAATCAAATGCAGACCTTAACTCAGTTCTGGAAGCTATCGCTATGGTTGCAAATATTCAGGACTCATCAAAGCTGTTGAGTAATTGGGCAAGTACAATTATGATTGATTAATTTACGTATATTGTATGTAACACAATTCATGTAACAGACATAGATACAGCCGCTACCATTTAGGTTGAAAAAATTGAGTGTTTGTGCAATGAAAAAATGTGTTGAACTAATTAATAAAGAAGATTTGGTCGTTACTCATATTTTGCCATAAACAAAGTATGCGCAAAAATGTTAGAAACAAACTAAAATTTTGCTACGACTTGCAATGCCCAGGTTTTCCTTGCCATCTTTGTAGCTGAGATTTGGCTTTAGGTATTTGTGATGTCTTTTATATCATTTGCGACATAAAATCTAAAGCTAACTCATGAAGAGAGACATTAATAACGTTTGTTGCATACAAAGAAGTGATGTTGCATATAGGCAAGTCATAGCCTAAATGAATTTATTAATCTAGCAAATATTGGGTGACAAGGTTTCCATGCACATAGGAAAGTCCATCACTGTAACATTATGTTAAATATGTTGCGTATAGGTAAGGTATAAAGGTATAAGTGATGTTGCAAATAGGTAAGGTTGCACATAGGAAAGTAGGTCAATGTAATGTTATGTAACAAATCTTGCATATAGGTAAGTGACAAAGGTATTGGCGATCTGGCAATAGGTAACCCTAATCCTAACCCTATCCCTAACTCTAAAGTAAACCAAAGGCATTACTTACTTATATGCAACTTTATTACTAACCCTTCAGCATGATGTTGGTTAGAAACACAGAAGTTATTTAATGTCGTCATAGCGATCTATAACCACATGCTCTGCACACGCACGCGCCAATCGCATTTCTTGTGGTTGAAGGTCCTGCTCCCGCCCCGGCCTGGGAAGGCAATGTTAACCCAGATTCGGCTCCGGCCGATGCCCTTCCAAATAAAAGCCAGGCGCAGGGATATTTAAACCATTTAAAAGATATTGTTGGTCATTCATGCCATTTGCGTTATTCTCCTCTAACTGCTTGATGAGTACGCCCAGCACGATCAAAAATTTTTTTCTCAATTACATAATTTTATAAACTTTATTTTCCCCTAAATGGTTAGATTTAGAGTTTTTTGTAAACCGTGGTCCCGGCCAAAATTCATGTCACAGTATTTCCCCGTAGCTATAAGCCACATATGTTATTTATTTTATTGCGCTATCTAGTAGGTTAAAACAAATGTTTTTAATACGCTCATTTCAACGAATGAAATAAATTGCACGAGGACAACTGGATATTTCTCTTGCAGATTTTATATCCCCTAACGTGCTAAAATTACGGTTGGGGGTGGGGTTTTAACCCCATTTATACCAACCAGTTGAACAGTAGTCATTCGTTTATAGGAACAGAGTACGACTTAAGTAAAATTACCATTTTTTTTCCTTTGCGGCCATCGGATCAAAGCTGGTTGATAATGCTTATCCGGTTGTTAAGACATGCTGTATAGAGATTGTGTGGCAAAAAAAACTGCTTGCTACGCGCACTGCACCATACCGCAAATTGTTATCATGGTTTACAAGTTGCTTGCACCGCGAATTTGCTCGCACCGCATTGCACAAAATTCTACTTTGTGATGAATTTTAGTACACACTTGAAAATAGCCATTTCATTTTGATGAACATATTTTAACAAGGTTCATTACTTTGTATCTAAAGAAAAACGTGGCAATCTCAATCTATGACATTAAAAAAATCCTTGGGAAATAGAAAAAAATCTAATTAAATTGAAAAACTACAGAAATACGGAAGTTTACAGAAATGCGCAGTTTAATTTTATTCAATTTTCTAGATTTAACCAATAGGAAGGTTGCATATGACGTCACACATTTCACGCCAAAAAAAGTGGCTGACCAAAAGCTGTAATTTATGCCCGAAGGGTATAGGGCGAACACCAACTTTTGGGGTTATTTTGAAAACTAATGAGAAATTATTTAAAAATTGAAATGAATTATTTCTAGTTGGATCCTCGGAAACAAATAAATTTGATCAAAAGCAATTTGGTTGAGATTAGGTCTTTCAGTTGGTTAATCTATGCTTAGTACTGTGTGCGAATTAAAAAAAATTGCTCCTAAGAGAAGTGCCATCTAAATACCATTTGCTCCTCAGTTAAATATAACTCTACACCAGTTGGATACTCGTCGGTACATTAGCAAAAACAAACATTATCTGATCATTATTATCGGTACCGTAAGCTTGCCGACAAGCTTGCTTGTTGTGTCCATGGGCAAGGCACTTAACGGCATGCCTCCATCTTTATGTGGCAAACAGGTGGTGGGGCCAAGCAGTTTATCCATCGTGGTGGCTCAGTCTGACAAAAGACATGCAAACAGAGCATCAGCTCATACGCATGAATAAATGAATCCGTGCCGTAAGTTTTTAAATTACCGTACCCTTGTTTTAGCAGCCTAGGCAATAGCAAAAAAATTGTTGAAGGAGTAGTTAAGGTCACAAAATTACAAGTGATATATCAATACGACTGGTCTGCAAGCATTTGATCACGTGCGTACAACCTTCCTATTGGATAGATGTATTTTTGATTTTTATCAATTGATGTAAATTTCTATGTTTTTGAAATTTCCGTACATCTTAATTGAAAATTGTTCATATTTCTATAATTTAGCAATTCCTACTTTTTAAATAAATCTCTGTATTTCCGTAATTTCTTGTTTTAATTTCCTTGATTGAGAGATCAACTATTTCAATAAGAATTTTCGTGCATATGGATTTCTTTATTTTGTTGTTGTTTGAAACACCCACCCAACATATAGCCAACATAGATTCAAGATTTTTTTAGCTCATTACTTTTATAGCACGCACTATCTAAATAAAATAAATCAACTAGGACTTGAACTTTTTTAAAGATGATGGCTTCGAGTGAAAAAAATGGCGGCATTTACTACCACCAGGCCACTAGACGAGAACAGCCAATGGCATGTTCGACTGAACCTGTTGCATGAAGCTTTTTGCATTATGCTTTTTTCATATTCAATAGGGTATTTGTGTTTTGAAGTAAAAATCTATGCCAAAAAATGAAAAGTTCGAGTTTTGTGTGGTTCAGACCAAAAAGAAAAAAGTATCTGCAGCGCTTCTTAAAATATGTAAGGCCACGTTTTTCTTGTCTCTTTCTTTTTAGCTGCTACACCTATATCTTTCCAAACACTTCATTTTCCAGCATTTGTCACAGAGACTAATTTTTTCGTTTATTCTTACTTTTACTGCAGTGAACTGGCCCAGCCAAAGTCGGCCAATTCAGAATTCTACTTAGATTAACCAGGTACTGCAAATAACAAAGCAATAAACAGCACAATGACATAAACTGCTCGCGTTTTCGAACTAGCAGATACTGCTTGGTAAAGCAGCATAAAAATGCCTCCAGTAACCTAAATTGCTCTGCCTAAAATAGCTGGTCTCTGACAGATTACTAAAACCAGAAAAAGCAAAAACCTTCAATATCTGAAAGCATATCTTAGCGCTATTTAACGCAGCGCTGCGCGGTCTATCCGTCACTATCTATACGATAATTTACACAAAAACTTAGAAAAGTGTCTCACATTTAAACCCACGCTAGCTAGTATTCTACCGGTATGGTACATCAAACATCAACCATAAACTGTTTGAGCAAATTTTTCTATAAACTGTTTGGTTACGCATCTGTTATTTACCAATTGCGAAGAAATAATGCTCTGATTGCGACGTAACAAGGGGAGCTGAAGTAGAAAAAAAGAAAAGTCTTGCTGTTTTAGGCACAAAAATCAGCGCAATTATAAAAGGCAACGATAGCTCAGCTACAGCTTATCCTCAATGCATTTAGTTACGCTAGACCACACATTGAAATGTCCTGGTAATGAAAAAAATTACCAAAGCATTTGGGTGAATCTACGTGTTTGATGTGATATCTACAGACTGTGCGGTACCCGCGCGGCGCGGCTTGAAACAATAAATTTCTGCGCTGTGGTCTATCCACGTACATGGCCCGTTTACCATCTCTATCATACAGGCCTTAAGAAACGCTGTTGAGAACCTTATTGCGGCGGTTTTTTGTTTGGTTGTCCCCACTATATCAAAAACACGTATGCCTATCTATTGTTTGTTCACTAAAGTGCTTAAGGCAAAATTTCAAAAGAATTTATAAATGGTTCAGAAGTTTGGTACAACTTTAAAAACATTGTTTTCCAGAACCTTTTCACGACGCTTTCATCAATAGTAATGATAATCATATCAAAAGTGAAAAGTAAACGTCGTTGTCGTATCTCAAAAATTCGAACAAATTTCGAAACTGTAAGCGAGCCAAGAGTAACGCTTGCGCAATAGCTCCCATTCGTTGATGATGAACAGTTTAAGCTTGGTGTTGTCATCACTTACAAAATGTTATAAAGTTTCCCGTACAAAACCAGCCAAGACAGGCTTCCCTGTCTTGGCTGGTTTTGTGCTTGGAGTTTTCACCTTCCTAATATTGTCAGGCTGTACCGCTTCTTACGAAAAATGATGTGATAGTAACGATCAATAAAGATATCTCTACATTTGCCGCAACTCCAAAACTTTTAAACTAGAACTTTGACACTAAATGTAGGATTATGTCATACCAAGATAAAAACTTTGCATGTGTCACTGTAAAAACCAAAGATCATTGTTTGACTGGTTGTTGTAAATGCTGATTTGAATTCCAACTCCCATCTTTATTTTTACTAGGTGTAGAAGTTATAAGATTTAAAAACAGATACAATCGTCTATTTTGTTGATTTAGTAATTTGTGAGTTGGAAATTTTGATCACTTCTACATATCGAAACTAGCAATGTATCTAGGTAGGCCGACTCAGTAGCTATTTATAAGGTAGATTCGGAAAAATGTATTGTCTGAGTGATCACTTGCCTACTGTGAATAATTTTAAATAAACAGGGTAGGTGGCTTCTTGAAGCAATCGGTCCACTGTGCAGTGCATGACGAAAATTGTTTTGTTACTTAGGTAAAAAGTATCAAAGTGAAATATTACAAGTTTGGTGTACTGTTTTAGGACATTGCCAATCAGTACTTACATTGGTTGAAAGAAATGGACGAATTTCATGGATCAGTCGAAAAAAATGCTTTATCCAGAGCACAAGACATCAATAAAAGTGGAGTTTATATTGTAGGCAATAAGGATGACGAAATTGTGTATCTCGAAAACTCGTTGGTATTAGAAATACCTGCTAAAGAAAATGTAGGTAAGCTCTAAGTTGGTGCTTGAAGACATCTTGCAAAAGTAAAAATAAAAGTTTTATGGGAACTTTAGTCAAGTGAGTTAAAATAGGATTAGGTCAGAGTTTAGGTTAGTCTCATTCACTCCACTCAAGTTCCTAAAAAACTTGATGTTGATTGCAGTATTTTTCTTTTTTTCATTGAAGACAATTTTAAAAATCTGAGTAATCCTACTCTGCAGCAACCTGTACACATTGCCTACACAGCGTCACTGAGGGTTGCTATATTATGTAAAAAATGCTAACAAAAATTTTCTGATGTGGTATAGATACTCTCGTATAAAAACGTTTAACAAAACATTTTGTTATGAAATGTAGAACATAGAACAATAAATAGGCATAATCATATATATTACAGCACGTAATAAAGAAAGTAATCTTTCAACACTCGTTTATGATATAGCATATAAGAGTGCTAAAAAACGCATTTTCGTGTGTCTCATTGAATCTAAAACACAAAAGAAAATATTGTTGCTCAGTATTGCTTATAGTAATTTTATTGCCTATTTTTGTGTGCTGTAGCACACAACTTTTTTCCCAAATCGAAAAGCTTCTTTAAGCAAATAGAACATAAAAATCTTTTTTTATTTATAGTTCTTTACATAAGTAAAGGTTGGAGGTCGTAAAAAATCTGAAAAACAAGGACGATGTCTGATTTGAAGTGGTGTAGGCTATATTTATAAGTTATTGTTAGGCTTTTAATCGATGCTAAATTAAAAGGTATTACGTGGATTTACGATATCGAAATCAATGATTTCTATTGACTTGGAAGCTGTCAGCTAAGATAACTTTTCGGTTTGCAGTGCTTGCCACCGCTAGAAACATAGCTTGCGCAGCTTATTCCGGGGTCCTTTTTTTCATACTACGCTCGTTTTATTTTGATCAAAATGTTTTAGAACAAAAGATCATGCGTATTTCCGATATTATTGATCTTGAAAATCGTTTGATGTTGATTGCTGGAGAATCTAAGACAGGGTTAGAAGATGCAGCAGTGTTTAGCAAGGTTCTTGCATTGGTGAAAAATCTTGTGAATATCTATGTTGAACTTAAAACAGCTGGGTGTTTGCTATTTAGCAAATGGATGGCAACAATCAGGTAGTTTTTTTTGCCTTTAGTAATTTTTTTAATGATCACTGCAGTTATTTGAAAAGCAGTTTAAATTAAAGAAAGGCTGTTTTTGCTCTATAAACAGGTAAAGTATTTAAAACGTTTAC
Source organism: Trididemnum clinides (assembly GCA_963675345.1). Taxonomy (NCBI): domain Eukaryota; kingdom Metazoa; phylum Chordata; class Ascidiacea; order Aplousobranchia; family Didemnidae; genus Trididemnum; species Trididemnum clinides. The sequence continues at coordinate 49,781,535 of OY776284.1, read as the reverse complement.
GCTACTTAGAAGTGTAAAAATATATGTGATCATGTTCTATACAGGATGTGACAAATTAATTATATTTGAGCACACGGAAGGATATTATTGGCAGGCTTGATGATGAATTTGGAATTCCATCAAAGTACCCTTAACTTAGGTCTGCACAATACACATCCAAGTACAAAAAAATGGCAAAGTATCACAAGCTAGAAAAGCAGCTAACACGTTACCCGGATTACCTGGCGCATGCAAAAAAACAAGTGATTGCTTTAAGAGATTGAAATAAGGACCAATATTTGAAAAATGCCATGACTATTACAGCTTCTTTTCGTATTTTAGACAAAAATCCTAGTTTTGAAGTTTGAAAGAAACAGCTTTTTATTAAGCTTGAATTTCGAAAATATTCAACAAGGTTGTGGTAATAACAAATATATAAACTGACATTTCTAGATGTGCTGCACCATCGGAACAGTCCGATGAAGTTTTGCGTTCATTAGAAATTTGCTTTGATGATGAGTGTAGTAAGATTGTGTGTCATGTAAATGTGGTGGATACATTAATCAAGATTACCACGGTTCTGCAGACTGTTTATGACAGGTAAATATCAGTATTATAGATTGACAAAAAAAGACGCCGACGCGATGGCGTGGTGGTTACAGCGCCCGCTTCGCATTCGGCAGACTTGGGGTTTATAAACGAATTTAGAAAATGGTATTGACAGCTTTCCTGCTTGGCGCTCGGCATTTATTGGATGTTGCGAAGAACAAGCCGGAATGTTCGCTTGCTGTGTCCTTGGGCAAGGCGTTTAATGGGACACCCCCACCTTTATGTGGAAGACAGTAGGCCCAGTTTTTCCTCCGAAGAGGTGGTTGGTGTCAGGAAGGGCATCCGATCGTAAGAAAATGCCATGTAACGACAATGCAGATCAGAAATTATCTGCTGTGGCGACCCCTAATCGGGAAAACCGAAAGACAACAACTATACAGATTAAAAAAATAGTCAAAACCTTGAGGTCTGCTTCGTAGTGAAAACAAACATTTTTTTCACGGATGGTAAGCACAAAGCCAACTTGGACTCAAAAAAAGGTAAAGCCTCTGAAATTCATTTCCTTCCTGGAAAATCATGTTGGTGATGGTCTAGTAAAAGATAAGTCATTCTTTGGTGGCTTGGTGTTGCTGCCAAGTTTTGAAATCTAAAAGGAGTGTCGCTTAAAACGAATCGACTTGTTAAAAAATAAGAGAAGTTGAAAACACTATCACAACTAGAGATGAAATAATCGTATTTTCGCAGCGTTTTTTGATCCATATTTTTGTATTATACTCTAAACTAATCCCGAAGGATTAAAGTTGTACACACCCAAACTGCTGGAACCAAAACATGATCTATAATTATTTCCAAACACACAGGTAGTAAAACATGATGTGACACCTGCATGCTGCTGCATGGTGTGCAGCGCCTATTAAACATAGCTGCAAGTGTACCAAAAAGTTGAGCCTTGCCGAATCATGGAGTGGGGTGCAGCAATTTTTGGCGCGGTTGTAGCATCGCCTTAGGGTAAAACATAGGTTTTAATACATTTATAGTTTTTAAAGAGACTTAAGACAATAAAAACCCAAAACCTTCACCGATTAAAACTACAAAGGTACACTCTAAAAAAATGCTTGTCAAGACTAGTTAATAAAGCAGTTGAATAGCATCAATAAAAGTTAACCCCAGGTATTTAACACTCTTTTCTTTCGAGCTTCATTTAACTCAGCCAATGCTGCGTGCCCTTTCGGGGTCTTGTGTTTCTCGCAGAATGTCCTTAATCATTGTTCTGATTAATTGAAGAGGTTTTGTATGATCTATCTAACTTTGCCTCAATTTTTTGACTGATCATTCTTACTGCCATGAGTGAGATAAGATTACCTTGCAATTTGTTTTATTGACTTGTTGGAAAGAATAACCATCAGGAAAAACCATTTTTTATCAGTGCTGACACATAATATATTGACCGATTCTTGGAGCAACTTATATTTCATTTTACAAAAATTTCTTTCAAAGCTTTATAGATTGATCAAGAATCATTTTTGTTTGTTATGAAGCAATAAATTGTATCAATACGATTGTATATTCGAATATGTTTTCCTCAGGTGGAAAGATTATCTGCATCAGAAACGAAGCCAATTTTATCATCTCAATTATTTCAACATTTATCAAATCATTTATTTGTGTCACAAACTTGCTGTCATCAATGATGATAATGACCTACCTGATCAAGTCTTTACTTTGCTTAAATTTGTAAAAGATGATGTTTGCAAAGAGGACGTGTCGACTCTGCTTGAGAAAGCAATAAAATTTAAAACTGAATCGGAAGAAAACGAAAATGACAATGCTGCCGATGGTGAGTTAGTTTTTTAATTATGTGTATGATTTCATGCTTTGCTTACTAATCTTTGTTTAAATTAGACAATTACGAGTGGTAGACAGTTCGGCTTCATCAAGTGTTTTTACGTGAAGATTGGAGAAATCTCGATAAGTGCCTTTCTCAATAAACAAATTTCTATAACAATAAATGATTCACTGCACCAATCAACAGCCGCCTCAACGTGGTGGTGCGGTCGCCGAGCCCTTTTGGGTTGGATCGAAATAGCTGTTGGCCTTCCCGAGGGTCTCAGTTACCCCGAGCACTCCCCTCGAACCATTTTTTCGCCGTGCTTCCCCCTGAACGACCGCAGAAGTGCAGCACACAGCTTCTCTAAAATTGGTCGCCTGTCTTCTCCCTTCTCCAGTCTTTTTCATGCCCGTCTTCGTCTCCTCATTCTTCTTCTTCTCTTGATGAGCGGTAACGTTTATTACAACCCTGGACCCATTACTGGGTCATCTCTTCTGACCTCCTCCCACTTAATGACCCTGACTTACTTACCCTTCTCCATGGCTCCTCTGGCAGTCGCTCCTCCCCTGATACATCCTTTGCTCCCTCCTCCCTTGCCCTTTCTTGCTTATGGTAGGTGCTTCAGGACCTGGGTTCTGATCACCTACCAATTCTTCTATCTGTCTCTCTCTCTCCGGTCTTTCGCTTCAACGAGCGTCCCCCCTCTTTCATTTTTCAGAAAGCTTGCTGGAATGAATTTGCTTCTTACTTTGACTCTCACTGTCCTTCTGCAGAAGAATACTCGTCTCTTTTCTTTTCTCTGCTGCTACTCTCTTCACTTCTCTGGCACTGAATGCGGCCAAATCTTCCATTCTTTTCGGCTACGCCAAACGCCATCTTAAAGCCTAGTGGTCCGCTGAAGTGGAAGAAGCTGTTAGTGAAAGACGCAAGGCTTTCACTGCCACTTACAGAAGTGATGAAGATCGCCAGGCCTACATCTCCGCTTCCCGACGTACCTCGTCTGTCATTGCCAAGGCCAAGGCTGAGGCATGACAGTCGACTTGCTCTTCTCTTTCGCCCAAATCCAACTCCAAATTTGTATACTCTCTTCTTCGCTTTGTTGCTGGCTCTTCTTCCTCATCTTCCTCCTCTCCTAATTTTCCCAACTGTTTCTCTTCCAGGGAGTCGGCTTCGGTCTTTGCCGATTACCTGAGATCCCACTTTTCTGTCTCCCAACCAAAGACCCTGCGTAGTAGAGCCAGAGGCTACCTTTTTTGAGCTCCGCCGAGCCACATGCCCTGAGGAGTCTCACTTTTCCTTCTGCTCACCCTTCTCTCCCGCTGAATTTCTTGCGGCTACCTCCAATCTTTCCTCCTCCACTGCCACTGGCTCAGACAAAGTTGCCTATCCCATGCTAAAGCATCTTCCTCGCTCTGGCATGGATTTTCTCCTTTATATTTTCAATCTTTCCTGGACTTTGCATTCCTTTCCTTCCATCTGGAAGACATCTTTTATTATTCCCATTCATAAGATGGGAAAATCTCTCGACTCTTCCGCTTCCTTCCGGCCTATCTCTTTCACCTCCTGCGTATCAAAGCTTTTTGAACGCATCATACTAACCAGTCTACTCTTCTTTCTGGAGTATAAAATTCGATTTTCTCTCCCCGCCAGGCCGGTTTCTGCCCTGGACGGTCTACTCTCGATCAAATTCTTCATCTTTTTCGGTCCATCTCGGATGGGTTCAACAAACCCACGCCGGGCTCTCGGACGATTCTGTCTACTATCGATTTCTCCAAAGCTTTTGACTCTGTCTGGCATCCCGACCTTTTTCATTAACTCATTTCGGCTGACCTCCCTCCTTGCTTTGCTCGTTGGACTCGATCTTTCCTTTCTGATAGGTGCGCTTGCGTGGTTTATCAAAATCTCAAAAACCGTTCCTTTCAAATCCGTCGGGGTGTTCCGCAAGGATCCATTATTGGCCCTGTACTTTTCATCAATGATCTTCCTGTTTCTCTGCCTTCTTCCGTCAGCTGCCCTCTTTACGCTGACGATCTGGTCATTTGGTTCTCTTCCCCCTCGGTCCCCACTGCGGTGGAGGCCACACAAGGAGCTCTGATTCGATTGGAGCGCTGGTCTGAGTACTGGTGTCTTCTTCTCAATCCGAGCAAATGTGAGGCCTCCTTCTTCTCAGTGGATCCCCACCAAGCTAACCTTCAGCCCAAATTGCTCTTACTCAACTCCCGCCTCCGTTTCAATCCCACTCCAACTTTTCTTGGGGTCACCTTCGACCGCATTCTTTTCTTTTCCAAACATGTTTTTTCGCTAAATACCAAGTTTTTCCTTCGTCTCAAGGCCGTACATTGTATCTCTGCTTACTCATGGGGCCCCTCTAAAGAGGCCATCTCTCTTTAATATAAAGCTTTTCTTTGGCCCTTTCTCACATACGCCGCACCCGGATGGCTTCCTTTCTAAAGCGTTACCAATCTCACCAATCGACATGGGGGCAGTTGAAATCACCCGCATGCAGACGGCTCTGTTCCTTTTTCTTTTGGCAAAAACGACTCTGGCGTACTTGCCAACTGCTCTCTCTGTGGCATTGAGGTCACTCTTTCCTTCTCACCAGGCCCAGTATGCTCAAGTTTTTCTGCTAAAGTCTGTGCCATTCTGCAAGCTCTTTGCTGATTGCGACAGCACCAACAAAGTCTGCCACTTCTCTTCTCTTTCTTTCTGACTCTCGTTCTGTCCTCACCACCCTATGCTCTCCTCCATCTTCCCTTCCAATTCAAACTCTCTAGCAGATCTAGCAAAGAACTGTCTTCTCTCTCCTCATGTTCTATTAGGCTACAATGGGTCCCCGGACACTTGTTTCTCCCGAGGAACGACGCGGCTGATGAGCTGGCCAGACGGGGAGCGCTACTTGAGCCCTCTGCAATTCTTTGTAGTCTCTCTCCTCTTATCTCTCGTATCCACCATTGTCTGTTTTCGATCTGGAGGCATACTGTCTCATCTAAATTCTTCGACACACAGGTTCCTCGATTTCCACCGAGGAACTTGTGCTACCTCGTCTTGCTCGCTGTGCTCTCTCTTGTCTACGCTGCAACGGACACAGCCTACTGTCAAGCTCTTATCTTTTGAGGATTGGCAGAATCGAGAATCCTCCCTGCAACGCCTGTGGACACTCGTTCCAAAACACCTCTCATCTCATTCTGCACTGTCCAGCTACGGACTCTTTGCGCCGCTCGCTCTTTGGTGACTCTCTGTCTCTGTACAATCTCTGGTCCATGCCTTGGGTAGTTGCCCGGATTCTGGGGCTCCATGGTCTTCCGCCATGCCCCCATTCCTGGGGAGGGGTCGGGTAACAACAACAACAACATAGATGATCCAACAACTTTACTATCTGGATATTTTTGTGCAAAAAAAGAGTTAAGCGTATGCCAATTGAAGACTTTTTTATCAAAAGGCCATACCTAAATGCTGCTACACTTCATAAATGTGTAAAATGGATGAATGGATGAGTGAACAGATAAAATGCTTATTGCATTTATGTAAAGGACAAATAAAACACAGTCTTTTTTTATCTGAGCTATATCACATATAGAATAAAAAATCTTTTATACACTGGGTTTTATTTTTAGAAACCGGTAACAAAATCGTTTCAAAATTGAACCAAAAGCGCAAAATGGTGAAGACATTAATGGAAATTGAAGATATCGATATAACAGAAGAAATTGCGAAAGCCGCTGTCCAGCAAAGCACAGAGTTTCCACTAGATGAAGGCAATTGTGTGCTGAATTGCGTAGACTTAATGAGTAGTATGCACGATGACGGCAATGAAAGCATTCGTGAATTAGCAGAACAATTCGACCAAGAAATATGTAAGAAATACTATCTTCTAGTTTTAAATAGAAAACACTAAATTACCATTGCGAAAATTGTTTTTTCTGCGGTTCAAATGGTACAGCATCTGATCATTAATTAGAAGGCTGTTGGTTTGAAATTTACAAAAACTGGTAGTAACTGTTCGCACTGCTCTATGTTAAGTTAAAGTGACCCCAATATACGTACAGGGTGCAGTTAAGTCACAGCAATTTGATCTATCAAAAACAAACATCAAATCGGTAGATAGAAAGCATTTAATTTTAACCAATGTGCTGATTTGAAGTTAGTGTTTACTTATATCACATCATTACACATCAACAATATTGGTATCAAGTCTCTCATGCACCCAAACACCGGCTAAAAATTGTATATCAAAAACGTTTCCCAAACAACTACCTGACACACATTGTATTTCTTAAAATGTAGGGCACGTGGGTTTGAATGAAGTTAAACTTACCTTAGAATTCTCATGTCGTTCTGTAAACTTGCTCGGTTTATATCGCTGCTAACTATCTTGTGTATGGGGGTACGGTAACTCCTGAAACACCCTGTAGATGTTGTTGTTTGTTTGTGGTTACCCCTCCTCTTCCTCGGGATGAAGGTACGGCATGCCGTCAACCTAATTGAAATTAGGCTAGGGGAAAGATGGCAGCCCATTTCGAACCAGTCTTCAGTGACTGGTAGCCCCACCACCAAGAAGGCGGACCGCCACTGGTGGGTACCCAAGAGTCGTCTTTTTACGACATGCTGGGTTAGCAACTTCACAATTGTAATCCGGTGAAGTACGGGTGGGCCACCTGTCTGCCACGTAAAGGTGGGGGCGTCCCGTTGAGTGCCTTGCCCAAGCACAAAACAAGCAAGCTTGTCGGCTTGTTCTCCACACTATCTCTTTTATATGCTGAGCGCCAAGCAGGGAAGCTGTGAATACCGTTTTTTAAAGTCTTTTGGTATGACTCGACATAGGGAATGAACCCCAGGCCTACCGACTGAGATGCGGACGCTCTAACCACTACACCATCGCACCGGTTGCCTGTAGATGTTGGTGAAGGAAAACACCAATCTTCATAGAAGATTACCTCTTGTTGTTTTTCTATGGTCGTAATCGGTCTGGTATAAAAGTATTGCTATGCACAGTATCTTTTGGGTTTATGCAATCACTAGACATTTCAATTTTCCAATAGAGTGTAATTTTTTCAAATGCCTAAATATGATTTTTCCATTTTCCGCCATTAACTTTATGTTTATATAAAGTGCAAGAATTATTACGTCATTTTTATGAAATGGATGAGATGTAAGTTTTATTGCAGTTAAATCTCATGCAGTTCATTAAAGTGGTTGACGTTTTACAAAAATTGCATATACCGACATATTAATGACTAAAACTCGCGATTTGATACTTTCACGTATAATAACAGCTGACTTCTAATTGATCAGTTTTTATTAAACGTAACAGTCAGCGCGAAAAAAAACAACAACTTTTGTCTTAGAAATTTTCAAACAGTATTAAAGATGTTATATTTCAAGAAGAAATGTAAGTTTCAGAATTCATAAAATGATATCACCATAAAAGAAAATTGGTTTGGTGGTGCTATGCAGTGTCACATTAAAGCTGCAGTTTATGTATTTACGAAACATCCTGTGTAAGACATTTAATTTTCCCTAAAATACTTAAATACTTGATAAGGGATGCTGTGCAGAAAGCAATCAGTGTTTTCACTGTCATTTTTAATTTGGCGACCGTTCATTATCGGTGTTTTAAACAGTAGATTTGCTGTTTCCCCCTCAGCTACAACAGTGGCATGACATGTGTATTTTTCCGAGTTTTGAACATGTGCACTCTTCTACTATTGTCGTCTTCTTTTTGAATTGTTTTCGTTGCGACAATCGTTTCTTGCATAGAGCATTGCATTTTCAGTTACAATCTTTTTTGAATCGAATAGTCTTTTAAACGACAAAGTGCTGAGTTAATGAGACGTCCAAAAATTGTCCGTTGACAGGTTTCAGCCAACGTGCTCAGTTTGCACCAACAACCTTTTATATATTTATCTGGTAGTTGTAATTCGTGTGATAAATGCCGTTTTCTTTGAAATTTGAATCTTTCAGCAAGTTTGATTGGTTTCTGTTTTAATTATTTTGAAAAAGATAAGCCATTTTTTTGAACGATAGTTCTTTAGGTTTTTGAAGCTTCTAGTTTCTTTAGGTTCTACTACAAATTCTGTATCTATTCGTGAGTTTTGCGAATCATCCAGTTGAAGATACCAGCCAATTTTTTTTAACATCATCAAATAAAATTACTATTGATGCTCTAATCATTTGATGTAGCTATTCCATCTTATTTTCAGACTTTTGATTAACTTAAACGTTGTAACATCGACACCTTACAGTTTTCTTTTTATTGTTTTTAAGGTGCTTGATGTTCATTATTTCAACTCAAAATTAAAATAACTTAATTGCTCAAATCCAAATGCGCACTACCGGCGATAAGTGGGAAAGTTTGCTTTTGTGCCCTAGAAAATATATTAATTGAAATTCCTGAATCTTTATGTGGCAGACAGGAGGTGGGGCCGAGCTGTTTACGCGTCGGATGGCTCAGTCCCACTACAAACTAGCAAGCAGAGATTGAGTTCATCCATAAATAAATGAACGAAAACGCTCACAACACAATAGATGTCTTTTATTCGATCTCCGCATAGAAAGGATCTTTTTGGTATTAAGCAAAAAAATCCGCTTGTGCGCATTTTTCAAGGAGTACTTTTTATAAACTCACCAAAGGAAGTTTTTAGCTTAAATTTTGTAGCGCATATTAGCTGGTCTGAATCGGAATAAATCACAACTGGACACGTTTTGATAATTGCTTTCATGTGCAAATGATAATGAGCTTATGCAATGAATATGCGAACATTAGTTGCTAGTCTGAACTATTTATCTAAACCAAAAATACGTTAAATTTAGTGTAGAAGAAAATGCAGATTAGCAAAAACATGATACCCTGAAAACATATTCATATTGCATTTTTGAAGATCTTAGTTTGAATGTTCCAGTACTTTCATGTATAATTTGCTTCCGATCTTTGAAACATTATGCAACATTTTAACGTACGCACACAAGTTATTTCATAAAATCTTGAACGTATTTCAACGTTCATTTGCTGTGTAAATATTTAAAAAAGCGATTCAAGTTTTGATAGATTTGATATATTGATTTGGAGTAGAGCTTGAAGTTTTGGAGTTCTTAATATCCTGTTGTAACTTTTTCTATTTAGCGGGTGATGTAAGCATGAATGATGTCAATGCTATCCTTTCTGTTGTCAACGATCGGTCCTTACATTCCTTGCAGTCAATCATTTCTGCATTGCTGAACAAGGCAATTGATGAAAGTATCGATGAAAGTACTGTTGTGAAAACAGTGTGTGAAAGATATATTTTAAAAACTTCAGTGAGTGCGATTTTTCCTGTTTTTGATTATGTTTGATTTTGCAACATAATGGTCCGGGATTTTGGTACGCTGTACCTTATTTTACTACTAAAAAACTTTGGAATTGCTCTTGTAGTTCACTGATATTATTGAGCTGGATTGTAAACCAGCTGTTGTTTACGTTCCAGTAAAAATTTTTTAAGTCAAAGACCTGCATAACTATTTAAAATGTAATTATTTTTTCCTTAATTTGGTAACTTTAACTGCCACTGAAAAGTAGGATATCATTGTTTATCTCTGTTTTACCAGTAACTTAAGCCAAGGCTTAAAGCAGGTTGTATAGTTTTTGAATCATTGCTTCATATTTTGTATATTGTGGATTATTTGATGTATGGATATTTTTAAAACAATGCGTCCGTAGATATATAAACAAACAAAACTTAATGTGAAATTGATTTGTAGTTTGATGTGCTTATTAAAAAGATTGTTACAAAAATAATTTTATTTACATAAAACAAAACTTAAATTTTTAGACAACATCTTTAAAAGACTACATCAGCGTAGAACACTTGGGTATATTGTTGGAAAGCTTAAATCAAGAAACTGGTGTATCTTTTTTCCCAAAACGAAAATTTCCAAAAACGCTGAACAACGGGACACCAAATCTTCTTATCTGCCAGCAGTGTGATTTCTTTGCTACTTTGCTTTCCCTGTACAAATATACACCCGATCAACCCCTTCCAATGCTGTCTGAAGTACTGCTTTACTCCCATAAAACTACTAAAGAAGAAATTGAAATATTTTTAAGAAGGGCAATTGGATTTCAATCAACAACAGGTTATTGCAAAAACTACTTCTAAGATTAAGACCTAAATTTAAAAGATACTTGCCAAAAGCTAATAAAAGAAATTTACATCTGTTTATTTGCCTAAGCTGAACTTGATCTTTGAAACTAGGGTTTATTATCAATATAGTTGACTGTGGATTTCTAGATTGCAGTGCACTTCAATGTTACTTAGCTTCTTTTATAAATTACTCTCAAATTGATTCGTTGTTGTTGTTGTGATTACCCCTCCTCTTTCTCAAGATGGAGGTACGGCACAAACGGCAATTCAGGTACATGCCGTCAACCTAATTGAAATTAGGTTAGGGGAAAGATGGCAGCCCATTTCGAACCAGTCATGAGTAACTGGTAGCCCCGACACCAACGAGGCAGACTGCCACTGATGGGCACCCAAGAATCGCTTTTTTACAACATGCTGGGTTAGCAACTTCACAATTGTAACTAGGTGAAGTATGGGTAGGCCACCTGTCTGCCACGTAAAGGTGGGGGCGTCCCGTTGAGTGCCTTGCCGTTAAGGACACAACAAGCAAGCTTGTCGGCTTGTTCTCCACACTATCTCTTTTATATGCTGAGCGCCAAGCAGGGAAGCTATGAATACAATTTTTTAAGTCTTTTGGTATGACTCGACATAGGGAATGAGCCTCAGGTGTATCGACTACGAAGCAGACGTTTTAACGACTACGCCATCGCGCAGGTTAGTTGATTCGTTCGGTCTGCTTATTTATGATTACAAGATCGTTCGTATCAGTTGTCTTATGTCTATTTTACCTATCAGCACTGTCAGGCGTTAATTATTTATTTATTTTTTCAGGTTCTTGCATTTTTTGTCTCGCAGCTGCAGACGAGCTATCATTTGATGCTGCTAGCACGACGGTAAACATGATTAGGCAGTTGGAAGCAAATCCCAATGCCCAGACTGACTACAAGTTGGTCATTATTTGCTGTTCATCACAGGACTATATTGCTTCACTTCTGTTTGAGGTTGGTAGTTGAAACTGAAATTTATAAAGCAAACTATGTTTGTAGCGAAGACATGCTTTGTTGCATATTACGTTAATGAAATTAGACAATACTTGCGCTAGTGCCAATAAATAACTAAACTAGACTGACTCTAAAGATAGGCCTGACTCTATTAGCACATTCAAAAAGTTTTATTGTCTCGATTTAAAATAGGAAATAGATTCAAGAATTTTCATACTAAAAAACTCGCCCAAACTACGTCATTTTTAATTTGAACCAGAAACATTATGCAAAGATTTCGGGTTGCCAATAAAAATTAACAATATAATACGCACTTTGTAAGGAATGCATACCCCAAGAAACCAGTAAAAGATGGCGAGGTTTTTAAAATAATAATTTGAATTTATAACTTTAAAGTTTAGAATATATGCAGACTTCGAGACGAAAAATCTACAAAACATTAATTAAAAAACAAAATTCTTTTTATAAATTTACTCGATTTCCAAAAACAAATCAAAATTACTATGGACAAACATAACGTATGTCAATCTATTAGTTAACATTAACTAGACTCTCGGAACAATGTGACTTGTCTGGTAACATCTAGGTGATTCTGGCACTGGCCCAGTGATTTTAAGCAACACTAACCTCTGTCAGTAAAGTCAAGTCACTCACATAAATATTTTCCCTAACCAAGTGAGTTCAGTTCATTTATGACCCCTCTAAAGAAGGGGCAAGTAGAAAAGATTCCAATTTTGCTGAAAATGATCTGCCATAATTTGAACTGTCCACCACGATCTACGCACCCCATCACTTCTTACAAACGCCTCAAATAGTTAAGCAGAATCAAAGCACATGTTAAACAGCGACGTAGGAGACAAGCATGCGAAATCGTTCTTATTTGTCAGACAAATCGGCTAGTCGGTATCAATTCAGAATGCATTCAATTTTCTTGACCTAATTGATAACTCTTATTAAGAGATTTATTTATTTAACTAAGTTTTGGCTTCACGGAGCAATTCCGAACACCGGACCGATGAGGATTTCGTGGAAGCAAATATCTCTAATCGATACCATGCTAACTCATCGAATTGGCCATCTGTTTGGAGTTACTTTTTGTTATACCCATTTTTATTTCAACGTTTACTGCTGAAATATTGGTTCTGCACTTGCTCAAAATCTTCTGGAACACAAAAACCAACCACGAACTCCAAAAAAATCTATTGTCAATGAGCTATTAACCTTTAAGTGAATTGCACTGGTAACGAAAGAAATAAAAAGCTGCTGTAGTGCAAAAGTTTGCGGAGCACTGTGCTGAACTATCTCGGTAAAGTCAAAGCAGAAAAAATTTCGCTTTTTAATATAACTTTACCAAGCCACGCGGAGCCGCAGTTTAAGAATTCAAGAGCACATACGGCTCCCTACTTCTAGGTTGCCGACCTCTGTGCTATATCATGTAAACAAATCCAATGTCGTGCTGAATACAAAACTAGTTAGAATATAATTGCTTATTTTGCTGTAGAATCGTGTTGAGTACTCAGTTGATTTCAAAGTGGAAGACCTGCAAAAGTACTTGTCAAGCAAATTGGAGCTAGATGCATCTTTACGAAAGAAGTTAGTTTCGAATCGATTTACACTGGAAACTTCTGTTCTTATTGTAACATCAACTCGAGCGGGAATGGGTTAGTGGCTTTATTATAACTCTGCTTAGAAATATTTAATTGTTGTTTACACGTTGAGTTGCTAAACACTCACGATTATGAAGCATAGCCTAGACCGCCACACTTGCGGGATCTATACTAGATCCACTTGGTGGATGGTCTGTCAGTACTCTGCGAAGCCGTATCACTCGTGAATGAGTGGCGGTTGTCGCAGGTTTGTCGGTCACCAACTGCACTGAAGAGACCTGATAGGTCGAAACAGTGTCACTGTCTGCAGTTTTGCTATGTGCATCGCTAGCCTCTTGCATTACTATACATGTAAGACCTTGTGACCACTAGGCTGTGACAGCACTATTGTTCTAGCAGTTGCTAGACTTAGTGCACCTGCGACAACCGCCACTCATTCACGAGTGATACGGCTTCGCAGAGTACTGACAGACCATCCACCAAGTGGATCTAGTATAGATCCCGCAAGTGTGGCGGTCTAGGCTATGCTTCATTAAAAGCCTCTAGCTTCTTGTCGGTCACCAACTGCACTGAAGAGACCTGATAGGTCGAAACAGTGTCACTGTCTGCAGTTTTGCTATGTGCATCGCTAGCCTCTTGCATTACTATACATGTAAGACCTTGTGACCACTAGGCTGTGACAGCACTATTGTTCTAGCAGTTGCTAGACTTAGTGCACCTGCGACAACCGCCACTCATTCACGAGTGATACGGCTTCGCAGAGTACTGACAGACCATCCACCAAGTGGATCTAGTATAGATCCCGCAAGTGTGGCGGTCTAGGCTATGCTTCATTAAAAGCCTCTAGCTTCTTGTCGGTCACCAACTGCACTGAAGAGACCTGATAGGTCGAAACAGTGTCACTGTCTGCAGTTTTGCTATGTGCATCGCTAGACTCACGATTATATTTATCGTTAAATTGACTGCCCAGCGCTATAATATCAATCAAAGCAAATCACCGTCGATTTCTAAGCAACGCAGTCAATCACTGGATTGGAATCAGAAACTTACGTCAATATTTGCATGAACATCTAAATTGTAAAGTAAATTGTTGTGTCCAAGGAAAAGATGCATTGGCGCATTTTTTTGAATGACTTCTCTGCTTGCGATGTTTGCGGTAGAGGTGCACAGGTGCCTGTAATATTAGCAACTTCAACATCGGTTTGCCAGAAAGTTTTATAAAAAATACTGCAAGATCAGGCAATATTTATAACTGAAAGTGATTTTTTTCTGGAGAAACAGCAGCAAACTTTTTGTAAGTTTCGATCCAAATGGTTTTCAAGTTCAAAAATGCTACAAGCAATACTTAGTCCAATGTCATATTGCAAAATTTGAAAACAAAAGTTTTTGCTGGCAATGTGACAGAGATTTTTATGGCGACCAATTGCTTTTAAACCTCACTATAGGTGAGTTGTTATTCTTTTAAAAATAGCACTTTGAGGTGAATACCTTTACTTGGTGAATGATAACATGTGGCGAATTTATAAAAGTGATATAAAGCAATTGAGCGGAAGCTGTAAAATTAAACTATAATGCAGGTTTAAAGTTACAAAAGTATTGTTCTTCTGCTAGTTTGACGGAAAAATTTACTGCAATGCCATGAAAAAAGCCTTAAAATCTTGCTCTTAATTTGACTAATTTATTTTTTGTAATTTGGAAAAAAATGTGTTGTAGGAAAATCTCTTCACATTCAAAGACTGCAGAAGCACTTGCCGCCACGTTATCGTATCACAACCATTCGTTTGTTGGATAAACAGCTGGATGAGGAAATGATAATGGACCGATTACTACCGCAAAATGAGAACATTAAAAATGATTTTCCCATTTTTTTACACTTGGATGTAATGCCTTCGGTAAATAGCCATTTTTGAAGCATATTTTGTTAAATATTTACCGGTTTCAAATTTGCAATGTATTATAACACATATTCACAACTGGGGATTAACCCTCTGTCTACCATGGGGTCCAATGGACCCCAAAGTGAAATTTGCTCTTTTAATACTTAGAATGTATAGCAGATACGGTCT
Organism: Trididemnum clinides; assembly: GCA_963675345.1. Taxonomy (NCBI): domain Eukaryota; kingdom Metazoa; phylum Chordata; class Ascidiacea; order Aplousobranchia; family Didemnidae; genus Trididemnum; species Trididemnum clinides. The sequence goes on along the minus strand of OY776284.1, from coordinate 49,766,409 downwards.
TGAAATTCCTTGACTTTTCTTCAGTTATGTTGATCTGTAGCCAATTGAAATATTGTAAATCTAAGATAATGATATGTTGTATAAAAAAAAAAAAATAGCACCTTATACCAGTGGGGTCCATTGGACCCCACGCTTGTATCAGACATACATAGCGTAATTTGTAGCATCGATGTTGATCTTTACCTTTTGTTTTGAGAAATGTAATTTTTTTGTTTAGTACCATAAACAAAAATATATTTGCTTTTATATAAATGCATCTGTTCAACTTCAATATTCAACCTGTATTGCGTTTCAAAACAGTTGTAAGAATTTGACGATATCATAAGAATTCGAGTAAATGAGTTATTTGGTTGAAAGGAGGGACTGGAAGACATCGTCAGTAGCAGTAAAGATCGAAGAAATGGATTAATATCTGGAAGATGATGAAATATTAAACATATTGGAACAGGGCGAAAGTAGTAGTTGGAGTGTATCATTTGATGATGGAGAGAGCAGCCATCTCAGTGTTGAAGAATTGTCTTCATCTGAAGTGTCAGATACTGATGATGATAGCCAAAACCTGAATGCTTCTTCGACATGTTTTGTTTCACGAAATAAAAAGGAAAATTGGTCATCAACTCCCTGCACAAGTAATGCTGGCCGCACTGCTGCTTGCAACATTTTTCGCGAAAAAACAGGCCCTTCATGTTATGCAAAATCTCAATGCGAATCAGAATCTGATTCATTCAAACTATTCTTCAGAAATACACTGCTGGACAAGATTCGGAATTGGACAAATGCCAAAGGGTTGCTTGTATTGAAAGAAAATTGGACTGCTATAGATCAATCTGAATTTGATAAATTTTTAGGTATAGTAATTCTTATTGGAGTATACAAATCAAATAGTGAAAATGTTGCTCAACTTTGGAGTAAAGAGGATGGGAGACTAATTTTCAATAAGCTTATGAGCCGAAATAGATATCATCAAATCCTGCGAGTACTTCGGTTTGACAATGCAAATGCACGGAGAAGCAACCGATCAGCTGACAAATTTCAGCCTATTAGATATGTTTTCGAAGAATGGGATCTCAATTTGCGGGATTCTTACACTCCAGAACCCCACATGACTGTTGATGAACAATTGGTTTGTTTCAGAGGAAGATGTCTGTTTAGGCAGTATATTCCTTCAAAGCCTGGCAAGTATGGAATAAAAGTATGGGCAATATGTGAAGCCAACACTTCTTATGCATGGAAGATGCAAGTGTACACTGGAAAAGATCCTACGATTGGAAGAGAAGTTAACCAGGGAGCAAGGGTTGTCAAAGATTTGGTGAAAGAAATTGAAAATTCTGGAAAGACTGTTACTTGCGATAATTTTTTTACTAGCGTGTCACTTGCACGTGACCTGCTTCAAAAGAAGCTTACTCTTGTTGGAACCATTCTAAGAAACAAACCAGAACTGCCACCAAAATTCACACTTGCGAAAGGACGTGAGGTAACCTCAACTATTTTTGGATTTCAAAGTGATGCCATGATTGCATCATATTTCCCGAAAAAGGGATGTGTGGTAAATATGCTGTCCACGATGCACGCACTCCCTGACATATCTTCAACCTCTTGTGAAAAGAAGCCTGAAGTAATCTTGTATTACAACAGCACCAAAAGTGGAGTGGACATTCTGGATAGAATGGTGCGGACCTACACTTCCAAAAGAATGACAAGAAGATGGCCAGTGGCATTATTTTACAATATGCTTGATTTAAGTGCTGTCAATGCGTATGTGGTATGGCATCAATTACAAGGTGAAAACAGCAGCTGCTTTAGCAAAACGAAGAGAAGAAAGTTTTTGATTCAGCTAGCAAAACGGCTAGCTGGAATGTTACCGACATATATAAATCATGCTGCTCTGCCACAAACAAAAGGAAGAGAGCTGAAACTGAAGATCAGCAGCCGAAAGCAAAACAGGCAAGATGTCATCTTTGTGACAGAAGCAAAGATAGAAAATTTAAGCAAACCTGCATTGCCTGCAAAAAGAACGTTTGCCAAGAACATTCGAAAATCATATGTATTCAATGCAGGCGTGCATAAGCTGAACTCGTCACAGCAGTTTTCTAAGTACTGGTACAGTGTTTATTGCTGTGTAATTGGTTTCATTGTTTGCCAATTTATGCATTTTTTACTTTCATGTGTCCCACAGCGCAGTAAGCTTGAGTACACTCATTTGTGTTCCTGCGAACTGCTTATATGAATCCTGATATGTCGGTACCTCAACTTCTAGTGAAGGCTATGTGCATGTATATGCTCATAAACGTAGGAGAGAAAAACACTTTTGGGACCCCACCAACCTGCTTGAAATTAGCATATTTTGCCCAATTTTATAAATTTGCCCGAAATCTTATGAATCTTGCTCAGATTTCAAATTTTCTAAATTTGATCAAATATGTCAGAACTTTATCAAACTTTTACAGTATAAACACTGCCCCCCAAAAAAATTATTTCGAATTTTGCCAAAATTTCTGAATTCTGCTCATTTTTTAATTCGTAAAGGGGAGGGGTTTTGCACCTTTGTCTTCTACCCTCTATGAATAAGCTGACAAACATTTCATGGAATTGAAATAAACTTCTTAACATGTATAGGCTATCCAAGACTGTTTTAGTAGGCTTATCAGTAAATTGCACCATATGCTTGTCTGTGACTGCCTGTGTATCAGTATTTTCGTTTTTATGTGTGCTTATTAGCAGATTTTTGAGTGTTAACTGCATCATTTCCCGTTTAGCAAATAATTTTGAAGATTTCCATTGCATTGCTTGTCCTTAACATGCCTTTCGAAAATTGGGGTCCAACGGACCCCAATGGTATAAGTTGAATGAGTTTTTTTTGGTAGACAGAGGGTTAATGGATATGTACGGGTCCAAAGTGACAGGTGAAAAGAGTTCTTAAGATGTTTCACAAAGTAATTATTTTTGCTGCCTATTGACGTATTACTAATGAATTTCATTGCTGTATTTCTTATTGTAGACAGCAATGAAAGCTAGAAGTGGCGTATGCTTACAACACCTTAATTTCGTAGTAATGATTGAACTCGATAAAAAAGTAGCGTAGGCCGCAATATTTCCTATGTGGTGCCACAAAGTAGTAATTTACTTAAAAAGGAAGTTAGAATTGTGATAAGAAAATGCGTAATTGTGTGGCTACTGACCAGAAACTGCTCGGCAAGTTGAAACACAACTCATTAAAGCGCAGTTCTAAGCTTATATAGAGTGTAATATAGTATATCATGCTCCCTTTGGGCTTTGATATAATTAGAAACAAGAAGAAAGATTTCTTACCACAGGTTGATCTTTAAAAATAGGTCATTAACTGAAAAAAGGAACCAAAAAACTCTTGCTACAAAGTAATCTTTGCATAAAGGTGTTGAAAAAAGGTTGAACTCTTAACACCATACTCCTACAAAATTGTTATCATCATTAATCTAACTATAATGGCTTAATCAAGGGAAAAAAAAAGAGGGAATGAATAATGTAAGAACAGATTAAATATATAAATTAAACAAGCTTGGACTGTAATAATACACTGTTAATTATTTTTATTACCTTGTGGATTATAAAACTTGAAATTCAAGTTGTCAACGCTAATTTGCAGTAACAAGATTTTACAAAGACAAATGATTCTTAAACATTTCAAAGATATGGTTCTTGTTCTTTTTCGTAGCAAGTAAATTCATTTTTTTTGGCCTTATTGTGTCTTGAAAATTAAGGGATATCGGTACAGTGCGCAGTCTTTTTTGTCTTGTTGATTTCCATGTTCACAAATACCGTTTTTACTGCAAATAGTTACAGAGAAAGAAAGAGTAATTTTCAAAATCTGATTTTGTCTTCATTTGCGGAGGTGGCCCGTTTCATCTTTTTTCCCTCGCATTTCTATTGACAGTATTACTTCACTTTCTCTGTCAATAGCAGCTTTTTTAATTTAGTCTTTTTAATGCTTTTTTTCATCTGCCTTCTCTATGTCAATTTGGTCGCCCTGGTTTTGTTTTTCTAACCACCTCAAAATTTAACCGTCTTCTCGGCACGTCATCACTATCTTCCCTCAAAGCATGTCCATATATACCGTTGCACTCTATATTTTATTGCTACTCTGTCTTAAAATTTCTTCTAAACTTAACATATTTATTTTTTTTTTCAAGTAACAAGCATCAGATTTTTTCCATATCATTGCTCAATTATCCCTTCTTAAAATTGCCATTTCATCTTCCGTCAAATACCGCATCTCTTTCGATACCACATCTCCGAGATTTTACAACTCTGATAGATTTTTCTTTTGATCTTTGACAAAAGTTTTCTTTAGTAAATTGACTCCCCAAATTTTTTAAACCTTATTCACCCAACTTTTGCTTAAAATGTCACTGCTGACTTACTTTCACCACTGGCATTTATCCTATTTCCCAAATAACAGAATCTCTTTAATAACTCCACCCGATTATATTTGATGTCTTCTCATCTAGCTCCATCTTTCACAAAGATTAGCTTTTGCCGAAGCTGAAGACTTTTTCTTGATTTTTGCGCATCTTCCGTTTACCACATTTTGTGCAGTAATGTGCACTATATTAAATTTTCCATCATCCACCTGTCCCACTTGGCGCATGGATTAATTTTGCTGCTGGGTATCTCTTCTTTCGAACCACTTATCATCACTTTTTGCTTCCCGAGATTAGCCTTCATCCTTAAACTCATCAATATCTTTTTCGATTTCCAAAACTTTTTTTTTCAAATTCTCCGTATTGTCGCTCAACAAAACCATATTTTTTGCATACAAAATTTAATTCATTAACTCTTCTCTGGTGCACTTTGTAATTGCATCAACTGCAATTGCAGAAACTAACAGAGCCAACACAGATTCTTGATGGACACCAACTCGTACTCAAAAATCATTTAAATAACTCTGATCCCACTCTAACTTTCGTCTTTGTTTCCCGATGAAGACACATCACTGTTCTTCCAATTACTTCTGGTAAATCTTTCTTCCACATTGTCCACTCCACCACCATTACCTTTTCAATATCAAAAAACGTGTTAACAATTTTCTCTCCTGTCTCTGTATTCTTTTCAAAATTTTCTCTCAACAAACAATGTTTCTGTGGTTCCTCTGCCTGGCCTAAAACCAAATAAGCAGTGTATCAACATTCACTAACGCTTCAATCCTTCTTTTTAGCTGTCTTTCAATAATCTTCATAGCATGCTCGGACTACTTTACACTCCTGCATGCATTACGATTTCTCACGTCACTTTTTTCTTTGAAATTAGCTCCAACTTGTTGCAATTCATTTGATATTTTTTCATCTAATACACGTTAACAAAATTCCGTCATCACTTCAATTCCAACTTTTCGTTTAGCAGATATCATCTTTGCTTACATCGAAGAGGGTTCAGTCATTACCCATATAGGTGCTACTATTTCTTCTTTCGTATTCTTTTCAATTATTTCCTCCACCATATCAGCTTCCTTAATGTGAGTCCAATAATTTTCTTTGTTTATGATCTCCTGCGTGTAATGTTTTCATATCTTTTTTTGTCTTTTTTTGCCAAATTCTGGTCTTTGGTCATCTCGTGCCTCTATCACCTTCAATGTCTTTTCTATCTATTTTTTATTAACCTAAAATATTATTTAATATTTCAATCAACTCCCTTAATTTTTTTTAGCCTTTCTATAGCATTAGCAGCCTCTTTCCTTGTTCGATTTTTCATGATTGTATCTAGCCTTGTTTTCCTCCAATCAATTCTGGCACATCTTTTTATATACCACTTTCTCTTGTCTTATTGCTTTTTTTGCCTCCTCATTCCAACACTGCGTATTTATTCAATCCCTTCTATCTTTTTCCTTTCACATACCTCACTACAAGCCTTTTAAATTCCATTTTTAAAGAAATTCCATAACTTTGACTCATCAATATTTACAAACTCTATCATTCTTTTTGAAATCTCGATCTCGTATCGTTTCTTTTAGCTCTCAAATTCTTCTAATAGTTTATTCGTTCTTCACTACTATCTATAGCTTTCTTTAAATTACATCTGTTACAACCAACCAATGTTGGAATTTCAAGGAAATTGCTTTAACGTCTTTTAAATACTTTCTCATGGTTTTATCGATCATCAAATTGTATTTAATAATTATACTGCAGGTTCAGTTTGGCGTTTTTCATTTCATCTATAAACTTTTGATTTTGGGTGGATTCAGTGATGTATATGGACGATTATGGCGACGTCATGCAACACATGTTTATGTTCTTGAGTATACAAATCTATTTCATGAAAAGGACATATCCTCAAGCGAACAGGTTTGACTAATGTATTTCTAAGATTTTTTGTTGTGAAGCGGGATGTTTTTAAATGCTTAGGCGATATATTTATAGTGCAATAATTGCATTTTTAAACGCTCAAATACCTATCGTAGTTAGCCGTTCTATGAAAATCCGCACGACGCTATTTTACCGATTAACTTACAGATGCTTGCAACATATTTTTGGGTCGCAACGCTCCAACGAAAAGTTTAAAAATATGTAGTAAAAAGCCAGATTTTTTGGGAATTTTACGAATTTTTGTTTTATCTATTTTAAGAAAGTTTTGTTACAACAAAGATGTTGACAACGTTTCCGGTAGTTAGTGTCAAGCATCAATTGTTGATATTTTTAAAAACGTTTTTGGCTCTGCAGATAAACATAAGTTAAGTAGAGCTAAAATAAGTTAAGTAACGCATCCATTATTGTGAGGATTTAGATCATTTTACAGGAAGAATGTGAGCGTGTTATCAACAACTTTGCTCGCCGATTACAAGAATGCTTTTGACTGAACGGTGCATATCGTACTCCAAGACTCCTCTTAACATTTTGCTTCAGATTTTCGGATTAATAGTTGCAGATTTTAAGATGTCATTATTTAAGATCCTTGACTTGTGCCCAATTGTTTTGTTCAACATTGTAAATCACCCTATGCATATATAAATATACCCATATACATATACAGGGTCATCAATATTTATCGTTGCTACTTAAAGAGGTTATATTTATGAAAGTAAACAAAATTTACAAGTAATACAAACGTAATGTTAAAGAAAAATTAACAGAAAAAAAGTACAAAAAGTATCATGCAATATGTCCACCTTTTGCATCGACAACCAACTGAAGACGTTTAGGAAACGACTTACACGTGTCACGAATTACACTGTGGGCAACTCAGGTTTTTACAAATTTTCCTTTTAGAGTTTCCTGCTTTAAACAGCTCAACAATTGCTGTACGTTTGTCCAAAAAACTAGTCATGACTATATTTTGATTTCTAAAAGTTTAAGAGTTACATATATAGTTTCAAATAGGAAAACGTATTTAAAATTCGATTTGATATAGATTGTAACGCTAAATATTGATGACCCTGTATACTGTCTAAATCGATTTAGCGCGGGACAAACTTTAAAGCTATGACGTCATGATTCTCGATTTACTCTAGTCTTTGGGCTAGCTAATTGTTGTTTAGTCTCTGAAGCATAAAATATGGATTAAAGTTGAATTGGGTAATATGACGTCAAATATCGATCTAGTATTCGCTCAAAAACCAAGTAGCAATGGCACTAAAGAGTACTATCAATGACTTACTCTGGTCTAATTGAAAGCGATATTAAAAAATGACCCGAGTAAGTAATTTATATGAGAATGACAATCGCCTTTTTGCAAAAAAGTAAAAAACAAATATTTAGACCATATCGGCATATTAAAGAAAGCCTTAATTTTTCACATTGTATATTCTTCCCGTCAGAGTGATTTAGGCAAAATAATCAAAAATATGTCGTACATTGGTAGTTTATTCTTTTGAATTTGTCTGCATTAAAGAATTCAAGTTTGTGAAAACTTTGTTAAATGGTGTAATCTTTGAGTGCTTTGGATACCATTGTGTTCTCTGCTTAAACATTTTCCACATTCTTTTTTTTAATGACAAATTAACTTTGCCAGCTGCTTTGCACAATACATTGAAAGTCAAAATTCTGATTGGAAAATTGACATATTGGACACTAGAAGGGTCAAGCTGCATGTGGTATAGCCAAGTGGAATTGATTGGTTTACCCCTCCTCTTCCTTGGGATGGAGGCACGGTGCGAACGGCAATCCAGATTCACGCCTTCAATATAATTGCATTGGGCTAGGGAGAAAAGTGGCAGCCCATTTCGAACCAGTCATGAATGCAAATTACTAACTGGTAGCCTCACCACCAACAAGGCGGACTGCCATTGGTGGGTATCCAAGACTCGCCTTGTACGACATGCTAGGTGAACCACTTCACAATTCTAACCTGATAAAGCGTGGGAACGCCACCTGTTTGCCACATAAAGATGGAAGCCACCCGTTAAGTGTCTTGCCCAAGGACACAACAAGCAAGCTTGCCGGCTTGTTCTCCACACTATCCCTTTTTTGTGGTGAGCGCCAAGCAAGGAAGCTGTAAATGTTATTTTTTAAAGTCTTTTGGTATGACTCGACCTGGGAAATAAACCACGAGTTTACCGACTGCGAAGCGGACGCTTTAACCACGGCACGATCGCACCGGTGGGCTAGTGTAATTGTCGATTTGAAGCTTATGCATTTGTATTTTACATTATGTGTAAGGTATAGTCTGCGTCAGTTGCATTCACGTTATCGGTAGCTACTTAATCAAAGAATGCCAGCTCATTTCGCAGTATCTCTAATGACTCGCAGATGAGTCGGTACATCTTTTGTACTCTGAGATAAAAACAACTTCTCAATAGTGTGTCTTAATTTACATTTTTGTTGTAGGTTCCACTCACCATAGAGCAGTGTTTGATGGGTGCACTTCCAAGTGCACTATGTCTGTCTCCAAAAGAAGAACTCAATTTTTGTAACAGGAATGGTAACTTTTTGACGGGGGATTTGCAAGAATGTCAAAGTGAAGTGTTTCAAAGGCCATACCAGTATTTGAAACTTTATGGCAAAAACGAAAATTTGGATGAATTTTCTTATTCGGAAAAAAAAGTAGAAAACAACACTCTAGAATGTATTCGAGAGTTGTTGAAACACTCCAGTGTGTCTGATCCTACTTGGTCTGAACTTCGACATTTTGTCAGTTTTTTGAACAATCAGTTAAAAGATTGTGAAAAGTCAACATTTTGCAATTTATCTATAGTTGGAAGAGATTCTGGGCTGTCAGGTTTTAAGAACTTTGTTGTTCGTTTCATGATAATGATGTCACAAGACTTTGCTACCCCTTCACTAGTTTCTGGCAATGAATATAAATCCAATACCAATGACGTTTTTAACCTTCATCAACTACGAAGACGCTGGGAAGAAAATGCCCATCCTTATTTATTTTTCAATGAGGATCATCATTCTCTGACTTTTTTGAACATTTCGATAGATAATAATGGGAACTTGATGGATCCCAAAAAGTCAATTTGTTTAGAAAAACAATTGATTCAAATTGGACTTTTGAGAGGACTAAAAAGACAAAAAGTTAACGTAAATCAAAATTTTGACTTGCTCGCTAGGAAAGATAAAATAAAACTGCTTTGTCGAGTGATGGGGCTAAAAGAAAACTTGGATTCTGATCCAGATCCAAATTATGAACTGACTACCGACAATGTGTTAAAGATGCTAGCAATTCACATGCGGTTTCGTTGCAGCATTCCAGTTGTTGTGATGGGCGAGACTGGATGTGGGAAAACCAGAATGATCGAATTCATGTGCAAATTAAAGCTGGAAGCAAATCAAAAGCTCACAAAAGAACAAAAGAGTAATGCTAAAAACATGAAAGTTGTAAAAGTACATGGCGGAATTTCGATTCGAAATATTCAAGAACAAATGAAAGAAGCAGTCAAGCTTTCTCAAGAAAACAAGCAGCATTTTGACATAGATACAATGCTATTTTTAGATGAAGCAAACACAACTGAGGCGATCTATGCTATCAAGGAATTTGTTTGTGATGGAACCATTGATGGAAAGCGTCAAAACGCTTCCGGTCTACAGATAATATGCGCTTGCAATCCATACAAAAAGCATTCTCCTGAAGCTATTCAAAAAATGTCTGAAGCAGGATTAGGTTTTCGAGTCAGAATAGAAGACACAAGCGAAAGGCTGGGCAATATACCAATGCGATGCTTAGTGTACAGAGTAGTTGCTTTACCTCCGAGCATGCTTTCTTTGGTGTGGGATTTTGGGCAGTTGTCTGGTGCAGCAGAAATGGTTTACATTCAACAAATGATAAAGAGACTCAGGGACAGCCAAATACTCGATATTGACTTGTCCGACGAAGAATGCAATCTCATCAATGCAGTGTTGTTTGCATCTCAGACATACAGAAGAGAAGAAAAAAACGAATTTTTTTTTGTGAGTCTTCGTGATGTTGAAAGATGCTTGCAAAGCTTTGTCTGGTTTTGCCGAAATAGTTCGTGGTTGTATCAGCTTGTAGATGGGATCTATTCAGAAACACCACAGTTTAGTGTCATTGTGCGAAGTTTAATTCACGCCATTGGTATGTGTTATCACGTTACCTTAAACAACCGAGAGGGTTACCGAAAACGTATCAGCCAGTGTTTTCAAGAACATAATTATCAGTTATCTGCAGAAAATATTTTAAATGAAATAACAGCGTGCCAAAAATTGTTTTGCAAAAACTTGGATCTTGAAGATAACATTGCTCAAAACGAAGCTTTAAGAGAAAATTCTTTTATGATTATCATGTGCGCAGAGATGAAAGTTCCATTGTTTTTAATTGGCAAACCGGGAAGTTCAAAGTCTCTAGCCAAAACCGTAGTAATGAATGCCATGCAAGGATCGAGTTCAAAAAATGAGCTATTCAAAAAACTAAAGCAAATTCATGTTTTGTCATTTCAATGCAGTGCAGTGACAAAAGCAGATGGCATTGAAAGTGTTTTTAAACAATGTAGAACAATGCAAGAACAACAAGATTCTCGCTATTTTATCTCTGTCGTTGTTTTAGATGAAGTTGGTCTTGCTGAAGATTCTTCAGAAATGCCTCTAAAAATCCTCCATCCTTTCCTTGAAAAACGTTTTAATAATTTCAACTGTGGTTTGACAGTAAATAAAAATGAAGAAAATTTTGAAAATATTGGTTTTGTTGGTATTTCGAACTGGGCGTTGGATCCGGCGAAAACCAACCGAGGAATTTTTGTAATACGTGAACATCCAAGTGAAAGTGATCTAGAGCTAACTGCCAGGAAAATTTTTTCATCAGACGAAACGAAATTTCAAGAAATAGACCAACTAGTAAAATTACTTACCAAATCATACCTGGAAATTAGATCTGAGCAAAAACAGGAATTTTTTGGATTGAGGGATTGCTATGGTTTGTGGAAACAAATTTTTTCAGTTGTGAAGAAAAAAGAAGAGATTCTGCAGGATGTCACCTTTGACGCTATTCAAAGGAATTTCAGTGGAGGAAAAATTGATTGTTTTGACATATTTTTCAAAAATTTGCAAACATTGTGGCCCGATGCTAAAAAGTCGAACCAGTCTGTGAAAAAAATGATTGCTGACAATTTGAAGTCAGTCAATTATTGTGATGACTGTGAAAGTTTTGCCAATAATTTTGACAGTTCACTCCATAATTGTGACAGTTCAGTCAATGATTGTGAAGATTCAGTCGATGATTGTGAAAGTCGGTTTTTGTTGCTTTTAACTAATCGCTTTGCTGCAACCAGCCTCTTAAACCGAGTTGTTGACGACACTAACTTCCAAATTGTGTTTGGATCTAGCTTTCCTCAAGACAACAATTATACTGAATTATGCAAAAACATCAGTAAAATTAAAAACTGCATGGAATCAGGGACTACTATTGTTCTTTTGAATCTCAAGGATCTCTACGAGTCTCTGTATGATGCACTAAATCAACACTATGTTATTTTCCGTAAAAAGAGGTTTGTTGATTTAGGTTTAGGCGGCCACAGAGTGAAATGTCGAATAGCTAAAAAGTTTCGTCTCATCGTGATTGAAGACAAAGATTTAGTGTACAAAGAGTTTCCCATTCCTCTAATCAATAGGCTCGAAAAGCACTTCTTTAATTCTGAAAATATTTTGAGTGACAATGAGATGCAACATGCAAGTGAAATTAAAAGCTGGGTTACAATGTTCACAAAAATTGCAATTCCAATGCATAAGCGTCATTTGATGAAGCAATTTTCAGAACAACAGTCGTTCATGGGATACAATGAAGACAGTGCAGCTTCTGCTTTGCTGTATGTTTTTGATTCTAATTTTTCTCTAGTTCAAGCTCAGCACACCTTGCTGAACACGGCTACGGTTGATTCAGTATTTCGCTTGCCAAAAACACAACTGAGAAAAGAAGCCGCTGAAGTGCAACATAACTATATGGTTAATCAATCTCACGACAATCTAGTCATGTTTTTGCATAAAGTTATTCAACGAATAGAAAATCATTTTTACCACACGTTTCCTTTAATATTTGAAATAACTTCATTTTCTCATATTTTGTCTGAGAATGACAAACTGAAAATTGAAGACGCTCTTGGTTTGAAAAAAAATTCTGTTTCTTTGTTGTCTTTGCAACAGTTTCAAACCAGAGAAGGATTTGCCTCTAAAGTCAAGTTGTTTTTTAAGTGCAGGGACGATAAATCTTCATCAAGAACTTATATTTTGCTTATTCAATGCCACCAAGCACCAAAACACGGCAACCTTATTGCTTGTTCTCGGTTCACTGTAAAAAATATTATCAGAAGCTGGAACGACTGGTCAACAATCGAAAGCAGTGGCCCAAGTATTATTATTGCTTTTTTGTACACCATGAATAGACAATCAAACACAGAAGCTTCTGAAAATAATAGCAATTTTCACAGTTACGACTGTGAGTCGGTTTATATTGACGAATTGCGTCCTTCAGTTGATTACATCGGACCTTTAAGCAGGTTTTGGAAGAAAAGTATCAGTGAGTTACTGAACAAAAGTGTTTTAAATCAAAACAACACAATCCAATCAACCTGTAAGTTCATGGATTCCGAGTATTTGTTTGATCCTATCAGGCTAGTTCGTAGTTGCTTTTCCATTGCCATGCTGAAAGTGGTTTCCCATCAAGACAACAAAGAGCGAAACAGAGTGGATTTACTTCACAATATATTTTCTGATTCTAGTGATGTCTGCAATGCATTTCAGTCAATTATGTTACATAAGATAATTGGCTTGCTTGAAAAGCGTGATGAACTCAGCGTCGATCCCTCATCGTGGTTAGTTGATGAAGCTTGCTCTCAAGAAGCATTGTATGAAGGAGGGACTTTTTCAAAGGTATTGTGGCAGCGATTGCGCAAGACTATGTCATTGGTACTTGCCAAAATTGTCAGTGTAATTGATGAAGATAACAATTTAGATTTTGTTTGCCAAAAAACAGCGAGTAATTCTCTGATTGACTTTTGGCTTTCTGTGTTTGATTGTGATGATGAAATTTGCGAGCTTTCAGCCAATGAAATCATGGAAAATGCCAACGAGTTTGTAATTAGTGGAAGTGAAAATGGATTGCAATGTCAATTTCCATTCAGCAGGAGAATTACTGAATGCTTTTCACGGATTTTAGATTTTGCTCAAATTGAAACGAAGCAAAATGAGGCCATGTTTTTTGCAAAATTGAAAGAACTTCAAATCAACCGTTTCATTGTGGAATTGTTTGCTAACAATAACGACCAAATGGATATTTTAAAGAGCTACATTAAGGACCTCGTGAATTTACAATACAGATTTGTTAAAAACAAAGAAAAGTTGGAATTTCAATTGCTTGTGAACTCTTTTATGTCCATATTTATTACACAACACACAAATAGATCAGGAACAGTTCATAATCATCAAGGCAACTTTTTAGCAAGTGTTTATTATCTTTTTGCAATCTACCAACACAAAATTCAACAAATGCATGCTATATTTAAACTTCTTCCTAATTTAATTGCAGAAATCAATATCGAAAGTTGGTTACAAAAACAAAGCAACTCAGAAGAGTTTATACTTCATCTTTCTGTTTATCATAAAGCCTTGGATCAAATCGAACAAGATTTTAAAAAACTGAATCTTCCGAACAAGCAGTCCGACCTAAATGAATTTGTTGATAGCTATCACAAGTGGAAAAATCTTGTCAAAAAGTTGCTAAATTTGAAACTTGATTCATCTGAAGCCGAAAGAAAAAATATGTTACAGAGTGTAAAAAATATTGACCTCATACGAAGACGTCTTGAATTTGTGGACTTGATTTTAAGCATTTTGGTTCCTGAAAAGTCTGTCTTTAATTATTTGAAAATTATGTTTCCTGTTGCAAAACGTTTGTGGGAAGCTACGAAAAGAGTTGGTTTGGAAAACGCCAAATTTTTAACAGTTTTAATGAGCAATTTGCGCAGTTGTTCAAAAGATCTATACCTTAAACTTCTTCTTTCATGGGACAAAATTTCTTGTAACTTATGCAAAAAACAAAAGATTATAAATCCTGTAATTTTGCCGTGTAAGCATTATTGCTGTAAATCTTGTATTCCACCAAAATCAGCTAATTTGTGGGAATGTTGGATTTGTCGAAAAAAAATACCTGATAATTTTGTTGTTGCTGGAGCTAAGTTATCTTTAGAAAGTCAACAAGAGTTTGAAGATTTTAAACATAGCTGCACCAGTTTTTTTTTTCAATATTTGTCGACACTCCTTATTCCTTTGATTGCTGAAAATAATTCTGAAAACTTTTCAATTAAAGACATTTGGAAAGATCTTGAAAACCTAGTGATCAAAGAAAAGGATACACGAGAAATGACACCAATGGACATCGAAACTTTTGACAAAACTCCAACAGTACGGTCTTATATTTTACAGATTTTGCTAATTTGTGACAGACAAAGCACACAGGAAATGCTTGAAAATCATTTTGAAAAAATGAAACATGCCATTGGAGGTAGTAAAGAACTAATGCTTATATATGTTCGTTGCTTAGAAGATTTACTTCAAGTTCGCATAGACAAAGCAAAAAATAATGTTATGAAGGCATATGAAGATCACATCAATAATATTCGAAAAAAAATCAGCAACCACCCTACAAGAAACCGAGTAGAAATGCTGGCTCTGGTTGCAGACGTCAGACTATTGATAAAAATTGCTGCTGAATTGGTTCATGAAATTTGCAGCAGTTCTATGGTTAGTAAGAATGTTGAAAACGCCAAATCTTTACTGCATCAGATTTGTGATTTGCTGCGAATTTCCGATGACTTTAATATCGTCAAAAAATATTTTATAAAAATTTTGTGTCGACAGTTTGGCTTCAGTGACTTCCAACTCCTTCGCGAAAAAAGTGAATTTCATACTTTAATACCAAGCCGCCTCTTCGATGAGTCGAGAAGTTCAGCCGATACCAATTTTTATCTGTTTGATGAACATTATTTAACTATTTTCAAAAAGCTTTCTCATTTTGATTATGAGAGCGAGGTTGAAGATTCGGTAAGAAACTTCTTGTCGCTAGTTCCACAAACTAATGATGATGTAATAGGAATGTTACATGCTTTCGAAGATTGGATACGCGATAACACTGCTAACCAAGACGTGCGTCTTGACCTTTTTGTAAACTTGCTTAAAAAGCTTGATGGCTCTGAAAATACAAACCAAGATTTGATTAATTATTTCAACAAAATGATATTTTTCAATTGGACTGAATTATCACTTCGAAATGCTGTACTATGCCCTCTTGAAAAGTTTATTTCGGTAGCAGGCTCATCCATAATAGCTTCTTCACCAAAAACGACTCTATATGCGCTAAAACGTTTGATTAAACAACCATGTGATCTACCATCATTATTTCTTCCCACAATGCCCCAGTCTGGTTATTTTGATGTGAAGCATGTTGTTGAGCAATTGACAGAACGATATGGAAGACCTCCTAAGCCACATACTTGTCCATCTGGTCACGTATATTTTATTGGAGATTGTACCAATCCCAACGATAGAGGAAAGTGTCCAGAATGCGGGAAAGCTATTGGAGGGATCTGGAACCGGCACCGCGGTAGGACCGAGCTTCAACCGGGAAATACTGCTGGTGGACTAAGCGAGTCGTCTCAGGCTGGATATCTATTAGGCACACCTGACAGTCGACCAGCGGATGCAACTCCAGAACGAACCTGCTCTCGACTTGCCGTGTGTGTGATAAGAATGTTTTTGCACGCATCAGTTTTTCATGCTGCCAGGAATGGAAATCATGTCATGGAGTGAGTGTAACAATAGCTTCTTATAGATATCTTTTTATTGATTTGTTTTTTGTTATGAAGTAGTACGAAATGTAACACCACACCATGTTTTAAATAATAACAACACTTATACTAGTACTCAATACAACTAACTCTAAATTTTGTTTTCTGGTATCAATAAAAACAATCTTTTGTTTCGATGCAACAACAAAATCATTTGTCTTTATGCAACGCTGTTTTTTTATTAATTTTGCTGATAAAATTAATATAACGTAGCATAATGACTTTACAAATATGACAAATTTAGATTGACATTACTTTTAGGCATCTTCAGTTAACAAGCGAAGAAGCAACATTTTCTTTTTTGTTTGACCATCTTCAAATTGACTTTAAGCAGTTTTTGAAATGCTTGGGAAGAAGTTCAGATGATGGCATATTGCTTCTTTATCAAATTATGAAAGTCATGCGAACAAAAACGGTTAGACTTTTGCTGTAGTGTACTACATCATTTTAACCTTAGGATGTACAACAAGGGTCAAATTGACATTGCAAATCTGAATCTTTTTGTATCTAATGACAGAATAAATTTCACTGCTCTATAATTTCTAATTTCTTTGGTAAATTCATTTTACAATGTTTAATAGTGTCTTTGTTTTATTTTGCATTGTTTATATCCTATATTGGGTTTGAGAGAAAAAAAATTTTGGCATCACTACCACGAGAAGCAGGACCAGAACCAAAATAACCCCAATGCATTTCAAATGGTACAAGACTTGTTTTAAGCATTTTGAAAGAATATTTTTGCCTCCGGCGTAATTTGCTGCAATCTTTGATTTTTTACATTAATCAACATCTGCCTCAAGGCAGTGGAGTAATCCCCGACCCCGCTGGCTTGAGCCGAAATGGCAGTTGGCTTCCCCAAGGGTCCTAAATTCCTCCTGGTCTTCCTCACACCAAACAATTTTCCTACGTTGCTCTTTAGACAACCACTGAAAGTTAGCATGTAATCTTTCTGAAATCCGTCATTCGTATTTTTTCCTTTGGCTCTGATGGCAATCTTTTTCTCGCCTTGCCGTTCTTCTTCTAGTGTACTTCTGATGAGAGGCAACGTTTACCCAAATTTTGGGTTCAGCTTTCCCTGTTCTGTGTGCGTCGGCAATCTGTCAAATTTAATAAATCATACTTAAAAATACAATAATGGAAGCTGCTTTTAGGGCAGTGACTGCTCCAATGACAACGACTTTTCAACAATGGCTAAAAGAAAATCCTGGGAAGAAATTTTTATTCTTCAGTTTTTGCGTCCAGTTTTTGAACAAACTGATGATTTAATTGAATCGACAAGAGAGCGTCTGAATAAGAACCTGCAACAAAACAAGCTCGAAAAGTAAGTTTTTATTTTTATTTTTCAACCAGTAAGTTCTATAGTATGTTATTTGGTTTTATAACAAATGGGTTAAATTTCTAATAAATTCAATTAAGGCGTTTTACAGACCTTTCAATCTTTTTACTGCTACTGTTATTTACTCATTCTCTTTCTAGGGACCAAAAGCTCAGTACGAAATGAGTTTCCAGTCTCATTCCGCAAACCTAATTTAGATTAGACTAAGGAAAAATGGCCGTTTATTTTAAACTAGTCATCACTACGCAGTGCAGACTGAAGGCCTCACCACCAAAAAACGGATGGACATTGGAGGGTAGTGCCAATATAAAGTTGTCTCGCTTGGATTTTAGCAACTATAAAAAGTAGCTTACAGAGCTGTGAGTCTTTTTTTTGTTTAAGACCAATCGTGTTCGGACCAGATTTTTGAGCAGGAGGTAGGTAGTCAAACTTTGAAGTCTTCATACAATATTTCCAGAACATGTACCCCATTGGCTACATGGTAGAAAAGACATTCCACAAGATTAATATAAAAAACTACCGCCATTCCACAATGTTCCGTAATTTGCTATTGTGCCGTGCATTTAAAAGTTAGAAAGGCAGCGAGACCCCATTTGCGCATACTCGCAAGGAAGCGACCAACCCCCGTTCGCATCAATCCTGTAGGTTTGG
Organism: Trididemnum clinides; assembly: GCA_963675345.1. Lineage (NCBI taxonomy): Eukaryota > Metazoa > Chordata > Ascidiacea > Aplousobranchia > Didemnidae > Trididemnum > Trididemnum clinides. The sequence goes on along the minus strand of OY776284.1, from coordinate 49,748,164 downwards.
CCTACAATCTACAGGCGCCAGAGATAGCCCTGTGGGTCTTGCAACGGGATTTGGCATAAATCACCAAATCTGTTGTTGGAATTGATTCATTTCGTGTTCCATACTTGGTTCCTCCAATGTGCTGCAATGCCTTCAAGATCTGCCAGTTTTATCAATTGGAGCGAGGCTTGCACAAAACGAGAGCCTCGACTTCAGCTCTCAGGACCGCTCATGAAGCGGTAAGTAGAGTTTTAAATGAAGTAAAGATCAGAATCTTTTGCTCAGCAAATAAGTTGAAGTGTTGCTACTTTGTGACGGAGCTTCGTAGGTTGATGTCGGCTAAGACTGTCAGGTAATTCGAAGGAGTATAACGCAGGCATTCAGTAACTATTCGTACCGCATTGTTTATTGAAACACTAATATGGTGGCTCAGAGCGCTGCGGCACCAAGCTGAAACGCAGTATTCAGCAACGGAATGGACAAAGAATAGAGATTCGGAGCGCCAAGTGTCGGTACCAGCCCCCCAACTTGTTTCAGCGTGTTGTTTTAACCATGCAACTAGTGATATTAGGTTCTGGCGTAGTGACGGTAAATGGCAGCGGTATGTGAGCAATCTGTTTAGCGTCGTCTCGAGAAAGGTTGACATTGGGCGAAATGGCGGTAGTTTTCTATTAATCTTTACCTTTGGTTATCGTTTCGCATTTTTATTGTTGCTGTAAAAAGCTTACATCACGGTTTTGTTATTGGGTTTCTGCTTCCATTTATAAAAATATGCTGATAGTGTTGGAAGCACTTGATTCAACATTCCCTTTACAAACTGTCAGTCTCCAATAGAATAGGCAATTGCCAAGTCGGCATATGCGCATTTCTTTGAGGTAGTAGGTAGATCATAGGTGTTGGTTAAAAAGTAAGCTAGAACGGATCCCTGAGGGACACTGTTTTTTGAGAGCCGTGAGTTCAAAGTTTTTGGCTGATGGTGGTGTGGGTGAATCTACAGTTGTGGGCTAGTACCAAAACCATGTGCCTGTGAGGGAGGAGGAGGAGGAGTTTTGTTGGCAAGGTTTCTGTGCGATGCAACGATGTTGACTGCTGTGAGTTCTGTAAAAAAGTCCCAACCTTTTTTAGCCAAGTAATCATTCTCAATGGTTTTTTGTTTGCAAAGTGACTTTGTCAATGGTTGATCTATTGCGTCGGAATTCAGTTTGCTGTGTGGAAAGGAAAGGATTAATGGAGTGTCGATGAATCTCTCGAAGATCTTGAAAAGGACACATAGCAAAGAAATAAGGCGGTATCTTTTGGGGTCCTTTGGTCGTTTGTTTGGATTGGGGATTGCAACTACTAGGAATCTTACTTAAATTTTTGGAATCACGATGTGCCACAAGCAGGATGCGAAGGATTCGCGTAACCAGGATTTAGTAGCATTTACAGCGTGGAGAAACAGCTCCAGATAGATGAGGTCTGGATCAGCAGCTTTTTCAGACTCCAGATGTTTGATTGCAACAGGAAGATCTTTCACCGTAAAAGGCTGATAAATGTTTTCATCGGCCGGTGTTTCAATCTTCCAGATCTTAGACTTTTCTACAGCCACAAGACTGTCAAAGTCTTGGCTACTTGCTTACATTTCTGATTAGCCGCAAACTGTGTTGCGATCGAATTTGCAGCAATGAGACTGTGTCGTGGTGAGCGTCTAGATTTTCCAGTGAGGTTATTGTAGGTTCTCTATGCTTTGCCACTTGAGTGCAAGAAATCCACTAAATGAACTGCTTCATTCCATAGATTTTTTTTTTTCGATCGATTCTTTTATGGAGGACTGAGACTCTTCTTTAGCTATTGGGGAGTTAAGGTCAGCATACCAGCATAGTGTGTAATTCATACGACCACCGCGTGGTATGCTTTTTTAGCACATGCTATAATGATGTTGCAAAAGTTACCTTATGCCTGACCTCATCGTCGCTGTTCGGAGATGGTAGGTCCTTTGTGGTTGTGACAGTGAGGCAACTATAGCAATTTCAATGGGCTGTCGAGAAGTTCCATCGCTTTATCGATACCCTTGGTATTAGCGTAAAAAGCCCTGGTGAACTTACAGGTAAAGGTGAATGTTGGGAGCGAGGAAACTTTTGTAGCACTTGTCTGTCAGACATAAAGTTACGATACTCAAAACTACCAAATCAGCATTAGTTCCAGCGAACTATCGCCCAGATGTAAAACTGTCTGCATCTTTAGAATCGTATAGTATTGCAATGTTGTGACTTGACCACGCGGCCAGGCATGCACCAGATGTAATGGTGATAGAATAGTCCCAATCAACAAGCTGGCAGTTGAAGTCAGCAGCAGTTAAAAAATGGGAGCACACTGAGATATTCGTTGGAATGAGGTGACAGTATGATGACCTGTAGATGTTGATGACCTTGTAGCCCGTGACGTTCACACACAGCCACCCAACCTCGGAATTTGTTGATAATTAATCAATTAGACTTCAGCTCAGTTTTTCATGGACAAACGTTACTAAGCAATAGATTCTGCTTGATATTAAACCTGCTAAGAAAAAGGGCAATATCCCCAGCTTTTTTGGTTTGTTGTAATTGACTTCTTGTAGAATGATGGTAGAGGCTTTGTGTGGTTGGGCCAGTCTTTTCACAACGACGTTCTTGATGGCAACAAGACCCTCGATATTGAGCTGCTGTATGTTGAGCCAGTATTTTTCCAAAGAGATATGCCCCAATCAATTTTAGCTCAATTTCCATTCGCTGAGACCCACATAGTCGACATCTTTGGGGTGGATTCTGAAATCTGATCTTGACCCGGATAATGACTACTGTGAGAGACAGTAAGCAGCTCCAGCGTGATATAAAAATAAAACCCGGTCTCGAAGAACACCGAATGCTAATCGAGGTCAATTTTTTGTAGTTTGAACTAAAAATATTTTATTTGTTGCTAGACTTATTTTTGCACAGACAACGCATCTTAAACAAGTAATGTGATTTTTGCTCTGATGATTTGCATTTATAGGCATAAAATTAGGGTTGCTGAAGGTATGAAGCCCCCAAATTGTTATTAGCTTCCCCCCAAAAATGAGTTCTCTCCCAAAAACTTTTTGAAATGGGCGAAACAATCACCTTTGAAAACTGAATCTTCTCCTCCAAAAAAGGTCTTCAGCTTTGCTTAAAGAGCAAAAATAGCATGAATCCTTGCTCTAAAGATTTTGATCTACGAAAAGAATTCAATAAATTCAAATCAAAAGAGTAGTTTTGAATTTAGTTTTTTTTGGAAAAATGCCATCATTAGTTTATTCTTGTTCAAATAGAAACAATTCTATTTTTTATGGTGAAAAATAAAATTATTATCGGGAGCCCACTTCCTTCCATTGATCTGGATTTATTATAAGCTACTTTTCACTCATTCATCTTTGATACAATTTATGCAAATTGTATTTGATTAGAAATCTAAATATTTTGTAGTAATTACAACAGTCGATAAACTTTCACCAAGGTAACTCAAACTAAACACTTTTTACTATTGCATGCAGACTTGTTTACGAAATTCCTGACGCTGATGACGCAACAGACTCTGACGTTGATAGTGTCGTGGATTTTCAATCACCTTTTTTGTGGAATTACAGAATCAATATTACTCTTTCTCACCTTCGTCGAACATTGGAAGGTTTTTTTTCTGAAGACAAGCGTGAGAATAAGTTGTTGCTAATTATGTAAAATTAATGTTTTTACGTTTAGCCGCTACTACGTTTTTGCTTGCACCGACCACCAAGACATTTATTATGAGTGACTGCTAAAAGTAATTTTGCAATATTTTCAAATTCTTTCTTCATCTCATGTTCTATAAGTTAAATTTGTCAGTATATATCAAGTGCTAATCTTTTAAATATTTTGTATTTGCACGTAGCATCTAACCCTTTATCCATTAATCGTTGAAGAACTAGATTCAGTATGTGGGAAGTGTTTTTATCGCTAATGCAACAGTAACTGCGTTTGTATTGAACTGTGATTGTGGAAAGGTTAGATGATGGTGATCATAAATGCATCTTCGTTTTTGGGGATTGTGGCAATGTTTGAAGCGGGACACAGTTCAAACATGATCTCGTAAGTGCTTTGAAAGCACACTACTAAGCAATGAGAGATCCTATGCGCCCCCCACCCTCAGGAGCAGTAAAATGTCTATTTCATCAATTATTTACCTAAAATTATCCTCGCACCTCCTTAGGAAACTGTGGAACGTAATTGCCGGCTGCCATGATTGTAACTGCAGCATGCAATTGTCCAACTGTGGCGCTGTGGACGCTCGATCTCCGAAAAACTGGCTGTTCCCGCACAATTTTGAACACTGTGTTCATCGTTTGTCTCCGAAAACAAATGTCTCTCCCCTCTTTAGAAATTTCTGCGTACGCTCCTGCTGATGAAGTTTAAGAGAACCTGATTAACAGTGTATTTCGAACGAGTCTTCAACAAAGCAGACATGCTTTACAAGCCCCAAACCACGCTACTAACAAAGCTATCTAATAATTGTCCGACTGGCTTTAGTCAGCGGGCCGTTTTACAACTAATTAATTAACTTGTTGGCCAATTCGCTTAAAAGAATAAATAAAACAATTGTCGCAAATATTTAAAATTGAAACAACAGCAAAGAAATCTTAACAATTAATTAAATTTATTGCGAAAGTTCACTGTAATTCCTGTGTTCGAGGTTTCTCTAATATTATGGCTTGCGGGTCAATAATAATGTTAGTGGTAGTACACTAGAGGCAATTCTTCAGTATTTTATCTACCATTCGACTTCTATAGTTAGATTTAAATTGTTTTATAACAAAAAATGTACTCTTACGCATGTGCTTCTAAACGTTGAGAGCATTTTTAATGCGAAATTCTTCAGTTTGAGAAATCTATCTCGCAAACTAATTTTCAAAAGCATTATTGAAATTCGTTTACGGGCTGCAAAAAATAACCATCGCGAGCCGGTGGTTGGAACACGCTGATTTAATTAAAGCTTTCTGTTGTGGCATGTCCAACGAGCAATTGCTGCGCTATACCTGATGAAGCAGGTTGGTGATTGATGAACTGGAATTGCGATCACAAACTTGAATTTGAGTGCGTTAATTAAATGAATAAGTCAGACCTATTCTTTGCAGGTGAAGCTGCGCTACTGAAGTTGATACTAAATGAAACTGATTTGTCTTGCATTCATCATTTACCTAAGCTTTTATCTCTACAGAAATCAATGATTCACAGGTAACCTTCCGCTAGAGAATTATTGCGATTATTACGAAGTTTAAAAATTCTGGTACAATAGCATATGGTGTCATAAAAATTGCTATTTTCTTGATTTTTTTGGCATTACATAGGAAAACTTTCTGAACACAAAGTTTTTTTTATGTCTAATTGTTCAGGTTTTCTCCTGATCAAACATAAGTGAGTTAAAGTGTTTTATTTGTGAAAGCCAGCTGGTAAATTTATAAAGGGTGTGTCAGGCCACGTTGTTGTTGTTTTGGCAAATATGCAAATAACAAACTTTGTGTAGATATCAACGTAGAAAAGATGAGGATGAAGTAGAAAAAATCAGCATCAAGGACTACTGCAAAGAGACCAACAGAGTGGTGTCTGATGATGATTTTGACTTTTACATTAAAGTTTGGAACAAGGTATTTTGCGTAACTGCAACTCAATCAAAAGAAATCCACAGTTTTATACGAAAAGGCACTAAACCACGAAATCAAATGATTGTTGAAAAATCAAAAGTAAAAAGAGTTTTATTTAGCTTCTGGCATTTAACGCTTTCAATAAAATAGCAAAGAATCAGGAAATCAAAGACAAAAAAGTGAACTATACAGAAAAATTTTTAGATTCGTGTTTCTTAGAAAACAGTTGAGCAGAATTTCTGATGCTAATTTCAAATAAAAGTATTTGTAAGTCAAATCAGGCAAAAAAGTAAGTTGGTTGACTAAGCCAGCACCATAGATTTCACTAAATCGACTTACGTTTTATCATCTCTTCATTGTGATTTATTTGAAGCAACTAAGTAATGATTTTAAGATGCCCAAATAGACTATTATTACACGAAAAATTATCTAAAATAAAAGGTATGTCAATTTGAAGAAATTGCATGTAAAACTTATAACAAGTGCAGATTGCATTTATAAAATTGAAAAACCTAGCGTAAAGTTATTTGCAAATTAACGAGTTACTAATTGCTTGCTACTTTTATTGATATCTTGGTAAAAATTACTTGCAAGTACATTTTTCATTTCTTCTCCAAGTTTATTTAAATTTTTGACGATATTTTGTTTGGTTGTGCACAATGTATTCAGTCTTTAATTTGTTGTGGTAAATTTTCAAAACCATCTCTATTAAAAAAGCGGAAGGTTCTTTTGTACTTTCTCTTCTTTAGACTCTAAACTAGCTTGTAGCTACCTATTGCAAACTTTTTCACTGTCAGGCCAAATTTTGAAGGTTGACACGAGGGTAAATCAATTTTTTTGACGCAAATTTAATATGAATCACTAATAAAAAATACTTATTTGATAAAAACTAGATGAAATACAACGTGCGAGTATATTTGTGCAACATTTTATTGAAAAAAATATTGAAAAAATTGACATGAACAATAATAATGATAACAGAATTGATTTGATACATTATCTTAATATATCAAAGAGGCCTTGCGGTTCGCACAAACTGACACGGTGGTCCTCAAGCGGCACTTTTCTGATTTGTTGTATTTTGTTCAATAATTGTACGCATGAAGTAGCAGGTACCAAACAAAATTTATTACCTAATTTTACAAAATTCATTACTTAAGGTCAACAATCTTTTGTTGGTCCCGGAACAATTTATTCATATTGTCAATCTTTCATTGGCCCCGCAGAATTTGTTTATGGTGCCCATGTCAAGTTTACGTATAACGGTTTCACTGATATCATCAGTGAGTCTATTTTGCTTTATATGTGAGCATGATAGGCAAGAGCGGGCTTGGCTTCTTCTGTACAGTATTAAACTATACTAGCTACACGTAGCTGATTTTTATTCATCAAATTTTTCCGTAAAGTTATTTTTGTTTAATTTCTGAAAGAGAAGGAAACACTATAAAATTGCCAAAAAAAAAATATAACTAATTCATTTTACCAGCTCATTTAGCTTAGCTCAATCTTGAAATCCCTAACCAAGCTTGAATTTGCGTCGGTAAGAACCGTAATGCTGGCGAAGTTTTCTTAGCACTCAAGACAAATTATTTGTCCTCCTAACTTGAATTTCGTAACCTTTCAATCTTTTCACTAAAAAGAGCATTCAAAAGCAAGAAACCAAGACAGGAAAATATTTTAATTTTTAAATATTTACAATTTTGTATGGCAACTTCACAAAACCAGTAGTTTATTGTATCTGCATAAATACGAGTACTTGTAATAGATTGCAATTGTTTTCTTTTCAGTCATATTAATTGAGCATCTTTACTTTGGACACTAAGATAGGTAAAAGTACAATAAGTTTTATACCACAGCATTTTGATTTGTTAACTTCTTGAATATTTCAGATTCATGCAAACTTCCCTAAAGAGCTGCCACAAGATGTGAGAAGCGTTGAAATGTCAATGGAAAGTCCTGTTTCAATGTGCTTGCCTAGTTATTCTGGACAAGGAAGGCGTGCTTTACTTATGATGGAGCATTTAATTGAAAACCAAAATAACTTTTTATTAAAATGCAAAGAGATTATTGTACCTTCACCAGAGTAAGTTTCATATTACGTCAAGTAAAATAAATTAAATAAAAATGTCATTTTGCATTGGTTGTCGCTAATAGTCATTTGCTGGTTACAAAATTTAAAAAATTGTTTATGAGTACAGTGAACTCAGCATGCTAAGCAATAAAATATGTTTGTCAAGGCTTATTTGAACCTTCACTTGTAAGTATTCATTTTTATGTCTCTTTATTCAGCTTAGTAATTTGTTGTACTACCTGGTGGAGAGCAAATGTTGAGAAAGTACTTTAAAGTATTTTCATCGCAAACTTTACTTTCTGCCAACAAAACAGTTAGTTGTTGTATACTTTTATAACTGGCAGTGCCCTTAATGCAGGAGGCATAATTTTACTAAAGCAAAACCAATAAATATTATCACTGTGTTCACATAGCATTCTGCTCCAGAGCCCAGATTTAGTCGGGCTCCTGTTATCAATACAAGTATACATGTAAGTATGCGATATTTGGTTAAATATTTCTTTGGAGACTGCCTTGCTCTCTTGGTAAGTACATTGATACGACTAGTAAGTTGGGTGATGCAATTTTTACTGTAAAAGCAAGAATTCCTTGACGTTAAGCATTAAAAGTGTGTGGTATTCTGCCTTTCCCTTTAATAACGTAAGTGGAAATATGTATCTTGCGTCCACGAAACTGTTTACGTCTTGACATCGAGAAGTTGTACTCAGACTGGCTTTGGGGTTGACATCACTGCCAGCATGACGACTAAATCACTTCAAACTTGCAAAAAAAGGAAAAATACTTTTTCCTACAGCACAACAAGAAATCGAGGTTGAACTCACAATTGCCATTGTAAACCATATCTTTATCGTGCCGAGATTCGCAACTAAGAAATTGCTAGTTGCAAGAAAAGAGTGTTAAACTAAAATCAACATCCTTAACATAGTCAATTAATTGTATTATTTGATTTTATTTTTTAGCGAGATTTTAGTTCCTCTAGCATTTATGGAAAACGGCAACGTCTGTCATATTGAATCTTAAATAAATGATTAGCTGCCATGATGGTCTAATTAAAAAATTAGATTTGACTTTCATTCAAAAAACTTTGGTATAAAATAAGAAAAAATGAATTCAAAGAACAAACTAATGTGCATATATGTTATTATTTCCTATTGACAGTTGCTGTAGTGATAGATTGGGCAGCAACTGCAAGTATATTATGACATTATACCAACAATTTTCGAAATGCAAAACCTCATTTTTATAATACATAGTACAATTACCATTCCTGCAAATTAGATGAGTCTTTAATAGGTTTCCCGAAATTTCTGTTGATCAAATGACTGATGATGATATAATTCATATCGATTTTGAAAAATCCTTGATGCCTTTGGTTCTTGCAAATTCGCAATACGAGTACAGCGTTGGTGAAACGGGATCAAGACACAAGATTCTTTATCGTTTTGCGGCTTTGGAGAAACAGGTTGCGTAAACAATAAGTCTTTTAAATGAGTAAAAATAACTTGAAAGCAAATGCTACATTTTTTACCGGCGTATTAACAATGGTTTGTTATCGAATCGATGATAATAATACATGGCAAAGTTGGAAGTTTTTGAGACTTTGTTACTTAGAACATCAAATCAAAAATTGTTATTTTGGTTTGCTTGTTGGTTTATTTGAGTAGATAGTACATTGTAAATAACAGAGGTATTTTTTGTGGTTGAACCTATTTTCACTAATTGTGTTTTACTGATATTCAATGCTCATGAAAGATCAACATAATTGTTACCTTAATTTCAGATTACCGAGAAGTTTATCTTGAATAAAAAGTTGCTAAATACCAAGGTACGTTATGTGACATGATGTTCTGCATTTTTTGGGAATATTGCTGAGAACAAGAGTTGTGGTAAACATATTACTGATATTTGGAAATCAAGTTATTTATGCTTCAAATTGATAAATTGCATAAGTAAAATAAAAAGAAAGTTCACAAACAAGGCAATTAAACAAAAGAGTTTGTGTTTACAAAGTATAGTGGCAGTCTTTCTTGATATAGGAACGAAAGTTTCATAAAAGAGAACAATATATCAGCAAAAGGTTTGCTGAAGCAACGCAGCACTTGATTAGAAAGCGTCTGTGTGGTGGTACACATATTAATATTAACACGTCTAAACCGGCGAGAAAACGGTAAAAAAGTTGAACAAAATTAAGCCGTAAAACAGCACAGCCATAACATAACTAAACCACAGCAGTCGAATACAACTACTAAGTTAGCTGTTATGGCTTAGACATTAGCCGTGTTGTTATTGTTGTGGATACCTCTCCTCTTCCTAGGGATGGAGCTACGACATGAAGCAATTTTGCAAATTCATGCTGCAAATCTAATTAAATTAGGCTTGGGGAAAAAGTGGAAGCCCATTTCGAATCAGACATGAATGCAAGTTACTGACTGGTAGCCCCATCACCACCAAGGCGGACTGCCACTGATGGGTACCCTCTTACGTCGTCTCTCTTAAGTCGTCTCTTACGACATGCCGGGTGAACAGCTTTACTATTCTAACCCGGGAAAACATGAGCAGCGATTAGCCATCAAGCATTCTGTAACTTCGTCCGAGATTACACTTTTAAAGCAATTGGATGTAAATTATTGAAGTTTAAGCTTAACACAAATAGCGACTTCACAAGTTTAAGGTTAACACTAATAACGACTTCACTAGACCATACTTTGTTGCTTGGTAGGCACTACATCTTTGCGGACCGAATGTTTTGGTGCAGTAAAACTTGGTGTAGTGTTTTCCACAAGAAAGATGCTTCCAACGGTCCGCACAGATGTCGTGCCTACCAGCAACAAAGTATGTTCGTTTATCAATACGTGTGCCGCTGTGATTGTCGGTACATAAGCCGCACATCTCAAAGACTGCATGATAGAATAAAACAGCACATACCTAAAGCAATAAGAAATCAATCTCAACCAGATCGTGCCTTATTTTAATCCAACCATACCAGTATTTCGGCAATTGGACAACACCTCCTCAACAATGAAAAATGCGCCTCTTACTACAATGACAACCAATTTCCTATTTTGGCTAAAGGAAGAACACTTTTTCATTTATCTACCTTGGAAGCAACTTTAATTAAAATGCTTGAACCAGAGCTTTGTCGCCAAAAAGAATTCGTCTACACACTAAAATTACATTATTGATTCGGACTCGACGAAACTTTTGGTTGTCTACCAATCAGAACGTTTCGACATTTTCACCAGCTTCATTCGCTATAAATACCTTGCCATCAACACCAGGCTTCATTCTAGCGATAACTCCTGAAGAGAGCTAGACGAAATTTTCGCTTATTCTTTGTAAAAGAGTACAATGAAATGTTCGATAACTAAAGTTTTATTGAAATTTTGTACCACTTCTCATCCTTTAAAAATTATTTCAAAATAGCCTACCTCGAGAAGAGGGGTAAACACGTAAGTCACAAATGTTTAACCTATGTTCACTTAGCGTTACTAAGCTTTCTTGCAAATCAAGGAAAATAAAAAATATGTTGCAATACTTAAAAGTATTCAATATTTCAAATGAGTTTTATTTAGAGCTTACCTCGGATCAAATATCTGCATGACATTGGTCTCGGAAAGAATTGTGCAGACATGAAAAAAAGTGTTCCACAGGCATGTAAATTTGTGATATATACTAGCCAGCACCACTTAACCCAAACTGTCTTGTTTTCTGTAAAAGTGATTGCTTGTAATGAAAACTTATTCAATTATTTAACGACGCATTACACCGACCATTCATGAGAATATGAAATGACTTATGGTTTTCAAGTTAGCAGTCACTCGTCATGTCTTTGCGGTTTACGCAAAATAAGATTTGAACCTCCCGAAAAAGAGTGAAAGCAAATAATGGGTAAACGATATGCTGCCGCTTTTTGCGTTTATTAATCTTGTATTTTTCCTTCAGGTTGCACAGTTGCCTCAAAGACTTTCCCTAAATCTTGACGATCTGTGTGCAAGAAATCCATTTTCTGATGTATGCGCAAGCATCTGGACTCTTTCCACTGTAATTGGTTATTTAGCCAAGGTAAGCAGTTTTTTGGCATACGTTTTGCTAATCATGCATTTTAACAATGTAAGCAAAACGCATTTCATGTTACAAGTTACATCTTATTAAGTGATAAATGCTAATGATTACTCATCAACTTCAAAGTTTGGCTTTTGAATATTGATAACAATTTTTCCTCATGTTTTTATCTGATTTTTAAAAGGTCGTATTCTTTTTAATGAAATTTGATTCCGGAAACACGACTACCTAATTTGTTTTTACAATAATATTATTTTTTTTTATAAACACCCTAAGTACTGTTATGTTAATGTTTGCTAGCTAGACCCGCACCTTCATTTTTCACTGGCATAAAGTGTTTAGTGTTTTTGGAACAACTTGTGTTCAAAACAGCTTTGGTGTTGCCAATACTGCTGGCAAAAGGCGTTTTTATCACAAGCATTGCAACCAACGAGGGAGAATGTCTGCTAAAAATCTTTCCCAGGTAACTGCTGCGCAGATTTGCATCTACTCTGCCTAACAAGCCTGCATCTCATCGTCAGAAGAACTTTCATGTGTATTAAATTTGCTGTGCAGTTGCAGAAGCAACAGCTTATATCAATGTTTAATTGTAGTTTGGAAGTGATGCAAACAAATCCCTAATCAGTTATATCACTGATAACCTGATGATGGACGTCGAAGAGGCTGTTGTAATTCCACAAGCAGCTCAGCTCAAGCACACCATGACTCTGTTCGAACGGTTGTCTTGGCAACGATCAAAACACTTTGTAGAGCGCGACCAAAATCCGTTCAAGAATCTTCGAAGTGAGGCCTAAACTAGTTTTTGTAAAACTTATCGGTATCGTAGGGCAAATGATTTTTGAATTTAAGTGACACAAACATCTTTTTCTGTTGGGTTTTGACGCGTACCTTTTTTCTTTGTACCAACAAGTCACTTATATATGAAAGTACCATGTAGAATCTTTCAACTGCTAATCTTTGTATGGGCGCCTGTTGACATAAAATTTAGTAATTATTGACAAGCTATGTGTCAAAAATGTGTGATCTTACCCAGAGCTTGAGCTTTAGTCTCTGACAACCAACAAAAACACTTAAAGATAAAAAAACTTAATAATAGACTCCCTCTAAATCGCCAGTGCTGTAGCCAGTCGCGCTGCAATTCTATCATCAGCACTGTAACAATCAATGGGAAATCGTTGTGATGTGTCTTTGCCTGAGACATAAAATCGCTACTTCAACGAGGATATACTTGCTTATTAAGTACATAACCATAAAGATCTCTTTATCTTGTGGAATTTCTTCATTTGCTGTGGCAAAAAAATACGTCCTAATAGTTTTCCTTCTTACTGGTTTTGCATTAAGCTCGAATTAACTTTATTCACTGAGAAAGTATGACAGTAAAGCATTTGGTTTTATTCTATTAATAGTATCATAAACATTTCTTTAGCATTCAAATTGAAAAAGCGAACAAAATCTATGATCATGTATCTAATAAGCAAGTGTATCCTCGTTAAAATTGCGATTTTATATCTCTGGAAAAGTTTAAAAAATCAGTCTTCTGTAAATATTTGTGATTTAAGTGTTTACCTCTCTTCTCGAGGTAGGTTATTTTGAAATCAATTTTACGTATTTCTCTCACGATTCGCAGACTCAGAAGTGCTGATTCAATATCTGTCTCTCACTGCACACTAGCTTTCGAACTAAACGTTTTACTGGAGCTTCGAAGCACTTTTAATTCCGAATGCTCTTGCTGGCAAAAACCAATGATGCTGTTATAAAATTTGAACTCCAAACCATTCGACCCGAAGTCCGTGACAACTACGTTATTTTGAACTATCCATAAAACAAAATTTCTGCAAAGTGATAGCTACATTGAAAAAGTGAACAAAATGTATAACATTTTACAAAATATTGAAATGTAAAACATAAAGTCATCAAACTAAAAAGTTTACTGTGGTCGCAATCACTTTTTACTGCTGGTACTGGCCCGTTTAAAATTACAGTAGACGCCGCTAATTAAGCCCGCCTCGGAACCGGACGATTTTGGGCTTGTTAAGCGGATAGGCTAGTTAACCGATGGACGACTTTTTCTCAACATTTTAAGCTAAAATATTTGTGGCTAACTGTAATAAAGATAAAATTTTTAAGGCTAATTACATTATACACAGAGATTTGTAAAGAAAATACATATTCGGATTTCAAAAATTTTGATATTTAAAATCAAACAGACCGCGTATGTACTCTCGCACGCAATTAACGCACTACGACTACTGCACTACATGCGCTGTTACTAACGGTTCCTTTAAACTTGACGCACTTCAAAAGCACAACTACAATAGCAAAGTTTTTATCTTTTTGGATAAAGAACAGCATTAATTTGTCACAAGAACGGTGTTTAATACAAAACAGTAACCAAAATGCTTGATGTTTATCCATATAGAGAAAAAAATCAAGAATTAAGTAATAAAATTTATTAGTTTTGAAGCTTTTCAAACAAATTTAAAAGAAATACTTAGAAAATTTGGGCTTATTAAACGAGTTTTGGGCGTATAAAGCGAGTTTTGTAATACACAGTCAAATGGAAGAACTCCGGGCTGAACGAATTTGGGTTTAACATGCCGGTAGGCTTAATAAGCGGCGTCTACTGTTCTGTGTATTCGTTGTGGTTACCACTTTTTTACCAATAAAATTTTGAGCATCTTTTTGTTGCCCTGGCAATTAATCAGGCTATGGACCTGTCATGAACATAGAATAAGAAAATTTGTTAACTTTTGTAAAAAGATGAGGAAACCGTAGTACCATGATTACCAACCACGCAACTAATTTACCTTGTATTTTAGTTCAGAGTTTAGTTATCACTCAAGGTACCTCAGGAAAGGCAGCTTGCATTTATTTGGAACTTTTACATTATCAGATTTTTCGGAAGATGAAAGCTGTGAGATTAGCGATGACGTAATCGTGAAATCGCTTCAACGAATTGACCTCAAAAAATTGCAGCTCGAACTTAACTCAATGATTTTCCTCACGCATGATCTGTATCCAGAGTCGAGGTAAATTTTATTGATAACTTCTTTTCAATTAGCCGTTAGCTACAGGCCATCACTGATTGCTGTTCAATACAACGCGTTTCTAAAAGCACGTCAACACTAAACTTCTGAGCACATAAAAGTCTTGCACCAGCACAGAGGAAATATTTTTCGCCTTTTCTTTAGTGATCAACATTTTTGTTCAGAATTTGTAACATTTTTGAAGAATAAGCGTTATAATTCATTTTATTCAATAAAATTGGAAAAGCATAAAAGTCTGATTTGTAAATCTTACCACGTAAAAGTTTCATTCTTCTCGAAAACGTTAAAATTGTTCATTGTGAGGGAATGTATTGTCAGCTGGTAACCATTAGATTAAATGCTGATGTGCTTGTGTTTTGATTCTTGCAGTTTTGTACTTTTTGATGTAAGCTATTTTACCGCAATTGCTATGTAAATTATTCGTTGATCTACTTCCAAACCAAGGTTAGTCACTCTTTAAGATTTCTTAACAGTTTCTTGATCTAAATATGATCAATGTTGACATATGTGATTTATTAAGAGTAACTTTGTCATTAACTTTATTATTTTTCAGTCTTCGCGATAATTTGTTTGCTTATGTGGAAAGCAAAGAACCAGATGAAGAAGTAGTTGCCGAAGCAAAAAAATGGAGCGAGTTGCTTCCAGAAGAATTGAGAGTGAAAAATGCTCCAAAGTTGTTCAAAATCGCTGTCGATCTGCAGTTGGAAAACGAAAAATAGTTGATGGCAATACACTGGTATTTAGTTCTATCTATACTGCAAATTTGTAAAAAGTGTAATATTTCTGCAATAAAACATATTTCTGTTTTACTCAAGCTGAAACCTAGCCAAGAGCAACGAAGTGCAGTTGCTGATGCACTTGTATTTTGTACATGCTGATTTGGATGTGAATTTAGTTTTTTGTAATGTTTTTGATTTTACTATGGCATCCAACGGTGTATACTGTAGCTCCAAGTGTAACGCAACTCCTTAATGTTTTGCTGGGCTGTCATTCTATGTTATCAGTATTGTATAATCACTATCAACGTCATGTTAACAGTTAGCAATGTTGCACATTCTCTTTACAAACCGTACGTTTGGCCTTATTTTGTGCGAGTTGGAGAAAGCTTACAGTCGAACGTAAACGCAACAAACAATGAATTACTTCACTTAGAGTATGTGTGTAAATAGTGGATCTTTGTGAAGCATTATAATCATTGATCAAGTATTTTGCAATTTTTTCGTAATCTGTTTTATATGATTTGCATGCTTCATTTTGTTTTATCTAGTTTGTGTTTTAAACTATAAATACTTTGTCGGTGTATATTTACAAAATCGCTTAGTGCTTGCTAGTAGCGTAGCTGATTTTTAATCAATGTCTTTAATAGATGCTGTCATTTGTTGGTTGTTTTATTCGCAACCACAAATGTAGCTAACAATTTGTCAGCCCCAACTAATGACTAATATTTGGTTTTAATTCATGCATCTTAAAAAATGCTTACAGTAGTACGTAAATGTACTTTGATTTACTTTATTCACTGTATGCGTGCAAATGTTTTATGTTTGTGAGACAAAATGATCAGTGATAAAGTATTTTGCGATCATTTTGTTTGAAAAGAATTGTTTGTATGAAACCCATTGCTTTTTTCAGTACCGCTGAACCGTATCTTACAGCAACAATGTGCAGTTGCTGATGAAATGATATTTTGTACATATTGATTTGGTTGTAAGCTTATTTTGATGTAATATTTTTAATTTTTTAAGTGCGTGCAATGGTGTATCGCTTCAAGTGGTGTATAATCTCTATCAATTTTATGTTAGTAGTTAGCAATGTTGCGTACATCACTTAGCAAATCTTACATTTTACATTAATCTGCGTATTTTCAAGAAATTTTACTTAGAGCGTAAATGTAACAAACACTGATTTACTTCATATACTGTAAATTTGTCATAAATTTCGGATAGGGGGGAACTTTTCTTCCAGGTTTTAAGGAACCAAACAAAAATCCAAAATAATGCTTTATTAAACATAATCAAATTAACATAACAATAATTAACATAAACAAATCCACCGAAGCTTTTCGTCCCCTCACGGGGACTTCATCAGGGCTAAATAAAAGAAAAGAGAACAAACTTTTACTCTTAAATTAAATTTAATATGGTATTAAGATACTAGTCATTGATAATACAGTTAGTAACGTTTTAGCACTGTACCGCTCAATGGAACACCTGTAAGAGCGACTTGGCTCCTTGTGAATAACCAAGTTTTATGTTAAGAGATGGCTTAAGGCGTTTGATTCGCCTCGAAATTACCTTTTCTTCAAGCCAAGAAACCAATTACACAAAACATCTTTAAAAAACTTAAAACTTAGCACAGAAGGTATGTTTATTCATAATGGTCAATTATTTTCACAAATCGATGGTGTAGCTATGGGAAACCCTTTAGGTCCTACGCTAGCCAATTGGTTTCTTGGAATGATCGAAAAGAAAATTTTTGATCAACATCTTTCGTTTTTTCCATCATTTTATGTACGTTACGTGGACGATGTGTTTGCCATCTTCAATTCCGCAACTGAAGTTCAAATGTTCTTAGAAGTGCTTAATAACCAGCACCCTAACCTTCAGTTCACATGTGAGGAGGCTTCAGGCCCCTCACTACCATTTCTAGATGTCCAATTAACGATTTACGACAGAGAATTCAATATCTGTGTATACCGTAAGCCAACTTTCACCGGTGTACTATTACATTTCGACAGCATAGCACCTTTATCTTGGAAACGAGGCCTCATTAATTGCTTACTACATCGTGCTTATTTATACTCTTCAAATGATTCGTTATTAAAAACCGAAATTACCCGTATCATCTCTTTATTTAAACAGAACGGGTACCCAACATCTTTCATCCTAAATGTAATTGAAAAATTTAAGATTAAATTCAAAAACCAGAACCAACAATCCCCTACGGATTTTTCCAATAATACCCCCAACTTAAGTCCTTATTTAACCCTCCCATATATTGGTACACCGTCTATCAAATTTAGTAAACGCCTTGCTGCATTGTTTCGTGACAGACTGAGCACTGATATAAAAGTAGCTTATCAAACTTTTAAAATAATCTCTTATTTTAACCTTAAATTTCCTTTACCCGCTCTTTTCTGTTCGAATGTCGTCTATAAATATACTTGTTCTTGGGATAAGAACACGTCATACATCGGTATGACGACTAGACAACTATTCGTCAGAATTGAAAACCATCTTTCCAATAACTTAAGCTCATCTAACTCCGCTATCAAATCCCATCGCGATCAGTGCAAAGCCTGCAGAGAAACAATACCAGCAGAGCAAAACTTTACATTACTGAAAAAGTGCCGTTTCAGCACTGAAACCGAACTAATGGAAGCGTTTCTAATCAAACGCCTTAAGCCATCTCTTAACATAAAACTTGGTTATTCACAAGGAGCCAAGTCGCTCTTACAGGTGTTCCATTGAGCGGTACAGTGCTAAAACGTTACTAACTGTATTATCAATGACTAGTATCTTAATACCATATTAAATTTAATTTAAGAGTAAAAGTTTGTTCTCTTTTCTTTTATTTAGCCCTGATGAAGTCCCCGTGAGGGGACGAAAAGCTTCGGTGGATTTGTTTATGTTAATTATTGTTATGTTAATTTGATTATGTTTAATAAAGCATTATTTTGGATTTTTGTTTGGTTCCTTAAAACCTGTAAATTTGTCAGTATTTCAAGTTTGCGTAGCAACATAATCAGTGATCGCGTGTTTCGGGATTTTTTTGTAATTTGCATTATTTGGTGTGCATATTTCTTTGCTTCCCCTGATTTGTGTTTTGATCTGTAAATACTTTGCCAGTGTATTTTTGCAGAACTCATCCATGTACACTGGTAGCACAGCTGATTTTGAATCGTTTTGTGTAAAATTTGCTGTAAATGATTGCTTGTTTTATTAATAATCACGATTGTAGCCAGCCAGTTAGTGGTAGTACTTTCTTTTTAGCCGGTTAGATATTATTGATATACACTTACAAAACTTTTTTCCTTCCACATTTCAATTACAATGAATGATAAACTCTGCTCAACTTTTCCTTGCTTCACCTGGTTAGAATAGTAAAACGCTTGCCCATGATGTCGTAAGAGGAGACTTTTAGGGGACCACCAATAGTGGTTCCAAACTTCAATTTGCAGTAATGACTAGTTCGAAGTATACTTTTCCCTGACCTAGCGCAATTTCCCCTCCAAAAAACCTCGGTAAATTGAAATTACTGGCATAAATTTGGAATTCACCAGGGAATGCCTGTAGTTTTGTATTTACCCGAATTTTATTAGGCTTTTCTTTCTGTCACGTCATGGTAATTTTACAATTTCCAGCATTAAACTGCATTTTTCCGTTATAAATGCCCGTAATTATGCATTTTGGAGGAAGCACAAAGATTTTATTGGAATGTAATTTTAGCCCATCACAATAATTTTATAATAATCATTGTAAAAAGTCTGTAAACCTGGATTTTATCGGTTTTGTAAAACTTTCAAACTAGGAATTTAAAACCAACAGATAATTATTTATGCATTTAGTTAAAGGCAAGTAAAAAAAATTTTTGTCCATAACCCTGTGTTTTGAGTGTTTCCCTATTTAATACGACAAGACCAAGCAATTTTAGTTGCTTTTCTTTAAAACGTTCTTTTATTATTAGCGCCACCTAGGACTTTTGCACCATAACTTTTTATCTCTAAAGTCAAACTTTCGTCCAGGGTTGCCGGAATGGGAGCTTTTGCTCCAAATTGGGCAACTTTCACAAGATTTTTCTCTAAAATTTTGTGTTAGGCACTAAAAATATAAAAGAACCCAATTGTTACAGACGGCACCGGCAAAAAACTTTCCTCAGTGCACCGCGAAAGCCTCAACGCAAGCAGTATCACACCACAAATTATCACTTTACTTAATAAATAGCCTGTACTGCACAGCACCACAATTTTTCGGCACGTGTTGCAAAATCTTAGTTTATGACAATTCTTAATATCCAATTGACAACAGCTTTTTCACTTTGATGAAAATTTTGTAACACGAGACAAATTGTGTTTAAAAAAAAATGGGTCAACTCTAAAATACGGAATCAGACAAATTCTTTGGAAATTAGGGAAAAAGCGCCAACTTTATAAAGTGCAAAAATACGGGAATGCATAATTTAATTTAATTCAAACTGCAGACAGTGACACTGTTTCGATCTATCAGGTCTCTTCAGTGCAGTTGGTAACCAATAACAAGCTAGAGGCTTTTAATAAAGCATAGCTTAGACCGTCACACTTGTGGGACCTAATACTGGGTCCTGCATCTCCAGTCTCTTGCATTACTATAATTTAATTTACTTATATAATTTTACCCAATTGGGTGGTTATATTTGCAGTTTCTACTAACTTCTACAAATTTCCGTACTTGTGCGATTTCCTTACTTCCTTGAATAAAAATTTTTTTAAATTTCAATTATTCGCTAATTCTTTATTTTAGAATAAATCTTTGTATTTTCGTAATTCTTTGTTCTAGAATTAATTTCCTTGATTCAGTAATTAACTTTCAATATGAACGTCATAAATCTGGATTTCCATATTTCATTGTTGTTCGAAACATGTACTCAATATAAAGCCAACATGCATTCATGAAGTTTGCTGCCCCATCACTTTTGTACTAGGCATTATCTAAATATCTGAAAATTTCTAAAGGTGGTAGTTTCAAGTAAAAACGCAATAGCATGGTGCTGCTATCAGGCCATTGAATGAAAAAGCTCAAATAACCTTTACATGACTATGAGTGATTGACATGATCAATTTGGCCGATCGAGTGAAGCTTCTTTATGATTTTTTCATATTTAATAAGGTACATATATTTTTAAGACAATATGTACGTCAAAATACATGACTAGTATGTGTGCTGTATGCCTTATACTTAAAAGCATTGCAGGCACTTCTGTTTAAAAGACATCAGGCAACCGTTTTACGTCATTTTTTTCTGAGAAGCTACACCTATTGCTTTCCAAACATCTGATTTGCCAGCTGTTGTTACCATAAGTAATTCTTCTTTTTCAACTTTACCCTAACTTCAGCCAACTGATCAAGCAGAAGTCAGTCTATTTCAAGTTTTATTTGAAGTAACTTCTTCTTCTTCTTCTTTCGGCTTCTCCCTATTCGGGGTCGCCACAGCGCGAAAGTATTTTCCACTTCTCCCGGTCGACTTCGTCTCCTTCCTTAGCTCCAACCCTTTCCATGTCTTCTCTTGCCAAATCCATCCACCTTCTCCTTGGCCTTCCTCTTTTCCTTCTACCTGGCACCGCCATCTCCATCATCGTTTTTCCCACGTAGCCTTCTTCTCTCCTTTTCACGTGGCCATACCAGCGTAGCCTTGCATTACGAAGTTTGTCTCCTAGCTTTGCGATCTTGGCAGTCCCTCTCACGTATTCGTTTCTTATTTTGTCCTTTCTTGTCACTCCCAGTGCCCATCTCACCATTTTCAACTCTGCAACTTCCATTTTTCCTACCTGTCTTTCCGTCATTGCCACCGTTTCCATTCCATAAAGCATGGCTGGTCTGACAACACTCTTGTACATTTTACCCTTAACTCTTGCTGATAATTTCCTGTCGCACAGAACTCCAGACACCTTCTTCCAATTTATCCAGCCTGCTTGGATCCTTCTCCTCACTTCTTCCTCACATCGTCCATCGCTACTAATTGTTGAACCCAGATATTTGAAATTTTTTGCTCTCTTTAGCTTTTCTCCTTGCAGCTTCAACTCTTCTCCATCATCCACATCCCCAACCTTCAAATACTCGGTCTTGCTTCGGCTCACTTTTAGGCCTCTTCTCTCCAGCGCATTTCTCCACATCTCCAGATCATCCTCTAGCTCCCTGCAATTTTGCCTAGACAGCACTATGTCGTCTGCAAACAGCATATCCCATGGTGCGTCCTTCCTGATGTCCTCCGTCAGCTTGTCCATGATGATGGCAAAAAGGAATGGGCTGAGTGCTGAGCCTTGGTGAAGTCCAACACCTACCTTGAATTCCTCAGTCAACCCTGCTGCACTTCTCACAGTTGTTGTCGCTCCGTCATACATGTCCTTAATAATCGTTACATAGCACTCTGATGTTTCAGCTAACCTCAAGCATTCCCACAGTTCCTCTCTGGGTACCCTGTCGTATGCCTTCTCCAAGTCAATAAAGGCACAGTGCACCGCCTTCTGCCCTTCATTCCACTTTTCCAACAGCATCCTCAAACAGAAGATTGCATCGGTGGTACTTCTTCCTGGCATGAACCCAAATTGTTGCTCACCAATCATCACCTCCTTTCTTATCCTTGCTTCTATTACCCTCTCCCACAGTTTCATAGAGTGACTCATCAACTTGATTCCTCGGTAGTTTCCACATTCTTTGATGTCTCCTTTGCCTTTGTACAAAGGTACAAGGACGCTCTTCCTCCATTCATCTGGCATCTTCTCCCCTCGTAGGAGTCTATTAAAAAAGTTCACTAGAAACTCCACACCTTTATTCCCTAAAGCGATCCATACTTCCACTGGTATGTCATCAGGTCCTTGCGCCTTTCCCTTCTTCATCTTCCTCAACCCAGTCCTGATTTCTTCTACAGATATATCTTCCACGTCCCTTTTTGTCTCTTCTGTTTTCATTTCTCTTCTCTCTCTAGGGTTTTCCTGGTTGAGTAGGTCGTCAAAATATTCCTTCCATCTCTGTTTCACTTTCTCTTCTTCCATCAGTATCTCTCCAGTGTTACTCTTGATTACTCTTACTTGTTGTACATCCTTGCTTTGTCTGTTTCTCTGCTTTGCTATCTTAAACAACTCATTTTCCCCCTCCTTTGTTTCCAGTTTTTCGTACAGTTCTTCGTATGCCTTGTTTCTTGCCTTTGCCACTTCTCTCTTAGCTTGTTTTCTTGCAGTTTTATAGGCCAACTTGCTTGCATCATCTCTGATGGTATCCCATACCTTTTTAGCATTTCTCTTATCCTTCAGTTTCTCCTGGACTTCCTGGTTCCACCACCACGTCTCCCGTCTACCTGCCGTGCTAATTTTTCCTGATGTTTCACCCAATTCCATTCTGGCAACGCTCCGTATCACCTCAGCTACTCTTTGCCAGTCTTCCTTTCCACCAAGTATTCCGCTTTTAATCACTTCCATTTTAAATTTATTCTTCACTTTGAAGTCTTTCAGCTTCCACCATTTTATTCTCTTCACTGGTTTTGGTGCTTTCCTCCACTTCGTCCAGATGATTATTGCACTTACTACTAATCTGTGCTGTTTTGCTACACTTTCATTGACAATAACCTTTGTATCCACCACCTCCTTGATTCTTCTTCTTCTTACCATAATGTAATCCACCTGCGAACTGCGTCCGCCACTGTTGTAGGTGACTCTGTGTGCTGGTTTCTTTACAAAGTAGGTGTTAGTGATCGCTAGTTCCATTCTCTTAGCAAAATCCACCACTGCTTGTCCTTCGTTATTTCTCTTCCCCAATCCATGTCTGCCCATGCATTCTTCATCACCCTTATTCCCTTCTCCTACGTGCCCATTCAAGTCTGCTCCCACCACAATTCTTTCATTCTTTGGTATCTTTTCCACTGTCTCATCTAGATCCAGCCAAAATGCTTCCTTTTCTTCACGTATGCACCCCACCTGTGGCGCATACGCACTGATAACATTCAACATAACACCATCAACTTCCATCTTCAAGCATATTATCCTGTCTGTTACTCTCCACAACTCCACTACCCTGTCCAGATGCTCCTTTTTCAATATGATTCCCACGCCATTCTTTTTATTTTCACTTCCACAGTACCACATTTTATATCCTCCACCTATGCATTTTGCTTTCTTCCCCTTCCAGCGAGTTTCCTGCACACACAGTATGTCCACCCCTCTTCGCTCCATAAGGTCCGCCACTTCTCTTCCTTTACCGGTCATGGTTCCAACGTTTAATGTTGCAACCTTCAGCTTGATCTTCTTAGCTTTCTTCCTCTCTTCATTTCTCTCCTTCTTTCTTCTCCATTGCTTTCCACCTCTTCTTTGCATCCAAGTAGCCTGTCCGCCAGTGGCCCTTGGTGCCCAGTCACTGGTAACGGTCGTTGTTATCCCGGGCCTCGACCGATCCGGTATAAAGTCAGATACGACGCGCATTGAAAACATTTGGCTAGGTTTTATGCCGGATGCCCTTCCTGTCGCAACCCTCCCCATTTATCCGGGCTTGGGACCGGCACCAAGGCTGCTCTGATTTGAACAACCTTAGAGGCTGGGTTTTTTATTTGAAGTAACTAGATAGTTAAAACAATAGAATTAATAAATTGTGCAGTAACATTGACTGCTCGCTTTACGAGCTAGCAGGTAGTGCTTTGCAAATCAGCATAAAAAAATGCCCCCCACTAACGTACGTTACTCTGTTCCACATAGTTAGTTGCTAAAAATTATTAAAACAAGAAAAATCAATAACCTCTGCTAACATTTGAAATCATATATGAAGGCTACTTAATATGGGCTGAGCGATCTAATTGATCGCTAATGGCATGCATGATGATTCACTACATAAATGCAAAAAATCGTCACTCTTCAACTAAAACTAGCTAGAAGCCTATAGGCAGTGGTGGGCACTAACGGCTGCTATTAGCGCCGCTAGTGTTGCGTTAGCGTTTGCTTTAGCGCCGCTGTTGTTGTCGTGAACTAGCGGAAATGTAGTGGTGATGAGCAGATTGTTAAAATTTGGGATCCGAATCCTCTTCTAGTCTACTTATCATTCTTTGTCAAGAATCTGGATCCAGGAGTTGTCGAAACAAGATGGGGTTCAAAATCCTGTTTAGGGTCGACAAATTACAGCTTGCTTACTTACGGCTTGTTTGTACTGTTAGTCAAATAGCTCAAAAAATGCCAAACAAACAAAAGACTGCAAACCTACATTTTAAAATATGCTTAATTATTTCAATTGTACTACAACACTGAGCGCTCTTATAATTAACAGAAACTAGCAAAATGACATAGTTCGGTTTGGGAGAATTTTAGGACCCGGATCCGCCCCGCTTTCTTCAAAAAACTCAAACTTCGGATACTGCTCATCGCTACAATATAGCAAGCGTTAATTTTTGGTACAGTTGCGTTAGCAGAAGCTGCGCTAATTTTTAAAAAGTAGCTGCCGCTAACAATAAGTCCGTCCATGGTTAAAATAAACATAATGCTTAAAAGTGCAAAACGTTCCTGGTATCACATGTACATCTGGCCAGGATAAAACCAGTATTACGTGTACACCTGGCCAGAACGCAAATACTACAACTACTTTGTGCAACAGCTCTTTTATGGCTGTCACGAATAAGTAAATTTGCGCTGAAAGAATAGTTTTTTTATATGTATTGTCGCTGCAATCTGTTGTTTTATTTTTGCAGTGATCATTTTATTTGTAAATATGAATTGTCTGAAGCCTAATACTTCCTAAACTGCTTTCGAAAAAATACCTTTTTTCTTTTGCATTTATCAATAGATTTGTAACTCACACGCCTTTTCTGACGTCTCAATGGTTGACCACATGACGAAGTTTTCCAGTGTATTCTAGTGATTCTTTTTCTTCTCGAAGATTTTTTTGTTTATTATTACCGATTACAAAATTTATTAATGGTGTTTTTTTGTGTCACGTGATGTTCTAGCAATTTCTAGATTATTTTTCAGTAGTATATAAAATGCGGCAAGATTTTTTTCATAGAGAGCTGTAATTCGATCCACAAATGCTGTAATAGTTACTGAATTGTGGTTGCAATGGTAATTCGTTCAAAGTATTGATTACAAGGGCACAATTTGGCCTAGTTTAATATTTAAGTATTGCACGATGAAAACAAGATTTAAGAAAGCTAACACAGAACAAAAAAAGCATCAGTCTATCCTGCACAGATCTAAGGACAGCCGTTTAGTCAATTTGAAGTGTAAAAAAGATGTAAAAAGGAACTTGGTGCGATATATGTGTAAAAATAAACTTGTAGCTAATCGTCGTGAAAATATTTGCTTGAAGTGCATTAGAGTTGTTCAAACCCAAATGAGTAAAAGCAATAAATTGATGCCACTTTGGATGGTTCTGATACCGAGAGCGATCTCTCTACGCCTTTTATAATCGAACAAAGAAGTTAATATGTTCAATAATATCCTTCGGCAATCGTCAAGTGATATGGGTCAAAGGTGTTCCCAGTCATTTTTTAAAACCGTTAGCTCCCCTCAACACCGAATTAATGATTGGTAAGATTTGCTCCATATCAATACCTTGATTGAGAAAGACATAACAAAGTTATTCAAAAATAAATTGTGTTGTAGCGTCGAAAAAGTTGTGACTTATTCTCCTATAGAGTGGTTGGATAAGCGATCAACAGAAGTTGTGAATTTTTTTCAAAGTTGGGCGTAAAAAATCATAGGGAATGCAACGACACTTTTTTTATTGCGAAAGTGATTGAACAAGTTTGTGGCTTACGAAATTCGCGACCAGTTTTACCATTAAATTTCCGCCATAATCTTGCATCTTATTTGCTATCAGACAATAAAGATTTATTGAGACTTAATTCAAGTGCTTTTCCTTTAGGTTCATACGCATTTGTCTGTAACTGGCTCAACGATAATGCTAAAAATCAAATTTCATTTCTGGAAGGAACTGTTCGAGTTGTATTTGACAATGAGCAGGCTGTGGGAAAGCGATATGTGGTAAACTTGGAAAATCCAAATGTTCCAATAAATGTTCTCACTAGTCATGCATACTTACAGATGGAAAAAAAATGGTACCATACAGATGTCAATCGATCTCTCACCAAAATACTGGATAATTAAACCACTAACTGAATTTGGTCGGATAGAGCTTTTAAACTTTAATGAACAATTTGCTTATAGCTTTAGATTTTCACGAAATGCTTTGATGGGAAAAGATTGGAGTGTGTCAAGCAACGGCAAATAAAATTAAAAAAAGATGGATTACAGTATTATGAAGATTTGATTGATCTCTATGCAAAAGAATTTGAGGAGGCTAAAACAAAAAAAATCTGTTTAGAATGTGGAGCATCCAATAATTTCACATACAGAAAATGCGCAAACTGTGAAGAAAAAGTTGAAAAAATGTAGTTAATATTAGATGTTTTGCATCAGAGCAGCAATTTGATCCATATCTACATTTTGATGTGCCTTTTGTAAAAAAAATACTACTACTGGTAAAGTCGGAGAGCCAGATGCCTTCAATCCAAACAGTTTTGTTAATATATCTGTTATTTTAAGAAATCTAGGAATAAGAGCTGATATCAAGAAATACGACTCAAATCGGTCAAGATTTTGGATTTTTGTTGAATTAGACGAGGGTATTTACGTGACTCTTAAAAAGCTGATTAAGAATGTTCTAATATGTAAAGAGTGCCAGGAGTCGTTTTACGGAAAATATTGCTTTGATGTCCATGCTTGCAGTAAGCTACAGACTCTTAAATTTGAATACAAGTTTGAAATTTTTAGAAAGAGTCATGCAAGAACTGGGAATTACCAGCGAAATTGGATTAAAATATGCTAGAAAAGGCAGTGACTACCACAAATTATGGTACATTTTGGAGATAATCTACTTAGCGATAACCGATGAATTACTTTTGTCATTCGTGCGACATGGTTTGAAAAAATGAGCCAATTTCGCTCTCAGCTGAAAACTACTAGGAGTATTGCAAAAACGCCTCAAATAAAACGTACTCATATTACACTGATTAACGAATTTTTACTTAATTCTTTAATCAGATATATAAGTCAACTTTTCTGGATGGATTTTTCGCGCTGATTCCAAATCTGTAATCAGTTTTACTCTAGCGCATCACATTCATAACATATTTACATTTTAATTATCTATATATATAAAACTCAAAGTTTGTCTGTCTGTATGTCCGCTATAGAAATAAAACTGGAGACATTTAGATACAAACAAACATATGAATCTTATATAACTTTTTCCAGGGAAGCCAAGTACGGTATTTTGATTTCGATCAGAATCGTCTATGGGGGGCTACGAGCCTATATTTATTCAACCTATATTAACTCACACAACAAAATTCAAAAAATTCAATTACAAACCACAAACAGAATGTTAGAAAGGTTTATATATAAACGTTTTTGCTTGAACGAGATGTAAGCAAACAATTGCGCGCATGTCCGCCATTTCTGTTATCGCCGGTGTTAACGTGATTTATGAGCCCTGTCATTGGTTTAGTTGGTTTTGTGCCTTTAGTAAAGTGACTGTTAATGTTCTTGATGTCATAGTTGTTCGGAAGCTTTCGCCTTCTAAGCTGTTGTGTTTGCCGCCTCATTTAATAGATTGACATTTGTAATAAGTGAGGAATAGGGATGTTTTGTAGTATGTGATGACTAATGAATTGTTTTATATTTCCCAAATTGTTTTCTATTACGTTCGACCCTTAATGGAAAATCGTAAGTTTGGCACAGTGAATCATTTATAAATTAATACGGCAAGTTGTTTTCTCTTTACTTAACGCCTGTTATTCTCGTTTCTTGTTAATGGCTATGTGACAATTTCGTTGATTGATCTCATATTTATTTGTGGATATAAATAGGCCTATTGACTGTTTATGAGTTTACTCTACTTTGGCAGTATTTAGTATGGGGTGGTAGCGAATAGAAACCTAATATTTCATCACCAACTTATGCTAGTGGCAAGTTGTCTATGTATTTTGAAAGCGCTTGTCTGTGTCTTAAATCAATTGGGAAACAATAAACTGCTTGTATCGTCAGCTAATGCTAGCCTTAATTGATAATATACCCTTATTTCGCATTCGCTTATATCTTTATTTGCATGAATTGTATTTAGGAGATCTCTCAGTAGTCTTTAATATCTTGTAACAACTAGAGCCAGATACGTCTAGCGTGTCGCAATTGATGCGTGTGGTGCAGCTAATTTGTGAGCAAAATTTTCTGTTCTCCTTTAATACAGTCTTCATGTTCTGCAAGTTGGTGTGTGCTCGTGCGTCGAGGATCTCTGGTGAGCGAGACAATTAGAGACAGGATCTCCCAAATAGAAGCAGCAGTGAAACGGCCAGTATAGCGGTTCCTCACTGCAACATAAGTTAAAGACTATTGAAACTGTCCGGTAAATTGTAGAGTGACACGATGGAAAATGATAGTCTAGATTCGGCCGGCTCCGTGGTAAAACTTCCTGCCGTGGCAGCGCGTTCCTTTTCAGGACCAGTGGGCTTGCTAAAAGTTAATTCCCAGAAGGCTAACCCTAATGTACTAGGTAGAGATGCATTGAGTGTTGTCAACGCTAAATCTCTAAGATCGTCGACCAGGCGACGTGTCGACGCCAGGTTAGCCGAGGTGCGCTTGCAGTACATTCGACGGGAAGAAGAGTTAAAGCTAAAGGCACTGAAGTTAGAGTCGGAGCAGATTGTTTTGCAGGCCGAAAAGGAAGTAGCAGAAGCAAATATTTTTGCGGATGCAACCTCAAGTTGTGATCGAGAGCTGGATGACGTTGCTCCTCCTCTGGAAGCTGGTGACAAGGTTGGTGCTTTCTTGTTGAACTTGTCCCTTTCAGATCAGGTTGATGGGCCCAACAACTCTAACCGTCAGAAGTTGGTGTCACACGAGGAGCGGCTCACGATGGGGTCACCAGATGGTACGAAGGTAAAATCAAAGTGTACCTTCTCGCCAGAAGTAGGAAACCACGCTGAACCTGCGGTCCGTACTTCTTCTACGTCAAGACATCCACCTGGTTTCCCCCCTCCAACTTGCATACCTGGGACTATCGTTTCGCCATCGTTGGGAGTTGATGCAATGGATCTAGCAAGGTTTTCGTTGGGTCCTGTTCCAAGTGGGATGTTTCATGAGCCGGCTGTTGCTCCTGAAAATCTGAATCCAGTAAACGGTCATGGAGTGACTTCCAAGGTCGACGTAGTAGAACCTCCGATTCATGGGCCGGCGATCACAAGGGAAAGATCGCAGGGAAGGTATGGTACTGATCTTGGATTGCCAGGTGAGTCGGTTCATTCTTTAAGTGATATAGCTAAGATGCTTGTTAGTCGCAGGTGTTCAAGGAAGCATCATTCGCTGCTGCATCAACCGTCGGAGGTCACTGGAGATAAGGAGACGACATTGCGTGCATCTAAGGGAGACACCACTCCAGGACTACCTTCTAATCAAGCGTCGACTTTGGCTTTAAGCGCCGCGTCCAACACGCAGGTTAAAACTCGCTTACAGGTACTGCCAATTTGTGTCATTAATAATATAACTGGGACGTGTAAGGACACTCTGGCACTTTTGGACAGCGGAGCAGATTGTCATTTAATTTCCGAAGGTTTGTACACTAAACGGGGTCTTGTGGGAAGACCTATCCATTCGGAAATGCAGTTGGCAAATGGCAGGGATTCTCTGTGTAGTGTGAATCTATTGGTTGATTCACAAGTTACCCCTGCCTTGGATTCCCTCTGTCCGTGTCAATTTGATTATGTTGATCGGACAAATGTGTCGGAGGATGCGGTAGAGGTAATTCGTAAAAACATTTATGTGGATGATAGGTTGACTTCGGCACCTGATATTGATAGCGCAGTTAAGCTTGTGCAGGATGTCGAAGCATTGTTGCAAGGTGGCGGTTTTGAACTTGCAAAGCTTTCGAGCAACTTACCAGAAGTGCTTGAAGGACTGCCAGCCGAGCGCTTAGCGTCTGAGCTAAATCAAGTTGATTTATCTCCAGAGATTCCAAAACAAAAGACGCTGGGTTTAGTGTGGTATCCTCAAGAGGATGCACTGGGGGTAAAGTTATTGGAAGTGGCATATCCAGTTACTCGTAGAGGTTTGCTGTCACTGGTAATGAGCATTTTTGATCCTTTGGGTTTTCTTTCGCCTTTCTTATTACCATTGAAGTTGTTGCTTCAACGCCTCGTTAAGTTTGGTTAGGATGCTGACATGCCTAAAGCCGAGAAGCAGACTTTGAGGAAGTTCTCTAAGCATCTGCTTAAGTTGGGGGAAATATCAATTTCTCGTTGTTTGGGTGGTTTTTCCTCTTTAGAGAATGTTCAGTTGCTCGTATTTACCGATGCTTCTTCGGTAGGCATTGGTGCTGTATGTTATTTGCGCATGTCAAATGCTAATAATTGTTTTGTATTGTTCATGATGGGCAAGTCCCGTGTTGCACCGGCTAAACCTTTAACTATTCCTCGCTTAGAATTGTGTGCTGCTGGTATTGCTGTGCGTTTGGCAAAATTCGTCACACGTGAGCTTGACGTTACCCCGGAAAAAACTGTGTTTTGGTCAGACTCTACTACGGTTCTAAGTTATCTGCAGAGAACTTCCAAACGCAGACCTGTTTTTGAAACCAACCGCATCAAGCACCGCAAGAATGGGCATAACGCTGCTGCTTACGTCATATATGAACTTCGCCGGAGATTTTATATCGTGGGTCAAGAGAGGACAGTAAAACATTTAATCAAGACTTACTGCATGGGTTGTCGGAATCGTCGAGCGGCTCCGTCTTCTCAAATTATGAGTCCTTTGCCGCGAGCTAGGGTTGAAGGGGGTCGACGTTTGTTTACGGTTGTAGGCACAGACTTTATGGGTCCAATTTTGACTAAATGCAAACGGAATTCACTAAAGCGTTACTGCTGTATTTTTACATGCCTAGCCTCCCGTGCTACGCATTTGGAAATTGCCTATGACTTGACCACGGGTTCATTTCTTATGGCTTTGCGTCGATTCCTGGCTGCCCGAGGCTCATCTACGAAAACAATATATTGTGATAATGGGACAAACTTTATTGGTGCGCGGTCAGAATTAAAACGTGGACTTGAGCGTTTACGTCGACGAGAGATATGCAATGAGTTGACCCCTCGTGGTATTGCTTTTCGACATTCACCCCCCCTGGCTAGTCACCAAGGAGGAGTATGGGAAGCCATTCTACGGCTTGTCAGAAAGGCAATGGACGCTGTATTGACTGATAAGTACTACCGGAAGTTGAGCGATGAAGGCTTATGGACCTTGCTGAAGGAAATCGAATACATGCTTAATTGCAGGCCGCTCACCAGAGTCAGTTCTGATCCGGAAGATTTTCGTGCTTTATCACCAATGACTCTTTTGAATGGATGCATCGATCCGCAATTACCCTCGGACGTGTTCGTAAACTCTGACGGATTACGTGCATCGTATAGGGCATCACAGATGCAGGCAGACTTGTTCTGGCAGCGCTGGCGCCTTGAGTATCTTTCTATGTTGCAGAAGCGTCATAAATGGATAGTTCCACGCGACAATATACGTCCGAACTCACTGGTTTTGTTGAAGGAAGAAGACGTTCCCCGAAATTCATGGCCTAAGGGCGTAGTTGTGTCTGTGATTCCTGACAGAGATGGAATTTGTCGTCGAGCTGTGGTGAGAACTGTTAACGGAAAAGAACTTGTCCGGGACATACGTAAGCTCTGTGTGCTCGAGTGTGACGTGAGTGTGTGATTTCCGTATCTGTGTGGTATTATTTTCGTGTGTAGTGCTAGTTATTATCCTTTGCTGTGCTAATAGCGTACCAGTTTTGTTGAAATGTTAGTTATTGCATTTGTTTAGTAATTTCGCCGAGCAGCCCGATAACTCACGTTTATTCTTAAAAATTGCTTTCCTACGTACGTCTCGTTCTTCGGAGCCACAATTTTGGGCCGGCCATGTTAACGTGATTTATGAGCCCTGTCATTCGTTTAGTTGTTTTTGTGCCTTTAGTAAAGTGACTGTTAATGTTCTTGATGTCATAGTTGTTCGGAAGCTTTCGCCTTCTAAGCTGTTGTGTTTGCCGCCTCATTTAATAGATTGACATTTGTAATAAGTGAGGAATAGGGATGTTTTGTAGTATGTGATGACTAATGAATTGTTTTATATTTCCCAAATTGTTTTCTATTACGTTCGACCCTTAATGGAAAATCGTAAGTTTGGCACAGTGAATCATTTATAAATTAATACGGCAAGTTGTTTTCTCTTTACTTAACGCCTGTTATTCTCGTTTCTTGTTAATGGCTATGTGACAATTTCGTTGATTGATCTCATATTTATTTGTGGATATAAATAGGCCTATTGACTGTTTATGAGTTTACTCTACTTTGGCAGTATTTAGTATGGGGTGGTAGCGAATAGAAACCTAATATTTCATCACCAACTTATGCTAGTGGCAAGTTGTCTATGTATTTTGAAAGCGCTTGTCTGTGTCTTAAATCAATTGGGAAACAATAAACTGCTTGTATCGTCAGCTAATGCTAGCCTTAATTGATAATATACCCTTATTTCGCATTCGCTTATATCTTTATTTGCATGAATTGTATTTAGGAGATCTCTCAGTAGTCTTTAATATCTTGTAACAACTAGAGCCAGATACGTCTAGCGTGTCGCAATTGATGCGTGTGGTGCAGCTAATTTGTGAGCAAAATTTTCTGTTCTCCTTTAATACAGTCTTCATGTTCTGCAAGTTGGTGTGTGCTCGTGCGTCGAGGATCTCTGGTGAGCGAGACAATTAGAGACAGGATCTCCCAAATAGAAGCAGCAGTGAAACGGCCAGTATAGCGGTTCCTCACTGCAACAGCCGGTATATACTGTATACCGTCGCGGGAGCGAACGCATAAAGATCGCTTGCCGGTAATTATACCCGCGCGAGATCGAAAGAGTTAAAATATGGTTATTCAATGTAAAAATCTAATCAGTCTTTAAATTTTACCCGATCAACGACGGGTACGGTATTTTGATTTCGATCAGAATCGTCTATGCATTTGCTAATGTATTTGTATTTGTATTTGCTAAGAAATTATGACACTGGTTGTATTGTTCAGTTTTATTTTCTTTCTGTATGATCAGTCTTTACATTTTACCCGATCAACGACGGGCATAAAGATCGCTTCCCGGTAATTATACCCGCACGGGATCGAAAGAGTTAACTATTTTAAAATATGGTTATTCAATTTAAAAATTTAATCAGTCTTTACATTTTACCCGATCAACGACGGAGAAATCTGCTAGTTTAATAATATTTATGAATTAGCCCAAGCCCAATGGCATATTATCATTTTAAATTATGCTGGTAATTCTTATATTATAGCTTCATAACATTTGTCATGTGTAGTAGCAAAGTTTTTAAAACAAATAAACTACAATTTTGATCAACAAAGGCGAAAAACAACACAATCTAGCAATACTTGTTTGTATGAAATGCTTTTATCGTAGGGGCAATCAAACTTTTCTTCTTATACACGCTTACACAACTTATACAGTACACACTCGTTATTCTAACTTATATAAACCCTATGAGCCCCTAAATTTACCAAATTTTACACAAAATTACCTGAATGGCTAGTTTATATATGCAAATAAAGGCTATGCACATGCACATCTAAAAATGCTTTAAATATGATTTTTGTTTGTGAGAATTGGTCAGAGCGTCACAATATAGCATCCAGCGATAGCCCGCCATCATTCTTTCATTCCAAAAGCCCTGGTAGCGTGCCTCCATTGCTTGAATGTCCTGGTGAAATCTTTTTCCTTGCTCGTAGCTGACCGCGCCAAGGTTTGCTGGAAAAAAGTCCAGGTGAGAATGTAAGAAATTGATTTTTAGCGACACCAGGCAGCCCACCTCTTTGCACGCATCAAGCAAATTGTCAACTCCTATTTTTAACGAGGGTGACTTTTTATTGCCCAAGAAGTTTGCACAAAGCAATTTAAATGCTTTCCAAGCAAGGAGTTCAATTGAAGTTAGCTCTTTCCCAAAGTTTGAATCTTTCAAAACTTCTTGAATTTGTGGACCAACAAAGATGCCTTCGTTCAGTTTTGCTTCACTTATTTTGGGAAGCTTGTTGCAAAGGAATGCAAACCCATTGGACTTACTCTTCCCCAGCTGTTTTACGAAATTCTACAAGGTGCCTAAGAAGTCACCGTACCCCTCAAATATGTAAAAAACAATCATAAATTGGCATGTAAACAGAATTTAATTACATCAATAGCACGAGCATTAAACATCAAGAATATCAGTGTGTTTACCGTTATTTTCAAAACACAATCGAATGCGCATCCAAGTTCTATCAGACCTTCGTTGGAGTAATTCTGAAGTGATGGTTGTAAACGCATTCTCCACAGCTCTGCGAAGATCGACATTGCTATAATAGCAGCAAGCAGACACTTGATCTTTGATGATTCCCCACAATGCATTATCCAGGGTAGTAAGGTCAGGACTACGAGGTGGCCACGCCAAAGGCGCTGGTAAAACAGAAAAACTACGGCCGATTCAACGACCTGGAAAATGTTTGTTCAAAATGTTGAGTACATTTAAAGCAAAGTGAGCTGGAGCGCCATCTTGCTGGAACCACATGTCATCCAACAAGCCTCAGTGTGGGCACTGTCATGCACCCAAACACTAGCAACTAATCTTTCTTCGATGGAATA
This sequence comes from Trididemnum clinides, assembly GCA_963675345.1. NCBI lineage: Eukaryota > Metazoa > Chordata > Ascidiacea > Aplousobranchia > Didemnidae > Trididemnum > Trididemnum clinides. The sequence continues at coordinate 49,712,934 of OY776284.1, read as the reverse complement.
CACACTTGTATCAGTCGTATTAAACGGCGAAACTAATCATTGAAATGATGAAATTGCGCTATTAGATCAACTTCTTCAAGGATATACGGTGACTTCTCGGACACCCTGTACATTAATCCCAATTTTATATGAAGAGCGGCATTAATACATTTTTGGGATCAACTAAAGAGACCTTTTTAACATTTGCGTTTCCTGAAATGTATGTCACTCTTGCTGGCCAGTCTTTTCTGACATAGTGTTCTGCAGTAGCACGGCTATCCCATAGGCAGAAAAAGCAGCAGTGTTTCGTGAATCCTCCTTGCATTCCCATTGAAATGCCAATGAGCTTCACGTCTCTACAAAGATGCCACCTGTATTTATTACACTGAATGGCATTGAGGAGGATTTTAATACTTTCATAAGATTCCTTTAAATGCACGGAATTTGCTATGGGGACAGATGGCTTTTCTAGAAAGAGGCGCCACTCACTTGCTATGTGGTCCTCTCCCAACAGTAGCACAGTGCTCCATTTACTCTGAATACGGTTGATTGCGTAAATCAATATTGCGCTTTCTGTAATGACTAACCAACACATCCTTTTGAAGTAAGTTGTTTTCTTGCAACCGCGATGGAAGAAGTTCTGCTTTTTGTTTAGAAAGTGCTAGGTCTCTTACAAGATCATTCAATTATTCCTGAGAAAATAGAATGGGTTTCAAATTTTCTTCTGGCTCATACTCAAAACCAGTTGAATCGCTCGGAGCAGAGCTACTTTCTTCGTCAAAAACCACTTTATCAGGAAGGCTGGCAAGTCCATCTTCAGGAGGAAGTAGAAGTGGTGCAGGTATGGAAGGGTAGAGGGAACAGGTCTTAATGATGAGTCTAGATTAGGGTAAGTAATCTTCTTTCGGTGTTTCGAGCTAAGCCTTTTAACATTCACAGCGCAAAGATAGCAATCTTGAAAATGGTTTTTAGGCTCTCTCGATATCATTGGAATAGAAAAAAGCATTGCTGACGTTCTCTTGTTCAGCCAGTTTCGCAAGCCACTGAAACAAGAGGTGCATACTTGATGCGGGGCCCACTGCTTATCTCGATCTCCTAAAGGACATCCGACAATTTGTATATTTTTTCAGATCTGCGGTGATTGCTCGTCTGTGAGCTTTGATCGTAAAGCTGCCACATACATAACAAAACATGTCTCGATTATTTTGACACTTTTTTGGCATGGTGACAAATGAAACTAAAGATAAACTTAAACTTAGAGTTAACCACAAAACCGCTTACTCTCACTAAAACAATTAAAGATGCTACTAAAACTGATACTACTAAAACCTGTCACTTTCATTTTCAGCAAAGAGCTATGATTCCTATTCAGCAAAACATACACTCTCTTATCTGTATACTCCTTACCAGTAACCGTTCGAAACTGACAAAATGCTTTCTACGACTATAATTATAAATTATGATAAATAGTAAAGTCTATACTACGCATGCTTTATTGGTAAAGCTTTAAAAATATAAAAACAACAATATCTCGTAAACCTGATGTGCTAGGAAAAACGTAGACATTTTTGAAATCAGCACGAAAAATCTTTCGAAAATAAGTGGATCTCTTCTTTGATTAAAATTTGCTGTTGACCAGTGTTATCAACAAATGATTTTTACATAATTACATAGCTTAATGCTACTGAGAGTTGGCGTGCGGCATAATAACTGTGAAACTCTTTTAACAGCTGAAAGTAAACTTATTGGTCTGTTTTTCGTTGGTAATCGACCAGTTTATGGAGAAAATTTATTAAAGTTTATTGAAAAAAATAAGTTTGACTACATTAAATCAGAGAAGTCTATACCCAAAGAAGTAAAAGAAGTACTGCATAAAAACCTTACAGTTTGTAGAACTGGTCGAACGGCACATGATCTCGGTGGAGATGCTGTTTTAGAAGAAATTAACAAAGCGGCAAAAAAGGGTGTTATCGGTGTGCCGTCTTTCAACCAATGGCAAAAAACCTTTCGTAATTAGGACGGTTTATCTAAGGTAAAATATGAAGTAGCAGCAAGAAAAGTAAAGAATGCTTCTACAATTTAGATCATGTATACTTATGGATGAATTGTCCTAATATTTCAATTATGTAAGAGAAAGGATGGAAAAGTTCTAATGCTATATTTTTTAGATGGAAATAGTGACGTTTAATAACGCTGGAATTCCACTTCGTGACAGTACAAAGGAAAGATCTAAAAGAATGCTGAGCAAAGAAATTACCAAAATTCAATGTTTGTTTCGAACCTCCAAGTGTTTCAGTGATTTATTTAAAGAAAAGCCGGTTATGGACATAAATGTGGGCATTTTGCATAAAGACTTGATTTATTTTTCTGCTACTGTAGTGGATAACTTCAAAAACTTTGTGACAGTAAAAACCAACAATGCTCTTTGCTTCCAATTTAATGAATATAAAGAAAACGAAGGAAAAGAGAATGAATAAACGAAACTGAATTCAGTGCAATAAACGAAGTATGCCACTCACAAAAATTGAACTAACAGAAACTTTCAAAATTCAACGCAGTTCAATAGTGTTTGCGCTGCTTGAAGGTTGATTTTCCAGATGAATAGGACACAAAAATGGAATTGCAGAAACGTTTTTGCCTGAGATTGAAACACCAAAGCACCTTGCATGACTCCAATAGTTACAACGAGGGTAGCCACATGCAATCCAAGTATTTTGAATTTTAACTTTTATTTCAAAATTGCTTATCTTGTTTGGATTTCTAGATTATATCACACTTTTTGCATTTACTCGTAGCTCGGCTGGATGGAAGTTTTTTCTGAATTTCTTTTTGGTCGGTAAATTTTTAACCCTTTTCTTACCACTACACGTTCCGGTTGTCTATTTTTATTCAATTGCGCTGTATAAGACTAAACTGAACCATTGATTTGATATACAAAAAATTATCTTTCTAGCTAAAAAGGATTTTGAGATACCCATATGTCATTGTATATATGGGAACATTGGTGGTTTGCAGCAAAAAAACTCAAAAATAAAAAACACGTTTGTAAATGTTTTTTTTACTTTTCATTCAAAATTACAAGCAGGATGCATCGTGGTACACGTCCCAACACATGCTTTTAGTCGCAACTCATACTTTTATTTGAAGCTCGCTTTCTTCTTTTGGTTCTCTCGGTCAGAAAACCAATTTGATCCTCTTCTACATTATCTATATCTTCTTTCACTTCGAGCACACCAGCAGGTTCAAAAGCCGTTTGAAGGTCTTCAGGAACTTCTCCATTATCACTTGCTTGATCACATTCATCACCACCAGCAGACGGGAGTAGAACTACACTTCTTGGTCTTTCTATTGTTTCTACTAGGTTTCTCACTTTTGACATAGTGGTAGCATGAGTTACACGTCTGTATAGAAGATTCATAAAAAGATTTTGGGTCCATATTTCTCACCGCAATGAATAAAATTAAAATATCCAAATATGATAGTACAATGATCCCTCGCTACTTTGCGGATCACCTATCGTGGATTCAGCACTTCGCAGGGTAAGCCGACTCGCATATACAGTATATTGCAAGCTCCAAGTGGTTACGATCGATAGAGAGTGTCTTATAAGCGAGAAACAAAACAACAAAGCGAGAGCTGAAGGCGCGAGGCTTCCGGAGAAAGCAATGCTATTGAGAGATTTGTTCATATTTACAAAGCCATCCCTGGACGCGTTTCATTCTTTTGGACTTATCAGCAGGGCTTGCCAAAGGCCAAGAGATATATATATATTTCTTTTTTCTTTAATATTAAGTGTTACTTTTTTATTTTCTATAATAGAAAAATTTGCTCAAAAATGATCACCAGCATCATACGGTACCATACAGCAATCCATTACATCATGTCAATAACCCGCGACCGGTTTCGACCTTATTGGGTCTCATCAGGCGGGTGTAAAAAACACTCAATAATAAATATGCTAAAAAAACAAATTTGCCATAGGGTGCAAAAAAAATGCAATGCAAAACAATATGATACAGCAATACCTATATCATGGGGGTCACATTCAAGGACACACACACATGACATGGACAACAAGTCACATCGGTAAGCCCCAATAGGGGTGCAGGATCATTGTCAAGACTTATCAATAATACATGAGTTGCTAGTTGCTAGCCAGCAATTTTCAAGGTGATCTCCTATCAAGAGGGATCTGCCTCCAGCATCAAAGTATAATAGAAAAATTTGCTCAAAAATGATCACCAGCATCATACGGTACCATACAGCAATCCATTACATCATGTCAATAACCCGCGACCGGTTTCGACCTTATTGGGTCTCATCAGGCGGGTGTAAAAAACACTCAATAATAAATATGCTAAAAAAACAAATTTGCCATAGGGTGCAAAAAAAATGCAATGCAAAACAATATGATACAGCAATACCTATATCATGGGGGTCACATTCAAGGACACACACACATGACATGGACAACAAGTCACATCGGAGATAATTACACATTGGAGGCAGTCCAATGTGTAATAATTACACACAAGTCACATTGGAGGCAGATCCCTCTTGATAGGAGATCACCTTGAAAATTGCTGGCTAGCAACTAGCAACTCATGTATTATTGATAAGTCTTGACAATGATCCTGCACCCCTATTGGGGCTTACCGATGTGACTTGTTGTCCATGTCATGTGTGTGTGTCCTTGAATGTGACCCCCATGATATAGGTATTGCTGTATCATATTGTTTTGCATTGCATTTTTTTTGCACCCTATGGCAAATTTGTTTTTTTAGCATATTTATTATTGAGTGTTTTTTACACCCGCCTGATGAGACCCAATAAGGTCGAAACCGGTCGCGGGTTATTGACATGATGTAATGGATTGCTGTATGGTACCGTATGATGCTGGTGATCATTTTTGAGCAAATTTTTCTATTATACTTTGATGCTGGAGGCAGATCCCTCTTGATAGGAGATCACCTTGAAAATTGCTGGCTAGCAACTAGCAACTCATGTATTATTGATAAGTCTTGACAATGATCCTGCACCCCTATTGGGGCTTACCGATGTGACTTGTTGTCCATGTCATGTGTGTGTGTCCTTGAATGTGACCCCCATGATATAGGTATTGCTGTATCATATTGTTTTGCATTGCATTTTTTTTGCACCCTATGGCAAATTTGTTTTTTTAGCATATTTATTATTGAGTGTTTTTTACACCCGCCTGATGAGACCCAATAAGGTCGAAACCGGTCGCGGGTTATTGACATGATGTAATGGATTGCTGTATGGTACCGTATGATGCTGGTGATCATTTTTGAGCAAATTTTTCTATTATACTTTGATGCTGGAGGCAGATCCCTCTTGATAGGAGATCACCTTGAAAATTGCTGGCTAGCAACTAGCAACTCATGTATTATTGATAAGTCTTGACAATGATCCTGCACCCCTATTGGGGCTTACCGATGTGACTTGTTGTCCATGTCATGTGTGTGTGTCCTTGAATGTGACCCCCATGATATAGGTATTGCTGTATCATATTGTTTTGCATTGCATTTTTTTTGCACCCTATGGCAAATTTGTTTTTTTAGCATATTTATTATTGAGTGTTTTTTACACCCGCCTGATGAGACCCAATAAGGTCGAAACCGGTCGCGGGTTATTGACATGATGTAATGGATTGCTGTATGGTACCGTATGATGCTGGTGATCATTTTTGAGCAAATTTTTCTATTATACTTTGATGCTGGAGGCAGATCCCTCTTGATAGGAGATCACCTTGAAAATTGCTGGCTAGCAACTAGCAACTCATGTATTATTGATAAGTCTTGACAATGATCCTGCACCCCTATTGGGGCTTACCGATGTGACTTGTTGTCCATGTCATGTGTGTGTGTCCTTGAATGTGACCCCCATGATATAGATATTGCTGTATCATATTGTTTTGCATTGCATTTTTTTGCACCCTATGGCAAATTTGTTTTTTTAGCATATTTATTATTGAGTGTTTTTTACACCCGCCTGATGAGACCCAATAAGGTCGAAACCGGTCGCGGGTTATTGACATGATGTAATGGATTGCTGTATGGTACCGTATGATGCTGGTGATCATTTTTGAGCAAATTTTTCTATTATACTTTGATGCTGGAGGCAGATCCCTCTTGATAGGAGATCACCTTGAAAATTGCTGGCTAGCAACTAGCAACTCATGTATTATTGATAAGTCTTGACAATGATCCTGCACCCCTATTGGGGCTTACCGATGTGACTTGTTGTCCATGTCATGTGTGTGTGTCCTTGAATGTGACCCCCATGATATAGGTATTGCTGTATCATATTGTTTTGCATTGCATTTTTTTTGCACCCTATGGCAAATTTGTTTTTTTAGCATATTTATTATTGAGTGTTTTTTACACCCGCCTGATGAGACCCAATAAGGTCGAAACCGGTCGCGGGTTATTGACATGATGTAATGGATTGCTGTATGGTACCGTATGATGCTGGTGATCATTTTTGAGCAAATTTTTCTATTATACTTTGATGCTGGAGGCAGATCCCTCTTGATAGGAGATCACCTTGAAAATTGCTGGCTAGCAACTAGCAACTCATGTATTATTGATAAGTCTTGACAATGATCCTGCACCCCTATTGGGGCTTACCGATGTGACTTGTTGTCCATGTCATGTGTGTGTGTCCTTGAATGTGACCCCCATGATATAGGTATTGCTGTATCATATTGTTTTGCATTGCATTTTTTTTGCACCCTATGGCAAATTTGTTTTTTTAGCATATTTATTATTGAGTGTTTTTTACACCCGCCTGATGAGACCCAATAAGGTCGAAACCGGTCGCGGGTTATTGACATGATGTAATGGATTGCTGTATGGTACCGTATGATGCTGGTGATCATTTTTGAGCAAATTTTTCTATTATACTTTGATGCTGGAGGCAGATCCCTCTTGATAGGAGATCACCTTGAAAATTGCTGGCTAGCAACTAGCAACTCATGTATTATTGATAAGTCTTGACAATGATCCTGCACCCCTATTGGGGCTTACCGATGTGACTTGTTGTCCATGTCATGTGTGTGTGTCCTTGAATGTGACCCCCATGATATAGGTATTGCTGTATCATATTGTTTTGCATTGCATTTTTTTTGCACCCTATGGCAAATTTGTTTTTTTAGCATATTTATTATTGAGTGTTTTTTACACCCGCCTGATGAGACCCAATAAGGTCGAAACCGGTCGCGGGTTATTGACATGATGTAATGGATTGCTGTATGGTACCGTATGATGCTGGTGATCATTTTTGAGCAAATTTTTCTATTATACTTTGATGCTGGAGGCAGATCCCTCTTGATAGGAGATCACCTTGAAAATTGCTGGCTAGCAACTAGCAACTCATGTATTATTGATAAGTCTTGACAATGATCCTGCACCCCTATTGGGGCTTACCGATGTGACTTGTTGTCCATGTCATGTGTGTGTGTCCTTGAATGTGACCCCCATGATATAGGTATTGCTGTATCATATTGTTTTGCATTGCATTTTTTTTGCACCCTATGGCAAATTTGTTTTTTTAGCATATTTATTATTGAGTGTTTTTTACACCCGCCTGATGAGACCCAATAAGGTCGAAACCGGTCGCGGGTTATTGACATGATGTAATGGATTGCTGTATGGTACCGTATGATGCTGGTGATCATTTTTGAGCAAATTTTTCTATTATACTTTGATGCTGGAGGCAGATCCCTCTTGATAGGAGATCACCTTGAAAATTGCTGGCTAGCAACTAGCAACTCATGTATTATTGATAAGTCTTGACAATGATCCTGCACCCCTATTGGGGCTTACCGATGTGACTTGTTGTCCATGTCATGTGTGTGTGTCCTTGAATGTGACCCCCATGATATAGGTATTGCTGTATCATATTGTTTTGCATTGCATTTTTTTTGCACCCTATGGCAAATTTGTTTTTTTAGCATATTTATTATTGAGTGTTTTTTACACCCGCCTGATGAGACCCAATAAGGTCGAAACCGGTCGCGGGTTATTGACATGATGTAATGGATTGCTGTATGGTACCGTATGATGCTGGTGATCATTTTTGAGCAAATTTTTCTATTATACTTTGATGCTGGAGGCAGATCCCTCTTGATAGGAGATCACCTTGAAAATTGCTGGCTAGCAACTAGCAACTCATGTATTATTGATAAGTCTTGACAATGATCCTGCACCCCTATTGGGGCTTACCGATGTGACTTGTTGTCCATGTCATGTGTGTGTGTCCTTGAATGTGACCCCCATGATATAGGTATTGCTGTATCATATTGTTTTGCATTGCATTTTTTTTGCACCCTATGGCAAATTTGTTTTTTTAGCATATTTATTATTGAGTGTTTTTTACACCCGCCTGATGAGACCCAATAAGGTCGAAACCGGTCGCGGGTTATTGACATGATGTAATGGATTGCTGTATGGTACCGTATGATGCTGGTGATCATTTTTGAGCAAATTTTTCTATTATACTTTGATGCTGGAGGCAGATCCCTCTTGATAGGAGATCACCTTGAAAATTGCTGGCTAGCAACTAGCAACTCATGTATTATTGATAAGTCTTGACAATGATCCTGCACCCCTATTGGGGCTTACCGATGTGACTTGTTGTCCATGTCATGTGTGTGTGTCCTTGAATGTGACCCCCATGATATAGGTATTGCTGTATCATATTGTTTTGCATTGCATTTTTTTTGCACCCTATGGCAAATTTGTTTTTTTAGCATATTTATTATTGAGTGTTTTTTACACCCGCCTGATGAGACCCAATAAGGTCGAAACCGGTCGCGGGTTATTGACATGATGTAATGGATTGCTGTATGGTACCGTATGATGCTGGTGATCATTTTTGAGCAAATTTTTCTATTATACTTTGATGCTGGAGGCAGATCCCTCTTGATAGGAGATCACCTTGAAAATTGCTGGCTAGCAACTAGCAACTCATGTATTTTTTATTTTCTGTAATATTTTGCGTGATTTCTTAATAATTGTTCTTGGTATTTTAGAATAATGAACAGTATTGTAATGGTAGGGTTAAGTAATGGTACAGGGAGGGTTTTAAATTTCTAAAACACGTAAATATACATGTATATGTCAAAATCTATGATCCCCCTTCGCCAATATTCACCTATCGCAGAGGGTCTTGGAACGCATCTAGCGCAATAAACGAGGAATCACTGTACTTTTAACTGAACCTGTAAGCACAAAGCAATAGCAATTAAGTTTTATAGCCTGATGCTTCAAATAAAGTTGTAGGGCAGCAATGGTATGCATGTCAATTCAAAGTAGCAAATGATAAAATCAAACACTATATTGAACAACTCCTTTATCATCTACAGATCTACATCATGTACAACATCTACTCCATTATCAACTACCGATAAAGTTCAAAATAGCTTGAAAAGTTTAAAGAAACGCTTTCAATCGTAAGAACATTTAACGACACACTTTTGAATAGTTTGATTTCAAACGTTTATTATTTTACTTGCGCTTTTTAAGTTTTATTTGATCTGCAGTCAAATATTCTGGTAGTTAGAAACTAATTGTCCATTTACACCATGATGATATATCTAGCCTAATTCCATCACAGTCTAAGCATAGAATACAAACTAAGCTACAACTACTGTTACAAGTAGCTAATATAGTTACAATTCAACATGTCCTGTCCTAAGGTATACATATAAATATCACTAACTGCTCCAATTGAGCCTAATATACTGAAGTCATATTTTTATCCTCAATAAAACTTACCATAGCCAAAACCGCCAATGTTCCCATATGAAAACATTGAAAAAAAACTACTTTATATCTTGCAACTAACAAGCAAATTGCAAACAGCAACTAGTATGTCATGTCAAGAAATATGTGCTTTTTAATAAAACACTATCGCTAACTCCCAAAAATGTTACCCGAGCGTGATATTGCCATAAAAACTGATCACGTGATTATGGCTTATTTATCGGCATTTTTTACCTTTAAAATTTCTAAAACAATGCAATAAACCACACCAAAAGCTATAGAAAATTAAAGAAAAATGTTTCCTTGTATGATTTTTGCTTTTTAATGCTGCAAAAATTAGTTATTTAAGAAAGAAACACGCGATTGATTATATGTTCCCATATGGTAACATTGGTAAGAAACGGGTTAAGTAGCTGTTGTGGTGGTATAGATTTATACACTGAGAACTCTTCTAAAACTTTGCGCTTTTTTGTTGGAGTGTGTCGCATTGGATCAGAACGCTGTTCTCGATTTGCAGGTCTGTTTTTAAGAAATGATGTTCTGGTTTGAAGCATAACAGTTCTCTTTGTGGTTGGCGGTGAGTGAAATTTTTTTATATTGTGGTTGTCTGCGTTTACGATCCCACTTTAGCCCCAGTGATTATATGTAGTTCTTTAGCCTGAAAATAAACGCAGTCAACACAACCATTGACATTTAAAATGAAAAAATTACTTACTAGTTTTGATAAAGTTTTCGAGCGCTTACAACAGCTTACTCCTCATTTTTTTGTCTTGAATGTAACCTTTCAAAAAAGGCCCAAAATGATGGCTTTGTTTCTTCAATTTGTTTCCCTACATTAAAATGTATGTTTGTAATTGCATTGCATGCACGTAGTTTAAACTTTGCATTTAGTATGTCGCAACAGCGCAAACCAAAACAATTAACGATACCAGTACTGAATACATAAACATTTGAAAAAATAAATAGGTACGGTAATACCATTTCATCCTCAGCCTCTGAAGACAATTCTTCTTTAGCAGGTTCAAGAGGTTGCTGCACCAAACTTTCTTCATGGGTGTCCCAACTTTTTACAACTTCAAAATGGCTGATATCAGTGATGTGGCTGGCGTGTGGTTTTGTTTGACTAACCCCGAAAGAGTCTGATGGGGAACTAAAAATGAACTGATATGGTATAGATTCATCGAAGATTTCATCTTGCAGCATGGGGGGATTTTCTGAAATCACTGAGATGTTACGTTGTGAAGTATTTTGACAACATGAAAAGTTCGGTAACGTTGTCTAGTGGGTTATAGCAATGCAAAATGTTATAGTGAAGAGATTATGAGTTCGAACCTCAAAACAGTTTTGTTGTAAAGCACTTGAGAAAAGCACTATATGGATATTTTCCCGCTTGGTTGCCCTACTTTGGAAAAAATGCAGAAGGTTTAAACAAAAGTAGTTATTTCTGTGCCGCTCTTTAGCAGTATTTATCCTTTCCACCTTCTCCACAACCTTACATTACAACACCGTGGCATTATCACAATCTTATTCAATAGAAAAATACGGTAGCATGCAATACAAATAACAGGTTGTAAGCAGTTAATTTAGTTAAAGCCTAGCAATCACTTAGAGGAAAGACCAATTAATGTATCAACTGTAGAACTAAATACATAATTCAGCTTAAAAAACTAGTTAAACCAAATTATCCAATTACAAAATAAACAACTAGAGCTTGTTGATAATTGTACCGCACTAAATCGGGGTTACTAATACAAACAAAGGTGATGTTGCGTAGTTCCCAATTAGAGCTAAACAGTAAAAAGGCGGATCACAAACATGAAGTACGGTTGCTGCAGTTATAAACAACAAAAGTTAAGCTAAGTGAGAAAACAAGCGAATGAAAGTGCCAAAAGACAAAACTGGCTGTGGTGATGGTGTAAGCGAACGGCAAAATGATGGGGTTGGGCTGAGATAAATAACGATTGTGCATTTCCGTTTTTATGCAATTAATCACAAAAACGCAACGGTAGTCTTATTGATCGGCCTCTTTTCGTAGCACCTCTAGGCCGATTTATTTTCGGTGACGTCGAAACAGTTGTTATCGCATAACCGACAAAGATTTTCCCAAGATCAGACAATAAAAACATGAAAAAAAGCTATGTAGAACCAAGATTAGCAGCTTACAAGAATAAATAATCCTCATAGCCAGATTATCTAAAATATGAAACAAACCGCATAAAAAATTATTTTGGGATAAATTAAGAACTCATATCGTGAACCTATATCCTGGATTTTAAACCCAGGCTATAGGTAACACCGTTAGTCAAATATTTTTATGTAAGAGTTAGCACATATTTTTCTGTCTCTTATTAATATTCCTATTGACAGATGCCAATTACACAACCAGCAACCAACTGGCTATTAAATCCACTACAACAAAGCTTGAATCATACAGATCCCAGAGGTAATCGGAGTCTAAATTTTTTGACTCCAAATCCACTCTTGCTCCAAAAATTTTGACTCGCACTCCTGCTCCTGTTTCAGCGTAAACATTAAACTCTGACTCCTGTTTATGATGATTGGCTGGTTAGGTACAGTACAAAACAAGTACTTCTCAACTTTTAACTAAAAAGTCAGAGTATGCAATAAGTACTTTCTTGCTTTGGCTATGAACAATATAATTTTCTAATTTATTTGCCAAATTTGTAAAAAAATTGCTGAACTAATTCGAACATCTCTACTCAAAATGTTTCACTCTATTAAGCTTGCTTACTTCAACTGAATGTGCTTGCTTTGCTTTGCTCGCTTCAACTAGATTCAAATTCATAGAATCAATAAAAGCTACAGGGGAATGACAATATTGTAGCTTTGATTATTGTTATTCTTACCTAGTAGCTAACTAATGCTGAAATAAAGTGCAATCAAATCTGAAAAACTACAAAATGAAACTTCATGTTTCGGCCAAATCATAAACCATAAGACTATTTTCACAGCATAAAGCAGAGCAAATGAAATTGGCTTAGAATAAAATGATACTGGTATTTGGTAACAATAGATTAATTTTCAATACTAAGAACTGAAAACTTAAAAATTCCCGCACGACAAATGCCATATTTTACTTAAAATAACAGGCTACAATAAATTAGCTGTTTCATGTCAAATCATTGCACAACAAAATACCAAAGGTGCTTTTTTGACAACAGATTACTGGGTTTAAAATATTGCTAAACACTATTAGCCTAATTCAGTTTTAAGATGCTAGAAGATTATACGCTCACTATTGGATTCAGTCGTTTTTCTACCATCAAAAATTTCCATTTCTTTGTAAAAATATTGTTGCAAGAGCATTTGTTTTTGTCAGTTACCAACAAAGTAATAAAAAAGTAATATTAGATCACTGCTCTGCCAAACAACTGAAAATCCAAAATGCTCAATCACATGAACAACTGAACCATACAACACAATCCACAACACTTAGAATAACCAATGATAATGAGCTAATACAACAAAATACTGAAGCAGTAAAAAAATTATTGGTTACTTCAATAAAATGCTAAAGCAGCTTTTTTGAAAACATTGGTGGTGTAGGAAATAAGTTCCTTTGAGCAAGAGCGTGCTGACTGAACCCCAATTGCTGAAAAACTATGGCAATCACAAGGAAGAAAGGACAACAGTAATATTTTATTGCATCAATTTACGCAGTTGTGGCAACAATGGAATTACGCCCGTCCAACACGAAATCCAAAGAAGAAATAGCAGTGGCAGACAACCAGAACACGTCCGTCCGCCACGGCGATCGACGAAGAAAGAGAGCACAAAATCTCCGACCACATCGTCAGTCACAAAATACTGTACACGCCACCATGAATTAGATCGCTGCACACGTCTATGTAACTAGGACACTGCACACGTCACATAAACGAAAACAATGGATAAACAATCTAATGGCGGGAAAGCCAAGCCGATCAACGAGCTATCATGAGAAGACAAAAACATAAACATATCTAGCCCTAATAAAAAAGAAAAATAAATGTATGTGATTTTAGGCACAAGCAACAATACACCAGTTCTTGGAAACCTGATAACCGTAGTTTGACTTGCCCTTACAAATGAAAATCACACATTGCCTAGCCCTTTATGCAGTTATAAATCTATGGTTAGTTAACTACCTGAACTTAGGGCTGTAGCCGACATATCATAGAAACAAGTAAGATAATTGATAAACGAGATTATGGTATTACTGCATCAAAACTGTCAAAACAGCTTTCACCTTGTCTCTGGCTCTCTTTCTATGCTTAACAAACTTTAATTAGAAATATCACTATTGCATGCTAAATTGCTAATCGCTGATTAACAGTGCCTACACTACAGACGACTGCTTAGTGCCTACTACCTAGACTACTTAAAAATTCTAATGATACTGTCACGAATAAGTAAATTTGCGCTGAAAGAATAGTTTTTATATATGTATAGTTGTTGTAATCTGTTGTTTTATTTTGCAGTGATCGTTTTACTTGTAAATCTGAATTGTCTGAAACACAAAACTTGCTAAGCTATTTTCGAAAAAATACCTTTTTTCTTTCGTATTTATCAATAGATTTGTAATTCACACGCCTTTTCTGACGTCACAATGGTTGACCACCTGACCAAGTTACAGAGTACTCTAGTGATTCTTGTTTCTTCTCAAAAATTTTTCTTTTTTTAATTATTACCGATTAGGTAATTTATTAACGGTGTTTTTCCTGTGTCAGGTGATGTTCTAGCAATTTCTAAATTATTTTCCAGTCATATACATAAGATGGCGAAATTTTTTTTATTCATTCAGAGAGTGTAGTTCAGCAGAGATAGTATAGTGTAGTAAAAAGGTGTTGTTCTGTGGTGATTGTTGTTATAGGAAACAAGCGATTATTTAGGTGGTTTTAGTTTTGATTAGTCTGATATTTAAATAGTAAAGTGCTTTAGTTTTTGTATTTGACAAGCAAAGGAATTCGAAGTTTTAAAGTGATCTGTGAAAATATTTGTTCTGTTCTTGATCGAGAAGTGCGTGAGTTAAAGCATCTTAGTGGAAGCCAATCTTTTCCTAACTATTAAGTTGCAACCAGAGTTAATTATTCGATCGATACTATACGTCGCCTCAATTTTAAGAAGTAAATTAAAATTGAAATAGAATCAAAAAAATTTCTATTGAAACGCGACGGATACGCTTATGTAATGTTTTCAAATGCCACTTGAAAAACTAAAAGCTCTTACTGTGCCCTTACCACACCGCTTTTTCAAAAATTAAAGATAGATTTAATTTTGAAATTGCTAAGACCATGTTCATGTTATTTAAAAATCTTGACCCAAATATAAATCAAAATTAAGTTCTTTCTAAAAATACTTATTCATATAATACCAGACATTCGGCAAGCAGCAATTATTTTTTAGTAAGAAAATGAACTGAAATGGGTAAAAAGTCATTGCCCTTCATTGGCCCAAAAATCTGGAAAAACGTTCCTCAAGAATTGAAACCTTACACTTTGAATACATTTAAAAGAAAATTAAAACTTCATATGATTGAAAAATATTTATTTGGGTAGATAAATAACCACAATCAGTATCTGGCAGTTTTCGCAATATTGTCAATATCGAATTGTTACGCTGTCTCTTGTACTGTACAAATGTTGCAAATAGAATGTTAATTTTCACCATCCCTGTTTGTATATAGTTTTCTTGAATAGACCTAGACAATAAAAATATTGTCTAGGTCTATTCAATATGTAATAACAATTAATGTCCTTGAAGTCCAACTCCACATCCTCGTAGTAAGGACTGGGAAACGCTGGGAAAACTTTCCAGTAGGCTAACGGAGCTCTGGCACTAGCAATGGCCTGTGCTAGACAAATCATGGCTCAACATACCTCATGAAAAATGACAAAGAAAGAATATGACAAGAAAAGCGTAAATGGAACTAAAGCCAATTCCTTGGAAGGTTCCTCGCTCGGTCAGTTACCAATGGGACGACAGGTTGGATCTGACCGTCAAACTGCTACTGTTACACAAACACAAACATCACAACAACGGAAAACAAGGAAAAAGAAGTTGAGAAAAAGATGGAAAAAGAAAACATTGATAATTGGAACTTGGAACGTAAGAACGCTTCATCAAAAAGGAAAATTAGACAACGTTGTGCAAGAAATAAACAGAATGAAAATCAGCATCCTTGGTTTGGCAGAAATGAGATGGAAAGACAGTGGAAAACAAAGAAAAACGGCTACACCATAATTTATTCAGGAAACGAAAATCATTTCAATGGTGTAGGAATAATAATTCATCCCAAAATTAGTGAAAATTTGTCTGGATTCTGGGCAATTTCTGATCGTGTTCTTCTAGTGAAGTTGAAAAATTTGCAGCATGACTTTAGTCTAATACAAGTGTATGCCCTCACAATTATTGCATCTGACGCAGATATGGCAAATTTTTATGACGACGTTGAAGTAGCTTTGAAAAAATGCAAACATAATGAAATCCCAATCATCATGGGTGACTTCAATGCAAAAGTTGGTAATAATACTCTTGGAAAAACAATTGGCAACAACGGATTAGGAACTAAGAATGAAAGAGTAATCACTTTGGTGGAATGGTGTCACGAACAAAACCTCTGCATCACCAACACCTGGTTCAAGAAATCAGAGGAAAAGCTTTGGACTTGGAAAAGCCCTGATGATCAAACTAGAAATCAAATTGATTACATCTTAGTACCCCAAAAATTCAGGAATACCATCACAGATGTTTCTGCTATAAGTACTGCAGACTGTGATAGTGATCACAATCCTCTGGTGGCCAAATTTAGATTCCGATTACAAAAGATTAAAAGACCAGAAAAGAAACCACGTATTGATTGGAAATCTTGGGAAGAACCAAATCTTAAAAGGGCATATCAACAAACATTTTTGAATGAAATAGCTAGTTCAAATGCTGACAATGATGAACGACATACCACTGCAGAAGAAGATTTAAACAAAATAAAACAATCTCTAATCAAAGCAAACGAAGTTTTACCGGTTATTAAAAATCAAAAACTCAAAAGTTGGATAAATCCTGAAATCTTGAAAATGATGAAAGAAAGAAGGTAACAAAAGAACAAAAACAATTTGAAATACAAACGTTTCAATAAGAAAATAAAGCAGGCTTGCAATGAAGCTAATGAAAAGCACCTTAATGAGGAATGCGCTGTTATAGAAAGGTTTTATAATTTAACACCAAAAGAAGCACATCAAAAGATAAAAACAAAAACAAGAAAATTAAAATTAGCTTCCATATCTGGATGTTTGAAATCAAAATCAGGTGAAATACTCTTGGAAGAAGATGAAATTTTGGAGAGATGGAAAGAATATATTGAAGAGTCGTATGGAGACCCAAAAAGGACCACAAAACCATTTGAATTTGTTGCACCACTATCAGGCCCAGATATTATGAAAAGCGAGATCGAATTTGCTTTAAGAAAAACAAAATTAAACAAAGCTATGGGTCCAGACGAGATCAACACTGAAATGATCAAAACATTAGAAGACATTGGAATTGACACTTTACATAAACTTTTTAACAAAATGAATGAAACTGGAGAAATTCCATCTGATATGGCTAAATCTATCTTCATCACATTACCAAAGAAACCAGGTACAAAAATTTGTGAAGAACATGGAACAATTAGCTTGATGTCCCATACTGTTTAACTACTTCTTAGAGTCATCATGCACAGAATTCGAAACAAATCGCATCCAGAAATCAATGAATGTCAATACGGTTTTATGCCGGACAAAGGGACATGGAATGCCGTCTTCACCCTGAAAAACCTTGGACAAAGAGCTATTGAAATGAAAAAAGACTTGTTTTTGTGTTTTATCGATTACAAAAAAGCATTTGACAAGGTCAAACATAAGGAAATGATTTGCATGCTTGATCAAATTGGAATTGATGATAAAGACCTCCAAATAATTCAAAATTTATATTATGAACAAACGGCAGCCGTTAAAATTAATGATAAAGTTGGTGATTTCACTCCTATTCAGAGAGGGATTAGACAAGGATGTGTGCTCTCGCCTGATCTTTTTTCGTTGTACAGTGAAATAATTTTAAGACACATTGAAGGGGAAGATGACATCAAGATCGGAGGACATAACATAAACCACTTGAGATATGCCGACGACACTGTCTTGTTGGCAGATTCAGAAGAAAAATTACAAAACTTGATACAAATTGTCGACAGAAAAAGTATGATATATGGAATGGAATTAAATGCTAAGAAAACCGAAACAATGGTTGTAACAAAGAAACAAGAAACCAACATTCCAACTTGCAATCTAACTGTGAATGGACTATTTCTTCGACAAGTTAACAAATTTAAATATCTTGGTACCATGATAAATTGGGATGCAAGAGACGAAATTGACCTAAACACAAGAACTGCCCAAGCAAAAGCCAGCTTTCAACAAATGAAAACAGTCCTCTGTAACAAAAACATCTCCTTCAAGACAAGATATCGTGTATTAAAGTGCTACATATATCCAATTTTTCACTACAACTGCGAAAGCTGGGATATTTCAAATAGAATGGCTAGTAAAATCAACAGTTTTGAAATGTGGTGCTTCCGAAGAATGCAACGAATTTTGTGGATGGCTAGAAAAACCAATGAAGCTGTTTTACATCAAGTAAATCAAAACAAATCTTTACTGAAAAACATCAAAATCAGACAATACAAATTTCTTGGACATATCAATCGAAAACTGAAACTAGAATATCTCTCTCTCACCGGTAAAATAATTGGAAAACGTGCTCCTGGCAAACAAAGACAAACATATCTGACCCAATTCAATAAAAACACTCAAACCATTATCCATAGTTCTTACGAAAGAGATCAATGGGCAACATTTACTCATGAGGCCGTCAATGCCGGGTTCAGGCAAGGCAATTAAAGAAGAAGAATAACAATTATAGATAATAATGCTATCTCTGCTAATTTTTGTGTATTTCTAGTGTTTTGTTTTTGCTTCATTGATCATTATCAATGTTAAATATTGCATAATTGTCGGTGGCGATAGACCTAGTAGACCGTATGGTCATCTCTATCGTCTGCTTGTGCTACAGCTATATTATGCTTCACGTAACATTAGGATGTGCACAAAATAATAGCTAAACTTAGCGGTCAATTCTATTTGATTTAATCCAACAGTAAGCTGTTGCCAACTAGCTTCAAACGTTCAAAGTTAGTTTGAGTCTGCCTGAATGCACTGCCTAAATATACAACAGAGGATGATACGTAACCCAACTCCGGCTCCTGGTCCGGTTTTTATAATGCTGATTTAGCAAAAGCTAGTTTGGATAACTGGCAACCGTGCGTAAACCATAAATCCTTGCGGCTGCTTCTAGTTTGCCTAAATATTAGCAAATGAATGGATTCGTTTATTAATAAACTGAGATGAACAGAAGCAAATTTAAAACTTAACCCAGTGAATAAGCTGAACTGACTTGAATCAAAAAGAACCGAATTGAATCCAAAAAATGAATTGAATTGCATTGAATTACACAAAAGCAAAGTCAAATAATTTAAACAATTTCAAAACATGCTTAAAGCAAAATCAGAAACTGAAAATGTGCCCTAATTAACTAAGCTGCGCAAACAAAGAAATTAACCAAAAGCGCTGAAAAGATAAAGTGACGTAAGACAACTTAGTTCACAAAAACTGTTAACACAAAATACGGGTTCGAAACCGCTACACTATTGCTACTCCAGTTCCTGGTCCGGCTCAAAATACCAAACTCCGGGTCCGACTCCGCTCCTGCTCCGGTTGTTAATCACCTCTGACAGATTCTACGCTTATTCATTGCGTTAATTCAATTGCCTAACTTAATCATCTTAACAACTTTACAATTTTGTTTTTTACCTGGAGTGTTCGTCATCTTATATTGATAACGAGATCGGATTTACTTGCCTGGTTTCACTAAGGGCTTTATTCACAAATCAACTGATCTTACTTTGATCGAAACTTGGGTTTCGTATTCACCAACTAAAATCAAACTAAAATCAGTTGATTCTCGGTTTGATTTTGATCGCCGAATCAAACAGTAGCCAAGATGCAAATTTGCTCAGTGATGCATGAAAGCCAACTATTTTTAAAAAATCGCACAGGGAGTTTTATTTGAAAAGTTGTGGTTGAAATATAGTCCAGTCGGACATATGGTTTATAAACGCATACAAGGTGTTTTCGCAGGTATTGGTTTGGTGAATAGATTTTCATTGCTACAAGAGCTGTGGTGGCTTTAAATTACTAGAGTAGGCAGGGTGGGCAAGGCAAGCGATGTAGAAAAGGTGGGCAAGGTAGGCTATTTAGAGACAGCCGAAAGCAGTAGGGTAAATAAATTCAGCAGCTTTGAAAATTTTTTGAAAGAGATGACTGTGGCAGAAGGTGAGTAGGGGAAAGCGGGGCAACGAGGGACACGGGACAGACAGTTTAAGTTGTGTTAGTACAGTATAAATAGATATTTTACGACATAGTGGGCTATTGAAAGCAATAATAGTTGTTTGTAAAAATCTCTAAACCCAGTTTTCATTTATCGGACAGTGTTTTTTTGTGGGCATCATACTGATTACAGAAGTTAGGCTTAGTTAAAGTTATTCATTTTACTTGGCCTACCCAAAAAAAATTGTAGTTTAATCAAATTTTGAGCTCCCAAGAAGTCGGTCATTGACTCCTCATAGAGCGATCACACTCCTCGCGGCATATTTAGTGTTGACATCAGTAACGTTTTTTACGTCTAATAAATCATGCGCTAACGCACTTGCTTTTGTTTATGCTCTAGCTCTTATTGTAGTATTAAACATTAAATTGTTGGAGAATGTTGCCGAATATTTGCTTCTGTAGCAACCTCAATTACTACAAACCACAAACAGAAAGTCACCCACAGCAGTGTTAAGTTATAAACCGAACGGAATTTGTAGTAGTAGCAATCATGATAGAAGTGAGTAGACGCCGTATGGAATGCACTCATTTTATCCTAAAATGCAGTCGGATGCCTGCCGTTGCGCTACACTACAATAAAATAATCACCGATTATTTTATATTTAAGTTTTGTTTTGGCAGTTTGATAGGACATCGGCATCATTATCTACAACTTTGTAAAAAAAACGAGTAACATTCATAGTTGAAACTTTCACCTAAGCCCCTGAAATAAATTTTTTGTTGAAAAAATTGATGCTAACAGAGTTGAACTTTTTACATCACAAACAGTTGCTTGATGTACTAAAACCACGTGCATTAACAATTTCATTGGATGATATTAACATATATCAACATCTCTTTAACAATTTTATGTGATGCATAGTAATAATATTATTGCAGCAACTCAAAACCTTTTTTCTAAAAAAAAATTGTTTTCATATAATTCAATCAATCAATTTTATTTTATTTTTGTCAAAATCAGCATACATAGAAATAAATTTGACAGCAGTGGACAAAAAAAGGAGACGATGGCAAAACGATATACGTAAATACATGCACATGAAAAGAATTTAGATTGAATGTGAAGATAATGGCATGGTCATCGCACCTGAAAGATACCAGACAAATAAAAAACACACACGAAGAAAACCATATACAAAGTGTCGCTAGATACAATAAAAATAAAAAACTGTCAAGTTGTAACCCTAACAGGGGAGGCTATCAGGTGCTACACCTTGCCCAAGGGTGACCTGGGAGCAACGACAGCTCCTTTACGCCTCAAGGCACATAAACCTTGTCGCCGGTTGTAGTTTTAAGTCATACACCTAGGACTAGATTAAACACATAGCTATTATTAAAAAGAAGTTACTGTGAGTTAGTAGTACCGTGATGGTATTCCCAGCTGCATTGTTTGCGTAAAATTTAATCAACTCAATTAATAATCAATTTGATGCAGAGTGACCTTAACAGACAAAAATAACTTATCCTTCTAATGTGATATGCAATGATGAAGTTTCAGTAGTTCAATGGTCTTTATGAATTGATCGTTCATGGTTGACTGTTCTCACTTTACTGTCACAACCTTCAGAGGATCCATCTAAAAACAGAAAAAAGAACACAGAAACTATAGCACTATAAAAGACTATATCATAAGCAGTCACATTTCCTAGATGTGAATTTTAAGTGGATTAAATATTCATGAAGTGATAAAGAACTACCTTGATTGGTTGATAAAAGATTTCAAAGTTTTATTTCTCTTAATGCTGGAGGAAGCTTATTCCATTGCACAGGACCTTTGTATTTGAATGACTGCTGGGTTAGTTTAATTCTGCAAAATTTAGGAAATATCTTAGCTTTCGACCGTGACCTACCAGCATTGCAGTTTCGATAGTTGTGCTGAATAAAGTCATTAAATGCATGTGGTAGCATGTTATTAAAATATTTGTGCATAAATTTAACTATCTCTAATTGAGCAGTTTGTTCTATTCTCATAATGTTATGCTTTTTCATAACTGCTCTAATGTCATCTTCTTTTTTGCAATAAATGCTAATTGAATGACTTTATTTGTTGTGTTTTGGACTAAACAACAAAAAAGTTATGACACCAGCCACCAGCATATATATATTATTATATAATGCATTAATCTGCATCAATCTGTCTAAAAAGTGTATATATAATGTAAGTATATTGCTTAATTTAACATGATTGTCAATCCTTAATAAGCCACAAATGATATTGAAGTGTCGCATAAGGACTGGGTAACAAAGCTGCTTAAAGTTTTTTACAAAAAGTAATAGTAATTTAAACACACCTTGCCAATAATCTTGGAAAAAGTTGTAAGCAGTATGACAGCAATTAACGTAAGCAGATGTGGACAAGTATGTAGATAAATCTTAAAATATTTTGTGAACTGTTTTTCATGCCAAACGTACATGTTTCAGTGTTACCACTAGTTTGTTGTTAATTTGTTTTTCATATTTCTTCTTAGAAGCACCTGTTGTGTATCTTTTGCAGAGTAATGCTTTGCACACACATGGTGAAATGCATTTACCTGCAAACTTGTTCTTTTGTCATTACTTTAAAAATAAAACAAAGTCTTTTACCTTGATTGAGAAAGATGCCATTTCTTTAGCACTTAAAAATGTAGGCCTACAACATTATACAAATGTAGAAAGTATTGTTAAGCCATCCACAGTTTCTCTCTATATATACAGACTGTGAGCCATCTTACAAAATTGACAACAACCTGAAATAAACAAATTTAAAGAATTTTTCAAAACATGATATCATTGTTGTTGAAATACATTAATAACATTTAAGTTGCTAAAGCAGCTATATGTAAGTTGCTAAAGCAGCACTATATAGCCAGTATAGCAGTACTTGTGACATTACTTAAGTGGGTTAAAACAAAAATGAAGTGTATGATAGTGCCAAGTGCAGTCTTTTACTCACATCCAACAGTCAATGTGAAGTGCTCAAAATTGTTTGAGATTGAAATCACATTGTGGACAAACAAAAGTTCCTTTGTTAGGTGTCAAATGGACAGACTGTTCTTTTCCTAGTATCACTGTCAACAGCTGTAAAAATCACTGAGCTCAGACTTTTTTTTTGCATTTATTTTTTTGTTGTTGTGTTTAGCCTTAGGCCTAATTGCTTAGCCTGCTGGTAGCTAGTTAATCTTAATAAAACTACTACTTAAAAGGCTACATAAACTATACATTAATATCTAACGCTGTCTAGCCTAATCCTAAACAATTAATATTGTATAAAACTGTATAAAAAGTAAACTGTTTGTCTTTATGTATAAGAAATTGGTTTATATTTGTACAACACAATTTTAGCTTTAAATGAATTTTGAAGGATTAGGTTATATACATTGGTAGTACCTTTTGTTAATTTACTAACAATTAGTAAAAGCAATCAATTTAGTAAAGCTCTACTTACACTTATCCAAATCTACACATTAGCCTACTTTAGCCGGAAAGCCTGAAGTACCGCTAGCACAAGCTAGAATGCGAACGCTTGAAGAAAATAATCCTATATTGCTAGGATAAGAAGCCAAAATAGTAAAAAAATTAAATTCCTAAAATTTCCTACTAACCAAAGCCACCTAGAACATATTTTCTAGGTGACCTTGTACTAACCCATAGCTGTTAGCTGTTTGATTCTAGTTTGATTTACCTACAACAGCGAATCAAATTTTCCGCTAAAATCGGTTGATTTGATTTTTGTTTGATTTCGAATCAGCCTTGATCGTGCTTGGTGAATATGAACGATTGGTTGATTTAAGTTTGATTCTCGATTTGATTTGATTTTGATTCTCGATTTGATTTGATTTTACTTTGATTCGACTTGGTGAATAAGGCCCTAAGACACTAACCTAGCAGAAAACTATTTTGCGCTTATTGGTGCTCTTTTTTTTGTTCTTTCTTATCAAATTTTATCAAGTGGACAAAGGCGAATTTTTTTGCCTTAGTCAGTTTTATTGTTATTTGACGAGGATTTCGATAGTGAGAATTGAAAAAGGCGGTTTTGCAGCATTTAAGGCAAAAATCAATTTTATTGTTTTTGATGGTTCTAAAAAGGCAACCATTTCCCAATCGAGCAACAACTTTTTCCAGATCAAGCAACGGCTTCCCGATCAGGAAACGATTTCCCATCAAAATTGTGATTTGTTTAGTAAAACTGCCAATACATAGATTTGTTTAAAAGTGGAAATTTGTTCCAGGTATTTACTCCACGAAAACTAAAAGAAGGTTGCCCATATTTAGTGTCCACTCTTTTTAAAAAGTAATTTTTATTTGTAATTGATCTAGTTGAATGAACATGCTCGTGTGGTGCAGTTCTGAAGTAGGAATTAAAATTTTCCTGAAGTTTGTCATGATGAAACGAGAGCATGAATTTTGCCATTTCTAATTCAAAAGAATTTTTAAATCGTAAGATATTTAAAGATTTATACAAAGTGTTCATTGGAATACAATCTGTAAGATTTTTGAAATCCATAATCCGAATGATTCTCTTTTGGACTATTTGGACTTCCTGTAATTGATTGTTTGCAGCAGTACCCCATGCCAGAATTCTATATTTAAGATGTGAGTAGAAAAAGCTATAAATTTAACTAACTTTTTTTTTGTTTACATATTATCTCATTTTGGATAGGATTCTAGCTGCATTAATAATTTAGTTAACCTCAGTACTGTAAAACGGGATAGCTTTGTTTTTCAGGGTAACTTTGTTCGCACCCGGTAACTTTGTTCATATGTTTTTTAGCATCAAAACTAGGCTTATAAATAACTTAGCAAACTTCAAAATATCCAAAGAGTTTGGACTCAGCAATTTGTGGATAAAAAATCAAGAGTTTTTTAAGATTTGTAATGAATGTAATAAATTTGTAAAGAAATCGGTGATTAAATCCGCTGTATAGTCTAAATCTGCACTAAGAAATTTTGTTAAAATTAGGATAAAAAAGTGCCGGTTCCAAACTCTTTGGCATCGCCATAGGCTGTTAGATAATTACATTATTTTTAATACCGCTATGATTTCTTTTTTCGAGAAGTTATTTACTACGATTGCTTTATAGTACGCTCAACATTTTACATGAAATTAAAATGGTTCGAAATTATAAAAAAAAGCTCGGCAGTAGGAACTATAGGACAGGTTACCCGGAACAATCTTTACAATCTGCAATTACTGAAGTTCAGCAAAAAAATGTATCTATCAGAAAGGCCTCAAAAAAGTATAAAGTACCATTCGAAACATTGCAATAAAAATTCAAAGGATTGCACCCGAAAACGGTGGGTTGTCCACCACAACTTTTTGATGAATGCACAAAGCTCATCCTGGATGCTGTGAAACATCTAACTGATTGGAAGGTACCACTTACGCTAGCGGACATATCTTCCCTGGTTAAAAGATACTTAGATTTACGACGTGTTATCGATAAAAGATTTACAAACAATTTTCCTGGCCAAGATTGACTGAACAGCTTCATCAAGAATAACAACTTGACTAGACGTCTCGCAGATAATGTGAAAAGCAGTCTTGCTACAGTACCGACTGACACAATAAACAAATATTTTGACAATTTAGAATTGTCCATAGCAAACATACGACCAGAAAACGTATTCAACTACGACGAAACCTATATTACCGATAATCCTGGATCGATAAAAGTTATAGTTTATCGTCGATTGCGAAGAATTCAACGTAAAGTGGAGCATTCTAAGCAATCTATCAGTGCAATGTTTTGCGGCAAGGCTCTGGGAACATACATGCCACCAATTGTTGTTTACTAAGCTCAATTCTTATACAGAAATTGGACTTTGGGGGGGGGGGGGGCAAGTGGAACGGAATATGACCTCACTAGAAGTGGATGGTTTGATTCCAGAACTTTTGAAACCTGGTTTGTTGAAGTGTTTCCACAAAATATCCCGGCTTCAAAGAATGATCCAATATTTGTCATTGGTGATAACCTGTCATCTCATTTTTCCACATATCTTATCCAAGAATGTATAAAAAACAACATCATTTTTGTGACGATGCCACCAAACTCGACGCATTTGTGTCAACCTTTGGATGTAGCTGCTTTTGGCTCGCTCAAGCGATCCTGGCGTAAAATTTTAGATCATTGGAGAAAAGAATCACGATCCAAGAGATTTATCCCAAAATCGCAATTTTCCGCCTCACTGGAACGACTTGCTGATACCCTTTCATCATCAAGTTTAAGGTCTGGATTTCGTGCCTGTGGTCTATTTCTTTCAGATCGGAATGAAGTTCTGAAGAAAATGCCGTCAATCAACCGCGATCCACGTGGGGAAGGGACATCTTCAGCAATGAGTGCATTGATTCTGCATCATCTACAGGTGCGTTGCAGCTTAAATCAAAGGCAGGCCCAAACAAATTACAAACGAGGAAGTATAGTTGAGTCAGGGTGTCTAATCTTGCCAGAATCGTTAGCGTCTATTGGCAATGCTTCGTCTCAAAATCATGCTACAAATTCAACAACAGTTGGCAATTTCGATTCTGAGGATGAAGAGCAATGGATTTGCAGCAGCTGCAACAAAGTCTGGAAAAAGATGGGAGATGATAGATGGATTGTTCGTGATCACTGTAACAAGCAATATCATTTTTAGTGTTCGGATCTTGATTAAGCAACCACTAATTACTAAACCTTAAACATTGAAGGCATGGACTTCCGATGTTCTAAGTGTTAGAAAAACGTAGGTCATTGTGAAATTTTACTTCGAGCTACTGGTAATGAACATTGATAGGGTACACTAAGTGATTTGCCAGCTGTATATTTTTTAGTGATGCTTTCAAAATTTTTGTTTGTGTGTTTTTTGCACCGTTATGGATATTTGTTGAGTGGCTTGAATTTTTTATGATTAAAATCGCTCCCAAATTGTTGCTTTTCATTGTCAAGCTTATCACGATGCAGAGTCGATGATGTAATGTAAAGCTTACTCACAAAGTCTTGTTGTTGCTGTTAGTATTACACGTGTCAACTACTGTTACACAACGGTAATATACCAACAGATGCAAATTATTTGGTTAGCTTCCTTCTCACAATAAGTCGATGAAAAGTATACAAGTAGATGGT
Organism: Trididemnum clinides; assembly: GCA_963675345.1. Lineage (NCBI taxonomy): Eukaryota > Metazoa > Chordata > Ascidiacea > Aplousobranchia > Didemnidae > Trididemnum > Trididemnum clinides. The sequence goes on along the minus strand of OY776284.1, from coordinate 49,685,610 downwards.
AGTACCAAAACGGGTAGACAGCTTGGCTCAGCCACCTGTCAGTCTTATAGGCTATAAATGAAGGCATCCCATTAAGTGTCTTGCACAAGGACATAACAGATGAGCTCGCCGGCTTGTTCTTTACATCTTGCTTTTGCACTGACCACTAAGCAGAAAATCTGTGAAAACCATTTTTTAAAGTCTTTTGGTATGAATCGATTAGATAAATAAGCTCCCAAGTTTACCAACGATAAAGTGAAAGCACTAACCGACTATTAAACGCTTATACTTAATCATTTTTGTTTAGTTTTTGGAAATGATTCATGCGTTCATTCTTAATTGTTTATTTCTTCTTATTATTTGCATTTATTTTTGGTATTTCCATTCTCTAAAAAAAGTAAAGAAAAATTGGTGTGTAATCTACCTGTGACAATTTTGATTGAATACTTGCCCCCACAAATTTTTGACATAATTTTTAACTGCAAATTTTGAACAAAGTTGCTCCCTGTTAAGATAATTTTGGTTAATAGCTCGGTGTGAGTGGTTCATCAATAAGGTTAAAATGATTGAAGAAAGTTGCCCCGATCCAGGGGTAACTTTGTTAAAGTATTGTATGGAAAAATGTCCCACTGTACGTCTAGAGTCTAGACATTCACATTCAAATGGTGCTTATAAATAAAATGAACTTAAAGTGTAATGTTCACTGCAAAAACAGGATTTTACGTGTTTGTGAGAAGAAATTAGAACGCCTAAATCTCTGAAATTGATCAAAGTTTCCCCGTTTAACGGTACTTGTGATGTCATGCAAGGTTTTCAAAACAGTGTAAAAATAATCCATTACTAAAGAATTTTTCAGTGAAAAGTGCGGGAGAAAATTGGAAAAGAAATTTGGTTTCAAAATTAACTGATTAAAGGAAATAAGAAGATTATTTGTATAACAGTGTAGGAAATAAGTTCCTTTGAGCAATAACGTGCTGACTGAACCCCAAGTGCTGGGAACTATCAGTCACAAGGAGGAAGGCATGACAGTAAAACTTTATTCCATCAATTTACGCGGTTGTGGTAACAATCGAATTACGTCCGTCCGTCACGAGATCCCACGATGAAAGAGAGCACAATATCTCCGACCACATGGTTGCTGTCAACCTAATTGAAATTAGGCTAGGGGAAAGATGGCAGCCCATTTCGAACCAGTCTTGAGTGACTGGTAGCCCCACCACCAACAAGGCGGACTGCCACTGGTGAGTACCCAAGAGTCGTCTGACATGCTGGGTTAGCAACTTCACAATTGTAACCCGTGAAGTACGGGAGGGCCACCTGTCTGCCACATAAAGGTGGAGGCGTCCCGTTAAGTGCCTTGCCCAAGGACACAACAAGCAAGCTTGCCGGCTTGTTCTCCACACTATCTCTTTTATATGCTGAGCGCCAAGCAGGGAGATGGTCGGTAACAAATGGTCGGCAACAAAATCTGCACGTGACACCGCGAATTAGGTCGCTGCACACGTCTATGTAAACAGGACACTGCACACGTCACATTAACAAAAAATAACGGATAAACAACCTAATGGCGGGAAAGGCAAGCCGATCACCGAGCTACCAAGAGAAGACAAAAATAAACATTATCTAGCCCTAATAAAAAAATTAAAATATGTGTGTGTGATTTTAGAGGCATACAATAATAATAAACAATAGGCGTTGCAATATCACGGCTAGATTGCCGGAAAGCCATGCAGGCTAGATTCCTGGCGTGAGGTTACATCGCCAGGCGTGCGGATTATAGGAGCACAATATACTTGAAACGGAGATAGACGAGCGGCGACAAACCTGACCCTAGATACTTGGTCAGTTAAGGTTACTTCATCAGCAAAATCATAGGGTAAAGCAGCAAAGGTGCGCAAGCTGGGCGTCAAATTGGGGATGCACGAAGTTGCAAATTAGCAAACACAGCTGTTACAGTAAACAACAAGAATCACATACATCAGTGGGAGCAAGGTGCTAAGCAACTGAAAGCAAACTAATAAAAAATATAAAAAAGATGTTTGGCATGGCAGCTCGATAAGGTGCAAGGCATGACACGCTACAACAGTATAAGCACTTGGTAAGAGTAAAAGTTAGGCGGTGGCTATTTTTCCGTCGTTGGCAATTTGCCCTTGGAATCTATTTAGCCGTAATCATTCATGTGTGTTTATATATATACGGTAGCCATATTTGCTACCATTACACTAGTGACACCGTGGTGTCAAAAAAGCAGTGGCTATTTTGCCGTCAACAGCATTTTACCCTTAGAGGCTATTTTGCCATGAGTTATTTGTAATTGGTCAATCTCAATGACATATTGAACATGTGACTTTTGATTGTTTCTGGTTGGTCAATTTTAGTAACTAATTAAAAAATTTTCACCCCCAGTGTCCACTCCTCTTCCCTGTACACTTCCAGTGTATCCTACCCCATAGATTCACATACCAGGCCTCCCCCTCTAGTGTACACTGCTTTTCTATTAGTGCTCTGCCTCCTGAGATTCGAACCTGCAACCATAGCATTTCAAGACTGGAGTGCCTGAGTGCTATTCACATGCCACAGCATCACTGGCAGAATATCCTAGTAGCAAATATGGCAAAAAAACATATGTGAGTGATTACAGCAAAATAGTCTCCAAAGGTAAAATGCTGTCGATGGCAAAATAGCCATTTCCTAAGAACAACAACAACAATATGAGCATAAGCAGCAAGATTTAATAACAAGCAAGACCACAGCAGAAAATCAGCAATATGTTAATGAAGAAACACTGCAATGGTCAAATTTTTTTATGCGATTCTTGAAGGCAGCAAAATAGGAGGAAAAACAGGTAACTTGGTTAAATTTGTCAGGTTCTGTGCATGAAAAAGTGTTACTTGGAACTAGAATCAGCCTTAAGATTAGTTCAAGCGATGAAGCCAATTCTTTGGCAGATCTCTTTTCTTAATAGCTAGCTGCTAAGGAAAAATAACTGATGACATTTTCATAAGGTCAAATTAGTTTTATCAGTTGTAGAATATATGGGCCAAATATTTGTTAATCTTCAGTTTTTTTTGTAAAAGTGGCTACATTTAGTTGGGGAGGAGTTATGTGGTTTTGTGTGTCTTAAAATTTAGGCCAGGGGTCGCTAAACTACAACCTGCAAGCTGCATCTGGCCTACTAAACACCTTGCAAATGTGGTGTAATGTTATTGCACCACAATACATTTTAACAGCCTATTTTTTATAGATTACACAAATTGCACTGCATCCGGCTCTCCAGTGGCCAGGCAGTGGTGAATTCAGCTCACAGATCAAAAAGTTTGACCACCCCTGACTAAACCATGATTATTTTTCCGTTGGTCATTTATAATTGACGGACAATGTTACAAATGTGTTTCATGCGTAGCTTCTGATTGATCAATTTCAATGAGGACTTAAAAATTGTACCCCCAGTGTACATTTCCCCACACTGTACTCTCCTTTGCTGGTGCAAACTCTCCCATACATTCACACACTAGGCCTCCTTCAGTGTACACTGCCTTTGTCCAATTACCCTGCAATAAAGACTCAAATTTGTAACTATTGCATTTCAAGGCAAATTGCTCTGCAGCTGCATTTCAAGGCAGCATATGAATGGTGACAGTCAAATAACCTCCAAAGGTAAAATGCTGTCAATGGTAAAATAGCCACTTTCTAAAACTTAATACATACCACTAGAATATACTTATCGACTTATTAATTATTGGCATATACAAAAATTAGCTCTAAAAACCGAAAAAAAAGCCAGCTTGTTGTACTGTTGTATGAGTAAATGATAAAATTAGTAAGATATCCTGTCACAATGCTCCCTGACTTCTAGCTTAGAGCTTGTGTAGAACTCCATACTTTAAGCCCATGCTCTCCTGATGTTTTGACATGACATTTAAGTGAGTGAAGTAATTGTTGAAAAGTAGCAAATATCTTTAGAAACTTGAAACTTACTGAAATGTTTTGGCTTGTGGCAATCATGAAATCAGCATAGCACTAGGGTAATGAAATGTTTTTTTTCTTTATTTCAATAATCTAAATGAGAAAGTATGGTTAAAATGTCATCAGAAAATGTTTTTTAAATATCAGTAATTCACACAAGTCTGGTCAAAATGTGATATTACCATTCATGCTATTATGATTTTTCAATAAAAACCCATCATGGGTTGAATGAACCTGTCATGAATTGCCCCTAATTTATTGGTTACATAAATTTTTGTGTTGTCTACGGTATCCAAAATTTTAGGAAAAATTGCAAAATGAACCCTTCATTTTGTATCTTAGTTGTTCAGTGCAAACATATTTACCAAAAAAGGCTTAATTTGAGGACCATGTTGAAAAAAATTTGTGTGGTGTGGACATTGTGTTCTATTCCTTGGATACCCATGACGCCAGTGGAGGGGTGGTACCATGGTTTGCATCTGGCCTTAACCAATATTCATCAATGGTGCATATTGTTTTGCCATGGCTTCCCAGATAGTGCTGAATTATAGCTTGTTGTTTAGCAATTTTGTAATAGAAAACCAAATTAATTTGCAATCATCACATTGGTTTTTAATTCTAAATCAATTTAAAGAAACTTTTACTTTCTGGAATATATCATATATTGTTAAATGCATTTTTGGTAAAATATTTCTTTGCATCTATGAGCGCTAATTTTTGATTAGTAGGAATACTTTTAAAAATTTTGGTGACAATTCTGGTGGTGGATTAGAATTTTACATTTTTTGCTCTGCATGGAATTAATAAAACCTCCCAAATTTATCAATGGCTCTGCAGAAAGTGAGAAAACGTTTTTTTTTTCAAAATGTTTTTAGCAAGTATTGGCAGCACTCTCCCCTACATTGTGCCAGCAGAAGTAGTAACTAAGTATAAGATGAGTCTGAATGCAAAGATGTTTTAGTAAACCAACAAAAAGATTTGGCTGCGACCAAGGGCTAAAGTTTATATTTGTGAACTCTGTGCAGATCAGATTAAAACAACAGCTTGTGGTACATTCACAGTTTCAAGATTTATTGTGATAAGAAATTAGTTTGCAATACTATTACCGAAATGACTGAGTCATCATCATTGCCTGTTCTTGGTTATTGGAATATTCGTTGTTTAGCTGAACCCATTCGATTGATGTTACGACACGTGGGTGTGGATTTTATAGACAAACAATACCTTACTGGCCCTGCACCTGCATATGAACGTCCTGAGTGGAATAAAGATAAAATAAGTCTTGGTTTTGATTTTCCAAATGTTCCATATTGGATTGATGGTAGCTTAAAGTTAACTGAAAGTTGGGCAATATTAAAGCACATTGCTAGAATGAACAAGCAGTTTTATCCAAACAATGATGATGAAGAATTGAAGTGTGACATGTTGCAAGGCGTTTTGGAGCAGTTTCGTTATCGTTTCATAGACATGTGTTATTCCAAAAACAGTGAACAGTTTGCCATCTTGAAGCAAACGTTTCTTGACAGTCTTGACAACAGTTTAGATAAATTTGAAATCTTTATGAAAGACAATAAATGGCTGGTTGGAAATAGTCTTATGTACGTAGACTTTGTTTTTGCTGAGACCTTAAGTCAGATTTGTTTGTTTAAGCCAGATTTTTTGAAAAATCATCCTGTTCTTAACACTTATTTTGAAAAGTTTGAAAATCTCGGCCCTATAAAAAATTATCGCAATTCTGACTTATTTCATGTTCTTCCAATTAACAGTAAATATGCTTATTGGGGTGGGGGATTGAAACTATTATTGTAAGTTTTGTAAGAAAGATCTATAATCAAGTTATGGTATGTTCTTGTACTGTTGCCTAATTCAAGACAAGGTGGTGGGTAGAGTGCCAACAACAGCATTCCAACTTTTAATTCCAAAGTATCAGTTGAGAATTTTAATGGTTACGCTAAACACGCAGTCAAGGCATTGGTTGCTTGTTATAATGTTGTGCTTGAATCAGCTACCCATCCATCATTGCAAGTCCTGTCAAGCAAAATTGTCAAACGTTTCATTGGAAAAACAATTGTGTAATTAAATCAAGGAGGTTAGCAGTAGAGAGCACTAGAGCAACTGGTAGAAATTGCCGTTATCGGAAGAAATGACCCCAATCGGGGACATTAGTCACGTGTTAATGACGTCAATTCAGTATTGTTCCCCAATTGGGGCATTTTACATCATATCTTCACTGCTATCATTATTGGGATAGGTTGCGTTATGCATTTAAACCTTTCTCGATGAGCGGACGTGGGGAGGTGAATTTGTAGCCATGACAACAAAGATCAAAGCCGATAGAAACCGCAATCTTTTTTACTTTGAAACTAGAGTGTTGGACATTCTGTAACAGTAAAATCAACTTTTTTTGATTTTATAAGCAACCTAAATTATTTTTTAAATTTATTGTTAGAGTGTAATTTTTTTAATAAATTCTGGTTACCGCTGGCTGGTAAGTCAATCTAACATGAAAATTTGATGAAATAAGTTTCGAAGAAAGAAGAGCTCCGGAAAGTTTGCACAAGCATGTATTTGTGTCACAGACGCGAATAACAAATCTTGCTTGCTGATTATTATTAAAAAAAGTAAAAAAAAACTTAAATTACAGCTTGTCAACGACATGCAAGCACAAAATCTGTTACCATGCTCAAACGACAGGAAAAAGTACTTAATGAAAGTATTTGTTTGGATTGTGTAAACTATGCTAAAAAGTTGCGTTTAACTTCTAATAGGAGTTTCACTTTCATCGAAGGCAGACAAACGTTTTAATGCAAGCCCACTAGTTCTAAAGATAATACACTCAGTAAGTTAGACAAAGAAATTCCAGTTTTCGACATTGAAAGGCTAAGTTCAATAATTGATAGGGATATTGAAGAACTAGTAAAGAGAAGCGGTGCTGAGAGCTTAATTGTACTTCATCATTTAATCAGTCTGTACTTCATGATTAACCTGTCCAGTCCCAACGTAACTTGGGGTAAAGCTGAATAGGTTGCTCACTTTCCATCACCTCCTCGAGGCTTTTTGCAAAAAACTTTCCACCCGAGTTGCGCTGTTGAGGAAACTTGCGAGATCCGGATGGGATGCAGGTGCCAATACATTGCGCATCTCTGCTCTTTCCTTGGTCTACCTTACAGCTGAGTACTGCGCACCAGTTTGGTGTTGTAGTATGCATACTTGCCTCATTGACAGCATTCTCAATGATGCTTTGCACATTGTCGCTAGATAGTTGCATCCCACACTAACGGAGGACTTGCTTGTCCTCGCAGGCATCTAGCCAGCTGAGCTTCGCTGATTAGGAGCGACATTCTTTTTGGCGAATCATGCTATGCATGATCCCAACCATGTACTGCACATACAGTTCGTTGGGCAGCAGGATAGGCACCTGGGGAGACTTAGATCAAAGCGCCCATTTGTACCTGCTGCGTGGAAACTGTGAGGTAGTCTGTCTAAACTGGACATCCGCGTGAAGCAGTTTGCAGAACATAAATGGAACATGGACTACTTGCAGAGTACTTCAGGTAGTCCATATTTTCATTCCCAGGGTCAGTTATAGGCCACTTCGAATGAGTCTGCCCAGAACAACTTGGGTAACGCTCAATTCCCTGGCGGAATGGTGTAGGACGTTTTCAAAATGGGGTCCCACTCCATCATCGAATTGCATATGTGGCCCCACTGAGCAAACTTCGGTATTCCATGGTCTAGTGGAATTTCATTGGTAACTTCGGTAAAATTTCATAACTTCGGTATTCCATTCCAGGCCCTGGAGAGTTTCGCGGTTTCTAGTGCTCCATGGTCTTCCGCCATGCCCCCATCCCTCGGAAGGGATCGGGTATCAACAACATTGAACGAAAACAGGATTAACAAACGCCCCATTTGCCCTTTGCCTTGCGTAATGTGGATTGTTATCAATCTGAAATTCTGCCTCAACATACTTTAAGTTTTCATTTAAATTAAACAATAGATCTTATGGCATTACAGCTCCAGTTCTTGCAAATTCTTCATAGTTATCTAAATCATAAACAAACTAAGTCTTTTTAAATCAAAATGCCTGGAAAGGTTTTTGAAAATGTTTCTCTACTATGAAAACCGTATTACACAGAGCAGATGATAGCCTTCGCCAAAAATAAGCGCAAAAAAAACTTGTGGGTACTTGAACTTCCTTCCATCCTTAGTTGGTGTAGGCCAGTGAAATTATTTACCAAACTGAAAATTCAACCAATTAATCAGCTAAAAGCTTAGCTAATAAAATATAGAATAGCTTGCATGTGAAAAAAAATAAAAGACAAATAATAAGCTATTTAATCAATATCCTAGGTTGCTACACATTTAAACTTAAAACTTCTAACGTTTTTGAAAAACCACAACGGTAAAATTTTTTTCCTCTTCGGTAACTTAATGTTTTTTTGGGTGAGCAACACGATGGAAGTGTTAAAACATCCCGATTTTGCGCCGTTTTTTGCACATTTTAATTTTGTTAAATTCTTGGGTCCTAAGTAGGGTAAATGACCCTGATCAGGGAGCTGATTTTCCCCGATTGGGGTCATTTCCCTGATGTGAGTATTTTCCACCAGTTGCTCTAGTGCTCTCTACTGGTTAGTGCATGCTACAATTTCACAAAAAAAGTAAAGAGTTATTTAAATATAATATAGAAAATTAAACACAGCACACTTAAAAAAGTGACATTACAAACTAATGCTGAATGTTTACCGAGTTTATTATGTTAAATTCTATGACTTTTTGCACTTCTTTGTTTGTAAACTGTTAAATCAACTACTGATTTCAAGCCATTTAAAGTCAAACGAGCTCTTCTCTTACTAGATGTGTTGCTGCAAGCACTGATTGTTCGTTCGCTTGTTGCACTGGCTGCAGGTATACTTAAATTACCTAAAGCTAAATGACTCAATTTTAAAAAAGTGATCATGGTGATCACAACACTTCACCGCAATCTAACAAGGTTGAACCTTTCTTTATCACAAAAATTACCCAGACCAATAAGGCTATTTACTGTAGGCTACTGTTCTGTTCTGTTCTCACATCAACAGTACAATCTTTTTTGCTATAGGTCCATAAAGGTCCAGGGTGTCCATAAAGTCTGTGTGCACTTTAAAAAATTTATAAATTTATTTGTATTTATAATGGAAATAATCTGCAAAAATTGTTATTAAGTTTCATGTACTTAGTTTTACGTATAGTTATTGAATAATTCTTCACTACAAAATATGTAACAATTTTTAGATAAGCAAATTTAATGAACTGAAATCCCAAATGAAATTGTTGAACATGAAAGGAACTCTCCTAAAGTTAATGTGTGGTGTGTTTTGGGAAAAAATTGGTTCATAGGCCCATTTTTTTAATGATCAGGTTATTAGCGGTGACAACTATTTAGAAATGCTGCAGAATTACTTTACTCTGCAGCTTGAACAATTAAACTTGAAAGATGATACAGTGTTTCAACAAGATGGAGCTCCTTGCCACTTTGCTTTGCGTGTTAGACAGTTTCTAAATCTAGAAGTTCCTCACAGATGGATCGGAAGGGGTGGACCATTTTCTTGGCCTCTACATTTGCCACATTAGATTTATTTTTTGGGGGGACATATGAAAACAATTGCGTATGTAACTAAACCTTGTTCATTCGAAGGTTTAAAAGTTAAAATAATCAATGTGATTTTAGGCATTACTGTAAGTCAGTTGGCTGATGTTTTCCATGAACTACAAAATCGTATTGCCCTTTGTATTGCTAATGACGGAGGCCATGTAGAAACTTAAATAAAGTTTCATTAAAATCTCAAAAAATATAGATTTTCTTCTAATTCTTTTTACAGATTATTTCTGTCACAAATAAAAATAAAGTTATACATTTTTCAAAGTGCCCACGGACTTTATGGACACCCTGTACATGTGTTTGTACCAAAAATCACATGCAAACCAGGATATTCCACAATTTGCTTACCGAACTGCCTGGATAATTAGTATAGATAATTTTTTACAGAACAAACGTTTGTTATGTTTTCACGTAAATCTTCTAACCAAAGTACATTGCGAGAGTCGGGTTGCAGTCTTTGTCCAGTCCAATCCAACTCTAAATTCCAGTCTTGCTCCATCCACATCCACCGAAAATGTCTTGATCCAGGTCTGGACCTGGTGCATGCTCATTTCTAGTGTTGATATGGTTCATCTTTCAGTTTCAAGATCATTAAACCTGTTTCTCTTGAGGAAAGTTAGCCCAGTTTTAAGTGATTTTTGATTTTATTTAACATTATATCAACGTGGTCTTTATCAGCCTCAAAGTGTGCTGAAGACATCAAATCTGATAGAAAAGCCAGCTTAAATCATTTAATTTGATTGGCAAATCGTAGTAGGATGCAAATTTTTGTGAAAAGAACAATTACTGAACAAGCACAGCGTCAAATGACAGAACATCAGATTGGGGCAATGGATGTGGAATTATTAGGTTTTAGATTCAAAGCTCAAACCAAACATAACGCTGTTGTGTCTTTGGTAAAAGCATTTTACTATGCTTTCCATTGCATGGTAGATATTAAGCTGGTTGACCTGTTGAAAATACTTACAGTGCACTAAGTAGGCTTAGGCTATCAACTTACCAATTTTTTTTCGTGTGTATCTTCACCAACAACAAATACTTAATATTTGCTGAGAGCAGTGAGTAGTTACTCCAAAGCTTAATCTGAACCTTTTTTTCAAATTCATTTAACTTTCTACCGTACAGTAAAACCGCCCTACTCTACCAATCTTTATTTTAATCATGTATTTTCTCAAATTATTATTTTAAGAATTAAACGTTTCCAATAATTTCGCTTGACAGGACACGTGGTGATGCACGGCTGACGCTAATGTGCGAGTTGACGTGCAACTGACACCATGAACATCTGTTAAATGCTACCAATAAAAATTCTTGACCAGCACTTCAAGACTGAAAGCTAAGAAGCTGGTACCAGTACTCAAGCCACTGCCTTAAGATAAATTTAATTAGTTTTTTAATTGGTGTATAGCATACGCAGCGAACTTGCTATCTTGTGATTCTTACACTGCTCATAAACTGCAATGTGCAAAAGTCATGTGGTTGGTTTTTGTTTTAGTTTAAAGTGTGAGGTGTAATCTAGTTATGATGATGGTGCAAGTTTTCGTGTTGTACCTTACAATTGAAATCAAAACATCGCTTGAAGTGACAGCTGATTTCCATCTCTGTCACTATAGCTGAAACTGTTGATTGCATGCTGGTTGAATGTGTAAAACGTAATAAATTAGTGGTTTTAAGTTTTTAATTTTTCTTTAGTTGCGATTCTGCTATTATGCTATGCATAAAATTTTTTTAAGTTGTAAGCTGATAACAAGGTAAAATTGTGAAGCACAATACGGGATATTGGTTTCATCTTTGTTAACTTTGGAATGACCAAACTGGTCGATTGATCGCCTGCCTTTTATTTTTCTGTTTAGTGACATTTCGGTGCAGATAGAGAGCTGGTATTATGTGATTTTTTTACAATAGATATTTAACTGTGTAGTTTACTCTTAATGACCAAACGAATCAACTGCCTCTTCTTCAACTATTAATGATAGCAACTGTGAAATTATATTACAAAACAAATATATTGACAAAACAAAAAATAAAGCATGAAAACTATGATCAATCTTTAAAAGCTGTTGCTAGGTTACTGCTTTTGGATCTTAGTCCTCGGAGTTTAAAATATAAAGTTGTCAATGAACCCGAACTATTATTTAAAAAAAAAACTGGTTTGTATGGGTTACTGCATATTTTTTCTGGCAATATTTAGTGATTGATTGATGTTATTGGTGGCACCTCTCAAACCAGCAATTGTTTTACATAACTAAACAGCCATTCTGTCCTTGAAAAAATCTCTGTGTGGTTAAGCTTTGTTTTTGACTTGCATTATTTACTGCAATTACTAATTTATTAATCATCGCTATTAATTTTCTGCAGGTATTTTAGGCAAAATTGACCATGTGATTTCTTATTGCTGGTATATAACATAATTCAATATAAAATAACGAATAAAAGATGTCATTTTGGACTCAAGGATCTATTGTCCACTGTTTGCTGAGGTCGTACGCAAACTCGCATCATTTGTTGGTCCGATCACGTTTTTGTTATGCTACTTTAACAAAGAATGGAACCAAGCAGTCACAGTGTCATGTGTCGAGCACCAACCAAGCAGCATTTTCAACGAAACGTTGCGAGAATTTATATTTTCAAAATAGACGTTTAAATCAGCAACAACATACTGACAAAGAGTTAGGAAAACTGCTTTATATTGGAAAAGATAAACAGAGATTACGAAGTAAGCATAGTTTATTGCAGCATGGAAACTAATAGGAAGGGAGCCACTAATAGTTATTTTGTGTTGCTTGTTAATTGTGTTCAAATGAGATGCCTTGTGTCGGTATGTTGCTGCTTTCAAAATGAAGCTATGAAGTGAAAAAAGTCTGTCATCTTCGGGACTGCAATCCAAAAGGTCGGGTTATTGTATTAAAATATTATGCACATGCGTAGAAAAAGAAAAAAATGGCACTGCATAAAATTAGTTGTTAATACAGGATGGTTACCGGTTTTCACTCTAGTATTTGGTACCTTAATTTTCCTGTTACAAGACAATCGTTACATTTTTGTATGCGTGGAACAACTTTAAACCTGCCTCTGAGTTATTTAAACTACTGGCACAGAACATTTCTCCCACAAATCCTACGACTAAGCCAAGGAAACTGCTGTAATATTTGGTGCTGTTGCCCAAGGTTCAAGTTGTAAGTGTGAAGTGATTCACAAATCAGCGTCTTATGCTTCTAAACTAATTAAAGTAATTGGTTTTCAGATGCACTCGGCACATTCTATGCTCTCAGCGCGGTTGTTGCAGCAGCTTCTCCGTATCTTTTCAATCTTGTTTCATCATCAACAATAGGAGTAAGTGCTTCATCAGATACACAACGTCATCGCATTTTGCTCTCCAGGCAGGCTGGAAAGCTATAGAGGCAATAAATATAAAACAATCATTTATAGATATTAAGGAGTCTCAAGATCCCGTATTCAAAAATTACTTAATATTGCTTTTCACCTATTCACTTTTCAAAACGAGCGATGAAAATCATAAAAATACACTTACCAAGAACACGACATTGTATTGCGAAACTAGGGTCATATTAGTGTTGCTGCGAAATGCTCCATTTCGCTCAACTGCGTGTCTGACTACTTGTATCTTTATATCGATGTTTTCTGGTGAAGTGCGAGATAGTGTCTGAGGGAAAACGAGAAGACAATTTGGAGAAGGACTTTGAGAATAATGCGTGGAATTAAATTGACTGATAAAAGAAATAGTCAAAAACTGGTATACAGGGTGTCTTTTTATAACCGTGACCCATTTATTTGCTTGTAACTCATAGACTAGACAGAAAGGTTAAAAAATGTTTAGGTATTCCGAAAGCTAATAAAATAACAATCAAAATGAGCAATTACTTAACGACTCCTCACAAAAAATTAAACGTTTACACAACATGTCTAATCTACTAAATGTCTACCTTTGCGCTGTTGGCATACTTGGAGCAAAATTGTCGATAATCTTGACGCATTCTTCGTTTTGTATCCCGCAGATCTGCTGGTTTATGGCTGTCCTTAGTTCTGTTATTGATTGTGGATTTTCGCAGTAGACATTGTTTTTATAATTTCTTTAGCCAGCGGCTAATTTGGAATTTATGGGGACAGTTATTCAAATTGAAGTTTGTGCGGTAGTTTGCCTGTACAGATCTGAACGAGTTTGTCTCCAAGTAGACTGCAACGCAAAATGTTCTCTTCCATTGATCTTGACAGTTTTTAGTGATTTCAAAACGTTATGCTATTATATATAAACCCAAATAGAACGTAGAGCAATTTTTGTAATATTGTAAATTAACCCTTAAATGGGTCACGTTTATACTGAGACACCTTGTTCAATGTTTAAAAAAGATGTTGACAGACAGAGTGCATGTTCCGAGGAAAAATGGTAATGGTGTATTCAGACGAGCGTTAGATTTCAAAGTGGTGGGAAAAGAGGCCCAGATCGACAAAAGATATCATGGGGAAAGAAGGTGGAAGAAGAGATTTAAATAATTGAATTAGAGAAGAAAGATGCCATCAGCAAAGCAAAGCGTTTTGGTTTTGCTGTGTGGTTGTGACACTGCTCATGGACGGCAATGTTTAGCTGTGTGCTGTGTGTTTGTGACACTGCTCATGGACGGCAATGTTTAGCTGTGTGCTGTGTGATTGTGACACTGCTCATGGACGGTAATGTTTAGCTGTGTGCTGTGTGATTGTGACACTGCTCATGGACGGTAATGTTTAGCTGTGTGCTGTGTGATTGTGACACTGCTCATGGACGGCAATGTTTAGCTGTGTGCTGTGTGATTGTGATACTGCTCATGGACGGCAATGTTTAGCTGTGTGCTGTGTGATTGTGACACTGCTCATGGACGGTAATGTTTAGCTGTGTGCTGTGTGATTGTGATACTGCTCATGGACGGCAATGTTTAGCTGTGTGCTGTGTGATTGTGACACTGCTCATGGTCGGCAATGTTTAGCTGTGTGCTGTGTGATTGTGACACTGCTCATGGACGGCAATGTTTAGCTGTGTGCTGTGTGATTGTGACACTGCTCATGGTCGGCAATGTTTAGCTGTGTGCTGTGTGATTGTGACACTGCTCATGGACGGCAATGTTTAGCTGTGTGCTGTGTGATTGTGACACTGCTCGTGGTCGGCAATGTTTAGCTGTGTGCTGTGTGATTGTGATACTGCTCATGGACGGCAATGTTTAGCTGTGTGCTGCGTGATTGTGATACTGCTCATGGACGGCAATGTTTAGCTGTGTGCTGTGTGATTGTGACACTGCTCATGGACGGTAATGTTTAGCTGTGTGCTGTGTGATTGTGACACTGCTCATGGACGGCAATGTTTTGCTGTGTGATTGTGACACTGCTCACGGACGGCAATGTTTAGCTGTGTGCTGTGTGATTGTGACACTGCTCATGGACGGCAATGTTTAGCTGTGTGCTGTGTGATTGTGATACTGCTCATGGACGGCAATGTTTAGCTGTGTGCTGTGTGATTGTGACACTGCTCATGGACGGCAATGTTTAGCTGTGTGCTGTGTGATTGTGACACTGCTCATGGACGGTAATGTTTAGCTGTGTGCTGTGTGATTGTGACACTGCTCATGGACGGTAATGTTTAGCTGTGTGCTGTGTGATTGTGACACTGCTCATGGTCGGCAATGTTTAGCTGTGTGCTGTGTGATTGTGATACTGCTCATGGTCGGCAATGTTTAGCTGTGTGCTGTGTGATTGTGACACTGCTCATGGTCGGCAATGTTTAGCTGTGTGCTGTGTGATTGTGACACTGCTCATGGACGGCAATGTTTAGCTGTGTGCTGTGTGATTGTGATACTGCTCATGGACGGCAATGTTTAGCTGTGTGCTGTGTGATTGTGATACTGCTCATGGACGGCAATGTTTAGCTGTGTGCTGTGTGATTGTGACACTGCTCATGGTCGGCAATGTTTAGCTGTGTGATTATGACACTGCTCATGGACGGCAATGTTTAAAAAAGTCATGCGATTGGTTTTTGTTTTTCTTTAACGTGTTAGGTACAGTCTAGTTGTCAAATTGTGAGAAAACGCTTTTTGAAGTTGTGAGAAACGTTAGACAAGTCCGCCCCCCTCTTAATGAAAACAATAGCGAATTTTTTTTAAATTCATCTTTTGGTATAGATTACTCTTTAAAAGTTGCTTATATGTTATAAGCATAATGATTTTTCTGATATAACATATACCATCTATCTCATTAGCTAAGTGTTTTATATCTTCAAGTCATCAAAAAATGGATTGCCAGTATAGCAGCTTTGAGTACAACCTGTGCTAGGGCTGCACAAAGTAGAATAATTGTTATTATAGAATAGTAATCTTGAATCATATTCTAGAATAAAATGAAAAACTCATATCGTATTTAAGAATTTGATTGAAACAAACCATTGAAAATGCAAACACGACACACAAACATAATAATACCGTACAAATATAAACTACGATAAAAATTTTGCTTAAAGTTGGATACGATTTAGTTGAGATTTTTGATTTGTATGCAATTAAACCAATTTTGTCTGAACCACGTGTCTGCGTTAAGACTCATGACTACTTATTTTCGAATCTTATTACCCGATTAAAAATGCAAATCTGGATTCGAATTCGAGGGGATTGAAATCTCATGGATTGGAAATTCTAAAATGTGGATCCCTACTGCCTGTGCACAGTGTTTTGTACCACAAACTGAGATGTTGCTGTCTTTTTCAAAAACCACAATGCAAATCCAGTGCTCTCCACAACTGTCTGATGTAAGATCAGCACTCAGCAATCGTTGATTAAAGCAATAACGGCGAGAATAGCTCAAAGTTTTCCCACTGTAAACTAAAGTTGATCAATGGCAAACCCTTGAGATAATTGTAGTTGTTTAAACACTGCTAGGTTAGAGCGACGGCTCTTTATTTCTTTTGCAAACTTAACACTGTGATCTTATGTTTTACAACGCTTTTTTCCGATGATAAACTAATTTCTATTTCTAGACTATTTTCATTGGAATTCAAGTTTTTACTTTCGTCGTTATAAATCCATTTTTATTTTATCAATTTGGCAAACGTTATGTCAGCGAATTATATTTCAATAGTGAAAAAGACTCCTACACAGCAATATTGTTATCACCTACAGTATTTAAAAGCAAAAAGTAAGCCATTTATTTGATTGTAAATATTGCTGAGGCAAACGGTATAGCTGGTAAAGACTTAACAAATATATTGAAAATACAACAACCATACAACTTGTCAAAAACATATTGTTGTGTACGTTTCTAAATCATAGAGTGAACTTAAATAAAAGGGCATGCTATGAAATCGAAGCTGAATTTTATCAGTATGGTATATCTCGTTCTTTTGAGAATGGAATGGAAGATTTGATGGAATGAAACAAATTTTCCATATTTAGCTTATTTTAGTAATGTTGGTTTCATATAGAATTCAACAACACCTACAATGAGATTGGCTAAGTAACTTGCACAGAATGAGTTATTTGTAGCATAAATAGATCTATCAATCGCCTTTATAACTAGGCTGTAAACAGCGGTAACAAGGGAAATTCGGGCATAGTTGGTTTTGTTTTAAATTGTAAGCAAAAGCTGTTGCTTCTTTTTTGGCTTCTAGCCTGAGCATGCTATAAAATGCAAGATTTGAGAGATGGAGCGGAGGATTTTGCATGAGGTGGAACGTGGACAATTTTCTTTCCATCGAATGTCTTGTTCAACGATCAACAAATTCTCATTTCTTTTTCAAACAAATCTAAATTTCATTCTGGAATTTTTTAACAATTGGTACCTGATCAAAATTTGAACTACAAGTCCTTCGCTTTCTGCTTGTTTAATGCGCGCTAATCGCTTGTGTTTTTTGTCTATTTCGATGTAACGGTGTTGGGAGTCCATCTATTTTATTGTGCCTGTCAAACGTTGTAAGTGACACCGAATTGGGGCCAAAATTTTAGCAACAACATGTTTTGACTAGTTATTTTGCTGCTGTATTTTCAGTGAAGTTACTTAGATAAGTTATACAGTCGCTGATCAGCTGAAGTGCGTCAGCTTGAACCTTAAGATTTGCAATATTAAGCAGGTGGTGCATCGTCCTCACAAGTTGGGCAGTTTTCTTTCTGATCTGTGTGCCAAGGTTTCTTCTGTGCATTCTGCACATTATTGCAACTGCCAAGTGATTAATCAGACGCACTGATGCCAAGTGCATTCAGTACTTTATAGAGGCGGCTTGAAATCGTGCCAAGCGATGGCGATTGTGCTTTTGTGCCACTGCGAAGTGCAAGATGGCGGCCTCTCAATTTTTCGAATGACGTAGTTGCTGTGGCCGGATTTATTTTTCTGGCGACTTTTTTTTGTTTTTCCGGATTTATATTTCTGGCGACCGTATGAGTTTCGTTGCGTCACTTTATTTGACCCTCTGCATCCTCCTTCTTATTTTCTTGATGTGACCTGCTTTTTATTAGCGTTGGGACCTTTCGTCCAGCCCCTATAATATCTACGGTTCTAACACACCATCCCTCCTAATAACATGCCGTGGCATTCTTATTGTTTTTTCACTTTAATCACGTTTGCTGATTAGTGTTTATTTTTTTCCCATCGATGCCCTACAGTATTCGTTTTTTGATTTTCCGACCGAATATCTCATCTTTTTGTGATAGCAAGATGAATTTCCGCTGTGGAAAACATTCATTGACAATTTTTTTCTGCTTGGTTCAATATTAAATAGATGCTGCTGCAAAATAAATTTTGCATTAGTGCAATTCAAAGGCCGCTGCTAAGGAAGGCGAAGGGTACCATCAAGTCTTTTCAAAACATCGATTTAAAAAAAAAAATTCACCCAATTCGTTTTACCCAAATTTTGCTTCAAATGGTTGTAGAATTTGGTTAGTAATTCAGATGCTTGCCAAAGTCCTGTGAGAACTAGAAAACGTCCCGAGCTCAAATGTATCTAAATCTAGCACTGTATAAATTATTTTGTTCTTTCCTTCCGCAATTTTGTGCCACAACACCGTGGAACTCCTGTCATTATAGAAACTCTCAAACTTTTTCTCGCGCATGCTTGCTTCGATGTAGTTCTCGCTGTGAAAAATCTTTTTGAGATCAATATTTTTACTGCTATGTTAGGTGATATGTTGCCGTTTCAAGCATAATGACTAAAAAAAAATGTAACGTTTTTCTGGAGGAGGGGCGCGCATAGAAGCCCTCCCCCCCCCCCCCCCCCCCCCGTGCGCCACTGAACCACACTATTTCGAACCAGATTTTATGGCAGCATCTCAGCTAAATTCTCAAAGCTTTTGCCAACAACAACGGGATTTTGATGGAATTTCAAACTTTGGCCCTTTATCGAAGTCAGGAACAATTGCCACACACCATGGCAGCTTTTTTTCGCTCTAAAATTTGGTTAGTTTCTCTTACGTTTACCAAAGTCCTGTGGATATTTAAAAAAAATCTATCACCACTTTGACTGTATTTGAATCTAATATGCCAAATAGATATGTGTAAATCAGTGATGGTGCGAGTTTATTTGTGAATAATAACTGCTTTGTTTCACAGGCTTGTTTTTACTCCTAAAGATTGCAAAATGCCTGCTACTCCAAGTGTCTTTACATCCTTTTATGTCGCCAAGAACCCGTTGTTTATTAACTCCGACGTCATGGAATATCAGGACTATATGAAAATGTTAAGGTCAGTTTTAACAGTAGATCATTAGCTGTGACTAGGAGGGAGACCGAGGGACCTGTAGCTCTTCACATGGGATTTGATTGCCAGAGAAGTATGATTTATTGTTCCAATGAAGGATGAAAAAATACACAGAACAATGCAAAATTGTTTAAGGCTGTTAAGAAATTGTTAGGAGCATGACATTCGGCCACTTTGTTAATGGGTACGAAACCGTATAGTCTGCCCGTGCTTCACCGGGTTAGAATAGTGAAGCTGCTCACCCAGCATGTCGTAAGAGGCGACTTTTGGGTACCCACCAATGGCAGTCCGCCTTGGTGGTGGGGCTATCAGTTGGCAGTTTGCATCCACGACTGGTTCGAAATGGGCTGCCACTTTTCCCCTGGCCTAATTTAATTAGGTTGATGGCGTGAATCTGGATTGCTGTTCGCGTCATACCTCCATCCCAAGGAAAAGGAAGGGTAAATCAACAACAACAAACCGTATAGTAAGGTTATGTACGAGGCGAGTGAGATCTTTTTTACTGGGTTGATAGTAAAGCATTGTCTTTGCCACTTGCGATTATCACCAAAAGCTTTCTGGATTGTTTGGTTGAGTTGTTAAAATCAGATCCTTGCCAAGTTGTTGGCCGGCTACTACTTGAAAAACGGGGACAAATTGTTAAGAATTAACACATTTACCTCTCTCAAAAATTGCTTGAAAAAGCGGTAGCTTAAATTTACCAAATTACTGCGTTGATTATAGTTGTTTTCACGAACTGCGCCCTTGATAGCTAGCCGGTTGTTTGATCTTGTTGCAAATATATAGATACGCGTCTGATTTGGATTACGAAAATCCCGATCGCCAAGAACAGTATCGTCAATCAATTGAATCAGCAGTAAAAGAGAAACAAAAGGAACAAACATAAATGTTTTTTCATGTTTAGTAAATCTAATTTTTTGTTTACTGACTGTTGTGATTCTAATCGTCGCCCATCACAAGAACGGAAAGTTGGAAGGACTGCAAAGTAACCTTTTTATTTATGTGACCAATTCTGTCGCTACCGTCGCTGCAAGACGTCGGTTAATCTACCAACTGTCCTCAATTTTTAACACAAACGCCGAGTAATTTCAATGTAGTGACATTACCCTGGAAAATCACTCACCCGCAGCATATCGATGGCAAGTCTCGCGTTCGGTTCATTGCGCAATGCTCTTCGACAAATGATTTGGATGATCTGGTTTTGAAACTGGAATCGGTAAAGCAGTTTCAAGAAATGCCTTTTTCTTTGATGATGGGAAAATCTTAATCAAAATTATTGTGATGAGAGGCCGCAAATTATGTAAATAGTTATAAAAGATGCTCGTGCGAAAAGTTTCAGAAAGTTTGGGAGTCATTGATATAGATCGAATACGTTTTGTTGTGCAGTCAGACAAGGTTTAGTTAGGAAAGAGTTTTACATCATGTTCTTCGTTTGCTCTAAGCCCATCAACAGCGGTCGTCGTATGGCAGGGCATCTATGATCCAGCTCAAACACCAGAAAAGAATGGGGACCCAGGGTTTATTCTTTTACCACCCAAGCCTGCTGTGTCGCCCAGATCAGATGCTGGCAGTGACAGAGTTAATCCAGCACCTTGTTTCGAAATTCAAAACTGTCAGACCCATTTTTCCACGAGGTGCCCGAGATATGGAACTCGTTGAAATAACGTGGTCTGCAGTTTACTTGCACCACACTCGCATTTCGCTGAAGAAGCGAGATCCCATTTGTGCATGGACGAACCGAAACGCCAGTACGCAGGCGATTGAATTTGACCCAAGCTGTTCTGGTCAAACTCGCTTCAATAGGCCTTGTGTTGATCCTAGAAATGTAGACACAGAGCGCTGACAACACCGTTAACCTATACGCTTTATTATCCCGATAGGCAAAAACTGAAAGAAAGGCCTTCTTTTAGAGTCTAGTAATATTAAGTACCTTTATTACATAAAACTAGGCTATAGTTTCAAAACAAAGCTGCAAATGTGGGGAAAACACTTGAGCGGATTATGATCCTTCACCTCTGATTTTGCTCAGCCAAAACATCCGGTGCTTTGTACAGTCAACTTCGGATATAGGAGATTCAGTTATAAGGGACTACGCAAAAGGTCCCAAATGATTTTCAATATAAACTAATAAGTCAGTAATAAGAGACTGATAAAGCTAGTCCCGGCGGATCTCTTCTATCTGAAGTTGACTGTGGCAGTTAAAAATGGGACTAAGCTGCTTCAAAGAGGGAATTTTTGAGAATTGTTTTGGTGGTACGTATGAGAAAAAGTTAAGCTTATTAGTCTTTTTGAAGAACTCCATAGCCTTAAAAAACTTTTTATGCCGCCACTACTTATTAGCATTTCAGTTTTTAATCTTCGTAGGATTTAGAGTTTTTGGCTTGTTTTCCAGTTTAGTCTTTCGACGGACAAATTGTCTACCCCTCCAACTCATAAACATAAAGATACGGTACCAGCATTCTGCTTAGTTCCTTACAAGCAAATTTTCCGGCTTCTTTTTCACGCTATCGCTTTCGTGTTTAGCGTCAAGCAGTGAATATTTTGTTTAAAAACCCGTACGACGCGATAAGGAAATTGAATCCAGGTCTGGCGACGGCAAAGCGGATGCTCGTTCGCCATGATGCCACTATGCCGGTCAATCTTTACGTAATTTGAAACTGAGTACTAGAATACAGTAGCGCGGAAAGTTGGAGTGTAAAGGGGCAAGCCAGAGGTGTCTGCCCCTTAAATAATTTCATTGAAAATTCCTATCAAATCTTTAGTGATCCGTAAGTTTCGCGATGAAATATTTTTTAGTGTGCCGGACATATCATTTTTGTGAAATATTATTAAACTAAACGACCAGAAAAGTTCAATTGGACCATGTCAGTCTTAGCAGGTCAGTGAGTGGTGACCCTACTTTGTCACTTGCTGTGACTGACAACTTTAGTAATTCGTTTTACTTTGCGATTGGTAAATAAACTGTTACGTTATTAGCCTAATCTTCACAGCTTTTTTACTACCAGCAGATGATTGTTTTTCAACAATGTTATTGCTTCTGACTTCTGGGTGGTTATGCAGCTTCGTGCCAGTGTGTTTTAGGTGAAAGGCAGAGGAATTTATTAAAGTTTATTGAATGGCATCAGAAGCCAGCTCCTCCGACAACGTACTTGCGACTTTGACAAAAAAGCAGCAATAGAATAGGGAAAAATAAAGCGAAGAAAACAGACGGGTCAGCTGGGGATAGCAGTCAATGAAAAGACAAAAATTTCTTTCGTACAAGCCCAAATTAGTTCACACAGTCATAGTCAGCAAACCGCTTCGAGGCAAAAACGCAATTTTCAAAAATCATGGATGACAAGTCGTTTTACCGGCGCGGTGGTGTAGTGGTTAGAGCGTCCGTTTCGCAGTCGGTAGACCTGGGGTTCATTCCCCAAGTCGAGTCATACTAAAAGACTTTAAAAAAAATGGTATTCACAGCTTCCCTGCTTGGCGCTCGGCATTTGGTAGAGGTTGTGGAGAACAAGCTGGCAAGTTCGCTTGTTGTGTTCTTGGGCAAGGCACTTAACGGGACGCCCCCACCTTTATGTGGAAGACAGGTGGCCTAGTTTTCCCTCTGAAGAGAGGGTTGGTGGCAGGAAGGGCATCCGACCGTAAAAACAAAAATGCCATGTCATAAAAATACAGATTATTTGCTGTGGCGACCCCTAATCGGGAAAAGCCGAAAGAAAAAGAAGAAGAAGAAGATGGATGACAAATGGCTTACATGCAATAAAAAAAACTGA
Organism: Trididemnum clinides; assembly: GCA_963675345.1. Lineage (NCBI taxonomy): Eukaryota > Metazoa > Chordata > Ascidiacea > Aplousobranchia > Didemnidae > Trididemnum > Trididemnum clinides. The sequence goes on along the minus strand of OY776284.1, from coordinate 49,662,543 downwards.
CGGTGTCTTTTGAAAAGTATACACTGATGCAATGAGAAAAGAAATACGATACATACTGATTGTTACGCAAGTGATAGTTTATTGGGCATTTGCTTGTAGTACGTTCAATAATTGTAAGAAAGCTATCAAAAAATTCAAAAACATAAAAAAATCAGACTGGCACACCGAGATCATGAAAGGCGTTACATTACAAAAAGCCGCTTCTGTCAATTCTCTGCTCTCTGAAGCATTTCAGAAAGATCAAGCTGTTGGACAAATGGTGTTTCGTTCGGCTCGATATCTCGGTAGACACGGAATATATCGCTATTAGGAGACAGGACCGACAAGATGGTAACTGTGGCACCTTATGATGGAACGCTCAGTTTGTCTCCCGAAAGAAAAACAATGGCTGCTATGCAGAGACAACAGAATGTGTGATTGCATCCAGAACGAGATGACACAAATCTTTGCTCATGAAATCCAATACAATATTTGTAAAGAAGACTAGCACAGTTTGCATTTTGGTATTACAGCTGACTCAACCAGTGAGGTCAGAGTATGTAAACAATTTTCGTATGATATATTTTTAGGTTTTACTCACAACTAGGTTCTAAGGCGCAAGCTTTGTTTTTTTCCAATCAAATATATGTTTATCACGTTTAACCTGTCTCGTTCCAAGCTTCAAGAGTATTGTTTTGACGGAGCGTCTAACATGTGTGCTCAGCTGAACGGTATTGCCTACGAGGGAAAGAAGCTCATATGCATTGTACGTTCACTGCAGGAACCAAGTATTGGATTTAGTTTCACAAGAAGCAGTAAGAAACGTGAAATTAATTAACGATGCTTTAAATTTCGTTCTTGGCGTCTCAGTTGCGATTAGAGAATCCTACAAACGGAAAGTGTTATTTCGTTCACTTTTTGAAACAAATTAAGTAATTGACCCGGTTGGGCTCTGTCCTACTCGTTAGTGCCTTCGCGTTAGCTTCATTAAGTAATTGACCCGGTTGGGCTCTGTCCTACTCGTTAGTGCCTTCGCGTTAGCTTCATTAAGTAATTGACCCGGTTGGGCTCTGTCCTACTCGTTAGTGCCTTCGCGTTAGCTTCATTAAGTAATTGACCCGGTTGGGCTTTGTCCTACTCGTTAGTGCCTTCGCGTTAGCTTCATCTAGCGTGCAGTTGCCAGCAATAAAATTGTAATAGATACATTAAACATTCTTGAAAATGGCCATTCAATGCGAGCAGATGCAAGGTCATGGACTGTATGTCCTGACTGCCAAGTTCTATTTGAACCATGCGAAGTGCTTGCAAGAACTCTTCAGAGTGAAAAATATACAGTTCTAGGAGCGTTAGAGCAAATGAATGTGCTGCACAATCAAATCCAAAACTTGAAGAATAGCGATGAAGTTTAAAAATTACTTGAAATTTAGCAATTTCGTAGAGCATAGCTTCGGCAAACTTAGCAGAATCAGCTGGCCCCAGAAAAATAAACGCCTCTAAAGTTACCGCCAATCAGTGCAAGCAAAGAACAAATTTTTTTCCGACTTTCGCGAAAATAACAACAGAGAAACCTCGGACTTGGTCGGTGCGGAACTACATAGCTTACTGAGGTTCAATCGAAAAGGGACGAACGCAGCTGCTGACATAGAAGCTTTTGTTAATCGACGTGGCGAATCGAAAAATTCATTACTTGGCGCAATTATTGTAGAATTTAATTGATAGGGATCATCTTTGCTGTTGTGTAAACTTTTTAACAAAAATTGGTCTATTGTGCAACCAAACCCACTGCATTTTGATTGAACCGCCTCATATTGTTTTGTGTCTTTTTAGGCTATACTTTGATGATTCCAGCAATTTATTTTGCATTAAAAGGGTTGCTTGACCTTTATGTGTTTTTTGTTCATTTTCTTAGGCTTTACATAGAAAAAGTTGTTGGGGGTTAAACGCCCTTGGAAATTATTACCAGGGATGTGGAAGGGGTTGTTTTTGCCAGATTTAATTGATAGGGATCGTCTTTGCTGTTGTATAAACTTTTTAACAAAAATTGGTCTATTGTGCAACCAAACCCACTGCATTTTGATTGTGCCGCATCATATTGTTTTGTGTCTTTTTAGGCTATACTCAGAGACGTAGCAGCCGCCCCCCAAACCCCCCAATTGGGGGGGCCCAGGCCAACTTTGGGGGCCCAAGTTAGTCTGAAATTGCTTTTTGGCTACGTGACTATTTTCAGTTCAGCAGACTTGTTTACAACCGATTTAAACTGTAGGAAGAAATTGGCTTGTGACATCATAAGTGAATGCAACGTCATTTTATCTCGCAGAATCTAGAATATTTCGATTGATTTTCTGGTAGAATCTTGAATATTCGATTGACGTAACAATGCCGTTGTTACGCAACAATCATAGAATGGTCTGGAATTCTGTTTGGCTAGAAATACCGGGACAATATATATACACTGCAGAGTGCAGATAAAGTATTTTATTGACATTCTATAGAATGAAACGTTCAAAAAGTGGTGCTCAAAAGAGAAAAGAAGCAGCCACTGCTCGAGATGCTGTAGCGAAATTGCCCAAGATGACAGATTTTTTCAAGATTACTGAGCAGAGTAGACCTGGCACTAGTACCGAGAGGGATGAAGAAAACTATAGTGTACAAGAAAAAGAAGACTATGACGATCACCATCAAAGTGATTGTGAATTTCCAGAAAATGTAAGTTGTGATTTACCTGCCAATACGCAACCTTCAATATCAAAAATAACTGAATCTCAATTTACCCCTATCCCTGATGACCCATGTAAATGGCCTGAAAGTATTTCTGATGCTCAACGATGTGATATAGTAAAGCGTGGACCACATCAACTAATAATGAATTTTCCATATAATAACACAACTCCAAGGCGACGTTTTTCCTCCAACCATTATAAACGTGTGTTACCTAATGGTGAAAGTGTTTCACGGTCGTGGCTAGTTTATTCTGGGGAATCAGATCAAGTTTTTTGCTTTTGTTGTAAGCTATTTGGAAAAACACTAAGCCCCTTTTGTAGTGCTATAAATACATGGGAGGGTTTTTCGAAAAAACTGAAAGACCATGAAAACGGCATTTCCCACCAAGAATGCTGCAGTCAATGGATGTTGCTAGCTGAAGGGATAAGAAATTGATCCACTATCGACAAACGCGAGATGAATATTTTTTTCAATGAAAGACGTTTTTGGAGAAATGTTTTAGAGAGACTTATCGACATTGCCTTGTTTCTATCGGAAAGGAATCTTGCTTTTAGAGGATCTGAAGAAGTCTTAGGATCTCCTCACAATGGAAATTTTCTGGGTATATTTGAGCTTTTGGCAAGAAGAGATCCGATCCTAAAAGAGCTTCAAGACAGAATCAAGAATAAAAACACTAAAGATCACTATTTGAGTCCTACCATACAAAATGAACTAATTGAATTGCTAGCGACAGAAGTTGAAAAAGAAAATTTACAGCAATTGAAATTGGCAAAATATTTTTCTATAATTTTCGACTGCACTCCAGATATGTCACATCATGAACAAATGTCTGTCATTCTCCGTTATGTACTATGTAATGAAGAAGCTGCTGTTGTTAAAGAAACATTTTTTGGCTACTTGAGAATAAGTGACAGTAGTGGGAAAGGCTTGTTGGACGCTTTCTTAGAAAAAGCGACCGAACTGCAACTCGAATTGTCTGATTGTCGAGGTCAGTCATATGATAATGGTGCTAACATGAAAGGAAAACATTCTGGGGTCCAAGCAAGAATGCTAGACATCAATCCCAAAGCTGTTTACGTGCCCTGTGCAAACCATACCCTTAACTTAGTTGTTGTTGTTGACAGTGCTAATTCATCGACGGAAGCATTGACATTTTTTGGAGTACTTACAAGGTTGTATGTGCTGTTTTCTTCCTCTGCTCAGCGTTGGGAAATTTTGAAGAAACATGTGCAACTGTCCATAAAGTCACAATCTGATACTCGTTGGGAAAGCAGAATTAAATGCATCAAACCTCTTCGATACAATTTAAAAGAGGTGTTGCTGGCACTGAAAGACTTGGAAGCCATTTCCATAGAAAGAAAAGATGGAAGAGCTGCCTCAGAAACAAAATCGTTGATAGCTCATTTATCAAAATAGAGTTTTCTTTTGTCGGTGTTTATTTGGTATGATATCCTATTCCAAGTCAATAAAGCAAGCAAGATTCTTCAATCGTATGGAGCCTCCCTTCATACAATGAAAACGGAAATCCAGGCAACTGAAAAGTTTTTGCAAAACTATCGCACAACGGGTTATGACAGTGCCGCAACATCTGCTGTTGAAATAGCACAGGAATTGGATATTGATCCTTCTTTTCCTCCGTCAAGAAGTGGAAAGAAAAGAAGATTGTTTGATTACCAAGGTGAAGAGGAACAACGAGCTACTCCTGAACTGAAATTTAAAAGCAACTTTTTCTATCCATTAGTAGACCAGGCTATTATGTCAATAAAGGAGCGCTTTAATTTGTTACGTGAGGTTTCTTCCGCCTTTTCGTTTTTGTACACACGAGACAAACTTTTGCTTGTGCAACAAGAAAATGCTCTTCTTACTTGCTGTAAAGAGTTCCAAAAAAAGTTCGGTGACATTGATTCTGATGAAATGAGCGCTGAGCTACAGCGGTTTGTTTTAATTTTACAAAAAAAAACGCAATCTCAATACGGCTCAAGACTTTCTGAACTATCTTCTAAAGACTCATTTATTTGAATTGTATCCGAATGTGTACATCGCACTTCGAATCTTACTAACTTGCCCCGTGACTGTTGCCAGCGCTGAAAGAAGCTTCAGCAAATTGAAACTGATCAAAACTTTTAATAGAACGTCTATGACAGACAGTAGACTATCTTCATTAGCCATGTTGTCAATCGAAAATGACTGCGCCCGATCTCTTGATTATGACAATGTCATAACAGCATTTGCGAACAAAAAGGTTCGCTCCAGACTATTTAAATGATAGTGTGTTTTTATAAGTTTTTCATGTTTTTCAGTGTCATTGCTTTCGTTTCGCAGTGTCTGCATAAATGTCCTACTGAACTCTGGCATCGGTGCCGAATTTTTTATGACTTGCACCTTCGGTATCGGCATGCTTTATTCTGACATTAGCCTGTTTACTTATGTACAAATTGTGGTGTATTTTCTTAATGCAGCTTTTCAATTTGACACCTCTAAAGTGATATGACCTGTGCGCAGGGGCTCTTGCGCTTACTTTGGGGGGGGGGGGCCCGAAGTTGGAGTGCTACGGGACTGGCTATACTTTGATGACTCCAGCAATTTATTTTGCATTAAAAAGGTTGCTTGACCTTACGTGTTTTTTGTTCATTTTCTTAGGCTTTACATTGAAAAAGTTGTTGGGGGCTAAACGCCCTTGGAAATTATAACCAGGGGTGTGGAAGCGGTTATTTTTCAACCGCTTCCGCTTCCACCAACAAAAAGCAAAAAAACAACCGTTGATAATTTTTTTAACTTTTGTGGATCTGTAGCCTGCCTTCTTCTACATTTCATCATTTTGAGAAAACAAAAACCTTCATTTATTGCTATTACTTTGCCTACTTCGCTTGAGCTTATTGTTCCAAACTACTCTGTGTATTTTTTTTCTTAGATATTAGAACTCGTGTTGAATGTAGAACAGTGCTTTTCAATTTTTTTGTTATCGCAGAACCCCTAATGTACTTTCGCGTTTGTCACGGAACCCCCACCAAACAAAAATTTAGAAATCACGAATTGCTTGCAAGAAAATCAAATATTTCGTTACTACAATTCAAAAAATAATTAAACACTTCAACAAATAGACAGTTATTACAAGTTCCTTCACTACTTACAACTACTTACAATAGTTAACTTAATGCTTATCAAATCTAAACCGTATGACCACATATTACAGCTCTCGACAACAACCTGTCGTCGCAACAACAAATTACACTGTATAGCGTTGATTTTCCCTCTCTATCCTCAACTAACTTTGACTTTGAGTTAACTTTAACTCTGATCATCATTACGGACTTTCTGTCCGCCCCCAAAACACGTATTAACTCCGATCTTTTTGGATAGTGAAGCGCGAAATTTCTGTCGTATATACATGTATAGTATATACATGTAAAGCGAGCAAAATTGAACTGCACCAATCAACAGCCGCCTCAACGTGGTGGTGCGGTCCCGAACCCAGTTTGGGTTGGGTTAAAATGGCTGTTGGTCTTCCCGAGGGTCCCAGTTACCCCGGGCGCTCCCCTCACACAAAGCATTTTTTCGCCGTGCAGCCCTCTGAACGACCGCAAAAGGGTAGTACGCAGTCTCTTCAAAATCGGTCTGTCTTCTCTTTCTCTTGCCCGTCTTCTCATTCTTCTCCTTCTCCTGATGAGCAGCAACGTTCATCCTAACCCTTGTCCCGTCTTTTCCCTGTTCAGTGTGCGCTGGAAATGTGACCTGGCGGGGTAGGTCAGTGCAATGCTGCTCGTGCTCTAATTGAGTTCATTTAAAGTGCTCATTACTCTCCTTTTCTAGATTCAGAACTCTTGGCAGCTCTGACACCTGGAACTGCTCTCCCTGATTTTTTGGAGATCCCACACCTACCAGCACAGTGACTTCCTCATCGGACTCCTCCAGCTGGTATTCCTCCACTGCTCAATCTAGCCCCTCTGGTCCCTTTCTGCTTGTAGCGCAACGGTCTTTCCTTTAGCTGGCAATACAGCACACAGTAGGTGTTTCTTGAACAGCACGTGTTGTCGGAAAAGAGAGCGAATAATACTGTACAGCGCTTATATAGTTAGTCGGCGTTATGACGTCACAATACAAATATGGGGAGCGAAGGCATGGCGTTCGCTACATGCTAATGCAGCACTCGCACCTCACCCTCGCTTTCAAACCTCTTATCCTTTTCCGCCCACTTTGTATCTTCTCCCTCTGCACCCGCACCACCACCTCATGCTCCTAGATGTTTTTCTTTACTTCCTGCTTCTTCCCCTACCGAACTCCCTCAGTGCTCTTCAATGGAATTCTGGGGGTCTCCAAGCCGGGAGCACTGAACTGCTACACTTTCTTTATTCTCATCCCGTTGACCTTATTTGTATCCAGGAATCTAACCTTAATTTATCTTCCTCTTTCCGGATCCCTGGATTCTCTGCTCTGCGATTCGATGGCACCCACTCCCGATCTGGTATTTGTTCTACTGATGTCACAGACGTTAGCGGCGGCGTCATCATTTTTGTGAGGCAGGGCTTATCCTTCTCTGAGCTTTCTACCTCCTCTCTTTCTTCGCTTGACCCCTACTCTGATTATGTAGAGGTCAGCATTTCTCTCAACGGCTCCTCCTTGTTCTCATTTTTTAATGTTTATGCTCCCCCTATTCGCTCTTCTCCAAAGAATAGCAGAACCAATTTCTATTCTCCCTCCATTCTTCCCTCCTATGTGGAAGAGGTAGAATTTTCGCGCTTAGAAAAAGTACCGCTTCCACATCCCTGGTTATAACTCCAAAGTTTTGAGCTTTATTTGACAAAAAGCTGTTCCCGCGCTCCAGTTGGAAAGTTTTATTTACCGATACCAAACACTTTTGAGGATTTATATTTTTGAGTACGGTATTATGTTTCGATTAAAAAGCCCATCCAGAAACGCAATCCTTTGGTCAACAAAAAATTAATACCTACTCTTGAACAATGAGGTTGAGAAAGCATTCTACACTACTGCTTGAAGCTTAATTGCTCCTCAGCCGATGGTACAGGGCGGCCAAAAAATAGCCCCGGGTACGGTTCACCCTTATTTGACCGACGCGATGGCATAGTGGTTAAAGCGTCCGTTCGCAGTCGGTACACCTGAGGTTTATTGCCTTTATCTAGTCATAACAAAAGACTTAAAAAAATGGTATGCACAGCTTCCCTGCATCACCATCGGCATTCAGGGGAGGTTGTGAAGAACAAGCCGGCAAGTTCGCTTGTTGTGGTCTTGGGCAAGGCACTTAACGGGCTGCCCCTACTTTTATGTGGAAGACATAAAAGTGGCCCATACACCTCGAAAATGGCAACCTTCAAGCGAGTGCGAACATCCCGTTCAAAAAGCAGTGATACAATTTGCTTTCTCAAGAATGAATAAACATGGACAATATAAAAAAAGTTTGCAAGAAATAACTGAACCAACACGTAGGAGCGTAACAAGATCTCAATTGGAGCTCAAGCAAAAAATATATTGTGCTAAATATTATCATACGACAGGTTCGGTTTGAGAAGATGCAAGACACTTTTGTGCACAAGTTTAAATGTGAAAAGCCCTTTTAAGGGCAGAAGTTAGGGCTAGGTGAGCCACTTAGAAACTGTGGAGAACCTCGATGCAGCCAGTGACAACCGTTCAAACCATTTAGGACGCCCCAAGCGTACAAATGAACTGGTTGACAGCGCGAGTTATTTCTGCCGAGTCGAAATGCTCTGTGCGCAAGCGTGATCAATCTCTCGAAATATTTTGTGAGACTTGCAGGAGAGTGCTAGTACCGGTGATGGATGTGAATGCCTACCCAAGCGGTCTCAAGCGAGATTATACTAGATTTCTACAATAGCTCTCCCAAGTTTTTCTCTGGGGCTACCTTAAAGACAGAGTGCAAGAATGCAAACTTCCGGACTACCACAAAATTGAAAAAAGGCAATCTGGGAGATTAGAGCCATTCCTCGGTCAGTTCGCGAGGACAACTTAATCACGCGCTTTAAGAAAAGCACAAAGCAAATTATTTTGAACACATGCTCTAGAACAGGGGTCGGCAACCTGCGGCTCTTTTGCTAGGCTTACCATAGGTTCCTGATTAAGATACGGAACGCGTCAGGACAGCAAGCCTGCCTATGGAGCACACCTTAGGAATACTTCGGCTCAATCGCTTTTAGATTAACAGCTCGCAAGTCAGGGGTGTCCTCCAAAAGAAAAAAAAAGGTCACCTCCTTATGGGCGTCGTATTGCTAGACCTTTTTATTCTTTTGCATACAGATATCCTACTAGACTATGTGGCTCCCGTTGCTTTTTTTATTGTCGGATTCGGGCTAAAATGGCTCTTCGGCCGTAAAAGGTTGCCGACCCCTGCTCTAGAATGCAGGAGAGCCTTAAAGGTTCTTATATTTTTAGACACAATAAACTAGTTATCACTAGAGTAGCAAACGAAACCTACTGAAAGTTGGGGTCCGCTTATTTGGATAACCCAGTAATACCGATATTAGCCTGCTAGGTAACTATCCTAGTGAGAGTTTGCTAACAAAAGATAAAGCTCGATGTAGCAGTCAATACGTCTCCTGCCATTACAAGATTCCTTTTGCTATTTAGCCGGACGACAACTTTATTTCTCATTGGCTAAACTAGAACATCCAGTCATTGCTGAAAGGTCTTGGGAGTGCTGGCACTTGTATATGAACTACTCTACTTTGTGAGGGTGGGCTGAAAACATTGGTTTCAAAATAAAGAAAGCGGGTAAAAATACAAGATTCAATTCAAAATAACTGGCTTGTTATTTCCGTGTAGTGAGACACGTCTCCGAAGGAAGGGAATTTTCCAAAATACTGAAAGCTGTAGAATTAAAGAAAAGCCTTTGTATCTCAAGTAAATTGCCTCTTAAAATTACTTTCAAGGATGTCTGTGAAATCAACGGGAGGGTGAAACCTCCTACTATTACATCAATGCCAGTACCAATAGCAATTTTTTTCGTGAGCACCCACTACATTTTAGCATTGCAATCGACGCAGACTCGTAAAATTGTGATTATGTCCGCTACGGGTTTTGTGAAGTTGGGCTGTTGAGAGGCACAGAATAAAAATTTTCTTTGCTGGTAGTGGAAGAAACAAGTTATACAGGCAGCTTTGAAGTGGGGAGGAAAACGTCTTTTGCAACCGGCAACAAAATTACAAAGCAATAAACAGTAAGAATTTTATTTTCGTTTTGGTCAACTCACGAAGGCAGTAACCAAGTATTGAAAGGATTTACACATTGTTACAAATCTGGACTGAATTAGCCACACTTGAAACACAATTAGATAATTTGGGACCATTTTAAACAGTACAGCCGAAAAATTTTTATCACTGTAACTTCAAATGATGTCTTATTGCCTAATACAGAGAGAGCAGCTCGCAATAGAAAATTACGAAAAAAATGCACAACCGTACAGAATAATTTACAAGTGGACTAGATGCATTATGTACATTTCCGATACCAAACAACTAATCTGCATTTTTGGGGATATTCATAAAAAACTTACATTACATATAACCACCCCCTCTCATAGAGTTATAACCATTTGATTGTCCGTAGCCTCCACGGCCATAACCACCCGAGCGGCCCTGGCCTCGGCTATAACCACCGCCCCTTCGACCCCGGCCTCGGCTATTGCCCTTGCCCATCGAGGAGTAGGAAAGCTCTAACAAACGCGGGTTGATCTGTTGTTTTGCTTCTTGCAAGACTTGAATAAGTTGAGAGGCCAGTTTGCTGTTGGCGTACGTGAAAAACGTGTAAGCAGTGCCAGTCTGATTAGCGCGAGCGGTTCTGCCGATTCGATGAATATAATCTTCAACTTGGTTGGGAAAGTCATAATTGATGACAAATTTGATGTCACTGACGTCAAGACCACGTGACGCAACGTCAGTGGCCACCAGAATAGGGGATTTTCCGGTTCGAAACTCATTCAACACCCAATCTCTTTCAGGTTGGGACTTATCGCCATGAATGCACATGGCAGGCCACCCATCCCGTCTCATGTTTCTCGTGAGCAAATCACTCTTGCGTTTTGTTTCGGTAAAGATAATAGTTTTGTTCTCCTGCTCCCCCATAATCTCCTCCATCAAACGCATCAGCTTCTCTCCTTTTTCTTCCTCGCTACAAACATCAATAATCTGCAAGATGTTGTGATTTGCGGAGATGTTCATTGAGCCAACTTGGATGTGAACGTAATCTTTCAAAAAGTCTTCTGCTAATTTGCGAACTTCCTTAGGCCATGTAGCACTCCACATCAGCGTCTGTCGATCAGGTCGAATCTGGTCAATAATTTTGCGGATCTGAGGTTCAAATCCCATGTCCAACATCCGGTCAGCTTCATCCAGCACCAGGTAGGTGCATCGCCTCAGATTTGTTTTGCCTTGTTCCAGGAAATCAATTAGACGTCCGGGAGTGGCAATGACAATTTCACATCCACGTTCCAAATCGCGAAGCTGCGGGCCTTTGGCAGCTCCTCCATAGACGCATGTGTTTCGGATTTGACATAAAGCACCAAATTCACTTGCCACCTGTTGCACTTGCTGGGCAAGTTCTCGGGTGGGGCAAAGCACCAAGGCAATTGGTCCATCACCTCTGTCCAGATAAGGTTGCGCATTTATGTGAATAATAGCAGGCAAAATGAATGCCAAAGTTTTGCCTGATCCAGTTTGGGCAATACCAACCAAATCCTGTCCACTTAAGGCATGTGGCCAGCCCACAGCTTGAATTGCTGTTGGAAAAGTAAATCCACTGTTTGAAATCTGTTTCAAAATGTATTCTGGAAAATTGATTTCGTTGAAATTAAAAACAGGTTTTCGAGCATTTCCAGTTACGTGAATTTCCTTTTGAGAATAAAATTGATCAATTTCAGCCTGACTACGAGATGTAACAACGGGGCTTTCTTGATAAAATTCTTTCTGAAATGGAATGAGTTTGGACACGTCCCATTTAATTTTCTTTAAATTTTGCCCTGGAGCACCATATTTGCTGCTACCACCACTGCTGTATCCTCCACCACTACCACCATATCCTCCTCGAAAGCGATCACCTCCATAACCTCCTCCATTACGACTTCCGTAACCACCACTGCCACCGTATCCACCACCACTGTTGTAGCCACCGCCTCCATAACCACCACTGCGATTGTCACGTCCGTAACCAGGCATGTTGCAAGTTTAAGTTTAATTTAAAAAATGAGATTAAAAATTATTGAAGATGGGAGTCCAACTCTGAAACAAATATTTAGCATCAACGATAGAAGTTTTTCACTAGCCTAATCACAACCACTAAATCAGAAATGAAGGGTAAAATTGATGATGTACCAAACTTTTAAAAAGATGCTTTACAATACAATAAACTTTACTTTTGAATCTAGTGCCTGCAATTCCTTTCATGGCTGGAAGGATTACATGTGTTACTTTTACATATATCGATTAGGTGTCTAACAAGATTAATTTTATGTCATTGATAAGCAGTAGTGAAGTCTATTTCATTGACCTAATACTAGAGATCAACCAGCACCAGGCTGTTCTTAAAAACCCCTTTTCACCAACGTTTTTTATTTCTATTAATTGAGCTACCAATTTTGGCAAAGATACCATCCCTAATTTTGGTACTGTCGTCAGGGGCAACTTCATTCTCTACATTAGTTCTGAACCTCTTATTCAAGACGTGGAAAAAACTTGTCTTTTCCTTATTTTCAGGTGGGGTCCTACTAATTTTAGCAAAGTTATGTTTCATGCCGGAATGACCATACACAAAACGTAAAAGGTCAAGAATGTGTTCCCAGGACAAAATTTAAGAATTAGAAGAATTAAACTTGTAATTACAGCAAAAGTAACCACTACTCTACTGCAATGCTAAATGCAACCCATCAAATATGCTTATTTACTGACGCACTAATTGTGTGCAGTAACATAGCCTGTGGGTCTGATGCAAAACAGTCACTTTCTAAAAAATTCTAAGTGGTTGCACTACAGCTACAATGCAAATTATGTCAAAAACGGTACTAAGTTGCTCCTGTCACTGGTAAATAATGAAAGAATGGCCTTTCTAGGGTCCTACTAATTGGTAAATGTCATTCATGTCAATTAACTTTAACCTCTGGTACGATGGCGTAGTGGTTAGAGGGTCTGCTTCGCAATCAGTAGACCTGGGGTTCATTCTTATAACCAAGTTATACCAAAAGACTTTAAAAAATGATATTCACAGCTTCCCTGCTTAGTGCTCAGCAGACAGGGATAGTGTGAAAAACAAGCCGGCAAGCTTGCTTGTTGTGTCCTTGGGCAAGAAACTTAACAGGATGCCTCTGTCTTCATGCAGCAGAGAGATGGTGGGGCCAAGCAGCCTACCCGTCGTGATGGCCCAGTCTGATATAACACATGCAAACTGAGCATGAGCTTATCCACATAAATGAATCAAATTTAACCTTAACTTGAAACCTAACCTTATATAATGCAAACACTATGGACATGTACAAACTAAAACTTTTTTAAAAGTGTGGTGAGTCAAAATTAATCTATAAATAGGACAAATCTTTTAGGCCATTTCTTTTAATGCTCTGCCAGCTGAGATTTGAACCCGCATCCTTGGTATCTCAAGACCAGTGCACTAACCACTATACCACAGTGCCACTGGCTAAAATGTAGCAAATATGGCAATATAACCACACGTGAATCATTACAGCAAAATAGTCTCCAAGGGTAAAATGCCGTCGACGGCAAAATCACCACTACCAATTTTTTATATTGCATATTAAACTCTGAACCAAACTATTGACCTCACTTTTTTTATTTGCAACAGCAAACCCTTTCTTACATTATCAGCAAATTGAAATTTATTTGGGCACAGCCCTACTTTATGTCAATGCACATGTTTCGAAAACAACACCTGGCAAACTTTTAAAACATAGAAGCAGCATTTTTCATCATTTTCAAACCTAGCACTGCTTTCAGAAACATCTTTTCACTGAACCAGGTGTTTTTGCAGTATACAACCAGTCTGTCTCTCATGACTCAAAATGTTTTTTTTTTGGTGGTTTTCAAATCTGTCACGAATGAATATGAAATTTAAATCTGTCACAAATCTACCATTTGTAGAATAATAAGAACGATTTAGGGGGGCTTGCCCCCTAATTTCTAAAAAACAGAGTTATTTGCAATGGTTTTGGAGGTGAGATTGTTGATAGTGAAATGCAATGATTACGAATTGGAATCCTTGCTGGCAGCATGCTTAGACAAAGGAAGGTTACACTGAAGGGTAGGGTTTAGTATGTGAATGTGTATAAGATAGCACACATGGAGAAGGATTGCCTCTATAATTTCTCAAAAACTGTGCCATTTTTGATGGCTTTGGAGGTCAGATTTGTAGAAAACACCCCAAAAATTATGGAAATATTTTTGAAAAATACAGCGAGACAGACAGGTCCTATACTGCAAATTTACCTAATTATTCTCTTGAGAGCTAGAGAATTGTATTTTTTTCGATCAGTAAGTTAAACTTAAACGTAGCAAGGTTGAAAACAATTTATCTATACTTAACACACAAAATCATTGGGCACATACAAAGTTGGGAAAACTTAGGGAGTGAAAATTCAGTAGTCAGAAACATTTGCCTCTTAGACTACTGTAACCAGTGTTTTACAAACGTGATGCAGAAGCGACCTTTTATTTTTAAATACCACATAGTCCTGTACGATAACTCTAGGCAGCTGGTATGGTAAAGTCAACATTTACGTCACAGACTTCACTATTGCTAATCAATAACAAATAGTTCTTCATCGATATACATGTAACTTTATGCTTTACTCGGCTATGAACTACACATGTATAATAGTTATATGCTATAAATCGATAATATATACTACACATACTTTGACAGCATAATTAACCGATTACAAAACTGTCGATTCCAATTAAACATACAAATAAAGACTTACGGTTTACTGCATTTCCTTCATCTGTTGACCCGGTCTTGCACATTTTCCAGGTCCTCCAGATGAAAGAAGATTAAATTATTAAGATCTGATCCTTCATGTCACCCATCAGCCAACGCCAGCGAGTTGGTTGGTTGATAAGCAATCGACCTGTAACGTGGCAGCAGCAGTGCAGATCATTCTTGCGACCTGCACCATCAAAAACAGCTTGATATATTCAATGTTTTAAAGAAATATCAAATAAGCTCCACGTTCAGGCACAGTTAAAATCAGATCTTTCACAAACACAAACCCTTCTTTCTACTAAAACTCGAACTAAAGATGGCTGCCAATAGAAATTTCTTTGTTATGTGATCACGTGATCTAAACGGGAAATGACGTTTTTAAAGGTATTCGCAATTGTAGTCGTAGTTAACAACAACTAATGCAAAATTTTTAAATGTTGCCTCAGTATAACGTTCATTGTTGTGGTAACTGAACCTAGCTAAAAACTGAACCTAGCTTAAAAAATAATTGGTATTAAATGTGGTAAATAACTTAAAATAGTCAATTTTTGATTAAACATATCCACGAGTTTGTTTAAAACTGTCGTTTGAAAAAAGGAAAAAAAGCAGTTCATTGACTGGCGATTATCTGAGGTATTACCAAATTTAGATTAAAGAGAAAGTGTACACACAAAGCACTTTTATAACGGCATCGCTAGTTTCACAATACATGACCAAAAACAGTAAAACCAGTATCTTACAAGAGCGACTGGGAAAGTAAAAGGGTAAGGGGTGGATAGTGTAATTGCAAATCTAAACCACTTGTGCGGCTGTTTCCTCCATAATTCGAAACGTAATTTTAGGGCATCATAAGATTGGAGAAAAATGGCACATTAATTAATTGCTTATTTTTTTGTTAGTGTTGTAACCAGGGATGTGGAAGCGGAAGCTGGAAGCGGAAGCGGTGGAAGCGGTACTTTTTCTGTGGAAGCGGAAGCGCGAAAAATCCACCGCTTCCGCTTCCACATAGGAGGGAAGAATGGAGAGAAAAGAAATTGATTCTGCTATCCTTCGTAGAAGAACGAATAGGGGGAGCATAAACATTAAAAAATGAGAGCTAGGAGGAGTCGTTTAGAGAGATGTTGACCTCTACATAATCAGAGTAGGGGCCAAGCAAAGAAAGAGAGGAGGCAGAAAGCTCAGAGAAGGATAAGAACTGCTTGACGAAACTGATGACGCCGCCGCTAGCATTCGTCACATCAGTAGAACAAATACCAGCTCGGAAGTGAGTGCCATGGGATTGCAGAGCAGAGAATCCAGGGATCCGGAAAGAGGAAGATAAATTGAAGTTAGATTCCTGGATATAAATAAGGTCAACGGGATGAGACGAAATAAAGTGTAGCAGTTTAGTGCCCCTGGCTCGGAGACCCCCAGCATTCCATTCAAGAACCCTAAGAGAGTTAGGGAAGGGAAGAAAAAGCAGGAGGTAAAAAGAAACAGCCAGGAGCATGAAGCGATGGTGAGGGTGCAGAGAGAGAAGATACAAAGTGGGCGGAAAAAGGATAAGAGTTTTGAAAGCGAGGGTGGAGTGCGAGTGCTGCATTAGCAGAAGGGGACCAGAGGGGCTAGATTGAGCAGTGGAGATATACCAGCTGGAGGAGTCCGAGGAGGAAGTCACAGTGCTGGTAGGTGTAGAATCTCCAAAAAAAGCAGGGAGGGAAGCTCCACAAATGAGAGCTGCCAAGAGTTCTGAATCTAGAAAAGGAGAGTAGTGAGCACTTTAAATGAACTTAATTAGAGCATGTGCAGCATTGGACTGACCTATCCCGCCAGGTCACATTTCCAGTGCACACTGAACAGGGAAAGACAGGACAAGGGTTTGGATGAACGTTGCCACTCATCAGGAGAAGGAGAAGAATGAGAAGACAGTCAAAAGAAAGGCAGGAGAAGACAGGCCGATTTTAAAGAGGCTGCGTGCAACCCTTCTGCGGTCGTTCAGAGGGCTGCACGGCAAAAAAATGGTTTGTGTGAGGGGAGTGCCCGGGGTAACCGGGACCCTCGGAAAGGCCAACAGCCATTTTGATCCAACCCAAACGGGTTGGGGACCGTACCACCACGTTGAGGCGGCTGTTGATTGGTGCAGTTCAATTTTGCTCGCTTTACATGTACATATTATATACACGACAGAAATTTCGCACTTCACTATCCAAAAAGATCGGAGTCAATACGTGTTTTGGGGACGGACAGAAAGTCGGTAATAATGATTAGAGTTAAAATTAACTCAAAGTCAGAGTTAGTTGAGAATGGAGAGGGAAAATCAACGCTATACGGCGTAATTTGTTGTTGTGACGACAGGTTGTTGTCGAGAGCTGTGATATGTGGTCATACGATTTAGATCTGAGAAGCATTAGGTTAACTGCTGTAAAAGTAGTTGTAAGTAGTGAAGGAACTGGTAATATCTGTCTATTTGTAGAAGTGTTTAATTATTTTTTGAATTGTAGTAACGAAATATTTGATTTTCTTGCAAGCAGTTCGTGATTTCTAAATTTTTGTTAGTGGGAGTTTTGTGACAAACACGAAAGTACGAGGGGCATACCAAAAGTTCTGCACAAACTGTTATATTTTTAGAACAAAGAATCACGAAATAATAAAACAAGTTTATTTTTTAACAATATCTCCTTGCAAGTCAATGCACTTTCTCCAACACTCTGCAACCTTCTTTATTGCTTCTTCAAACCAGTCTTTTGACATGGCCTTAAGCACCTCATTCACGGCTGACTTCAGCTCATTTTTACACCCAAATCTTCTGCCACGAGGAGGATCTTTGAGTGGCCCAAATAGGTGGAAGTCGCTTGGAGCAAGATCTGGGCTATAAGCTGGATGAGGAAGAAATTGCGACTTCAGCTCACCTAATTTAGCCATGGAAACTTATGCTGTGTGGACAGGATCCTCCTCGTGGCAGAAGATTTGGGTGTAAAAATGAGCTGAAGTCAGCCGTGAATGAGGTGCTTAAGGCCATGTCAAAAGACTGGTTTGAAGAAGCAATAAAGAAGGTTGCAGAGTGTTGGAGAAAGTGCATTGACTTGCAAGGAGATATTGTTAAAAAATAAACTTGTTTTATTATTTCGTGATTCTTTGTTCTAAAAATATTACAGTTTGTGCAGAACTTTTGGTATGCCTCTCGTACATTAGGAGCTCCACGATGACAAAAAGATTGAAAAGCACTGTTCTACATTCAACACGAGCTCTAATATCTAAGAAAAACAAACACAGAGTAGTTCGAAACAATAAGCTTAAGCGAAGTAGGTAAAGTAATAGCAATAAATGAAGATTTTTGCCTTCTCAAAATGATAAAGTGTAGGAGAAGGCAGGCTAAAGACCCACAAAAGTTAAAAAAAAATTGTCAATGGTCGTTTTTTTGTTTTTTGTTGGTGGAAGCGGAAGCGTTTGAAAATAACCGCTTCCACATCCCTGGTTGTAACCCCAGCAACTTCGATGCATACATGCGCAGCAATCGCGGTGACGTGGTCACTAGAACTATGCCATTTTACATATTAAATGGGAATAGTAACATACTAAATGGGAATAGTAACAAACTTAATGGGAGTATTACTTTGATTATTATTTTTCAGAAACATTTTATTTACATAATAGTTCTATCTTACAACTAACAACACAATTTTAAAGAAATTCATTAGAAGTTCATGTCTCCTTCGGCCAATGCAGAAGCTAGTTTGCACTGAATATGCGCAATTTACTACGGCACAAGACGGGATCAATTTACCTAATTGCTGCTCCAATAAATTTTTCAATAAGTGCAATTCATTTTACCGAAACTGAATTTGCTCTAGAAAATATAAAGTTCATAAATAAAGAAGATAGAGTGATTGTGACTGTTAAATTAATAAAAATTTAACCATTTCTTTGTTTGTATTCTGTTTCGTCTCCAGACCTTAAGTTTTAAATATATCTAGCGTAAAAAAAGATTTTTGTGTTATCAAATGTCGAAAAATTGCAAGTGGAGCGAGGGTTACGTTTAATTTAACTTTACAAAAGTTACTAGGAAGGGGTGTGATTGTGCACAGTGTCTTCACTGTTCGGTCGTGATGTCAAATGCGTAATTACGACCCTCCAAACTAAAAAGTCATCGCGATAAAAAGCATACCCAAAGGAAGAATGATGATATCGACGTTCTGTCTACCAAAAGAATACGATACCGCCTGAAAGCGACGCTACCTCATTTCGGATTTACGGTAGAGAAAAAGCGTACTCTTGAATGCAGCTACCAGGTGGCATATCGAATTGCGAAGTGTAAGAAGCCGCATACTATCGCTGAGGAGCTTATCAAGCCGTGCACAGAAAAAATGGTTAAAGTAATGATTGGATCGGGGTGGGGGGGAGGAGGGGAAAGAAAATCCAGCAAGTTTCGCTCTCTTAACGACACCATTCGCCAACGGATTGACGAAATGGCTGCTAATATGTGCCAGGAAGTTTGCTCTAAAATCAAGCAAAGCACGCTCCAGGCTAGCATTCAACTGGACAAGTCTACCCATAGCACTTTAGAAAGCAACTTGATCGCCTTCGCACGATACGAGAAAGATGAAGGAAGAGTTCTTGTTTAGCAATACACTATCACCTACAACA
Organism: Trididemnum clinides; assembly: GCA_963675345.1. NCBI lineage: Eukaryota > Metazoa > Chordata > Ascidiacea > Aplousobranchia > Didemnidae > Trididemnum > Trididemnum clinides. The sequence continues at coordinate 49,643,268 of OY776284.1, read as the reverse complement.
TCTACTGCTGATGTCAAAGCTCTTGTGGACCCTTTTTTTGAAGCCAACAAGGTCAGCTGGCAGAATTTCAAGCACATCTGTACCGACGGTGCCCTAGCGATAATTGGCGTCAAATCAGGGTTTGTCACACTGGTGAAGAACAATGACTCCATGTGATGTCCTCGCACTGTTCACTACACCAATAAACTCTAGCATCAAAGACCCTAACTCTACATTTAATAAAAGTTGTGGGTGTTGCGGTCAAAGTGATCAACTTCATTCGTTTGAAGACAAAAAATCACCGGCTCTTTCCACTTATGGCCAAAAAAATGGGAGCGCAACTTGTGGGACTTTTGCTTTATGCCAACGTCCATTGGCAGTCGACAGGCAAATGCCTCTCTCGGTTTTATGAACTTAAAAATGGGATTGAAATATCTTTCTTCGAAAAAACAAAAACAACCTCCATGTCCAATTTCACTATGAAAAGTTTGTTGTGATGCTTGCGTACCTAGCCGATGTATTCGGTCACCTCAACAATATGAGCTTGTCTTTGCAAGGCCGTGATGCGACACACAGCGACGTTGATGACAAGCTGGGTGAGATAACTGCTCGAATGAGAGTCTGGCAAGCTCAAATCAAGATTGGTTTTCTTTGTTGAAAAGGCGCCTGAAAACGAATAGGATTGATTTGCCAGAAATTATCAAAACTTGCCTCACAAAGCTTTTTAAAATCGTCTCTGCTAAGTTCCAATCACATTTCAACGACGACATGTGGCATGTTTCATGGTACAGAGACGAGTTTAACACTGAAATTACCCGTTATGCCGAAGAAACAGAGAAGTTCGCAGAGTTCAAAGTTTCGAATGCGATGAAGCTGGCATGTAATAACAAAACCGACGACTCCAGCTTTTGGTAGTAACTTCATGATTAATATCCACTACGCAGCAAGATAGCTTCCGTAATTTTTGTTCAACTCGCAACTATGTGCCTTTGGGTGAGTTGGATTTTTTCAGAGGTGAGCACTTCCGCAAATCGGTCCGCAAATCCGCTAATCCGCAAATTGCAGACTCAAGTTTCTATTTGCGGATTTGCGAACCCAATTTCCTACCACAAATATTTACGGATTTGTGGTGAAAAAGTAAAATTGACCGCAAATCCGCAAAGCAATAGGAAGTGTTGCCTGTTCCCGTAAAACCGGTTGGAAGAAGTGGCCGCTCTTATTTTCTGGGTTGGAGGTTAACGTCCAAGAGTTGATGGCCTTTTTTTTGGAGGTCAACGTCAGGGCGACGGCAAAATTTGACCTCCAAAAGTAAAAAGGTCATCACGAGAACAAAATAACAGAAAATATTGTGGTCTAAGTTTGCGGAAGTACAATGTGCATTTGTGGTTGCGGAAGTGCGAAAAGTTACCGCAAACCTATCGCAAACTTGCGGATTTGGGGTTGCGGAATACCTCTTGCAGTTTTGCAGAATTTGCGGTTGCGGAATTAAGTGTAAATTTGCGGTGCCCAGCTCTGGATTTTTTTACCTGGGGTCCGCAAAAACAAAATCTGAAATCGCCTCAATATATGGAATGGCATTCGCTTTGCTCAGTCCAAGATGGAGCCGAATATCAATGGTCTCCTGGGACCAGTACAAGAACACGCTTCCCACTGACTAAGTTAATTTAAAATAAATTACGAGTAAACTGTGATTTGTTTAATTTTTGTGTAATGAACCAAAGCCGACAAATTGATACCTGGCTTTACTCAACTAATAAAGCACTTATCACAGTTAGCAACCGTATAAAATAGCTGTAAAATAAAACGTTATAAGGAAACCAAAATATAGCTTATCAACTAAGGATTCGTTAATACAATTAATTAGCTGACTGTCATTGTACTACAGCTAAACTGCAGCAAGCTAGCTGCTTGCACAACGAAACTGGTTGCAAGGCTCGAAGGCACAAGAAAACTACGCCTTAGCAAATTAGGCACGCGAATTGTTGTACAGCAGTACCAACATTTACTACATCATTTACTTTCGTTTGAAGGCTTTTTTATTATTTAACTTGGCGAATAAAATAATTGATTGAAATCTGTTGAAAGAAAAACTAGGTATTTTTATTTAAGAGCTGGGAGCCCACCAGTATTGACAGTCTGTGGAAAAGGGCCACGGATCATGGAAGTTTGAGAGCCAATGGGCTAGACCCATAGAACTGCTCTCATGCGGTTTACTTTGAAATTAAGTTGCTTGATTTTGTCATTTTTACTGGCATTTCACTTGCATCTCTTCGATTTGGCTTTGAATAGACTTCTGTTTGCTGATGCCTTTCAGAATTGCTGATGAATGATTTAATGCGATTTTTTAAATGTAAATCGCACTCAGGTGATGCTACCGTTATTTCTCTTTTAATTGGGTAAAGAAATCACCGTAGTAAATGAAGACGGTTTGTCAGGGTCATGGCTATTACTGCTTTGTGATGGCAGCATGCATTTTGAATTTGCAAGGGTAGCCAGTTATCCTGGGTGTCTTCTTCTCCCGCGTGACTTATTTCCATTAGATCTAAAGACAAAAAGTTAAAATATTATTTTTTGTGTATGAGTGATTTTCATGGTTCAATGGCCAATAAAGTGGAGCCCGGGGGTGCACTGACCCTCGTTTATCAAAATGCATTAAATTTGCGACAAAATTTTGAGCATATTTAATTTTTGGGGCAGCTTAACCCTTTGAACCCGACATTCCCACATTTAAAAGCTCTTCGACCCGAGATTTCCAGCCAAAAATTTTCAAAAAAAATCATTTTCTTTTTTTTTCGTTTTGGGATTATGAATCGCCTGCAGCTCTCAAACCAACTTCAAAATCAGTGTAATAACATTGAAATAGCCTTTGCAGGTGCAGATATGATCCTTATTGTACATTTTCACGTTTGGCCGGAAATCCGGCCTTTAGGGTTCAAAGGGTTAAGTTTTTTTTATATTTTCTAATCCTTTTATTCTCAATAATTCCTTAGAACAATTTTCAATTCTTGTTGCAATCTTAGGCCCAGATGCCAGGATACTGCACCATACTATACAGCCGCAAATATGTACTTGCGATTGTATATATTTTTGGACAGATAATAGGCTATATATTTGGGTGATATATATGAAATGCATTCCTCTTTTCTTTGTTGCTTACTGTGCCAATGAGCTGGTAGTTGGTTACATCGATTTATTGAGTTATAAAGGTAATCTATGCGCTTTATATAAATGTTGACACAATTGAGGTGGTTATTTCACAGTGCAATACTATTGCAAATACTAAAAAGCCTCCTCCAATAATTTGACGAGACCATTTCTGGACGCGTTTCGTCCTTTTGGATTCTTCATCAGGGCCTGTCAAGTCATCACCAAAAACCAAAACCTCATATTTGCAATAACATGAAAAATTTAGTATCATTCTATTACAAATTCCTTCGCACACATCATGCGCACGGCGCATGCTGTGTCACTTTGGTACGGGGATCCCATTCGTATCAAAGATGCAGTATACCACTCAAAGAGTTTATAGTAAGCGAGATTAATTTAAAACTCTTATCTCTATGAACATAGCAAATGATCATCATAACCATATCGTACATCGATTTATTGAGTTATAAAGGTAATCTACGCGCTTTATATGAGACCATCCCTGGACACGTTTCGTTCTTTTGGACTGTAATTGGTTACATTTCGGTAGCAGGGGCGGTAACACCAGGTTTCCACTCTCTGATTTCCACACCAAGGGTTCCGTCGTTGATTAGCACTGAACCAGTTGAGTTGCTTTGTAGGGATAGTAATATTAGAACTGCGGATCCTTTCTGCTTCGTCAAACAAAAACAGGAAACGGTTGAAGTTTTCTTGCAATTTTTATTTACAAATATGCGCAGCTTCGCCCTGCATTCGCAGAACGAAAATTCACGGCGATAAAGACTGCCACACAGCTTTAATAACTATCAAGCAGGGGAACCAACTCGCAGTTCCAAACAGAAATCCGAAGCATAATTAGGCTGAAACAACAATTCACTATTCGTTTCGCCATTTTCAAGTTTTGATAAAGAATAGCAAAAATACACGTAGTCACTATGTGTTTATGAACAAGTGCACCTGTTTGACATGTCTGAGTCAAACATGTGGCCTTATTTAACCACAGGGAAAAGACTAAAGAAAGACAGTACGACAAAGAAAAGGCTTGAGAAGTAGTCTGCAGGAAGCCCGGCTATAACCGTCTACTACTTTTCATTAGGGGCTAATTGTTCAATTCGCTGTAGGGGTTTAATTTGAAGCTATATTTACTTAAACTCCTACCAAAACAATACGAGATCAATAAATTTCTTTATCAAAATATCAATGAATTTTGTAGAAAATTGCTTATGAAGTCTTTGCGTCACATTCTCAAGCGACCACGCTTTACAAAGTCAAGTCGCTAAGAAAAACTACATGGCGATTGGCGGAACAATAACTTAAAATTTGTGATTGTTGGGCATCCTATGTGAGCGGTTATGATTATTTATTGTTGGTACTGGCAGGCTAAACTGCCAAATTAATTTGTAATAGCTATTTTTGCAGGTTTTGTAAGTATTTGGGCATTAATAACTATAGGGTAAATCAAATCATACTTGGACAATTATGATTGTCTTGCTGCTGGTTGCTGGCAGGCTTATTTGCTTTTGTAACTATACGGGCATAATTTAAATAATAATAAGGCAGTGGCTACTTCGCCGTCGATGGCAATTTGCCCTTGGAATCTATTTTGCCGTGATCATTCACGTGTGTTTATATAGCCAAATTTGCTATGATAACACTAGTGACTCTGTGGTGTAGTGGATAGAGCGCTGGTTTGGAGATACCACGGTTGCGGGTTTGAATCTCAGCTGGTTAGGGCTTTAAAGGAAGGCAGTGTACACTGGAGAGGCAGGCCCGGTATGTAAATGTAGGGGGCAGTGTACACTGGAAGGGAGTGTACAGGGTGGGGGATAGAGACCTGGGGATGCAAAATTTTTTAAATTGGTTTTTAAAATTGACCAATCAGAGACGACCAAAAGTCACATGTTTAGTACGTCATTAAGATTGACCAATCACAAATAATTCAAGGCAAAATAGTCTCTGAGGGTAAATTGCCGTCGACGGCAAAATAGCCACTGCCTAATAATAATAGCCGATCTAGCACCAATAGGTGCAATGGCAAATCATTACAAATCTTTACATCATCTTTACAAATCATATCAAATTCGTGCAGTTATGGTTACTTCACTGCAGATTACTGGCATGCTAAACTGCTATCTGCTAAATTGATTTATAATAGATATTTTTGCTGGTTTTGTAACAATTCAAGCATAATGTAAAAATTTGGGAGATTACTACAGTTACTATTACTTTACTGCAGGTTTCAATTTTAATAAAGTAAAAACACATGACTTCAGGTTGTTTGCAATTGGTAATCTTTACTTACAAATTAGAAAAAATGTGCTCAAAGTGTACATTTTCCTACACTGTACACTCCCCCTCTGGTGTACTTTGCATTTATCTAAGTACCTTAACCACAAAGATTTGAACCCGCAACCATCACATTTATAGGGAGCTTCACCATCTACTACAGTATAACATCACTACCAGAATAGCAGCAAATATGCTTATTTAACCCTTTGAGGATCATAAGGTTCTAATTCATGAAATTTGAGACAATTCCTTTTACTGCAGGTTACTCAGTTACTGGGAAACTAGACTGATTGATTCATAACAGCTATTTTTGATTTTACAACAATTCGGGCAATTCAAATTTTAACTTTTTGGCTTTCTTGTGAATAAGGGATAAATATGACAAATAAAAAAAAGGTAGTGGCAATTTTGCCGTCGACGGCAATTTGCCCTTGGAATCTATTTTGCCGTGATCATTCACGTGTGTTTATATAGCCAAATTTGCTATGATAACACTAGTGACCCTGTGGTGTAGTGGATAGAGCGCTGGTCTTGAGATACCATGATTGCGGGTTCGAATCTCAGCTGGCCAGGGCTTTAAAAGAAAGGCGGTGTACACTGAAGGGGCAGGCCCGGTATGTAAATGTACAGGGCAGTGTACACTGGAAGGGAGTGTACAGGGTGGGGGATAGAGACCTGGGGATGCAAAATTTTTTTTTGGATTTTTAAAATTGACCAATCAAAGACGACCAAAAGTCACATGTTTAGTACGTCATCAAGATTGACCAATCACAAATAACTCACGGCAAAATAGTCTCTGAGGGTAAATTGCCGTCGACGGCAAAATAGCCACTGCCTAAAAAAAAAAAATTAAACGATATTAGCAAATTAGGCACCAGTAGGTAATTGGTTTAAATAACAGAAAACTTTTGAAAAGAAAGTAGGCAGATCTATATATGTTAGACTATTAAACTTTAAATAGTATCTGGTAACATTGATGTGTAGCTCCTTTTTTTTGTATGGTAGTGGCTATTTTGCTGTCGACGGCATTTTACCCTTGGAGACTATTTTGCTGTAATCATTCACCCTTGGGTTATATTGCCATATTGGCTATATTTCAGCCAGTGACACTGTGGTTTAGTGGTTAGTGCGCTAGTCTTGAGATACCATGGATGTGGGTTCAAATCTCAGCTGGCAGAGCATTTAAAAACAAGGCCAGTGTACACTGTGGGGCCAGGCCTGGTATGTGAATGTATGGGGCAGTGTACACTGGGGGTGCAAAATTTTTTTAGTTTGTTTTTAAAATTGACCAATCAGAGACGACCAAAAGTCACATGTTTAGTATGTCATTAAGATTGACCAATCACAAATAACTCACGGCAAAATAGTCTCTGAGGGTAAAATGCTGTTGACTGCAAAATAGCCACTGCCTTTTTTTATTCCAGCAATTGTACAGTAAGTCAGAATATCTGCAAGACAAGAATAGCTACGTATCTATTTTATACTATCTTTGTCATTATTTTTTGTCTAAACAAAATAAAGAAGTTTGGCTTTTTATCTGTCTTTCTAAATGGAATTATTCTTTTTGGTCTTTGAAGCAAAAAGATGGAATGCGATGTTTTGCATTTTATAGATACTTTAGGTCTTGGCATGTGATCTTGGTTTACTAAATTTTGCAATGCATTGCAGAAGAAAACAGAAAGAAAAAAAGAAAATTTAATGCACAGTTTATAATAGGTAATTTGTTCAGACTACAAAGCAGAATGGTCCAACATTTGTTTGGCAGTGGCTATTTTGCTGTCAACAACATTTTAACCTTAGAGGCTATTTTTCCATGAGTTATTTGTGATTGGTCAATCTCAATGATGCATTAAGCATGAGACTATTGGTAGATTCTGATTGGTCAATTTTAATTAACTACTTAAAAAAGTTTGAAAAGAGGGAAGTTCAAAACTATAATTGGTTTAATTTCAATTGTACTTGTGAAGATAAAAATAGCTCTTTTCTCTAGATTTCAGTTATAGTACAAAAATCTGAAGCTGACTAACTAAAACTTATTGAGGAAATGGTTCAGTTTTTACAAACTACAAATAAATAGCTTTCTTACTCTTACCAGCTATGAAAACTAAAAATAAACAGAATATGATTTAACCGATTTCAATTTTGAGTCCCCTTGAAATAAAATTGTTTTTTAACACATTCACTGCCAAACCACGATAGTTTACTGTTTAGCTTTACGACAGTTAAGTGCCATGCCACGTAGATCTATGGTTTGTGGTTAATCACATTGGTTGAGTGCTGAGCATCTACCTTTGCTACAGTAAAACCATAGATCTATGTTGTGAAGTAAAGAGCAAACTGCATGCGATCTACACGTATTCAGTGTATGGTTACTAATAGTGACAGATCTAAGTCATGAGATAAAAAGCAAACTGCATGAAATAATGGAACCACAATAGTTGCTTTATGTTGCTATAAAGTACTATTATTTTTTTATTTAGAAGAATTTAAATTTGCTTAAACCACTACGGATGCATTAGGAGTTGGTGAAATTATTATAAATAGTGATTCTGAAGACAGCAATTTTGTTATGATGATGGTCTCTATGATGACTTTGACAGTCAGACAAGTGATTTGGAAACTGATAGTGATGATAAAACTGTTCAAGCTGCATCACCTGCACATGCGCCTACATCTCAGGCTAAGAAAAAGTTAAAAAATTGAATAAAAAAAACGTAAATTGAATAGAAGTGCTTTCATTTATTAGCTATTGTGTTACCCACAAGTCTTAAATTGAGTGAATATTACAAGACAATCAATTAATAGCACAACGCAACTCACAGTAAAAACATCTGGCACAAAACGTTAATGCAGGCAATAAAGCGCTGGCAGCAAATGTGTTAAAATAAAATGTTGCTTACAGCTATGCAGAGTTAATAGCTTGCCAGTCATGATTGAAATAAGTCTTGAAATGTGAAGATGGAAAAAGAATCTAATTTCCACATCTTCAAAAACGTTTTTTTGTAAAAATGTAGCCTTTTTTTATGCTAATTGCTTGAAAGGCAATTTGTAATAGATACAACATGCAAGCTGGCATCTTAGTCTGATTAAAATCTTACATGACAGAGATGTTGGCCTAGATCAACAATTTTCATTCAGTCAACCACATGGTCTTCACAGGATCAGTACTTTACTTTGCCTTCACATTTACTAAAAGTGGAAAACTTTTTCTTGAGTACTAGTTTTATTATTTTATTTGGACAACATCCCTGACATTTTACTGTGAAAATGTTTTTGACGTCACTAATGAAATTGATAAAAATGAATAACCAGGCCACATTCTTTTGTAAATTTAAAAAATTTGTCACATGTGAAAATGAGGTCACTAATGAAATTGAGAAAAATGAATAATGAGGCCACATTCTTTTGTGAAAAATCGGTCACATGCAAAAAATGACTAAAAAGCATGAGCAGCATAGAGTGCTGTAATAAACAGACAAAATACATCTGTGGAAAAACAAAGGATGCTGTTAAACGTGAAGCAACTTAGTTGGCAACTTTAAAGTATGCAAAAAATTAGAATTCTGCAGAGATTGCAAAAACGTTACATTATTATAGGCAAGTTGACATCAAAATGAAGCTTTTAGATCAGGGATTTCCAACCTTTAATCTATGGACAGTTTGTGCACCCTTTATTATGAACTGAGAAGTGATTCTAAACACAACTGTTTTCTAATATTACTGACCAAAGATTTCTCATGACTATAGGAAAAATTATGAACATGACTAACTGGGATTAATACCTTGTTAGATCCCCTTGTTAGTCTTAAAAGCATTCCTTTCAGCTGTTGACTAAATGAGTTAAAAAGATGAATTGAGTTTTGTCTTGTAATCATGGAAATTGTTGTTGGTTGTTGATGAAACAGGTGTTCAGACCTACTTAAAAGCAACTTGTAAGCTTTGTCGATTTGATGCAATTCTGTTGCTATCAGGTAGAAATTTTCCTAAAATTCTTTCACTAGTAACACTACAATGCACCCCCATGAGGAAAGTACTAAAGAACGCTGCATCATTGTCTATTTATCGTTTCCAAAAAAGAGTTTCAACCCTTAAAATCCCTTGCAATTCAGCACCATGTCTGAGGTAATGTAAAAACGCTGTGCTGGTGTTACCTAACATCTCAAAGACTTGTATTTTTTTGTAACTGACCAGTCAAAATATGCTATTTAAATTCTAATTAGTTTGCTATAGATGTAACTGTTATATTTTTTAATACAGAGATTTTATTTTAGATTATAACCACTTTAAAAAATGTGTTATATTTATTTTGTGTAGCATCCACTATTATCGCAATGCTTACATCATTCAGTTCGTTGTTCGATGGCTCAAATGTTTTTCTGACTGTGATTGCAAGTGCAACTTGTGGTGTTGTTGTTGGTTGGTATTTGCGTTCATCAAATACTGCTCTCTCTCATGACTCAACATTAAGTGAATCAAATGATGTTTCTGCATCGTCTGAGGATGAAGTAGATCTAACTGACTGCACAGATATTGATCCAAATGACCAGTTTAAAATGGTTATTGTTGTGCGGCAGGATCTAAAAATGGGAAAAGGGAAAATTGCAGCTCAGTGTTCCCATGCTGCGGTTGGAGCTTATAAAAAGCTACAAGCTCAAAACATAAAACTGCTTCGTTGCTGGGAGTACTGTGGGCAACCTAAAGTAGTTGTGAAATGTCAGGATGAGATGGAGCTGATCGCTTTGCATCAACATGCTAAAGCAGTCGGTGTTACAGCTACTATTATACAGGATGCAGGGAGAACTCAAATTGCTGCCGGCTCTAAAACAGTGCTTGGTGTAGGCCCAGCATCTGAACAATTAGTCAATAAAATTACAAGCCATTTGAAGTTGCTTTAACTCTTGTGTTTGTTTAATTTAGCTCACCACAAAATGGACAGTTTCTTGTTAATCAAATTAAGTGTTCGATTGGCTATTAGTAGCAAGTCAAGTGCATAGGTTACTGCCATTTTTAAGTCTAAGAGTAGAATTCGATTTTGTTGTTGCAAACCTTAGGTTCATTACATGCGTTTTGCAAAAGCTTTCAAATTGTATAGGCCTATTTCGTCTTACTGCAATTCGTTGTCACGTCTTTATATCAAACCCGATCTTGTTTCACTCTTAGCAAATTATATATATGTCAGATTGAAGTTTACTTGATTTCAAATTAAAGCGTTTATGGTAGCTTGCTTTGTTTTTTTTTTATTTTCTGTGAACTCTTGTTAGCTAATTGATTTTTGATGTTTTAATTTTTAAACTTGAAAAAAAATTGATAAAAAGGTTGGAACAAATAAGTAGTTTTTGATATTCACAACGGAAATAATACAATCTGTATGTTAGCAATTAGTAGTGGGTGTTGGGCAATATTATAGGGTTGAAATTCATTGTTTCAGTCCACTGAAATATCTATTGGCTTAAAAGTGTTGCTAAATATTTGCAGCAATAAACTGGTTGCATTTTAATTTTGATGCCTGCTAGTTTATTTGAACGTGATAACTTGAAGTAAGGACTGTATTACGGAGCGTACACGCTGCATGAAGGTCAATATATAATATTGGATCCTAAAAGCTTATATAATATAAGATCCTAAAATCCTAATAAGCTTAAATTTTGTATCCTAAACCTACACGAATTGAGAGTGCTGCTGCTTAAATGGAAACTGAACAAAATGACTTTATAGGCATTCTCTGTTTATTTTATCACTTTCATGAAATGTTTGTGCAATGTGACTTTTCTGGTTTTTGTTAGGATTTTTCAAAATCTGCGTGAAAACAAATCTTGCAATGAGTTAACTTTTTGTGTAAATTGAGTTATCTGACCAGGATGCTTGGACCAAGAAGTCAAAATAAAATTTTAAATTATTCTCAAAACCAAGGATGAGTATACGTCGAATAGCCAGGCCTTGGGGAGCGTGACAAATTTCGGTTTGGTGCTTAATTTCAAATTTCGTCAGGGAAAGGTTTCTACCACAATATTACCCCCAATATTTTTCGAAATTTTTTGGGTGGTGTTTTATCAAAAAATTAAATGTTTCCTTGAAAACATAAAATCAAGTCACCACCTTGATTTCTCCGACAGTGAGGTGTGGATCCCCTTTTTCCGCAAAAAGAGTAGCAAACCCAGACGTAGCCCAAAGTGAGCGTCGAACGTGATCCAAGCTACTTGCCAGGGGTGGGGGTAGCTCATTGTGGTTTTGGGGTAGCTCATTGTGGGAAGTGGGAAGTTTGTGGGAAGTTTTACCAAGGAACACGAAGCGCTGCTCTATTCGTCAAGAAGCATTTGAAGCAGCTTCACAGTTCTTAGTTGTCTGCTCCTGCACCTTAATTGTTTTCCTGTTCTTCGTGTCGAGTTGACTCGCTGGACTGATTGCCGCATTTAAGCTCACTAGAGGTTAGTTGAACCGTACTCAAAATACTGAAGTACTGAGGCAAGAGTTCACGCTGTCCCCGCTTAAGCATTGACAAAGTGAAAAATCATCTTAGTTGTTGTTTGTGAGTGGCTTTTGAAAACTTCTTCACATAAGTTTTGCCCGAAACTTCCATTGCTGAAAATACTCTATAATTTCTGATAAGAGGTCTTCATTAGATAAATACTGCTCTACGACCCCTGTAAAATTTCTTCTTACACCTATACATTTATCATTTAGATTTTTCTTCAAATAATGGTGATGGCCTTTTCTTTTTAGTTAGCAATTGGGATAATTACCGCTTAAGGGGGAATATGGGGTTCGTTTTATTATTTTTCGAAAATTTTGGCCATAATATTTTTTTAACAAAAATTGTATCTTTAATCCTTCATCTTTAAAATTGCTGCCATGAAAAGTCGCATTTCAACATGAAACATTGCTAAAAAATGAATAATTCTTCAGGTTAGAAGTGTAAATCGGTGTAAATGTGCACTTTTAGATGGATTTTCTCAAAATCGCGATTTTTTAATGACTATAAACTGGCATTTGTAATTCTGAATTCGTACGGTCAATCTTTATGAAATTTCGCATAGAGCTAGCTAATAGACTTATGAATGCAATGACCTAGTGAAAATGGGCTAACTACTGTACTTTTTTTGCTATAAATATTTTTGTTGGAAAATATGTGAAAATTTCACTGAAAAAAATAGTATTTTTGACAAACCCCAGTATATTATGACAGCTTGAATTTATGTACAAGTTGCTACGTGATTGCGTAGAGTAGTGTTCGACGATCAAATTGCACCAAAACCCTTCAATTCCATCGTGCAGGGGCCGAGATATGCATGCCAAAGTTTCCTCGTCTGTTGCCATGGCAAAGGAAACATCTTGGTTACCATGGCAACAAAAAAAAAAGAAAAAATTGTGACAGATTTATTTTTGCGCGAGTATTCAGCCTGTCACATAACATCGATCTTAGCATTCTAAACGCATCTCTTTTGCAAATTCCCCATATTCCCCCTTAAGATGTTTTGACAATTAAAGTAAGTATATATGTTTGCTAAGAAGTGGCAAAAGATCGTAGAAACCTCTCACAAAAATGCAGTTTTCCCATTTCTGGTTCAGATATAGACGTAGGCCTAACGACATACACACAAATTTTAATTTCTTCCAAGTTCAAACCTTCCACTGTTCATGTTAAATTTATTTCAGCTTTGTGCATAATGTTGGTTCGTTAAAAGATGTTTTACAATGCAATACAACTGAGAAGGTTATGCAAGTTGGTGTTGCTTGTATCATATGGTAGGCTTATTTCACTCAGTAAATGGCGGCACTCATGGGCCGTGCTTGGAAAGCGACAGTTGCAAGTCTCGTGTAGTTTTTGCACTGCGAGTTGAGTCTCTTAGCTGCAGTGTTTGAGTATATAAGTTGGTGTGGCTCAAAGATGTTGGGGGGGGGGGGTATTAAGAGGATGACTGTAACAATAATAATCGCGGGAATATTTATGTCATTATCCCGTATCGTAGTTTTTCTTGTTTGGTCATTATTTTCCCGTATTTCCCGTATGCAAACCGTCGCTTGTTTACGTTATTCTCGAAACGATTTTATTGGTAGTTATTTCATTATTTTATTGGTAGTACTTTAATTTTCTAAGCGTTTTTATTGGTTATTCTTTGGGTAGCAGTTTCTTGTATTCCCCCGTTTTCAAACCTTGTTAATTTTTAGTTTCTAGTAATTTTGATCGGCTAAACTATTTGGGAACTTTTTTTCGGTTACGTACGAATGGGAAGTATATATGCGGGCGGGTCATTTTGAAAACTCAGAGAGACGAAAGCAAACAGACGACAGAACAGAGAAGAAAGAAAAGAAGGAAGGTGAGACAAGCGAGAAGTGTGAATAATTAGAAGGCAAGGGCCAAGCACTACCATAAGGAAGGGAGATTATCGGCTGCTATAAGGGTAATGTCAATGATTGTCGGCGTGCGACACCTTATGTGGCAACCTAGCTTCTCAAGCGTAAGTCCTTAATCCGAAGGATAGGGCATAGAACATGATAGAAGGTTGTTGGAACTCCAGCGAGCGAACTTTTTAGTCGTCGAATCGTCATCTACCGGTCACTAAGGTACAGGGCGGGTGACTTAACCGTATGCGGCGACAATGACACAAGTTTTGTATCAAATTATTTAAAGATCAAAACAGTAATCTTTTTCAAAAAAAAGTGGATCCAGGGTCTTGGGTTGTCCAGGGCCAGGCCCTGTTTTTGTGTGCCAGAAAGATGACAAATTCAAGTTCGCAAGATAATGTATTCTAAAATGGGGTTTAACTAACTAATGTGGTATGCGAAGGTTTTTCGGTGACTGAGAAAAAAGAAAAAGGAAGATCAAATATTTCTTCCTCTTTAAAAAAACAATGTAGCTTTTCACTTTAAAGCGCTCAAAAAGAAGGTAATAAATGGGCAAAAAGTCGATCTTCACGCTGAGAGCAGGGTGTGTTTTGTTTGTTTGTGGTTACCCATCCTCTTCCTCGGGATAGAGGTACGGCATGAACGGCAATTCAGGTTCAAGCTGTCAACCTAATTGATATTAGGCTTGGGGAAAGATGGCAGCCCATTTTGAATCAGTCATGAGTGACTGGTAGCCCCACCACCAACGAGGCGGACTGCCACTGGTGGGTACCGAAGAGTCGCCTTTTACGACATGCTGGGTTAGTAACTTCACAATTGTAACCCGGTAAAGTACGGTTGGGCCACCTGTCTGCCACATAAAGATGGAGACGTCCGGTTAAATGCCTTGCTCAAAGACACAACAAGCAAGCTTGCCGGTTTGTTCTCCACGCTATCCTTTTTTTATGCTGAGCACCAAAAAGGGAAGCTGTGGATACCATTTTTTAAAGTCTTTTGGTATGATTCGAATTAGGGAATGAACTCTAGGTCTACCGACTGCGATGCAGACGCTCCCACCAGCAGGGTGTCGCCCATGTTAGTTTTCACTCCCTGAATCTTTCTCTGCAAAGGTCGAATTTCTTTGCTTGCGCATCAAATGGATACTCTAAATTTAATCCTTAAATCGTAGATTTCTCAAAAAGACTGCGATTTCAGTTTCTGAAAGAGTAGGCTTTCATTTCGCTGTTTTTATAGAACTCTTTGCGCTGTTGGTATTGATTAGCTCTATGTAATAGGTTATACAGGGTGTCTCAAAAGTAAGTATACACTTTAAAATTTGAATAACAATCTAATGGCTTATTCAAATTTGTCAAAAGTTTACAAAAATATTCTATAAACTACTAGAAACAGATTACCGTCCTAATATCTCGTTGAATTTATATATTGACAGAATGTTAGACCTCAACGTGGGAGCCACTAATTTCGGGAGATTTCAGCCACTTATTGATGCATTCCTGCCCAACACTTTGCAATAAATCTTGTGTAACTAGTCCACATGATGCTCTAATGTTTTGTTCCAACTCTAAAAGGTTTTGAGACCGTGTGGAGTAAACTTTACTCTTAAGGAAACCCCAAAGAAAAAAGTCGCATGGGGTTAAGTCAGGTGAACGAGCGGCCCATTGAAGAGGACCTCTGCAACCGATTCACCTACCTAGAAAAAACTGATTTAAGTAATCTCTGACTTTCCTGGTGTAATGTGCAGGAGCTCCATCTTGCTGAAAGTAACAGTTTTTCAACCCAAGCATTTTTTGTCAACTTTACTCCACACAGCCTCAAAACCTTTTAGAGTTGGAACAAAACATTAGAGCATCATGTGGACTAGTTACACAAAATTTATTGCAAAGTGTCGGGTAAGAATGCGTCAATAAGTGGCTGATATGTCTCGAAGTTGGTGGTTTCCACGTTGTGGTCTAACATTCTGTCAATATATAAATTCAACGAGATATTAGGACGGTAATCTGTTTCTAGTAGTTTATAGAATATTTTTGTAAACTTTTGACAAATTTGAATAAGCCATTAGATTGTTATTCAAATTTTAAAGTGTATACTTACTTTTGAGACACCCTGTATAATAGCTATATGACTGGAGAAAACTGGTAGTATTTTGTATGTATTAACAAAATCTGAAGGTCGTAGGTGTGGTTCGAACAGAATAGGATCTTATATTTTAGCTGAAGAACCTTTTTACTTTTTTCAGAAAGCAAGTCTTTATTTTGAAAAAATATGTTAGTGGGTGATATTTTTTAAAAGCTCTTCCAGTGTTGCGAACTCTAGACACCACTGCTAGTTAGCGGGTTCAATCATCCGGAGACAAGAAAAGTATTCTTTGTACCGGTATAGAACAATTGTGCTATTCACATCGGCTTCGGAGCAGTTCCCGCAACAAAAACAGTAGGCCTACATTTCTTCCGCAAACATTATAAACAACTAAACGAGAAAAACTGCTGCAAATTTGAAGCAAGAATGAGTCGGGGAGAGGGCGGCTTCAAGAATTCAATTCAGTGACTGTGATCCAGGACCTTTCTCTCAAACTAGGTTGTGCGAAAACTTCAGTTTTGGGAAGATCTAATGTTTTAATCGGACAAATAACATAAAAATTTCGAAATATTTTATTGAAAATCTTTCAAAAAAGTTTTCAAATACGATGCTGAGTCAAAAGTTCGGCAATGGTCGAAGGTAATTATTTCAAAGGCATCAAAAATCTTTGTTAAATATGACCACAGATATGTAACTTATATTAATAACTTCTAATTCAGTCATAACCCATTTCAAAAATGCAAATATCGTAGACACTGTGCAGTCTATTGTGAAGTAGAAATAATTGTTATGACTTTGTAAAGGCATAGGTACGAAAAAGCGGACCCGCCAAAAAAGGCCTTTAAGACTGCGTAGAAACCAAAATTTCAATTTCGGCAAGCGGCGTGTGAAAAAATATTTGATTAATTTGGCCCATTTACTGTTTTGAGCTGCGTTACCCACCTGCTAACCGGCGCGATGGTGTAGTGGTTAGAGCGTCCGCTTCGCAGTCGGTAGACCTGGGGTTCATTTCCCTTGTCGAGTCATACCAAAAGACTTTAAAAAATGGTATTCACAGCTTCCCTGCTTGGCGCTCAGCACATGAGGGATAGTGTGGAGAACAAGCCGGCAAGCATGCTTGTTGTGTCCTTGGGCAAGGCACTTAACGGGACGCCTCCGTCTTTATGTGGCAGACAGATGGTGGGGCCGGGCAGTCTACCCGTCGTGGTGGCCCAGTCTGACGAAAGACATGCAAACAGAGCTCATACGCGTAAATAAAAATAAAACCCACCTGCTGTAAACCTACAGTATATGGTTACGTGAAGTCGGCACAATTCCTATTGTTATCTGTCTGAGTAAATAACTGTGGAACTGTATATGCGGATTCACCCAATATGCGGATTCTGCTTGCTCAAATGAGTCGCTTTGGGATCAAAACACAGGTGTATTGAAATATTGTTATTTCAGACCAGCATCGGAGTTATCACTAGATTCCATTGTGGGCATATATGTTCTACCGCAAGCTGTAACATCAAGCAGGAAAATTGCAATGTTGGAAGCAAGTGGCTTGAGATGAAGTTAGTGGTGGGCAAGATACTGACAGAACATCCACCACAGTGGACCTAGTATAGGTGGACCTAGTATACCGACAGTGGACCTAGTACACCGACGCGATGGCGTAGTAGTTAGAGCGTCCGCTTTGTAGTCGGTAGACCTGGGGTTCATTACCCTTGTCGAGTCATACCAAAAGACTTTAAAAAATGGTATGCACAGCTTCCCTGCTTGGCGCTCGGCATTTAGGGGAGGTTGTGGAGAACAAGCCGGCAAGTTCGCTTGTTGTGTCCTTGGGCAAGGTACTTAACGGGACGCCCCACCTTTATGTGGCAGACAGGTGACCCATAAACCTCAAGAAAAAAAAAGGCAACTCCCAAGCGAGTGCGGACTTCCCGTCCAAAATATAGCGATACAATTTGCTTTCTCGTGAATGGAGGATAAATATGGCAAATAAAAATAAAACAAAAAAAAACATCGCAAGCAGCTTTATTTGCTGAGTTAGTTTGACAGAAAAACTTTGTACAAATTCGCAAAGCAATCATATGTAAAAATTTTTCGGGGTTACGGTCGGTTTTCAATAGGCTAGATTGCAGGCGTAAAGTGAAAAATGTTTCTTTATTTAGTTTTCACGCTATGCCTGCAATCTACGCCTAGTGGAAACCATTCTTTATTGTGAGCAATGTTTACAAAAATGCTCACTCATTGCTATTTTTTAGGTTTCACGATGGTACGAGAGTACAAAAGTAAAAGAACCGAAAGTTATACCGCTGGAGATCTTGACAATGCCGTCAAAGAGGTAATGGAAGGGGGTATGTCGCTAAGAAAAGCTCACATAAAATAAAAAATTCCTCTTGGACTTTGCACTCATGTAAATGGAAAGAATTATTTGAAGGCAGGACATTTGAAGGCAGAACATTAAAGACAAAAAGAAACAATTGGACTCCGAAGATGCCAAAACCTCACAGTATGACGGATGATGACAGCAATGATACTCTATTCAAGTTTTTTGATGGAATTATTAAATGAAGATGCCGAACTGTTGTGCAAAAATCATGAAGCAAAAAACAAAATTGCAAAAACATTAATTTTTGTGTTTAGTTATTATTTTGAAAAAATTTTGCTTGTTTTCTCTTCTTTTTTACTTAATTTTACTTGCTACCTACACATTTATAGACTGCGAAGCTGAAAGAAATATCGAAAATAGCTATTCCATCAAAGCCGCATTGATAATTACGGGGTGTATATCGCAAAAACACAGTTTTTGTTGTGGCAAACACTTTTCTTTTAAAATTTAAGTGCCGCTTGTTTGCAAAAATGTTTCGCAAATACTACAACACGATTCGAAAGTAAATTTCGAGCTAAATTTAAGTTATTTACTATTGCTGTTAACGTGCCTATCGTCTCCATGTTCAAAATAGCTTCATGATGTATCTATGTCAAAAAATAATACAAAATAAAGGGTGGGGTTGTTTTGAACAACAACAAAATTCAAGATATGAAAGTAAAAAATTGATTGCAAAAATTTAAGCTTTAGACTACTGTTTCGATGAATCCCAATCCTTCCAAAATGGTCCTAAGCGAATGCTATAAAAATAAAATGTAGCTTGCAGCAAAGTTTTTCCAAAAAAAGTTTTCAGACTCTCTAGCGCCTCCTTACGTCATTATTTTTTGTACCAGACCAGCAAAAGCTTAAACTACGGTATGATGTAGTTTCTAGACGCGTTTCGTCGACAATCAGCAACAAACTTGTCAACACTTGTCAACAAACATTTTTATCAAAGCACAGTGTTCTTAGTGTACTGGGAAGTAAAGTCAATGCTGATGGGCTTAAATCTTGATCAAAATTTTCTTTAGAGAACTTAGTTGTTGTTTGTAAACTTATTGCTCGTACCCTACAAAACCAAAAGATCTTGCCGCTTAAAGTTTAACAATTCGGCACGCTGCGTTATAAAATTTACCCTTCAACCAATTTTCAAAAATTTTGCCTTACCCCTCACAAGAACTCACAAATCTGCATTTTAAAGTACATGACAAGATTTTAGCGTAATAAGTTTCCAAAGTTGTCATCGTGTCAAAAATAAGTTATAAATGTGTTAGGATCAAGCTTTCCGAGATAAAATTTTTTTCATGTGATCTCGGTAAGTGATTACTCCCACTCAAGTCTGAATTACTTCCACTCAAGTCGAGATATAACAGTCAACAGTGGCTTACGGAGGGGCTCCTATGTGCGCATCCCTTTCAGGTTTTAACAGAGTCGAACAAATTTCAAACAAAAATCAATTTAAAAGTGATTAAAGAAAGCGCTAAAATCGCACATATTTGAGAGTAATTTTGCTTATTTTTTTCGGGGTTATGCCCCCTAGGATAATTGTACTTTTGGCACTCACAAAATCAAAGGCGCATTTTTGCTCCCCCTCCTCAAAAATTTTTTCCTAGGATCCGGATAGTCAAATAGAGTCATTTTATGCAAACAAATCGCGTTAAGTGGATAACTTTTTACAGCGACTCGACCAAAGTGTAGTCATTGTCTGGATCGCCTCCCAACGCTGAAAAATTGCCATAAAGTTTCTTTGACAAGAGAACAATTAGGTAGCTATCGTGAAGTTCGAACACGTAATTATTACAACGATAGCCTAAAAGTTGCACCAATTTATCTCACAATATTGCTGTCACCCGTAGGCCCATGAATGATGGTAATGAGATTAACGAAATGCCCTGGGGCTTCCCAAAATGTTGGAGGTGTTTCTACCAGTGGTGGCTCGTGCATATGGGCTGCAGCCCCCCACGCGCTTTTGTGATCTGTTTTTCGAATTTTTTATGATGTTAATATTTTTTTATAATGTCATAGTTCATACCTTAGTTACCAATGCACCAGTTTATGTCGCCGAAAAGATTAATTTTCCTAAATTGCTAGCACTAAACTAAGTGAACGTGCGACATAAGGATTCTATGTGACATCATAGTGGTGCGAAGGATGGGTTGCAGCTGCAGCGCCCGAGACTGTAATTTTGTAAAGCGATTTAGTTGCTTCACAAATGGTTTAACCCCTTAGCTGCAGAATTATTTTTCGGAAGTGGACAAGCTATTGCGTCATAAACTGTCATAATTTATCATAATCAATTATAATTAATCATCATAAAACACCCAAGTTTGTTTGTAAATCATTACTCATCTGTTTACGTCTACATCAAGTGTAATTATATCATTAAAAGTTCTATTTCTTGAGGATTTCAAATATAATAAAACCAAAAAAAAATTTTTTTGTTTGAATATGCAAATTAGCCCCCCAACAGGTGGTGAGTTGTATTCGAAGTTAAAGTACCCTTACCTCAAAGATCACTACAGATTTTATTTTTCTACCAATTTCTTTATAAATGGTCGCTAGATGATGCTAAGGAAATAAGCTTTCAAGGTACATTAGTCAAAACTTACTTAAAAGCCTAAGTTTTCTACAATTTGCTACTTTCTGAGACCCATGACCTTTTTGTTAGCTGGTACTGACCGGTACCAAATTTTGTCAGTTAAATTTAGTACCTAAAATATGATCAGTCATTATCTGCTAGAGGTTAGCCCAAACCACGTAACATTATGTATTTTGAACAGGAAATTTCTTCAAGATTCAGAAAATATTAAGTTTAAATAGAATATGTTGTCACTGACAATGAAACAGCAGCTTGTTTACACTCCTCCCATTTGTTGAAAAACGAAGGGGATGCAGCAAACTTTGACTTAGAGAAGCCAAACTTCTGCTAGCTTTTAAACTTGTATTTCAGTTTCTGTCTCCTTGGAAACTTAATACAAAATGACGACTTTAGTGGTGAAATATTTGCAATTTATTTTATTTTTTTATAGGGTGTAGTTTTTCGAAAAATTATAATTTAGTGAAGGTAAGTCAACAAATTTTTGGGAGTTTTGAACTGACATGAAGTACCGGTACTGTACCCATTTTTGATCAGTAAATATCATTCACCGCTTAGTCTAAACTATTTAAAGTTATATATTGCTGGAAAGCAAATTTCCTAAGCTTTCAAATAAAAGTGGCATTTAGCACCACATCATATTTTTTAAAAACTATATTTACTTTTTTCTACTTACCATAAAAATTTGTTTGGGAGTTTTTGAGACCCCTCAGAAGTTTGAAAATTCTAATAGGTAAATTTTATTATTATTGCTTGAAATTTTGTCAAATGATGCTCCAAAAGAGTAGTTTTCAGACTGTGTGAAGAATAGAGGCTTTGGTTGTGTTGTAAACATGATATCTTGATTTGGTTTCAAGGTAGTTGGCTTTTGAACGTGTCTGCTGAAAATTTTGCAATTTTTGTCGTTTGCAACTGGACTCTTGGTCTTTTTAACCTTTTTTGGGAAAGAAAATCCAAGAATTAAGGCACAAATTATACATCTTTCAATGGGTGAAGAATTAAGCGTGATCTTTTGCAAATTTTATGAAAATCGATTGGGAAATAAAGTCACAAATCCATTTTTTAGTAAACTTAGCCAATTAAAAATTATCACCATAAGGTGATTAACTAAGGAAAAATTTGTTATCACCAATTGGTGATTAACGCAATAGGAAGGAGTATTGCGATAACACCAATTGGTGACTGACGCAGTTAAGGGGTTAAAGTTTTAGTTTCTGTGTGACCTAGCAAAATTTTTTGCGGGTGCAAGTATTATTAACATAACTAATCCAAATTTTATTGTATAACTGAATATCTCTAACTTTTGAACACCGCTCGTTTAGCTGCAAAAATAGCCGCAGCAAGGGCAAAATTAGTAGCGCCCAGACGCATGACGTACTCTATATGCGTTGCTTTTATGGTCGTTTGATTCTCGTCACTTTTCTTGCGACGTAACAATTCCTGCTGAGCTTGTTGATGTTGTGGCTCTAAAACAGGGCTAGTTGCCGCAATTGGTGAGATTGTTTGTAGGTAAGCAAATTTAAATGTTGCGATTCAGTTGTATCGTTTAATGAATTATGCAAATAAATTGGAAGTAAGAAAACTTATGTAAAGGTGAGAAAGTTATTTAACTTACTGTATTTTTTCTCTTCTACGGGGCAAAAAAGCCATCGTAAAATTTTCGCTTTGTCATTTAAATATCAGACTACCGCAACTGCGTGGGGGAATCTTTCTGCAGCACGCGACTAACCAAGAGTGGCTGATCTCTCATGACTTTCCCTAGATTGAACCCGTATAACCGGTAAAAACGGGGGATAGGGGGTGAGTCATCCGACCCTCGTTTTTGAGTGGGATAAAGGCATTGGTTTCGTCCGACCGCCTAAATTTATTTCGCGTATTTTACAAAAATTTTGTTAAAACACCACACGCCCGACTGCCCACTTTATGACAGTCCCGGGCTATGTAGATTCTGACGACTTGGTTTGGAGGCGTCAATGGTTTGATTTCAACAGCGCCGCGGCTCGCACTTTTAATGTTGGTCAGTGAGTTGTTGTGGTTCGTGATACCCCATTGCTCAACCCCGAAACCGCAACTATTCATTGTTTGGTCACGCTTCGAGTTCACCTGCAATCCAGAGGGCAAAGTTAACCTCTAATTCTAGGCGCACAACGCCCCCTCCGGGGGCGGTGCGTTGGATGGGCCAGTCCTTGTTGATGAGGCCAAAAGGCCGAAACCTGAGTCCAGGGATGGTCCCGTCTATTTCGCTATACTAACGTTATTCGGATCGTGACTCTTTGTGAAAACCAACTTTTTCCCGGAGGTATGCTGAGTCGTGTCTGGTTCCTGTAGGCTTCGAATCCGAGTCTTTCGAGCTGCTTTTCCATGCATGCCGAGACATGCTATCGCGTAATCACCTCCTGCCATAATTGCCTTAAAAAAACACATTTGGTATATAATCATTGGATGGTTTTTCTATTCATGTAAGGATACTAGTTTTAGTTCATACTTGCACGGTTAGCAGTAACGTCAAAGGAAATCCTGATTCAAAAGTAAACGGTACGTAAGTCTTGTGCATTGGGTTGGATTGTTTGGGTTTGTTGCGTATACAGTCCAATGTTGGATGTCGGGCTGGCCAGAAGTCACGTAAAGTATCTTACACTTGGCAAGATCCCTAGAGATGATAACGCATCTCCATTACTGGTATTTAAGGGATGGTTCCGCCTATTTTGCTATACTAATGTTGCTTGGATCGTGACTCTTTGTAAAAACCAAAAAAAATATATACAAATATTGCTGATGTCCAAGGATGCTTAAAGAAATTTGTAAGTCATTGAATTAACCGGTTATAAGTTCAACTGCGATAAATTCGTACAACTTGCACTTGTTCATACGCTTCACTCTTCAGGCTAGTCATTAGCTGGGTGATGTGTGCGAGACGTTGTATTAGTTTCATTTTCTTTGTAGATCTCAAAATATTTACACAAATTAGGATTACTACACTACACACTAAATTAGCCTACCGCAATCCGTTATATTCAGCCAAAGCAATGCCTGAATGAAAACAATTATACAACTAATACAGCGCAGAGTTTCGTAAAATTTGCACGTTTATAGTTGAACAACGGCAAATAAACTGCTTACGAAGAGTGCAAAAATAAAAAATTAGAAAATGACTTGCAACCCCACCAACAAATTTAACCACGAGCCGCCACTGGTTTCTACTACTTTTTATTGCGTGGGGGACCTCCCTTTCCCCCTTCAATCACAAACCGTCACTGATTGTAATTCTTACCCCGATCTTGTGCTTAAAATCATGTTTTTGTCGGCTGCGTTGCTCACTGTTCTATTCGATCATTCCTCACTTGGTGCGATAAAGCGCTGACTCGTTATGGTGAGGTCACGACTTCAATGCCTACGTGGGTTTGCGGTGTTGTGCTATAGGGAAAGGCACTTTCCGGCAATTTCTCTGGCTAGGTGTACTAAAAATCGACTGTGCAAGCAGTAGTCTACGGACAAGTACGTAACAAAGCGGGTTTGATCACAAGGTTGCTCTATGCATTATAGTGACAGTTTTTCTGTCACGAAAGGATAGAAATACAATAAACAAAGCAAACCATTTGATTAAATCTTTTGCTGCTTACTTGTAGACCTACCTATATCCAGTGATGGGATTCAAAATTTAAAGAACAGGTTCTCTTTTGTATCAAAATCACTAACAACAGGCTCCCTCATTTTAGAAAACCCACTTGCCGCGGTTGTCTAAGGTCTATAACAAAAAACAAGAACGGGTTCGCTGATTATTACGACACTCGAAGAACGGGTTAGCACGAACTTGTGCGAACCCCCTGAATCCCATCACTGCCTATATCTTGTTTTGCAATGCATTGGGTATTTTATCACGTGATCTAATTATGATAACATTCGAACTAATCAACTCAAATTGCTTCTTTAGCAATTTGCAATTGTTGCTTCTTTGCCATTGAACAGTACCAATTGAGTTGTCATTTGTATTCGCTTTGGGCAAATTTAGCCATAAATATTTTTTGAAATTGTTTTTGACGGAGAGCGGATTTTTTGGCTATACTGCATTTGAAACGCCTTAGCAGAAAATTTGGCGGAATTTTTGTTTAAAGGATTTTAAGCGCTTGAGGCAATTTGTAGTAATTGCAACTTTTAAATAAACAAGTCTAAGTTTGAAAAAAATTAGACAGAAGAGCTGAAATAAAGGGCTCTGCCTGCGTAGTAATATTCTAACGAGTGTGTATGGTGAGTGCACTTGTTTCATGCACGTAATGTTTTGCTGTTAATGCAAGTCATGAATGAGTGTAGTTGAGATCTCAGAGGATGTGCTTGACAGCAATCAATCTTATTGCCCCACAGCTCAGTAGGTCGTAGTATCTCTTGCTTACGTGTTAAAAGTTTCTTGTGGTTTAACTGTTGAAAGACAGGTCTTATGCTCAGTATGTTGCACCACGCTGCAGACAATACAAATTAAACTACAACAGTACAACTGCACTAGTAAACAGGTATAAGCTGTACTGGTATCATGCCAGCTTATTTGCTCAAAAACAAAGATGTGTGGTTCACTAGTCAGCTATAGAAACATATATGACTAAACGTAATGATCAATTAGTAACTGTTAACCTGTGAACTGGTGAAAGGTTTAGGCTATTTCAGACTTTAAACCAAAGTCAGTTTATGACAGCTAATTGCTTTTTTCTACAAATAAAGATCAACTACTAAAGACTTCCCAAAAATAAACACAATTAAGCAGTTGGTCCAAATGCTTTATCAGAAGGCACAATAGAGTGTTCTTAAAGATTGTTTAATTGCATTGTTGCTGATTACTCTTTAAACATCAAAAGCAATACTTGTTTTAATTGGCCATGCTACTAACAAATTTAATTTTTGGGGTTGTTTATCAAATTTCTTCTTGTACTCTTTACCTGACCTTAACCAAAAAATTAATTGCTTCAAGGATAGTAACAGAACAATAATGAAAGCTGTAAGGTAGATTGATCTTGGTATATTTTTGTGCATAGAAGTCTCACAGTTTTGACACAAAAATGTTGTACACAATTTTTATATTTGCCTTTTTACAGCAAATGTACACTACCATAGATCTTAAAATAACACAGCAAAAGGCTTTCACATGGTTGCTTTCTACTTTGCCTTGAAAACCTAGGAAAACAACTTTTCTCTTACTAGCAAAAGTAGATCTTCCATTGTCATAAGTGCAAACCAAAATTTTTTTGTTCTCAGCCTTACTTTTTTGCATTAAAGTTGCACCAATTGTATTGTGAAGGTCTGTTTGTACCAGAATTGCTACTTAGAAGTGCATAACTATAGTGCATTGTGCAAAAAGCAACCCTTCAGATGAATTTTTCCTTCTGCAAAATGTAGGGTAACCATATTTTTGTTACCAAAAAGGAGGACATTTTTTGATAATAATTATTAGGCAGTGGCTATTTTGCCATCGACGGCAATTTGCCCTTGGAATCTATTTTGCCGTGATCATTCACGTGTGTTTATATAGCCAAATTTGCTATTATCGCACCAGTGACTCTGTGGTGTAGTGGATAGAGCGCTGGTCTTGAGATACCAAGGTATTGGGTTCAAATCTCAGATGGCCAGGGCTTGAAAAGAAAGGCAGTGTACACTGAAGGGGCAGGCCCGGTATGTAAATGTACGGGGCAGTGTACACTGCAAGGGAGTGTGCAGGGTGGGGGATAGAGACCTGGGGGTGCAAAATTTTTTTTTTGGTTTTTAAAATTGACCAATCAGAGACGACCAAAAGTCACATGTTTAGTACGTCATTAAGATTGACCAATCACAAACAACTCACGGCAAAATAGTCTCTGAGGGTAAATTGCCATCGACGGCAAAATAGCCACTGCCTAATTATTATCAGCCTTACAAGTTGTTCTGCAAGGCTGGGAAAATTTTTCTGAACATTTGTTAGACACTGGCCACTTTTGATAATTATATTTTGATAATTAGTACTAATGCAGCAGTTTATTTTTAAATTCATTAAGCCAATGAACAAAAAAATGTAAATCGGACAGCTTATTTATGCTTTGAACTGTCCACATGCATGTCTAGGCTAAGTTTGCCTTTATTTACCACAGAAACAAAAGTTCTGTAGCCACAAGTAGTGCATTCTGCTTTGAACTCATCTGGCCCTTTTCTAAAAACTAGACACTTCTGTTGAAGTTCTGTAGTAACTTAATTTTCTTTTTGGCATACCGCATTTATTTTTTAGCTTTTTGCTTTATTTTTCAAAAATCACAGCAATGATGATTTTAAACAGTTCAACTGAAAATATTGTTTGATTTTTTAAACTAAAATAAATATGTACTGAAATGGTTTCTTTGAAATTAAGTCAATTGACCAGAACAACAAAACAAAATGTATCTACGTATCTCCACTGTGTAAATTACAAGAAATGCAGTTTGGAAACTTACCGGTATTTGTACCGTTTTCCATGTAATCTTACTCTTTCAAACCTAAAGCAATGGTCAGTCTGAGGTAGACCGTTGGGAAACTCCCTTTTATCATTCCTTACCTGTTGAACTTATTATCACTTGAATTAATAAGCAGTGACATAATTTTTTAATCACAGGGTAAATGTAAATAGGGAATTTTTGAATGACTTTGGATGACCAAATTAGTTTTTATTAAAAAGGAGGACAAAAAAGGCATTTTTAGACATCCTCGGAGTACCAATTGTTTTTTACCAAAAAGGAGGACATGTCCTTCAAAAAGAGGACGTATGGTCACCCTAGCAAAATAGTACCTATCCATGTTTCAGTGAACTGCAACTCACATTCAATCTTAAGAGCTTTGGGTTTGCTGTTAAATAAGGTGGCAGCAATTTTGCTGTTAGATCATGTTTATTGCAGCAATTTGTTGAAATGTTTTAAGTTAAATAAGTTTGTCAGTGAATATGTGAAGTGAATTCTTTCACAGAAAATGGCAATGGCAAGCCATTGATAATTTTTGACCTGTTAGACTTTAAACAGTTATTTGACACTTTGTTTGATATCTTTTTATGGTAGATTAGAGTTGTAAATTATGGATTTAACAGAGAGCTAAACTGCACCAGCTCAATTTGATATTTGGCAGTTAGTCTAATTACTGACTAGCTAACTGCTTGTGTCATTTTGCAGTAGATTGAAGATGCTGGATCGTACAAATTTGCATTTCAAGTTGACATGGACTCAGCAAATTAAACGGTGAGTGAATGCTTTTTTTTGACTATTCAGTTATCTAGTTTTGTCTGTAAACAAACAAAGTACACATATGTCTAAATGAAAAATATATGGTTAAAAAGTAAATCAATTTCTTGAAACAAACATTTAAGTGAATGTGAAGCGGCTTTTTGTTTTTTTTGGTAAGCAGCTTCTTTACAGACAATTTTTATGAAATGTCTAACTTTGGAGAATATCAAGAGCCTAGTCATGGAATGTATCATGGCGTTTTCATGGTCAAATATATTTTAGCTTATTGTGATTGCATGAATGCATGCAAAGAAAACACATAAATGGCTACAAACTAAAGCTTTTTTCCCAAACTCATATGCAATTTGAGATGCTTCTACAAAGAAACAGGTTTACTCCGATTGATATATCAACTTAAGCATTAGTTGCAATTATATAAAGCAATAATGGCATGGAGCACTTTTGTTGGTTTTCGATTTTTCATATTACGATAGCCTTGAAAAGAAATCATATGGCAATATTTTCTTCTTGTGGCAGTGCTTGCAAAGAATATATTGTTTTTTATGTTTTGTGCTGTCTCTCACAAAAGCAAGATTTATTATTTCAAGTATCAACTTTGGTGTATGCAACTTTAGCTGCTTGGTGTACAATTTTTATTCTTATTGTTAAGTTGTTGATAATCTGATGGTATATTTCATTGTGAGCTAATGTGATAATGATGATGCATTTTTCAGATTTTTCACCAACAGTAAAATTTCTCATGTTGCTTTTCTGTTTTTGGTTTTGTTTTTACTATTCCATTATTTCACCGACCACTTTTTTAAACTTCCATCAAATGATATTCATGATGAAGCAGATCCACTTTACCCATACAAGTAATTAGTTTGTTGCATTATGTTAATCATCACTGTTTTAAGAAATTGATTACAAAGGGATTAAGCCCAATGCATATCATTGAAGAGAGTAATATCTTTTTTTGGAGGCAGGGAGTCAGCTCACCTGTTCTCTCATTGGCATAGATAAAGTGACGCAAATACCTAAGTCAACGTTATCAAGATCAGGTTAGGGGAAAATAGCTGGTCATTTCAGATCAAGCATGAATGCAAATTACCCACTTGTGTGAATTGCTAAACA
This sequence comes from Trididemnum clinides, assembly GCA_963675345.1. Classification (NCBI taxonomy): domain Eukaryota; kingdom Metazoa; phylum Chordata; class Ascidiacea; order Aplousobranchia; family Didemnidae; genus Trididemnum; species Trididemnum clinides. Next base: position 49,614,149 of record OY776284.1, on the reverse strand, counting down.
CAATTGCAAACACCACCAGTAAGGCAGATCGCCATTGGTAGATGGCCTGAACCAGGTGTTTTGTAATTTAGCTCATTGAGCGACTTCTTTATGCAAAGCGTAAAAGCACTGGTTGGCATTTATACAAAACCCATCTTTGGTGATAATTTCCCAATATAGTTGTATTGCAATTATATAAAGTCTTTAATTTTTGTGTTGCAGTGATCATGAAAGGAGAGTACAGTAGGACGCCGATTATCTAAACTAATTGGGATAAGGGTGATTTGGATAATTGATTTTTTCGGATAAACGAATAACAATATCAATATTGTAGTGCACTGCCGCAAAAGAAACTTTCACCCTTATTGCTAGTTGATGTATAGTCTCAAGCTTTGTCTCAATCGTCACTACGTTCCGTTTTCTTTTCATGGAAGACATAGTCACTAGATTAGTTTAAAACTTAAAAGCTTTTGCACCCAAAAACAGTCCGTTATCAAGCGCTGATAGCGATTTGTCAAGATAGGAATGTAGATGTGCTTTGAAGACGTTTGTCAGAGTAGTGTTCGGATAATCGATGTTTTGGATAATCAGCGTTCTACTGTATATGGTAATTTTTTCTTGTTAGTCACAGTGCTTTTGTTTAACAAGTTTCTAAATATAAACTCTCGAAATATTGAGGTTTTAATGTCCTAAAATTTTCAAGGTTGAGGGATTTAAAACACATTGATGAATTAAATCGAATCAAAGCATCAGTTTCAAAGGAACTAAGAGATTTAGAAAGCAAACGAAATCAAATTCAGGTTTGTGTTTATTATTGGTGATGAAGAGTATTTGATTTTATTTATCCAATACAAGAACACAGAGTTCATGAAACTGTCAAATAACATGATCTTACTCTTTTTTTGTTACTAGCTGCCCGTAAGTGTCACTGTGTTCTACCCCAGCAGCAGTTTGAACTCGAAGCGTGAACTTTAAGTAACGGGTGTTGCTCTTGAAGTTTTTAACTGCTTAACATGTGTCCAAAGTTCTTGCGTTTTAGTCGGAGATTGTTTGGCTTGTTTCTGCTGCAAGACGTCATTTTGCATACAAGCCAGTCAAGGACTTTAAATCCCAGATTTATCAGAAAACCGCAAACACTGCCACACCACTGTCCCATGATGAGGTTACCCAATTTGCCAGTTGCTCTAAGAAATGGTCGTAGAAGGAACTACGTTGCATGAAGTGAAATACGTGAGCGTCAAACCGTCACATTTTCAGCTACGGTTGTTACTCAGTTCAACGTGTCTTACTGCTGACGACCTTGCTTGCACCTGGTTTGGTGCACAGTGGAACCGTAAACAGGTAAATCTCAGATTGTGTTTCATTTCAGAATGACATTTCTCTTCGTCAAGATTCATTAACGAATACTGAACATTTTGTGAAGAAAGCGCAGTCTGAGCTTGAAAAGTTGAAAAGAGAAATAATTCAAGTAAGATGAATTGTATAATGAGCTGCGACGCGTAGCTTCATAAAACAACAGTGAAACCTGATTTATCAGTCACCCAAGAAAGCCTCTCAAGCAATTGTGTGAACAGGAGGATCGTTTTGTTAAGCTAAAATACAATGGATTTCAGTTAATAAAAAAATAGCTCAATGTAGCGACTGTACCTTCTTACTGCAGACGGTTTAAAGTCAGCAATGTGCACTTGTGAAGCGAATGTGCGCAAATGGCTGCAAATGTGTACTTGTTGAGAAGCGAATGTGCACAAATGGCTGCAAATGTATACTTGTTGAGAAGCGAATGTGTGCAAATGGCTGCAAATGTGTACTTGTTGAGAAGTGAATATGCACAACTGGCTGCAAATGTGTACTTGTTGAGAAGCGAATGTGCACAAATGGCTACAAATGTGTACTTGTTGAGAAGCGAATGTGCACAAATGGCTGGAAATATGCACTTGTTGAGAAGCGAAGTTGATTTGGTTATTTAGATTTAGTAGGCTAATCTTCTTGGGTTGTTAGTAAAATGTCTTGATGCAACATGGATCTATCGTTAAGATTTGGTTTTGATCTTTCAAATTATTTTTATCTGCAGCTGTATTTTCCGACCTGGCTTTTTGACTCTTAATGATTCTTTAAAGCCTACAACCTCGTCTTTTTGTAACTTAAACCCTGCAATGCCTCCAATGCTTTTACTTCATATTTGTAATACTACCACTAGAATGCATGCAGTGCCATACAATGCGTTCTCCAGTATAAGAAACACTGATCTACAAGAGCTCTGCTTTTGTGCAAAAATGTTTTCATTATTTTGTGTCGTATTTTTCCTGCCACGAAATTTTTTAGCCGTAGTGCCGAGCCAGCCAGCCGTGCAGCGTGCAGCCACCTTTCCACGATTTAAACTCTTCACATCGTAATTTTTATCTTCTACATCTTTATTACGTTCACTTTTTTTTAACATTAAAATTTTTGACATGTGTGTTGCAGTTAAAAAATGAACAACGGGAAGCTGCTAAACCAAAAATGGTTGCTCCTGCACGTTTGCTTGCTACTGATCAAGATAATATTGACATTGAACCCCCCAAGTTCTACCGAAAGTAAGTATTATCATTAAATAATAACCTAAAAACAATTTTCAAAATAAAAATTTTGTTATCACAAGTTGAAACAATTATATATGAAAATAGTTGAAGAAAACTGGATTCAATACCATAATTAAAGTAAATAATCTTAAAAAAAAGAAAAAGTTTGAACATTTTATTGTTCTATAGTCAACTTGTCCTAGAAAAAGCTGCATTTAAAATTTTAACAGCTTTTGCGCAAGCGGTACTGTTGTTAAGATAACAAAGCGGACAGCCTCTTTTGACTTATCAGGTCACTTCTAAGAATAAAAAAAGAGTGATAAGTCTCCTGCATATCAGACGGCTTAAATGGGCTAGTTATATTAACTGTTCATTTTTTTAGATCTTAGTGTGTTATGTTTTACAATGCGTTGTAAGTCTTACCGTCGAATGTTCTAGTTTTGTTTGGTTTCTAGGTAAAATCACTTCGTCCATAATTCTGAACTTGATAAAGTCTTGTTTTACCAATCAGTTAATTGATTTATAGTTGATTTTGTAATTTTTCTGAACGTTATAAAGGAACTCAGGAAAGTATTGCTGTTGTCACTTAATCTGTAGAGCATCGCAAATACAGGAAACCATGACGTCTCAAAAGCCAGAAAACTACACAGACTCACAGCCTGAGCCATTGCGATATAGGAAGAAAAAGATGCCAAAGTCAAAAGAGGAGTAAAATAGAGGACAGCGTGCGATTGAAAGCGTCCATTTAATTAATCTTTTTGGTCATGTTTTGCAGGTGTTCAATGGAAGATTGTTTTGATTATTCGAGATGTCCTCTGACGTCACAATTTCCTGTTTACGTTTATCCCTTTGACGGCAGTTCAACAGGTTCTATATTTACAAACAGTGCTTATTTTATTCATTACATCTTCACGCAATGCAATATAGTGACATATATAATAGTTATATACTATAAATCGATAATATATACTATACATACTTTGACAGCATAATTAACCGATTACAAAACTGTCGATTCCAAATAAACATACAAATAAAGACTTACGGTTTACTGCATTTCCTTCATCTGTTGACCCGGTCTTGCACATTTTCCAGGTCCTCCAGATGAAAGAAGATTCAAGTATTATGATCTGATCCTTCATGTCACCCATCAGCCAACGCCAGCGAGTTGGTTGGTTGATAAGCAATCGACCTGTAACGTGGCAGCAGCAGTGCAGATCATTCTTGCGACCTGCACCATCAAAAACAGCTTGATGTATTCAATGTTTTAAAGAAATATCAAATAAGCTCCACGTTCAGGCACAGTTAAAATCAGGCGCAGTTAAAATTTGCAGCATCATGTTTTGAAGTTTATCTTCCCACTGCTTTTTCATTACCAGCAGGAGGGTCGAGAATATTTATTTAAATCGATGTTTTGTAGCCTCCATTGAATACCGATCGAAATTTCACAGAATATTTTCTTCTAGAATCTTCTCCTTTTGTCATCACTCCATACGTCACCAACGCAGTTCGTCATGCACTGTCGAATGTTCCTCACGTGACTTCTGACCCCTCGATTGCTTGCTTATATTTCGTTTTATTGGGCGAAGTAGAGAGTTCAAGCAGCAGTAAGTTATAAGCTTTTGCAAATATTTGCTGGTTCAGCAAAACCAATGTTCTCGCACATCTCTTCAAGTTGTTAATATTTTAAGGAATAAATGCAATGGTTTACGTCCTTTTTCGTGTTATGTATTGTTAAACGTAACCGCACTGATGCCTTGCACTCTGCCACTAACCACTTTTGCATCACACCCTGAATGACTTTCTTATCAATTTAGATGCTTACCTGTTAAGTACTGATAGTTTTATTTAAGCTTTAATCTCGACTCTTTCGAAACCGTGATGAATAAAAAGCTTAAGCTACACTCTTACTGCTCTGACTACTGTTAAGCATTGACATAGACTCAAACAGCACATCATTAAACCTCAATTTATGTGATAACAAGTAGCTTTAGTTTTTCTGGTTCGATTAGGACCCCGGATGTCCATGGAGCGTACCTGACAGGCCTTTTGCGAGTCCATTGCTGCAGCGATAAGCTTGTTAGCTGCAACAAACAGACACTCAAACACAAACCTTTCGCGCACATATAAGATAGCTTGTGGCAGACAAAACGTTATCTTTGCCAAATTTGTTAAGTTTTTCCTTGAGTTGGCATAAAGTATCTTTTCTTAACCACAAGCCGATATAGTAAAAAAGAAGCTAAAACGTTTACAAAGTCTTCTGTAAATCTGATGCTACTAAAACAGGGAAATCCCCGGGGTGGATCAGCGTCAAGATTAGGATTAGGGTTAGGTTAGAGTTAGGGTTGGTTGGGATTACGGCTAGTCCGTGGAATTTTTACGTTGTGGCACTATCCACACAATACTTTGATTTTCTGTTATTTCATTCACCAAAGCGTTTTCATGTCTAATATACTGTGTTGTAGTTTACAGCAAGCCGTTTGTGGATGCCTCTGCTGCCACCAAATGGTTGCAGTCACTCCCATTCTGGCGCGGAGACGGCCGCAATCACGTGATCGTGTACTTGACGCGACAAACGACCACTCAAAATCCTCTGCTTGCAGTGAACACTGGCAGGGCGATCGTGGCTCAAAGCACTTTTACAAAAAGCCAATTCCGTTACGGTTTTGACGTCATAATTTCAACGCTGTCTGCGATTGGTTTAGGTAGGTCACGTGCTGTGTTTCGATTGGTCGATTTGTATTTTGAGCCTCGTTTTTAAGAAGCGGGCAAGGCTTCGACAACGAGATTGTTTCGTCTTAAAGTGGTTGATGCCGCCGAAATCACGTTGATTAATCTCAATGGAAAAATCATGGCTGTCGTAGCCTTTGAGTTTAGTTTGACATTTTGCCTTTGTTTTATATTTCACCGAACTCGTGCTTTGTTTGCTAGACTGTAGTCAGGCTGGGCCATCTCGAGAGGCAGAACTGCTCGGCCACACCACCTGTCTGTCACGTAAAGGTAGAGGAGGTTAGGTGCGGCTGCCGAATGCCGGACCTAAGGATGCCGGAGCCAAGGATGCAACGAGCGAACTTGCCGGCGTTTTTCCGCAAGATTGCGTTTGTGATGAGCGCTAAGTAGGAAAGCTGTGAATACCATCTTAAAGTCTTATATGATGCATTACGGGATTAAAATTTCCCATATTTATACCAAAAATTTTTGTGTATTGTACAGCTGATGTTATTGACTGGTTTATGTTAAATACTTAAAAAACACTCGCTCAAAGTCGGTGATTTTTTTCAAACGGCGCTCCATAATTACAATCCAACAAGCGTTAATTTTATCGTCAACATTGATACTATTTTGTTTCGTTGTTGATGTTAATGTTTCTTAAAGTTGGTTTATAATAATTTTGAATTCTCCACTTAAGGTATAAAAATGTTAGTGGCCTTTAGCGAATTGTCCCAAACAACATATTAGCAGCAGCATATTGCCTCAGATTTTGTGTTGATAGAAGATTTCAGTCGATTGCTTGGCAGTGGGTCACTTGGAGTGAAGCCGCTTATCAGGCATCAAATCTGCCATTGAAGTTGGACTTGCTCTTGTGCAAGCGGTACAATGTGTTATGGCTGACATACTATAAGCAGTTACTGAATTAGCCTGTATAGCGGCACACGCCAAACGCCGACGTCACTAATGTGCTTAAAACAAGCTTTTTGTATTAAGTTTGAGGTGGACTATAAAACTTAACTGCTTTGCTCAGGGCATCGTACCAGCTTTACTTCGGAGCAAGAGCTTGATCACCTGATGCAGGATGAATGGAAGAGTGAAGAATTGTGGGTAACCGACGACGTGCCCCTACAGGTTTGCGCCTATTATTTCACGCCGCTCTTGCGCATCGCGACACTACGTCATTCAATTAGGCTGAAGATCAATTCTCCTTACAAACGTAACTGGTTTGTTGAAATGTTGTTTGTAGGATTGCGTCATAAGCAAACGGCGTTGCAGCAAGACAGTTTAAAAGGCTTTTGGACCCTTTTGAAAAATGGTAGAGCTGTGGTTTTTGATCCTACTTGCATCTTAAACACTGCTTCCACTTGCTGTGATTACAATGTATTTGGGCGATGGTCAATGCATCCAACGTTAAGCAGTTTTCACTGCCGTTCAGTCGTTACAAGTCCAATTTTTTGGAATTTCATAAAATGCTGTTAGGACTAATAGGCACCTAGTGATTCAGAAAGTGAAAGAACACTTTCGAAATGCTCTTCCTAGTTGTTACTTGACACATGCAGTCCTGCTGGTCTTGCCTTACGCGAGAGTGGCAGCCAAAGAAAAAGTAACTTGAAGCAGAATCGCTAATTTTTTCTTGCTGAAACAGTGTTGCCATTTTTTCTTGCTGAAACAGTGTTGCCATTTTTTCTTACTGAAACAGTGTTGCCATTTTTTTGCAGGCTCCTGCTCTGCGCGATTACGTCATGTCGTTCCAGGGACAATGGCCGACTGCACTTGAAGAAGGTGAGAATGCTTCATTTATTTCGCTCGCGCCTTTTTGTCTCGCCGAACGGCAACAGAGATACGACCTGTCCATCCGTAAAGCTAGAAAGTTTTCGACTTTCTCCCAATCGCGTATGAATTTACTGTTTGCTTGAGCTGCCGAGCCGAGAAACCTGACGAAACCTGACAAACAGCACAAAAACGGTTGCTGGTTTTCGTGCTGTACCCACTCTAGTCACGAAAGATTTTCACCGCGATCTCTAATTCTGCGCTTCGCCCGGCGACAATAATAAAGCTGCCTACACGGCACGTCGTGACAGGTGATCTTTGGGCATCCGTCTTTTAGCGGTTCGCTTTGTTGTTGATGGACTTTTCCCTATTCTGTTTAACGGCGTCATCATTGTGCATGTTTTTTTGTGTAAGTTCAATGTAATTTTCAGTCTTTGTTCCATTGAAAAGGAGAGAAAGCTCAGGTTGCAATTCACATTGGGAAGGTTACGGGCTCGCTTTCCGCTCGGCTTCTTTGTTGAGAAAGCAATTTTATCGTAGTTTTTCTTGTTGGTTTCATTGCTTATGGTGGAAACCGGCAGTGCTGGAATAACCAAAACTAGATTCATCAAAAAGACGCACTAAGATGCACTTTGGCATAACGTTAGAAAAGAGCGCTTGATATCGGCTTTTTTGATGACGATTTGTGTTGTTTTTGAAGCACCTGACGCATTGATTACAATCACGAATCGCAGCGACATACATCCCTCTTTTTAGAAAGGATGCATTTATTTTAGAAAAGATAGCGTATTTCGTCCCTGGAGGTTACCAATTTTCCAATAAGCTTTGACGTTTTCAGTTTTTTAATTCGTCAAATTAACTTGAGATTTTCTACAACTATGCAGCTGCTCATAGGTAATCAGTGTGCTGCGAAGCTTGTTTGGCGTAATTCGTACTCGTGGAGGTATTCAGCAGTGTGTTTATTTATTTGTTCAGCAATCACAATGTGTTTAGTTTGCAATGCGTGAGGTGCTGGAAAAACACTTTTCGGTAATTTGTCCTCGCTTAGTTGTAAGATGTTGACAGAAAAACTCTGTCAGCACCACTGGCAACTCTGAAGCGAGCATCAACTCAAATTTATCGATTGCGTAGCTGTAAAAGTTTTCCCATGTTTAGTTCCCGACGAATTTGCGAAAGAAAATCGTCATTCCGAGTACCACGAAGTTTTCTTAAATGGCTTGAAATTGTTGCGGAATTCAAAGGTGACAGGAAACTTCTTGATTGAAACTACATGTGGAAGTGACAGACCGGTGGCTACAGGATACAAGTGTGTATTGCTTACTTTTTTTGCTGCCTTCACGTCGGCTTTGTTTAAAGCTGATGTACCGAAATGTTTTTTGTTTTTGGTTGTATTCTAAGACCCGTTTCCATCACCAGCTGTTCGATCGTAAAAGCGGCAAGCTTTGTTTTGTAAAGATGAAACGTGTGCCTAGAGCACTGGTTTTAAACCGGGGACCACTTGGCTCCATAACGGTTGCATCATTAATCTTTGTGACAAAATTTGTCCAAGAGAGAGAAGCTTTTTTTCATGATTTACGTACGTACGCATGCAACCCATTATTTCAGCACAGCGTTGCTAATATACGGAGATTAGGAAATGATAGATTTTATTTTTGTTGTACAGTGTAAACCGAATTGCTGTATGTTTACAAAAAGCAAAAGCAAGCAAGTAAATTCATGGAAATTTAATGGTGGTCTCTTGAATAATTTGGGCCTGTAATTTGATCTCGATTTCCAGTGAATTAATGCCTGGCCAAACCTGTGGTTACCTCATTGCCTTTTTAATGCTACTGTTAGCGACGTACGAGCACAAAGCATGTCCAACTGCGAAGTGCAAATATCACATTAACAACACATGGAATTATACAAGACTGTTTACTAATTTTTTACGGGTTTAAAATCGTTAAAAAACATGAAGTGGTTTACATGTAGCAAAATTTTTAACCATTTTGATTAGTAAAGTTCTGAGATTTTTGAACAATGCCTCAAGGGAAAGATGCTCTATGCAAACTAAGACTAAGGCTTATAAGCAAGGCTCTTTCACGTTAATAATGTGAATTATCCAAAGTTTTGCATTTGCAAGAGCTAAAAATCATGGCTACGCGAAACCAACTTATGCGTTCAAAACCGGTTTACGTGGTTGGTTCCCCGTGTGAGAAAGAACTACGCCAAATTGGCCATAGCAGCCTAGGAAACATTTCTGCCGTTTCCGACTACATACAATAGCATGTTACAAGCGCTTTTAGTGGCGTTACGGACAATTTATTTAAAAAAACGCTTGATTTTTACGACGTTTGTGATCTTCAAACGATCTTGACGCACTTTTCTCGTTGCTTTTGTGATAAATGCTCAGAGGCTCAGGGTTTAAGTTATTTTTTAATAAAACTCGATTTTTGAAATGATCCTTTTCGTGATTTAGAGTGCGGAGGAGTTGACTGCGTGTAGGGTTTGTTGAAGAGAATTACAGAAAACTGTTGTAAGGCACCGGCTTAACGCACTTTTTTATTTTTCGCTCGCTCATGAATAGGCAATTGATTGAGTCTGCTGTAACAAAACAAACAAAGAAAACTCGCTTCCGATTACGTACAAATAATTGAAAACCATGAATTTTTTAAAAACATTATAAAGACCTTTCTTGCTTAACGTTTAGCACCAAAGTATAGAAAACAGGCAAAAGCACGATAACACAAGGCTGGGTAAAAACAGCCAAGTTATTTGAAAAATGCACATAACGGTTTTTATAATCACCATTGTTTTTATAATCACAGATAAGTGCTTGGCTCAAGCAATTAATTGTTGCAGCACCGCAGTCTTATTATTACGAGGAAACAAAGCATGGGCTGATGTGCATCAATGAATCATCACATGATGATACGTTCATTGTGTACTGTGTGACTTTGTAATTAGGATTTTATTCTGTTGCTTAGATCGTGCAAGCTCCGTTCTACCGCATTTATATCAATTTATGTTTGCTCCTAATCTTCCGATGAGTCAGATTCCCACCGCAAACCTAATCAAGATCAAGCATTTTTATTTTGTATTAGATGGCTTTATTGTCGTTTTTAAGTTTTTGCATCAGTTTTATCGGTAGCAGCTAGAGTAGAATTCCTTTGCTTGCTTGGTTGTATTACATAGACAAGATAAGAGTGATTACTAATCCAACATCTCAGACGCAATCAAGCAAGCAAAACATGCTGGTTTCGTTTGAAGCGGTCTGTTTTGTTTGAACCATTTAAGAAAGAAGACTACGCAATAACTTTACCACCAAGCAAGATGTGCTTACCACACGCTACATGCTGTTTGATGCCACACTGCTGCTATGTCAATAGCCAATATGACATCACTATAAAACAAGCGACGCAATTGTTTAGATCAGAATGGAGCATGTGCGGGACTTTTTCCAACCGGGCGATCACCCTTTCTCATTCCACGTTCGCTCTTGTTCCTCCGCCCGAGTCAGGAAATGGACTTTACACTTCTCCTGTATTTTTGAACCGCTTGGCGGAAGCACTCCGAGTAGGAGCGGTTCCTGTGATACCTGGAAAAGCGGAGAAGTTGCCGTTGAGCGAATATATAAACTGGGAGAAAGCATGTCTGATAATACCGAGAGTGAGTAGCCTTTTTCAGAAGTCTGGTATATACGGTGATGTTTAGATTAAATGGTATAGCTTTGAAGTTCCTTCCACTGACTCCTGCCTAAAATACCAAAACTAGCTGACCGTTTGAATCCACTCCAGTTGTTGGCTTTGTCTGTTTGGCGGATGTTGTTGAATCGACAAAATTTTTCTAATAGTCGTCGTGATGTGGTGATTATTGTATCGGACTGAAAACCAAAGGCGACAGTTCGAAACTTCATTAAAACAGTAATGCTATTTGTCAAAAATTACATCCTGATTTATGCGCTGTTTTGCTCTTAAAAAAAGTCTGGTTCGAATTCGAGTGAACAACAACGTATTTTTAGTCTTGCAAAGCAATGAAAAAAGGACGTGGAATAGCGCTTTTTAGCAAAAAAAGCCCCAGGAAGTTTGTGTTGATGACAGTATAATCAATCTTCACCACGAAATGTAAATGACTCATCGCTATTTTCTTTTTCAGGCTCGAATCACTGAACTCCCCCTCATACTGCACAGTTTCCCACACGCTGATATACTGTCGTTGCGGCACCAAGCCAGGTTCCTTTTTGAAACTTATTTTTCGACAACCACTCAAGTCATAACTTCCTTGTTGGCGCTCTTAAGGAACCGGATTCTAATCCCGCCTCTGCCAGTAGAAGATACAGAAAGGTAATGCGTTAGAAATGTGATTGTGTGGCAGCGTACTGCTTTGCAAATACCTTTAACGCCAACAGGGTAGCGGCAATGGTACTGAGCGTAAAACAGTTGCCCAGGCCTGCTTTGTAGGTTTCAAGTTTTAAAATTTCGCTTGAATTAATAGGCATTAATTTGCAATTGATTTACTGCTGGAAACTGTGGGCAGAGGAAATCATCGGAAAGTATTTTTCCAAATGACATTGCAGCTGCGTTATCTAGAGATTTGAACGCGTGATCTCTAAATCACTGACGCTTTAAAACCGGCGCTTGAACCCACTCGAACACTAAACGAAATTATTTTCAAATGTCTTTTCCATGGTCAGAAAAACGAAGTTCGCCTGGTATTTTAGCACCTGATTCTTTGGTCGCTTCAACTTATTCGCTGCTGATTGTGTGATTGTCGTTATGGGAACAGCTCAACTTAATGGACCTTGACGTGAGTCACAATCGAGAGCTTCCCGATTAAATGCTCGCAATTAGTGCGCTGTCTAGTGCCTTCGGAAAAGACACTTTTTTTTGTAACTGCCGGCTTATGGTAGAAATGCACTGTGGCAGCATCCCATTAACTCCGATACCAAACACAAGTTTGTATATGCATGACTAAAAGTTTTGATGACCAAGACAACTCTTTCTATTTCTGTTCACTCGTCGACTAAAAACGACTTGCAATTGCTTTTCCAACCTATTCACGTCATTATTTAAATCCTCGGTGACGTGATAATGCTTTCCAGCACCGTTTTGAAACACCGGAGTTTCGGAATAGAGGATCGGGAACCTGCTCCCGGAGACGCCAAGTCCGAGTTTGGGTTTCCGCCGCTGGAACCGAAAATCGACTCCAAGAAGTTCTTGCGAAATTTCACGTCCGTTTTCATTGACTCGAGAGACAATTGGAACACAGCTCCCGGCCCTTTCAACCTCTACCCGTCACTACCTACAGACAGAGCTCTGCCCACAGATGCACAATATATCGGTGAGTTGATTTCAGGATAATCGATTATTGTCTACCATAATATAATCGCAACGGAATTTCTACTAAAAGTAATTTACCAGATCCGCTAGAAATCATCAAACTAGAGCAGAATCTTGTCATCAAACTAGAGCAGTGCTTCCCAAACTGTGTGGCGTGGGTTATTTTAAAATACTTTTTTTTTAGAAGTTTTCAGCCAAAATTGAGTAAATGCTGCCATGAAGTAATGGTCGATGGCTGTCATGAATCGCGTTACAGGTAGCATTACAGGTAATAGCGAGAAAGATGTAGACTTTTTTTTTTGGAGTTCACCACTTTTTCGGGGAACATAACACGATCTCCGGAGATCGTTGCCCTAAAAGGCGATGATCTCCCAAAAAAATGATCATCACTTTTCTCGCTGTCACTTGTAATGTTCCTTGCGATCATTATAAATCACCGGCGCGATGGCGTAGTTAGAGCGTCCGCTTCGTGGTCGGTAGGCCTGGGGTTCATTTCCTAAGTCGAGTCATACCAAAAGACTGTAAAAAATGATATTCACAGCTTCCCTGCTTGGCGCTCCGCATAAAAAAGGGATAGTGTGGAGAACAAGCCGGCAAGCTTGCTTGTTGTGTCCTTGGGCAAGGCACTCAACGTCATGTCTCCATCTTTATGTTGTAGACAGATGGCCTACACGTACTTCACCGTGTTACAATTGTGAAGTTGCTAACCCACCATGTCGTAAAAGGCGACTTTTGGGTACCCACCAGTGGCAGTCCGCCTAGTTGGTGGTGGGGCTACCAGTCACTCATGACTGGTTCGAAATGGGCTGCCATCTTTCCCCTAACCTAATTCAATTAGGTTGACGGCATGAACCTGAATTGCCGTTCATGCCGTACCTCCATCCCGAGAAAGAGGAGGGGTAATCACAACAACAACATCATTACAAAAAGATTCGTGTTGCTTGAATGCCGTGAAATTTGTTTAGCTGTTATGCTGTGCCGACAGACAAAAAAGTTTGGGAAACACTAAACTAGAGCAAGGGATCACGTTGTATTATCGTTAAGATTCCATTAGTTTTCCAAGGTCAAGGACGACGGTTTGACGTTCAAGCATTCAAACACGTCGAGATTAGAATTGACAACATATTACTCACGCGCTTGTCGTTGAACTTCACGCGTCCAGCTATCCGTAGACTACAGCGTGCATCGCCGCAGAAAAGCCTTTTCAACGATGAATGCTTTCAAAGGCTTTCAAGCAAAATAACAAAGCTTTTTTCCCACAATGCTTTCAAGCAATCAGTCAGTTGTAACTTCCGCAGTGCAACAATGTGTGTAGACCTGCTTTCGGGTTGCTTGCACTGCTGTTCTATACGAGCAACGGATGTCATACAAGTAGTGCCTTTCTCGAGGTTACGGTTTAGCAGAATGTCATTACAATTGCGAAACACAAGTGCCTTGCTGTAAATCAAATTAGGTTTTGGTACCCCTTGCTTTTGTTGCAGGATCTACGGACGGATTCCGTCCAATAGGAGGGGGCGAGGGGGGAACAGGTCGTGTTTACCAGGAGTCCTTAGGGGGTAACTACCCTCGTGAGCAGTTCACTGTCGTGATGCTGACGTACGAACGCAACGAAGTTTTGTTGCAAGCGATTGAGCGGTTGCATGATCTTCCGCACCTTAACAAGGTAAGAGGTTTTAGGAACAAAATGGTTGCTTTTGAAGGGAGGATAAGGGTATGAAGGTTGAAATACTTTAGGTAAAAAGTGTCGGATAGCTGCACGGTCTGAACACAATAAACGTTTGAACACAGTAACCACTTGAAATTGGCTGGTTAGTAATGACAACATCCTGCTCTCTCTTCCTGTCAAGACCTTATACATCTTATTTCGCTTTTTCTCACACCCTAAACTTCACCATCCACGCATTTTTTCGGCTAGTTTTCATTAGTTTTTTCAAAACTTCACCTTGCGCTAATTTCACTGGAAAAAAAAAGATAGTTGCGTTTCTTCAAGGGTGAGATTGTGCAATACTTCCATAAGACCACAATAACATTAGGAAATTCGTAAAAAATCACGTAGCTTCTAGTCAGAACGTCTGTTATCAGTCTTATTACTGAATGTTATGCTCGGGTACCGTGGTTTGAATTTTATATCGAACGTTCTCGCCACTATACAATTTTTAAAGCTGGATACTGTTAGTCTGCTCTGCTTTGCTCCAGACGGTTTACGATGGACTGAAATTGACACTTCGTTCTATATCTTTGGTCGGGGCCAAGGGTTATTTTGCGGTTTTTGGTAGTCCACTGCAAGAAAACAGTCGGGTAGCAACAATAAAAACGTTGACAATTTTATCAACGTTTCACTAATAATTTCAATTTGAACTCGGTAGTTAACTGATGCTTATTTCTCTTAATTTGCTAGCGAGCTAGAAACGTTGTGAAGCTACTGATAGCACTGCGGCTGTTCGACTCGCTGAAACATTACCAGAAGAAATTTAAGTTCGTGAATCGCCATCATGCAATTTTTTTGAAAATTCGATCATTTTAGATTGAAACCTCAGTTTGACCTATGGCTTACTTGACTGCAGTAGTAGTAGTAGTAGCGGTAATTCAGTTTTTTTCCGGTTTTGTGCTCTTTTCGGAGTTGCCCGGAATCACATCTGGCCGCATGGTTCGATTCAGGGCATTCATTGTTGTAAATCAATCCTCTCTATCTTCCCCCACGCTTGCTTTTTCCAAATCTTGATCGTTTTCGCTTTTTTTTTGCTACTTGCTTCAAAAACTCGTAATGCCTACTGACTTAACAGTTTCGGAACATTATGCCAATTTTGTTTTATTTGTGGAAAGATTTTAATCCACCTAAAAAGCAGCTTTTTGATGTTTAGTAGGTTTTGATTCAAATATCAAATGTAAAATTTCTGAGCCTTGTGATGTCAAACATTCATTTACGTGTAATCTTGTACAAGCACCTTAGTGAGTACTTGCATAACTCACGAGAAGCAGCTAAATGACGTTAAGAGCAGTTTGACATGACTATAAACTGCACTAAAAACGTTACGAAAAATAGTGGTGAATAAAACAATGTGGAGGAGTATAGCAAAAAAAGTTCGTTAGAAAAAAAAGTTGTTTGAAAATTTGACGTTTTCATTGCATTATGTTGAAATTATTGTAGGTTGTTGTTGTGTGGAACAATCCAAAGCCACCTAGCGACAAACTTCAATGGCCAGACATTGGCGTAGAGGTCGCTGTCGTGCACCCAGAGAAGAACAGCTTGAACAACCGTTTTGTGCCCTGGGACGTCATCGACACCGATGCAGTGCTGTCCATTGATGACGACGCACATCTGCGTCACGATGAGATCCTGTTTGGCTTCAGGTAGGAGTGCTGGAGGTTGCTTATGAAATGCAACGTAGAATGTAATAGCTGTTAGCAAACAACGTTACGTCTGCATGGGAGAGAGAGGGTGGTCTAGCTTCAAACCAAATTTAAAGACTTTAAAAGATAACTTTTTCAGAGTGAGCTTTTTGCTGTTTTCTGTTTCGAACAATTATGAAGGCCTTTTTTTAGAAAGTTAATATTTTTGTTACTTTTGAAGTTTTTTTGTGGGTGAAGGAGGGGGCGGTGATAATATTTTGAGACAATATCTGGGCGCAACAATATCTGCCACCTAATCGTGCGTCAGTGCTCATGACAGCTGCTTGCTCGTTTGAAGTGCTTGTCGTCAATTAAACGCGTGATTTGCTTGAAGTCCCCCGAATTCGATTTTGTGATGCTTCTCATTTGATGCAATAATTTTGGTCAGCATTAATGATAATAATTGATATCCTTCTGATTAACGCTTGCATGCTGTATTTCCTCGTTTCATTTCGTAAAAGCTACTGCTTTATAGTATAGTTATCAAAACAGAATAATATTTGAAAAAGCTCTTCAGGAGATGCTTCTCATATTATGACCGATGCAGTCGCAAATGCAGACGACAAGAACAGTTTAAAATACAAAAAATCAGAGTGTTTGTAATTACTGTATAAATTCTTCTCTCAAATAAATCGGTCGGTCTGTCTGTCGGTTACTCTCTCTTCTATTGACAGAGTGTGGCGACAGAGCCGGGACCAGGTGGTCGGGTTTCCCGGTCGCTTCCATGCGTGGAGTGCAAAAGCAGGCACCTGGTTTTATAATTCAAATCATACCTGCGAGCTTTCGATGGTCTTAACGGGGGCAGCATTTTTGCACAAGGTAAGATTTCGATTATATGCGACCAACGCAGTAATTGGATTCGATTATGCATCGGTCTAGATAGCTCTGTTTAAACTTACCGAAGAATCGCCAGTAATAGTCAGAAAGTAACAGTTGTGATGTAGAAGTTTGCTTGCTGGCAAGATTTTCGAGTGAGCATCCATACCTTAAATTAGGGACGTGCGACATTTATTGCAGGCTGGCCGATTTCAGACTTCATGAATATTTCGTAGGCGTAATCCATAATGTTTCTTCTTGCAAATAAGCTTCAAACAGTGGCTGGTCGCAGTGTTTTCACAAAAAGACGGTGAAGACTTTTTTTTGAGATCAATACCTTTAAAGCAATATTTATTCTAAATTTTCCGAATTTTACGTATCAGCACTTTTTTTGGAGAGCGGATATTTTCAGACGCAACTGACAGGCTTGCCATCTATGGTCACTAATTTTTACGTTTCGCGCCGCTGGTTACGCATCCCAGTCCTAAATTATTGTCTCACAGATGGAACCGGGCGTGGTGGTGTCGTGGCTTGAGCGTCCGCTTTGCAGTCCGTAGTCCTAGGTTCAGTTCTTTTTTGGGTCACGGCAAATGCTTTTAATATGGTATATACATATCTTCTACTTAACTCTTAGCTATAGAAGAGATGCAGAGGGTGAAATATGTAACTGCGTTTACTCAGTCATAACTAAAGCAAGCAATGTTGGAAAACAACCCGAGCACGTAAATACTGTTGCTGCTACAACAACAACCTTACCAAGAGAGCTTTCACTGGAGGGCTTAAACTTAGGAGTCATAAACTTTTCCACTCAATTACTTTTCACTATTTCGCAGTGGCTGTTGCCTCGGATAATTTTTTTTACGTTAGCGCTGCTTGCTTGCTTTGGTTCTGTGCTTGTGATAGGAGCGGACTGCAGTGAAAGTACTGACCTGTACGATGCGTATTCGAACACGAACTCATGTGTTTGCTGTAGCTTTTTTTTGCTTCTGTTTGACAAAAAACTAGCTTCAGCCATTTTTTCACAGTATTACTTGCACCTTTACACGTCGTGGATGCCGTCCGTGATTCGCGAAACAGTTGATGAGTTGATGAATTGTGAAGACATCGCCATGAATTTCCTTGTTTCTCATGTGACCAGAAAGCCACCGGTGAAGGTAAAGTGGTTTACGATGTTCTAGATGCTTCGATGGCGGTTGCTGGTACGCGCGCAGTCGCGTTCTGAATAAAGTTTTAAATTGCTGAATAAAAGTTTTAAAGTGCTGAATAAATGGTAAGTGGCTCAAAACTCGACAGTAGATATTAGCCGCCTTAATTGACTTGGAGTGAGAAACGTAATTCCTCTGTATCTTTACGTGGTAGACAGGTGATCAAACCGGGAAGTCTACTGGTCAGGATTGCCCAGTTTGACGAAGAAATAAGCAAACAGACAAGCAAGAACAATAAGACATCCAAGCATAACAAGAGCTCACATGAACAAAAGAACTTTCAATGGTACTTGGCCTTGTAATATGCAAAAAGCATTGAGCAACATCCCATAGTTGTGTTTTGTAGGCAAACGTGTGTTTTGTAGGCAAACGTAGGCAAACCTCTTGAAAACAACTCTTACATCATGCAACAATCTGTTGATTTGGTCTTCTTCCTGTAGACAAAGATCTTTCACTTTTGGAGAATCTTTTCAGATTATGAGCATCTCATTAGCTTTGCATTGCGAGTCTGAGCCACCACGACTGATAGCCTGTTTGTCCGTCCGTTTGTCCACTATCTGTCTGCCACATAAAGACGGAGGCATCCCGTTAAAATGTCCTGTTCAAGAACACGACAAGCAAGCTTACTAGCTTGTTCTCCACGTTATCCCCGTTGCGCAAGCGCCAAGCAGGGAAGCAGTGAATCATTTTTTAAAATCTTTTGGTATGACTCGACCGACTGCGAAAGCGGACGCTCTAACCACTACGCCATCGCGTCGATTTGTAGACTTGGTAAAGGGCGATCAAGCGAAGCAGTTGTAGTATCGTCCGCTCTCCTGCTGCTCCTCGCAATGTATCAGTAGTAATTATAATTTTTATTCTACTCAGGTCACTTCTCGGTGGACATTCCGCTGTCCTGGTTGTCCGGTTGCACTGTCACAATCAGATGAACATTTCATGGAGAGGCATGCGTGCATCAATCGATTTGTTAAAATTTTCGGATACATGCCCCTCATATACACACAATATCGCGTCGATTCAATATTATTTAAAACTAGACTCCCTAGAGATAAGCAGAAATGCTTTAAATTTATATGATCTACAAGCTTTGGGTGAGAACCAGTTAAACCCACCTATAGGATTAAATCCAACTTTTGTGAAGCAAAAGCACATAGATAATGACCACACTTACCAACCAGTGGAGGAGAGGATAGAGATGCATTTAAGAAGACAGCGGGGTATCAATTTTAAAAAAATTGCTAGAAATAGTTTCTAAATGATTTTATCTTCTTCGTTTCTTTGCTTCACTATAGTTTCCGAAGATCTTTTTGATGAGTTTTTAGGCATAACATTTTACCCTCTTCCAAAAATATCTCAGGCCATTTAAATTCTTTAAAGCCTTTTGTTTTGTAGCATTTCTTTTTATTTCTAGACTTGTTATTCTCATTCATGCAGTATATTTGTCATTTTGTTATTTTGTCAAGAGTCATGAAGCATTGGTAGAAAAACAGCCGGAACTGGAATAAATATCCATGCCTACAGAGGTTTTCCTGAGAAATTTCCCTGAAAGCTGGTTTTAATTACATGTAAAAGACAACTGCTATGACATAATATTACCTTCGTCAATTTTTATCAAATATTGTTTTCGGTTTTTTAATACCAAGGGTGCATTTGGAAACGTGTTGTTTATAGTGGTTCTCCTGTCTTATATTTTTTGTTTTACTTCGTAGAAACCTGATAAGCGGCTTTTCAAAATTTTAAGAAAATCTACTTTTTGTGTTTCAAGCAATTATTATTGCAATGGTAGTAAAAAGTTAATAGTTTTTGATACCCTTTGCTATTCATTATGCTTAAACTTTCACAAATCACGCAACTTCGTCCAAAAAGTAGAAATCAAGAGTCATTTTTTTCCAGATGTTGCTAACTAGGTTCAGCCAAATACGGGAAAGCTAGCTACATCCCACGTTCGTTGGCCGAATAAGAAAAACTCCGATAATACTTTTGAAGTAGTACTCAAGTTAAAACCTGTGGAAACGTTTAGTTCTGTAATTGTTTGCTCACATTAATAGTACATCAAGTCATAATGTTACTAATTTTAAGTTTTGAAAGTGCTAAAATGTTACTTCGAAGTGCTGATTAAGTCGTGCTCTGTCGTCACTGTGTTGCGAAGACTGTAAAGTGCATTTTGTCGTTTTCTTTTTTCATTTGTACACCGCTTAACGTTAACGCTTGCCCATTGCCCAGTGCAAGGATCGGGAAACTATAGGCAAACTAATTCAACATGCCTGAAGTGGATTTGAGGATGGAAGACTGCTTCAAGCGTCCATTTTTACGTTTCCCTTTTCAACAATAAGGTTAGCTTTGCGTCATAGTCTAATATCACGTGATATGTATGGTGTCACAGCTTTTAATCTAGAGAAAATCTGGCTGTGTGGGTAGTTTTCGTTGAACTTTTGGGTTCTTATCTTGGTTCAGCGTTGAATTTACTCAAGATTGTATTTATCATTATCGCCCGAAGTCCATATTGTAACATTTTGTTTTCTACGTCACATGTACCTTATATAATCCAGTTAATATTTTATTCAAAGTCATGCCTCTTTTTTTTGAAATGTATCATTGATTCGATGCTTTATGACGACCCGTTTCCATTAGCGTTTCGTGCGAGCGTGATCAGAATCGTGCTTTGTTTAAGCAGGGGGGGAGATGGTGGTGCTTCATTGAAATAAAACAAAGCAATAAAAAAACAATAAAACTAAAACAAAGCAAATAAAACAAAGCAAAAATAGATTCTTCCTGTGTTGCGCCTACCCCTTGTTCTCTTTGAAATGGAGGCATTTCATGAAACGGTTATCCAGTCTACATCACAAACCCAATTAAAATAACATCAGATTGCGGGCTATGGCGGTCAATTTAAAACCAATTGTCATTGTAAACTGTTAGCATCATCACCAACAAGCCGGATTGCTATCGGCGGGTGTCCGAAAACTGCTTCTGACCTGTAACCGGTAAACCATGGGCTTTGTTTTTTTGTGCAAGCTTTTTCAGCCATGTACTACGACGTGTGGTTAAAACTTTCGTGTCCCAGGAGTTCTGATGACGTCGCCTCGCGAAACGTCGGCCTCACGTCAAGCAGCCGCTTGTACCTGCGGCCCCGGCTGAATTTCCGTTGGCGCTTCGCAACCTTTGTCCTGCTACGAACTCTACTAACCCCACTCTGTGAGGCAACTCTTCCTTTCTTACCGACCTTTGGGCCTGGTTGCTTGAGGTTTTTTGCTCTTTGGCTCCATGGCCTAACAACCGCAACATCAAGCATCAATCAGTCCTAACAACCACATCACCTTATGTGGTGATGCTTGATGTTGTGGTTGTTCAACAAATAGATTATAAAAGGTGACTTTCAGGCCATCATTGCCAACCCAACTTGTTGATGGTGAGGCCACCATTTGGCAATTTCTGTTTATTGGTTCAAAGTAAACTGCTGCTTCTTGTCTGAATTTAATTGAGCTCGCAGCGTGAATCTGAACTGTCGTTTCATATCTTACCTCCATTTCAAAATAAAGGAAAAACAATGTTGCGCTCGAACATTGGTCTAGTAGAAACGGGTCTTCATGTGGAATGTTACTTCAACTGATTGAGGTTGTACTGTGCCAAGATTGTGCTATTCGAGTTGTTTTTTTCACTGTAGCTTATGGAAGTGAAATTGTTGGCGCTGGACGCATTGCCACCTTCATTAACGATTAGTTAAACCTTAAGTAACTTTACCGGCCAGGGTAAATATTTAACGGAACAGGAGTTGAAAAGTCTCCTGCGGAAGACCAGCCACGTGGTTGAACGAACAGTGTGTTGGCAGTGATCGTTCGTTCAATCCTCACAATCACAGCTCGTTATCTCTGTAGAAAAAAGATTTGGTAATTCCTTCCCGCATGATTGCCTGACAGACTGTAAAAGTTAGCTGAGAAATGATGTTTGTACTTTGGCTTATGGTTTGCGTCGTTCTTCATGAAGCTTTACGATGACTCCACCTAACTAGCACTTGTTGCGTTGGGCGTGACCAGATGTGTTGATCGTTTGGTTCACCGGAGGAAACGATTTTCTAACGAATATGTTGAAGTGTTCCGAGTATTATCGAAGCAGACATTAGAATAAGATGAGACTATGTAAAACGAAGCTGTACCAAGTTGTTTCATGTAAAATCCTACTTTAGTCATCTGAAAAACAAAAAAGATTTTGAAAGTCTGAGCACAATTATCGTTGTTTGCGTAAGCATACGCTGAACCCCTATAGAAAGGATTTTGTAAGAACATATTTCTAATAATAAATCATTTTTCATTATGCATGGTTGTTTTTGGAGTCTTCGCTAGGCAACGAATTTTGTTAATAAGAAGTATGGTGTCTGTAGGCAGTGTTTGAAATCATTAAGTGCTATCGGGAGAGGGCAAACGCTTACGGCGTGACCGAAGCACTCCAAACCATTGCCGAAAATAAAACTAAAAAGTTTTCCGTTACAGGTCGACTTTCCACATAATCTTTCTCAAAAGTGTTATAATCATCTTATGATATTGAGAGAGAGGCGCATTCGTATTTAGCCGCTGTCGGTAGACAACTCAAGAGTAGTTTGTTGTTGTTTACCCGACCCCTTCCGAGGGATGGGGGCATGGTGGAAGACCATGGAGCCCCAGAAGCCGGGCAACTCCCGAGGGTCTGGACCAGAGGTCATAAAGAGACAGAGAGTCGCCAAAGAGTGAGCGGCGCAAAGAGTCCGTAGCTGGACAGTGCAGAATGAGATGAGAGATGTCCTGGGACGAGTGTCCACAGGCGCTGCAAGAAGAATTCTCGATTCTGCCAATCCTGGAGAGATAGGAACCTAATAGAAGGCTGTGTCCATTGCAGCGAAGACGAGAGAGGACACAGCGAGCATGACGAGGGAGCACAAGTTCCTCAGTGGAAATTGAGGAAACCTGTGTGTCAAAATACTTTGAAGAGATAGTACGCCTCCAGTCCGAGATAAGACGAGAGTGGATACGAGAGATAAGAGGAGAGAGACTACAAGGGATTGCGGAGGGCGCAAGCAGCGCTCCCCGTCGGGCAAGCTCATCAGCTGTGTCGTTTCCCGGGAGAAACGAGTGTCCGGGGACCCATTGTAGCCTGATAGAACAGAAGGAGAAGAAGGACAGTTCCTGCCAGATCTGCCACAGAGTTTGAGATAACAGGAAAGGTGGAGGAGAGGACAGGGTGGCGAGGACAGAACGAGAGTCAGACAGGAGAAGAAGAGAAGAGAAATGGCAGACTTTATGGTGTTGCCGAGACCAGCAAAGAGCGTGCAGAATGGCGCAGGCTTCAGCGGAAAAACTGGAACAAACTGGGCCTGCCGAAAAGGAAAGAGTGGCCTCAGTGCCACAGAGAGAGCAGTTGGCAAGTACGCCGGAGCCGCCTTTGCCAAAAAGAAAAGGAACAGAGCCGTCAGTCCAGAGTACCAGATCATGAGGGGGAGAGAGTCAAGGTGGGCGAGAGCCGCACCTTGGCGAGAGTGAGGGGATCAGAGCGAGAGCATGGAGAGGAAAGGGTGGACTCGACCGTGAAGGAAGGCAGATTCCAAGGAGGACAGGGAGGGCAAGCAACAAGAGCCTCCCTAGAACAAGTAGAAGGAAGCATGAGCGGGTGAGTGGACGCAAGAGCTCTCCAGGACGATCTGCAGAGTCTTGGTTTCACTCCTAGTCTGGCCAAACCTGAGATGGGAAAGGAGGTTGGGAGACGAAGAGCTTGCTTATGAGAAAAAAGAGTGAAATGAGTCAGAGTGACTCGTAGGGGAGGTAGAGAAGCCTCGGTGAGTAGTAGAGGGATAGGGGAGGACGAGAGGCAGCCGGTGATGGCGCGACTGGCCGCTCGGTGGAGGCGTTCCAATTTGGTGATATTGGTAGCGCTTAGGAAAGGAAACCATCCGGGTGAAGCGTAAGTGAGAAGGGACCGAAGAAAAGATTTATACAGAACAGAGAAGGACTCCTTAGAGGGGCCCCATGAGGAAGCAGAGATACAGCGTAAGGCCTTGAGACGTGGGAAGAATTTGGCCTTCAGCGAAGATACATGCTTAGAAAAGGAAAGAGTGCGGTCGAAGGTGACCCCAAGAAAAGTTGGAGTGGGATTAAAACGGAGGTGGGAGCCGAGTAGGAGGAAGTTGGGCTGGAGGTTAGCTTGGTGGGGATCCACTGAAAAGAAGGAAGCCTCACATTTGCTCGGATTGAGAGGAAGACACCAGTACTCAGACCAGCGCTCCAATCGAAACAGAGCTCCTTGTGTGGCCTCCACCGCAGTGGGAACCGAGTGGGAGGAGGACCAAATGGCCAGATCGTCAGCGTAAAGAGAGCAGCTGACGGAAGAAGGCAGAGAAGCCGGAAGATCATTAATGAAGAGAGAGAAATGTACAGGGCCAAGAACGGATCCTTGCGGAACACCTCGACGGACTCGAAAGGAACGGCTTTTGTGATTTTGAAAAACCACAGAAGCGCGCCTGTCAGAAAGGAAAGATTGAGTCCAACGAGCAAAGCAAGGAGGGAGGCCAGCCGAAATAAGTTTGTGGAAAAGGGCGGGATGCCAGACAGAGTCAAAAGCTTTAGAGAAATCGATAGTAGACAGGATCGTCCGAGAGCCCGGCCTGGGTTTGTTAAAGCCATCCGAAATGGACTGAGAAAGGTACAGAATTTGATCAAGTGTAGACCGTCCAGGGCGGAAACCGGCCTGGCGGGGAGAAAGAATGGAATTAGATTCCAGAAAAAAGAGAAGACGGGATAGAATGATGCGTTCAAACAGCTTTGATACGCAGGAGGTGAGAGAGATAGGCCGGAAGGAAGCAGGAGAGTCGAGAGGCTTTCCCATCTTATGTATGGGAATAATAGAAGATGTCTTCCAGATGGAAGGAAAGGAATGTAAAGACCAGGAAAGATTGAAGATGTGAAGAAGAAAATCCATGCCAGAGCGAGGAAGATGCTTTAGCATGGGATAGGCAACTTTGTCTGGACCAGTGGCAGTGGATGAGGAAAGGTTGGAGGCAGCCACAAAAACTTCAGCGGGAGAGAAGGGAAAGCAAAAGGACGAGTGAGACTCCACAGAGCACGTAGCTCGGCGGAGCTCAGTGAGGTAGCCTCTGGCTCTGCTGCGCAGGGCCTTTGGCTGAGACACGGAAAAGTGAGACCTCAGGTAAGCGGCATAAACCAAAGCCGATTCCTTGGAAGAAGAACAGTTAGAAAAGTTAGGAGAGGAAGAAGACGAGGAAGGAGAGCCAGCAATAGAGCGAAGAAGAGAGTGCACAGATTTAGGATTAGATTTAGGTGAAAGAGAAGTGAAGGTCGTCTGCCATGCCTCAGCCTTGGCCTTGGCAATGACCGACGAGGCACGTCGAGAAGCGGAGATGTAAGCCTGGCGATCTTCATCACTTCTGTGAGCAGTAGCGAAAGCCCTGCGTCTTTCACCAACCGCTTCTTCCACCTATCAACAGCCGCCTCAACGTGGTGGTGCGGTCCCCGGCCCCGTTTGGGTTGGGTCGAAATGGCTGTTGGCGTTCCCGAGGGTCCCAGTTACCCCGGGCACTCCCCATTCAAGAGTAGTTTCGGCGTATGAAGTTAAAGCATTTTACGAGAATGGCAACAAAAGTATGTAGGCTTCCTCTAATCTCATAAATATTGTTCAAAATTTTTTGCTTTATGGAAGTTATCAAAAAGTGGACGAAAAAGAAAAATTAAAAATCATTATAGTGTAACTTACACTAAGCGAAGAGGAGAAATTTAGCTGCAACAAAAGATAGGCAGGTGTCGTATTAACTGTATAAAACTATAAATGCCGTCCTTGCAGGCTGGAAACGTTTTTTAAAAATAGTGAAATCAACTCCTTGTCTATTTCTGCGTCTGTACACAGCTGGAAAAATGTGCATTTTCCTATTGCAGCATTAATGCTATAATCTGTGCATAGTGTTTTGCCATTGCGCAATCTCTTTGGCGCGCTTTTCAATGCAAGTGTTTCGGCGACACCGAGAATAAATCGGCCTAGAGGCGCCACGAGAAGAGGCCGATCAATAAGACTACCATCGCGTTTATGTGATTGATGCATAAAAGCGGAAATGCACATTTATCCCTGCCCAACCCCACCGTTTTGCTTTTCGATTACACCATCATCACTACCAGTTTTGCCATTCGTTACTTTCATTCGCTTGTCTTCTCACTTTGTTTAACTTTGGTTGTTTATAACTGTAGCAATCGTATTTTGTGTTTGTGATCCGCCTTTTTGCTGTTTAGCTATAATTGGGAATTAGTTGACAACATCACCTTTGTTTATATCAGAAACCCGAATTTAGTGCGGTACAATTATCAGCAAGCTCTGGTTGTTTATTTTATGATTGGTAATTTGGTTTATCTAGTTTTTGAAGTTGAGTAAGATATTTAGTTGCCCAGTGGATGAATCAGTTGGTCTTCCCTCTATGTGATCGCTAGCCTTAACTTTTGGATAGTTTCAACTCCTTACAACCTGTTAATTATTGTATCGCATGCTACCGTATTTTTCTATTTGAACAAAATTGTGAAAATGCAATGGTGTTGTAATGTAAGGCTGTAGTGAAGTTGGCAAGAATAAATACTGCTAAAAGTTTCTGCGCCAAGAGAAGTCAGCGCATTTCTGGGCTGCACAGAAATAGCTAGCGCTATCATAAGCTTGTCCTGACTGCCTACCGTCCAACTCCAAATTTATCAGATAAAACTACTTACTCACGCTAGCTCTTTCTTTTTTGACGCGTTACCGCCACTAATGAGATTGTCAGGGAACGCTTGTGGCTAAAACAGCTTTTTTCAAAGCTACATAAAAAGAGATGTTTCAGAAAACTATTTTTCACGCAGGGGATCCAACTTGAAGGGACATATTTACAAAATCTCACTTTATAGTCAGCTTACACTTACTATGATGGAACAAAAAGGAAGTATTGGCTATACTGTAGATTAGTCATAGGTTTACAGCACTAGCTTCATAGAATTAAAAAAAAAATTAATCTTGACTGCCTGGAAATTAATGTAGATTAGGTTCACATTCAAGGGCGACGGAAGAAACTTTTTAGGGGGGGGGGGGGGATAACAATTTTGGCTGTTTTGATTTGCTTTCTGTTTTATGAAGTTACTTTCCATATAAGTGTGTTTAACATATGCTATTTTGATTTTTTTAATTCCAGAAGGTACTACAATCTCCTTGCCTTCTTCAGATGCTCATTGACCGACCGACCACTGAACTACGAAAGCATTCCATGAGAGCGCTGCCTTGTCTTTGTTTGCCAAAATTTCCCAAATTCTTGTACTCGCTTGTAACAGCTCAAAAAAGGTTGATTAGAAGCAGTATGGTTAAGGTATAAAGCAAACCCTTCGAGCAAGCAATTTCCGTTATGCTTACTACCAGATTCGTTTTAGTTTTGCCTACCATAAAGGTGTGCAAAGTCACATAGAGCTAAATTATATCGATACGAAGTTCAACGACTTTATGTTTTGTGATGACAACGAAAATAATGCGATGTAGGAGGGCTGACACGGAGTCAAAAATGCTGCCGTGGGCGGTATGCATAGCGGGTCCGGGCAGACCGGGTCCAATAGCGTCAAAATACGACTCGTTTTGTAACGTTTTATGCTATATAGCCTACCCATGGAATATAGGGATAAGTGGATGCTTGTGTAACTTGCAGTCTGTTACCAGGGAAATGCATGGAAAAGGTCACAATCTATACGGTATGAGACCGTGCATGCAAATACGTGAACTTAAAACTTGCCAATTAATAAAAATGCATTCCCGTAACGTATTGGAAAACTTAATTATTTAGGTGTGGAAATATATAATCACCATGATATTTGCAACCTTATCAGATTTAAGATTGGAAGGAGGATGCTGACAGTTACTCTTTGCTTCAAAATAAAGTTACTTAACATAATCCAAAAGCTGGCAATAGAAGGGGAAATAGTCTATGCAAGTCTTGATCCGTTTTTGAGAGAGATACGTACAAACTTACTGACTAGATTTTATTTCAAGAAATAGTTTTAATGAGAAGCAAAGGCGTATACGGTACCGGTATTTGAACAGCTGGTTTAGAGACTGTTCTTTCTATCTCAGGCACATCCGCCCTGGATTGATGCTGTGAGACGAGTGATCTAAATCACTACTAACTTACAAACATAAAATTTTTAAATATACGAATGACTTCGAACAGTGGCTCACTCATGGAAGGATTTGGACTTCAAAAGCCCCCATGAATACTTTAAGTATACAATTTTTTAACCTCATAAATACAGGATTTTAACTGAATATAAAATTCATGCAGCCATTAGCAGGCTAAGAGTTGTTCTAGGCAGCAAGAAAATACTTGTTTTTTTGAGTAATTTTCCAAAATTTGTCTGAGACGCATGCCTCCGAATCCCTCTAGAATAATCGCGCTTTTGGCATTCTCAATATGAGAAACCAAACCATAATGGTAAATTTCTGCGCACGTCACTGACTTGGAAAGGCTATTGGGGAATGTATTTCTCAAATCTTCCCCACGAATCAACGACTGCTGCTTGCTTTGCGGTGAAAAACTCTAGTGCAAAGTTTTTTGGCTACATATTGTGGTAATTGTCGAGCTACTTCTCCTTTTCCTAGGAACAAAGGAAAAACGTAAACGAGAAATATTTATCTAGCAGCGTAGGTCAAAACCAAACTCAGCTATATAACTTCAAAGTTGTTGGCCAATTGCTTTCGCAGTATTGAGTTTTTAAAGATATACTTTGCCTCTGGGTCTTTTTCAAATTTGATCTTTTCCGTGAAGTACGGTACGGTATTGGTTGCAAATATTAATGGGCAACAGTAGCCAATTCAATAGAATAGACAATAACAGTAAGTTAAAAAATGACCTGATAGCCAAACAGGTTTCACAAAATGATTAGGCTAAGCAACCTATTTTAGTGCAGTTTTTGTTGGCACCTCTTTAGATAAATTCTAGTTGTTCGTCTAACTGCTCCAATGGTATCCGTAACTTTCAAATGAGCCAGAACTCAAACATGTTGTGGTATAACCAACAAAAAGTTTTTCTCCGAACGGAAGATAAAAATGCAGGAACAAAAATTATACATATTAGATCAGAGACATCAAAATTTGATCTGAAAAAGTTGGTTTAATGCAAACCATCGCAAAATAAAAGTTGTCTAAATATACCGATGGAGAAGTAAAAACAACTGGCAACACCAAAAGTTAGCATTTGAGTTGACACGTCATTTGGTATCAGAAATTAGATGTTAGTACGTTTATGGTGGGGGTGGTAGTGCACTAGCGTTGCACCCGGGCCATTTTCTTGGTGGTGGTAGACTATGCGGGTTAGTGAGAGCTTTTAAAGAAAAAAAGGTGTAAGACTGTCTATTTTACGTAGAGCTGACTGACAGAAAACCTTTATTTATAGATCAACGTTTTGGCAGTGATCAGGTAACTGCTTGAAGCGCTGTTCATTGTGACAGTAATCGTGAGTTCGAGTATCGTGATGGTTACATTGTTGTATCCTTGAGAAAAATGCTTTACGGCAATTTCCCGCGCATGGTTTCAGAATAGTGGTAGAAACGCTTTGTATCAGCATTGAACACAAAATGTTTCATCTACTACCACAAAGGGTTTTTGTATCACGTGAGGATAAAATATGCAGCTTAAAGCATTTTTTCTAAATTCTGTCAGTAGACAAACTTCAACATTTTTTTTCTTGCTTGAGAGATCAACTTGCAAGGTTGGCAACCAAAGGGATGAATTGCAAAGGTGGTGACCAAAAAATTCAATCTGTGGTTGCAAGCTGCAAGTCACATCCTTTACCAAATCCTTCTTCTGTAAGCAATAAAATTTGACGTTACAGGTTGCATTTGGTCTGTGGGCATAAGCTAAAGAATTACGATTTTTGGATTATTCAAATAGGTATAATTAGCTCACAAGTACTTTTGTATTTTGTCTAGTTGTGAATGAAAAAATACATCTGGCATTATATTTCAGTAAACTGAGCATCAGAATTGCAGTTGAAAAACTGCTGGTTCAGTGGTCATAATGCTGTGTTGCATGTAGTATGGCCTTCAAGACCACTTTTTGCACACATTTCAATGACATCAAAATCAATTTGCAACTGCAGATTACTAGATGGTGAGGTCATTTTTCTATTTTTCAAACTCATTGTTTATCTTAGGTTTGATAAATCAAAATTAGTTCTTGCCAGGTTTTTTTTGCACTGGTTATCTTTTGAGATAAAAGTTTTATTGATTCTGAAAGTCTTAATAAGTCTACGGTGTGACAGATTGACTTATAAATATAAATGAAAAATGTAAAGTAAATTTTTGTTAGGAAGTGGCTATTTCACCATCAACGGCAATTTGCCCTTGGAATCTATTTTGTCGTAATCATTCACGTGTGTTTATATGGCCATATTTGCTATAATTACACCAGTGACACTGTGGTGTAGTGGATAGTGCGCTGGTCTTGAGATACCATGGTTGTGAGTTCGAATCTCTGCTGGCAGGGCATTAAAAGAAAGGCAGTGTACACCAAAGGGGCAGGCCCGGTATGTAAATGTACGGGGCAGTGTACACTGGAAGGGGGTGTACAGGGTGGGGGATAGAATTGTTTTTTTTTGGCAGTGGCTATTTCGCCGTCAACGGCAATTTGCCCTTGGAATCAATTTTGCCGTGATCATTCACGTGTGTTTATATAGCCAAATTCGCTCTGATAACACTAGTGACCCTGTGGTGTAGTGGATAGATCGCTGGTCTTGAGATACCATGGTTGCGGGTTCGAATCTCAGCCGGCCAGGGCTTTAAAAGAAAGGCAGTGTACACTGGAGGGGCAGGCCCGGTATGTAAATGTACGGGGCAGTGTACACTGGAAGGGAGTGTACAGGGTGGGGGATAGAGACCTAGGGGTGCAAAATTTTTTTTTTGGTTTTTAAAATTGACCAATCAGAGACGACCAAAAGTCACATGTTTAGTACATCATTAAGATTGACCAATCACAAATAACTCACGGCAAAATAGTCTCTGAGGGCAAATTGCCGTTGACAGCAAAATAGCCACTGCCTTTTTTTTGATTGGTTTTTAAAATTAACCAATGAGAAATGACCAAAAGTCACATGTTTAGTACGTCATTAAGATTAACCAATCACAAATAACTCACGGCAAAATAGTCTCTGAGGTATAGCCACTGCCTTTTTGTTAATATTCTGTACAGCTTGGTACATGTAATATGAATAGTTTGCTTGTGGTTGTGTGTTTGTCATGTCGTTGCAGGGTGGTTAGTGTCATGTGTGATCACAATTACAAGGTTGTTAGTTGGATAATGGTAAGAATACTGTATTGTTGTTCTATGGAGAAAGGCTGTATATATCGGTTTTCGATACTTGCCTACTTTTGAATGCCATTTTTTAGAGCAAGTGACGGCATTATACCTTTTTACTACTTATATGATCTCAATGTAATGCTTCACATGTTGTCACGTGATTGAGGAATTTGGGTTGTACTGCTGATTGTGTACTTTTCAGTGACTCAAATCCTTACCCAGGTAAAAGAATGTCTTGGTCCTGTGGCGTTTGCTTATTGTGTTTATTGTTTATTGAATGTCAAGTGTTTATTAAAAAAATGCTGTTTAAAGTTGAAATCATAGCACTGTATGCTGTGCAAGGTGTTTTTGAATGATTGGATGATAAATTATTGCTTTTTTGCTGCCTCTTTATTCAATAGCAATTGCTAATCCCAGAGATAAATGAACTTGGCTTCTTACATATTGATAATATCTGTGCGTTTGTTTGGGCTGTTTTTAGTAAGTATATCTAAGTAGTAGGTTTCTGTTTTATGCCGAACAAAAAGTTTTTGGACACCTTATTCTGGTAACGATAAGTATTGAAGTCAGCTGGGAAAAAAAGTCATTTTTGACTGTAAGTGAAGATTTTTTAGTGATAAAGATATTTACAGTTGTGACTTACTGAACTAACAAATTACTTCTTATCTATTTGAAAACATTTTGATGTCAGATTTTGTGATTGTTTTTCAGATTCTTGATTAAACTCATCATAAATAGTTGTTATACAAGCATTATGGACGCTATTTTGCAGCCATCATTGTATACTGTAAAAGCAATCTTAATTTTAGACAATGATGGCAATAGACTGGTGGCAAAATATTATGATGATACTTATCCAACCTCAAAAGAGCAAAAAGATTTTGAGAAAAAAATGTTTGAGAAAACTCAGAAGTCTGACTCTGAGATAGCATTGCTTGATGGTCTTACGGTGGTTTATAAAAGTAATGTTGATTTATTTTTCTATGTAATTGGAGCATCATATGAAAATGAATTAATGTTGATGACAATTTTAACTTGCTTGTTTGACTCCGTGAGTTTGTTATTGAGAAAAAATGTTGAAAAGCGGTATCTTCTTCGAAATCTTGGTAGCATATTTTTGCTTGTTGATGAAATTGTTGATGGTGGAGTTGTAATGCAAACGGATAGCACCTTAGTTATTGATCAAATTGCTACTCGTGGGGAGGATATACCACTTACTGAACAGTCGATATCCAAAGTCCTGCTGTCAGCTAAAGACCAAATAAAATGGTCACTATTGAAATAATGGAATGTCTTTGCAAGCATTGTTGGTAACACAGTTTTTCATCGTGTAGTTGGTTATTATCAAAATTGTATTTGAACATGTTTTACAAACGTTACTTTATCTTTACAAGAGGCGTATTGAGGTGCTGTTAACTATGTTTTAGTAATTCATTGTTTATTACTGCTAGTGTAATTGTTTAGTTGGTATTGCTTTGTTTCCACTTTATGGCCCTACATTTGCTATGATTATTAGCTATTGGAAATTTCTTTTGTTTCAGTTGCTGGTTTCTTGGTGATTAGCCCCAAAATGTTGAAAAAGTTTATGTGTGAACAGTTAAATCAAGTTAACAGCATCTTATTTTTGTTGAGTGATATATATATATATATATACGGCGCTCATAGAGAGCTTTCTATCAAATGCAATGGTAATTACAGCAGTAATAATTTAGCAAAATGACTGTTGTTGCTATTCATCTATTTATATAGCTGACCGATTCACGGACGTTTTTATCATACAGTTTTCAATGCTCGCCAGCAATAAAGCAATTGTGGAAATAATTGTGAAATCAAAAAGCATTCAGTGCTTAAAACAAAATATCTTTCACTTTTGGTTACGATTAGATTTAGTCTTAAGGTTCTTTTGCTTACTTTAAATGCCGCTCCAACATTGTATGGCGTCGTAAAGGCAGGGGTTTGCCTTATGTTTCATATAGCACTTCTGACTGTAGAGAAACGAGTATAACCTGCAGAATCGCTATAACAGAAGGAGTATTGTTTTCAGAATGGTGTTTATTCAATTTTTTTTACCATCAAATGTATCACGAGTTTTTGACCCTGCATTATTTGTTGTTGGGTGCAAGTGCAAGATTTCCCATTATTTTTGTTTTTTGTTCTTTTTATAGCTTAGATACAACAATATTTCTCCTATTAAATAGACTTTCGAAGTAATGAAAAATATGTTGCTCCAAAACATTGGTTGTTTCATTGTTTTCACATGATGATCACGAAAAGACTAAGAAATTAAGTCA
Organism: Trididemnum clinides; assembly: GCA_963675345.1. NCBI lineage: Eukaryota > Metazoa > Chordata > Ascidiacea > Aplousobranchia > Didemnidae > Trididemnum > Trididemnum clinides. The sequence continues at coordinate 49,580,787 of OY776284.1, read as the reverse complement.
GTAAGCAGTAACACTGCTACAAAAGTTTTTTTTACCCCTTTGCGCGGTTGCGATCATCATATGTGGAAACTCAGTCTTGGACTACGCGATTTTCTCATTAAAATCGTTCGGTCATTAATTTTATTTTAGAAACAAGAGCTGTCGCGCGGCTTAGGTTTTGAGTTTGCTATTATCACGCAATGACCTAGTTAACGGTTAGTGACGCAGACTCAAGGCTTTGAGTTCGAACGTTGATGTTTGCTTGCTTACGTTCCATGCTTTCGAAGCTTTTTGTTTTTCAAAAGCTCTGTTGGGTTCTATAGCTTTTGCTGTAGCTTGCTTGTGTTATCTGGTAAACTGTAAGTGTTATTTGGATTCATTGGAGCTGATTTGTTGCCAATCAAGTTAATAATGTGATGGCGCCATTGATTGATCGATGATGGAAAGTGATTTAATTTTGTCCGACGTTCATTCGGAAAAAATTGCTACTGATAAAGCAAGTGCACAGATGACAAGATTTAAGTTTCGCATTCCCCCATCAACTGATCGCAAAAATGTTGAAATCACAAGGTCTTGCTGTCCAACATCTTATTCTATTGACCAAGACGGCGATTTTGAGTTTGAAACTGATTCTGAATTCCCCTTGTTTGACGTCGTTCGATTGCATCATCACATGTCTACCAACTTGACGTATGTCGGTTTGCAAGTTTGGAAAGGATCTTTAATTATGTGCGATTATATTTTGCATCATAACGAGCTGTTTCAAGGCAAGAATATTCTCGAACTCGGGGCTGGTACCGGTCTCACCGGCATCACAGTAGCTCAATACGCGGCAAGTGTGATGTGCACTGATAAGGGAGACGAGATTCTCAACTTATGCCGTAAAAACTTTAGCGAAAACGCGAGTCTCATCAACTCTTTATGTTTGACATTCGTGCAAGAGTTGGACTGGAGCACGGACTTCGAGTTGTGCATTGAACCCGACTACGTTCTGGCGGCTGATTGTATTTATGATGATGACTTAACAGACGCTTTATTCAGAACTTTGTTGAAGATATTTTCTGATCGGATTAATCCTTCTGCAGACTGTGCAAATAGAACTACGCCAACTGTATTGCTGTCTTTGGAAAAGCGTCTCAACTTCACAATAGACGAATATGATGTAACTTGTCAGCAATATGATTACTTCCAAGAAAGCTTGCAGCGATTAGGCGATAATTTCATCATCACTAAATTAGAAGTTGATAATTTACCACTATATTTTAACTACGACCGCACTAAATATTTGGAATTGTGGTCCATTGAACACTGCCGAATTCAAAATTTATCGTAGCATTTTTGCACTGTATTATGAGTACATTTAAACAATACATAAATATGCGTGTGCTTGAGCTAATTGTTGCCTATTTTCAATCTCTGGTCAAAGGAAAATCATTTGTCATCCTAGACCAGGGCTACTCATCTGGTTTTAATGAAGGTCCAGTCGGGGAAGTTTACTAACTGCTGAGGTCCAGCCCAGTATAATTGCACATTTGCAGAAAAGTAGTTGGGAGTTTCGGCGGCGAAACAGGTGGTGACCTTTTTTTTTTGGAGATCACCCCTGGCTGCAGATTTCCAAAAAAAAGGTCATCACCTGTTTGGCTGCCGAAAATCCAACTATTTTGCTGCAAGTCAACAATTCTACCTAAAATAAGGTCTCGAAGTGAATTTGAGCGTCCCGGTTTTGATCAACTGTTACTCATGCTGAAGCTCGAGGTCCGACTGTAACACCTCAAAGGTCCGGATTCGGACCGCGGTTCGCCAGTTGAGTAGCCCTGTTCTAGACCATCTTGTTCAAACCCGCTTTGGAATTGCTAGCACTACCTGCGTCGCTATCTTACTGTCGTGAGATTCGATTGTTCGACCGATATCGCTAGCAGCAATCCTCCATGCTGCGGGCAGTGCGTAGTAAACTTTGTAGACTCGTCGTCTCGCGATCCACTGCGCTGGTTGTGGCTTGCACGGTGGGTTACGAGACGACAATCTTGTGCGTTCGCTTATCCTAATTACCATTGACCATTCAAAAATGGGGTGCCCAAAGTTTTTGTGTTTTGGGCCACATTTCACTGATTTAAATTCCTGACCAGAGGCAAAAGAGCTATTTTTTTGTAGTTCAATTGGCCTTCGGGTTGGCCTCATTGAAAAAGCAAACTCTGCGTTCTAAACGCGAATTTTGTTGCAGACTACTGTCACGAGGCTGGTCGCGAGCCGCATTTTCTCCAACCGTGACCTAAAATGTGGCGGCCAACTCCACCCAATAACGCACGCCTGCGCAACTCAGGACAGTAAGAGTCAAAATGTTTTTTGTGTGTAGCATGCTGAGGCGTTGCTACTTTCTGAGATCGGTTTAAAAAAATTTACTTAATTCTCAAAAGTAGAGACCTGTTTTTAGAGGGCAGCTTTTTGTTGAAAGTCTGTCGGACCGCAACAAAGGCTTGTAGACTGATACGTTGCCCAAGCTTGCCTTGTAGCAGTCATTGTTACATCACATCCTAGCCCGTATATACGCGCCTCGCCGCCACGTTTTGCTCTCTTTTTTTTTCCCGACGTGATTTTCGTATGAGCTTGTTGGTACTGTGTATGAGAACTATTGTTCAGCAATAAACCGGACAGCGGAGCACGTGGTGTGGATCAACAGCACCCAGCACATAGGAAGCGCTACAGCCTTGAGGTGTTTAAGGAGAGAAGGTCGTTGCGCCGTTTTCTCTTAGTCGTGACAAAACATCAACTTACTGAATTTTGGGCTACTGCTTTTTGTCTATCTAATGTAAAGTGTCATAGGTCTAAAACGGTTATTAAATGGAAAAACAAACCTGTGGTCTCCTTATTCCGGCAAATACGGCCTGTATTTATTGGACTGTCAAAGAAAACGTTCGTCTTTTTCCCTTGTTGGCTAAATTACAAATTTAATTATTTTATGGAGCGTGACATTCGGCCACTTTGTTAACGGGTACGAAACCGTATAGTCTGCCCTTCATCGGGTTAGAATAGTAAAGCTTCTTCTTCTTCGAGTCCGTTTGAGCTAGATTAAGTTGCACCAAGCTGTTGCGAGTTTTTTGGCATTGTTGTTGCATTGTAACAGGTCATCCGTGGTGCAGGTTGTTCCAGTTTTTTCGCAAGTTAGCAAATGGTTCATGGTTTGATTTTCTTTTCCACACTGGCAGGTAGGATTAGTGCCGGGCGGTAAGTAGCCCCACTTCAGTAGAAGAGATTTGGTCTTGCCTACACCTGATCGTAGACGGTTAAGACAACGCCATTTATTCCATTGTAACTTGTGTCCTGGAGGGAAAGATTCTTGAACTGGGAAATTTTGGAGCTTATGTTGGTCTGGAATAGTGAATGGAATAGTGAAGCTGCTCACCCAGCATGTCGTAAGAGGCAACTCTAGGGTACCCACCAATGGCAGTTCGCCTTGTTGGTGGCGGGGCTACCATTCGGCAATTTGCATTCACGACTGGTTCGAAACGGGCTGCCACTTTTCCCCAGCCTTATTCAATTAGGTTGATGGCGTGAACCTGGACTGCTGTTTGCGCCATACCTCCATCCCAAGGAAGAGAAGGGGTAAACCAACCAAAAATAATAGATCTTTACGAGTTTCGTTTTGACAATGCAACAATCCATTAGGCTTGCTTTCATGATAAATTTTGAGTAGAATCTAACAATGCAGTGAGCCGCAGGTAAGTTGAATATTGAATGGGCACAGGTTAGACATCCTTGATTTAAAACGTAGAAGAGAATAGAGGCATCATTTAGGGCTGCGAACTCGGACATTTTTTGTCGAGTTCTTAAATTTTGAATTATCGAGTTCGGCCTTTTTTCCATCGAGTTCAGACTAAGTTCGAAATCAAAGAATTTTATATCACTTTTGAATTTGTACAAAAATTAAAAACAGCTTAGTTTGAATTATTTTATGCACTGTAAAACAAACATACAGTTGAAATCGAATTAGGCGTATGGCATTGCTCTGAAAGTGAATAAAAAACAAATGAGACGCTTTAATTTAACTGAAAAATTATTATTTAAAAAAAATATATATTTAGAAAAGTACTGCGGGAATAAAAAAATAACGTAACTGCATTCTTATTTTTTCAGTTGAAATTACTCAAATATTAAACTTGAACTCGCCGAACTTTTTTTAAGTTCAAGTTCGAGTTCATGATATTTTTAATTTCGAGTTCGGCAAAAAATGCCGAGTTCTTTGAATTCGAGTTCGCAGCCCTGGCATCATTATTCACGCCGTGCTCATATAGGCGTGGTTAGAAAAATGTAAAGAGAAGCAAACCACAGTAGACCAATATTCTGAAAATCTTACAAGTCGAGGGAAAATACTTTTTTGATAAAAATAAATAAACTTAATCACGGCTCCCTGCCTGGACGTTCAGCACGAAAATATTAGGCTGAGAAAAAAGTGGGCAAGATTTGCATTTGCCCTTGGAAAAACACTTCACGGGATACCTGAAACTCTACATAGCAGACAGGTAGCAGGGTCGAGCTCTCGGCCCGCCGCGGTGGATTAATGTATAGCAAGACGAACATAGCGAGAGTTTGTATGCCGAAGTCAAGCAAGAAAGAACTACAGTAGCTTACACAATACGAAGGTCAGCGCTGGACAACTCCGAAAGGGATTTTAACAAAAGAAATATTACCGGCAGGCTTATTGCTGTGCTTGTTGTTTAGGTGTCCTGATGCCATTGTTCAGTAGTACATAATATGTTATACACCTTCATATATTTAAAGCAACACAATCACATTGCCAGTTTAATGTTGCGTAAATATGTGAATGATACCGAAATATTCAATGCTTTAGTCCAGTTTGCCACAGTAGTATCAAGAGACAAGCGAAAGCTAGCTGCCAGTAAGATTACAATGTTGCCTCAACAGAATATTGAACTTAATTAACCAATGTTTAATTGGTCAATATTCTGCTAAGGCAATAACCTATCTCAGTCCTACTAGTAGCCACAGACTTGCTAACAATATCTCGGACAAATTGTTTAATTATCCGTATCACATTTATGTCAATGTAGGCCTAAGAAACTTAATGGCATCTCGGCCTTCGACACACTTTGCTGAGCAAGTTGGCTACATAAGCAAGAATAGGTTTATAATTGAGCCCAACAAAGCAAAGCGTGCCAGCGCGATATTGAGTTGAATCTATCTAGTTCACTTGGCAAATAAATAATGACAAACAATACCAGACTGTATCAAATTTTATTCGGCCTATATTTATTTTCGCTGACATCTTGTTCTTGCAAAGTTTCGGTAGGTGATAATTGCAAATATCAAAATGGCGGCAGTGCCCGACACCAAAAACAACATCAAAATGACCCTCCATCCAAGGTTATCTGAAACAAAATGGAAATATTGTTTTGGAAGATTGCTAAAACGTTATAAAGGAGCCGTACAGCGCTATGACGTGTGGTTCCGAGTTTGGGAGAGTTCCTTAATAGTGAAGATTGTTCAGGATCAGTAAAAACAAATGAAACTAAAATCATCTTAGGCAATTTATCATTGTTGAGTTCTCGTTTTAGATTCTGTTCTTGTTCTTCAGAATCACAGGAGAGGGCATAGAGGTAAAGCATGGAACGATTTTCCAGGAGACCGACTACGAAGTTGGAAATTTTTAATGTTTCTCTTCAATTTACTACTGTACTAATAATTCGCCAAACGTAGAAAATTAGAAATCTTGAAATGTGTCGCACCCAGGCACAATAATGCAGTCAAAATGGAGTTTAAACATCTTGTTCAACAAAGTCGAGTTTAGAACCAGATTTCCATGTAGTTGAGATAAATTTTGACTTGAAGAAAACAGGTGATGTGGCTTATTTAGATTTTATCTTATCGCCAGGTTTTTCGATATAAGTACAGAACGTGCTCAATGTTACATACATTGTAAGGAATGTTGTTGTTCTTCCTGTGTAAAATAATACATGGAACAAGCAATATAAAAATGCTCTTAAAAGTAACATTTCGCTCTACGCATACACCAAGTTTCATCAGACAAAAACAGTGCTCACTGTGGTAATTTCAACCTTGAGCGTGAGCAACAAAAATCTAGCAAATACCACTGTGATTTTGCTCAACTGACAAAATTTAGAAAAAAGCTTACAATAAACAAACATAGGTAAATACGAAAAAGGTTGGTCAGTATCGAGGCTAAATTAAAACATGATAAATTACTACTAATGGCATGGCTATAAACAAAAGATGATTGATTAATAAGCTTCTAGCGATATATTTGAAAGGTTGCTCAATACTGCGGGTGCAACGAAAACAAGAAGCATATCTACACCACTAAAGGTCGACATACTTGGAGTAGACCAATGCTATTCAAACTTTTTAATCTAGTGTACCGGCAGCGCACTTTTTGTCATTCGACGTACTAGCTATATATTTCAAACGGGGAAAATAGACAAAAGCAAGTATTATTTAATTAAACACCAACTGTGCCATAAATAAAGTCAAAAATGCTTTTATTTTAACCCTCTAATGCAAGGTTTGGGCTTGCTTCTTTTCTATTTGCTTATCCACTTGTGGTTCAATGGAAGACAGTGCTACTCGAAGAGGAGCATGGACACTGAGTGCATTTCTGCACTTTCCTTTTAAGTAGGTCATAGTCGAAAAGCCAACTTCGCAAAGATATGTAGAAGAGAATGGAAGTGGTGTTTTAATGGCCATATCACTTAACCTCGGAAATTCTGCTTTCACTTAATTCAGGTGTTTGCAAGTGAGGTTGACTTGGTAATTTAAATTCTAAACAAAAACAAAGTACCATTGCCTGCTGCATGTTTTGCTAATAAGAGCGTATTACGATTTCTACAAGCTGAGTTATCAAATACTTTCTACTAGCTAATAGAAGACTAGTAAAATTAGCTATTGTTTTACTAATTACCAACTTTCTTGCTTTTGGTTATTACGGTTGATTTACTATTAAGAAACTTTTGCAAGATAAACTCAAAGTTTGCTTTCAACAAAACTATTCACAAACACATTGAACTCACTGCAAAACCATACTGTATTCTAAAGTCTACATTAATTTGTTGTGTTTAACTATAACTAGCTGTTGGAAGACAAAGGATAACAGTTGCGAAATAAAACTTTTTTGCGTTGTAACAATAGATTTTGCCCCTTAGCTAACGCATCTTTTCTTTCACACTAGTCGGGTTCCAGCTGCGAGAGCAAATTGAACGTTGTCCTGTCTTCCAGTAAAGATCGCCATGTCAGTGAATGTAAATGAAATGCGATATAGTCATGAAAGCCTGAGAAAGTTCGTGAAATTACGCTTAGAACAAAAAATACTCAGACCACTGAGTGAAAACATGCTCTGATCAGTGTAAATAATACTCAGCATACTTATTTTCTAACTGACCGGGTACCGACGGTCAAGTGCTTGCTTATCGGCACCGGTACGCGCACCACAGTTGGGTAGCACTTGAGAAGGGATTGGGGTACGAGTAAATAAACCATGCTTCAGGGGTAAGACCTCATCTGACCAATTACTTTCGATGCCTTACCGCTGAAGCATGGTTTATTTACTCGTACCCGAATGTTATAACACGTCGGATGGTGATGGTCTACTCCACGTTTATCGACCTTTAATGGTGTAGATATGTTTCTTGTTTTCGCTACACCCACGGTATTGTTTAACCCAATGGTTCCAATGCCTTTTTCCCGAGCGCATTTTGGAAAATAAAAAGATTTTTCGATACACTTCGTACTTTCGCATAGAAATTTTATTTTATTTATTTAGTTAGAAAACTTTCGAACAATATTTGTGTTTCAACAATATTGTAATAATATGAATAATATTCGAAAGTTTTTTTAAACACAAATTATCATAGCATAAAATCAATATAACAATAATATTTATTGAGTTTACAGTAAAATTAATGCATTTGCTTCTTTATTACAGGAGTACAGCAAATACATCAGTGAGAAACATATGCGTAAGAAACGTATTTTTTGGCAACATTTTAAATGTAGGGACGTACTTTGGAGAGACCTTCCTTTCTTCTCTAATACAACAGAGCTGCACTCATTTTTTGACTTAATATTCTTGAGGGATAAAAATCTTTTTTTACATAAATCTGATGTCGAAAACCCCATCAAAATGATTAAAGCCATTTTGGCGAGAAAAGGGTATTCTTCTTTGATGGCAATCCATTGTGTATAAATTGGTTACTCAGCATGTTCAATTCTAAGTCCACGTTCACTGGAAATACATGCCAATTCCACTTTACATAATTGAAGATAAATGTGGATAGATGGACTTTCAATGAGGGGATTTCCAACCCAGACATACTCACTGATCTTCAGTGATGTAAAATAACAGTTGAATCTCTCTTCTAGAATAGTTAAATGTTCACTTAAGATGGGAATCATTCTTTTATACAACTTTTTCTTATTGAATTCAATATTTAAAATTACTATTTTTTGCTCTTTTTTTTCAAATTACAACTTTCCTTTGAAAGCGAACCAGCTTGTCAGTTGAAGTAGACATGTCGCTTTCTTCCCTGCCTTGCGTGCTTATGCTAAGGCTATCAAGATGTGCAAATGTTTCTGCCCAATATTGCAGTTTAGAAAGCCAAAAATCACAATTAATAATAAGATATTAAAGCGCTCATGTTTTCGGATTTAAATATGCATTTAGTTCTCTATGCAGTTCATGCAAGCAACATAACAGTTTTCCTCTTGAGAGCCACCTTGCTCCGGTGTGCAGAATTAAACGTTTGTGCTGTGAGTCCGCCACAACACAAGTTTGTTCAAATAAGAAAGTTTTCAATGATCGTTTTGATGAAAATAACCATTTGTGCAACTTGTTTTAAAACTTAATTTAATTCAACTGGAATTGGTTTTAAAACAAGGAGGCTACTTTCCTATGTAGGAAGCAGTGAGTTAAAGTAACATTAGGATTTTCTAGTGGCGCAAGTGATACAAAACCTTTAATACAGCTGATCATACATGGTGCCCTATCAGTACATATTTCAACGCATGACTTCCATGATAAATTTCATTTTTCAACGTAAGTAGATTAAAACGTCAAAATATCTTGGCCTCTCGAATTTAGTGACATTTTTTTGCAGCAGAAAAGTTGATTTGTTACTTGATTTCCGTCAATGAAGCAAATATACTCAAGTAACCGTGATTTGCCGCTAATGTCGCATGATTCATCAACTTGTAAAGTAAATTCAGGGAATTTCTTAAGTTTTTTCTGTACATTTTTCTCGATATTATCAAATAAATCCACAGATCGCCTATGGATCGCATTATAAATTGGCAGGGCAATCTTGCTTATTTCCTGTCCGACTTCATCACTAAACATCGTTTTAACTATCTTTTTGCAAGCAGGCAGGTTGACCGTTTTACCTCAAGTATGCGTTTTTGTTTGCAATGCAATTATTTTGGCAGTTTGAATGGAAGCAAACTACGCCTTTTCAGAAACTGTTAACTTCTATTAAACGTAGTTTTTTTTGTTTGAACTGCTGGCGAGTGTATAGTTGTAAAATATCTCTTCAATCATACCTCTGTTAGAAATCCTTTCGCCACAAACAGTCCGCTATGTGAGAAGTTTATCTTCACTTACAGAGCAACGAAATCAAAATTTTAAATAGCTATCGCTGCCTTTTTCGGTCGAGCTTTTGCTGTTTTTTTACCAAGCTTTGCTACTTTTGACAGGTGTTTGCTTTCAGACTCATATTCATCTTTGTTATGTTTCCTTTTAGTCTTTATATTTATCTACTTTTGGTGCTTTCTAAATTTTGTCAGTTGAGCAAAATGACGGTGTTATTTGCTTGAGTTTTGCTGCTTGCGCTCAGCGTTGAAATTATCACACTGAGCATTGATTTTCCTGATGAAGCTTGGCTTATGTGCCAAGCCGAAAAATTTATAAAAGAGCATTTTTATATAGCTTGTTCCGTATATTATTTTACACCAGAAGAACAACAACATTCCCTACATTGTCGAATGTACAAGAATATCTCTCTAATTATGCAGAATCATGCACACATCAAGTGCAAGGCCATCAAAATAGCGTGAAATCCTGGAAATTGGACCACGTGCTTAGCATTCGATTCAAAGCTGAGTGTTGCACTAAGATACACAAATATATAAAAATGACTTGAATGGTCCTCATAGCTGAGCTTTCTCGCATGGCATCGACATTTCTTACAAGATCTACCACACAGGCCTACCGATAATCTCAAAATGGCTCCGAGGACCTAGAAAAGCTTTTTTAGGAAAATAATATTATTAAACCTCATTGGTTTTGCTGATTTTTATGCAAATTACAAGCGATTTCTACTCCAATATATACCTTGGTACTTAATCTTGTTATTTTCATCTACTTCTTCGAAATGTTCTTCTTCAATCGTGCCGCTGAGCACGTGATCTACCAAGCGCACGTCATCATTGAGGTTGAGAGGTCCAACAGTCAAAGTCTGATCTTCTTTGATCAATGTCAAAGAACGTTTCTTGCGAAAAGCAGGAAAAAAAGAGCAGTCTTCACGCTGAAAAGATAAGTGTTTCCATTTATTTTTGTTAAAGTGCATTCGCAATTGTTTGCCGAGGCAAAACCACCACAAATGATAGCAGCTCGGCAGCAGGATGAAAATCAAAAAATCTATGAAAGAGTCCCTTGCTTGCTATGCTGCTCGCTCGTGCGCAATTGATTTTTCAAAAACCTGGATTTTCCGGTATTGCTGGAAACATGGTCTAGGGGGTAGGATCCCTGTTTTGTGGTGGCAACGATCTCCGGTTTTAACCTGGTAGAAGCTGTGTTGTTGTGTTCTTGGCAAGCCACTTCATCCCATTTTTCCCGCCAAAATGCACTACTTTTGGTGGAAACACTCTGTAAAGGAAGCACTGGTAACTTCACAGCGGCTCCAAATACAATGGTGATGCAGTATCAACAACAAATAATTTCCAAGGTAAAAATATATATATCACTAATGTTTTGTCGCTTGGCCTAATTTTGGAAAAACGTTTCATAAACAATTTTCTCGGTAAGTTAAAGAGTTTATTGCACAAATGCTCTACTTCAACAATAAGGCTCTACTGGTCAATTAATAGCAGGTTAAAAACAAATTGCTTTAAAACAAGGTTTTCCCCGGAGTAGAAAATGAAAAACTTGGAAGAAAATTGCATTACAACGTTTAAAATTAAGAAAAAAGATTACAGCCACGAGAAAAATGAAATAATACTTTTGCGCGTAGTTTACGTCTAACCAGGGGCATTTTTTCTAATGTTACTATGTGCAGACGGTGGAAGTTTGAACCTAAAATCTTGCGACGATGGTAGAATTTTTTTCAATAAGCTTCTGCTGATAAGCAACATAAACTAGTGTGGTGGTTTTTGAGTATTTTTATCATCCTAACTGGTCAGACGAGGAAACGGCTTAGCAGAAAACGGTTGAACTTAATTGAAAAACAGTTGAACCTAAACATTCACCTTGTTACACTTCTGATGCTGATAAAAACATATTTCCACCTCGCAATGAAGATAAACGGATGAGCTGTTTTTAAAACGGAAGACGCTGGAGCTCCAGTGGAAGTGTCGGGAGATTACGTTTCCATAGATTTTTACAAATTCATAGTTGGGGCAACTGGAATAAAATATGTTACATTTTGCAAGCAGCACTTTACTCAAGCTGAGATAAGGCTGCCGATGATGCTTACACTGATGTGCAAGCTAACTGGGACACCTCACAAAATTCAACAATTTCAAAAAATCGAGTTTTTGTTTTTGTAGAGTGAAAAAACATATTCAACGGCTCTAATTTATGTGTCCTCCTTTGGCATTAATGAGAGTAGAAACTCATGAGGGAATAGAATCAATCAATTTGGAGCAAAGATTTTGCACTAAATTTTGCAGTTTGCAGTAGAATTTGCATTTGCAATCATTATCATGTCAAATCTAAATTATTCCTTTTATCAGCTTTGATTTGGTGGTGCAATCATACTTATGCAACATTTTTTAGTGACTGCCCACAAGTTTTCAATGGGATTGAGGTCTAGTAAATTGCCAGGCCACTTAAAACACTTTATTTGCATTTTCAAAAAAAAATATGCATCATTTTTGATGCATAGCACTGGGCCAGGTCTTGCTTAAAAATACCTTCTTCTTCAGGATAAGTATTTCAAATAGTGGGAAAAAGATATTTTGTTAAAATTTCTTTGTATTTGGTAGAATTCATCATTCATTGGACAGTGATTACCCTTGCCATGCCTTTAAAAGTAAAACAAAATTTGCTATATTTATTCAAGGGGTGATCCTGAAACTGTGGCTTCACGCTTCTCTTATGAATCTTAATAGTCCCCCCACAAGGACGTTACTCCCAGTTTATTGTAGTCGGTGGGACTGTCAAAATGATCAAAACTTCGATAGTCCCAACAACCATAAATAGCAACGCTTCTCTTCTCCACTTCATTTCGGCGATGATTTCCCAAGAAATCCAGACAAAAACGTTCCAGTTTTTACTCAATCGTCAAAAGGGTGCAAAGAATCCGTCCTTAAAATCGTTATTCAAAGTTATTTTGAAATTCGATGCCACTAAACAACTGTTCAGATTTCTCTATTAACAACCCGAAATGAAATCAAACTTACTAGTCTCCAATCAAAGTGAACCTTTTAGCGTCGTTCCTATCAGGACTGGGTGTTGCCCAACATGTCTTTACTTCGATTACAGCATCGAATGGCCCTTTGAGTAGTGATACACCGGCGTATATGCTGGAAAAATCGAAGACAAATAGCTGTAGTTGGAAATTAGTTTTATGACCATATAGCAAGCACAGATTTTTTAATAATATGACCATATAGCATCTGACCTTTTTTGAGTTAAAACAGACAGGGTTTTCACATTAGCTAAACGAAGAAATAAATACAATCTTCAACTATCCTCATACAAAAACTTTTACAAGTCATGTGATTGCTATGCTAATTCTGAATTAACTGAATTACCAGCCGCTTAAAAGGAACCGAGATCTACAATGCCTGGTTGGGTTTGGTGTTGTCAGTAAGAGGTAGAAAAATGGAATTAAGCTCGTAAAAGATGCAATCATTTAATTGCGACCCGATGATAGAGATTAGAATGTCCGCTGTGCAATCGGATCATAGATTCCCGTACAAATATAGTCCTTTCAACTTGTGGTATGGTTCACTTTACCACAAACTGATTACGACTGAACGTATAGGCCCTACAATTTTTTCTGACGAAGCAATTATACTAACGTAGCGTTGAGACTCAAAGTGGGAGGTTGGGCAATGGTAGTTTCGAAAAGGTCGCTGGAATACAGAAACATTCCGACATCGAAGGTTCCTGTTCCAAACGCTTCGGCATCCATAACAATTTGACGGATTTCACTGAAAATCAAAAGCGTTGTTTCTGCTTTCTATTTTAGTTAAATTTAAAGTGAAAGAGGGAAAGGAGGGGGATGAGGAAGTATTCCGTAAGCTATCTTTATCATCGTCGGGACCACGGTGGAATGCCTAAAGCGCTGTTAACAAGATTGTTGTGTCTTTAGGAAAATCATTTCAAGGCAAATTCCTCTGCGTAGTGGCTCTGTTTGCGGCAGAAATGTCCAGCACTAGCGATGAAAACACAGAAAACGTAGTAAATAATGTAATTATGGCGGAGAAACAGAGACTGGAAATAATTTGGTTACTCGCTTTAGTGAGCAATTAAACCAAAAAAATTAACATTCGTTGCTTTAGGTCCTTACACTTTTTTAAACAAATAAACCCTTTTAAGTACTCGAAAACTTAAGATCTGGATATAACTTTTCGACAATACCTTTTAGTTTAATATGTCTCCCAAGTGTTTGCACTTGGGAGAAATATTAGGCCCATGCACTCGAGAACTACAGCAAGCCTAGCTGGGAACAGAACCGCCTTCATTAAAAATGGCCTGTAAATATCAGAAAATTTCCCTTTGATATCAGAATTTTTTTAAGCCAAAGCCGCTGATACATACATATTAAGCAAAGCATTTTATGTCCCTCCTTGTTCTAGTACTTATGCACAACCAACACATTTGTACAAAAAGCAAATTCCAAGCATATTCTCTCTAGCAGTTTTTTCGCTATGTTTACTTTCCAACTTTTCAGTTCACCTGGTGAGAGGGTAGAAATAGAAGTTGGAATCATATTTTTTTGATGACAACGAGACCAGGTAGTCAAGTGGATAGCTGCACTCCCACGGTACCTCGTGATTGTTGTACGGACCAATCAGAACGTTTGGATAATTAGTATCTTTTGTTTTGCGAGTCCGCACTTTGTTTTTGAATGTCACGTGACTGTCGTTCTAAATATTGACAGAAAAGTCTTACGATAAGTAGTTTGGAGTTTCGGATGTCAGTTAGCAATTAGAAGATTACGTTTAACAATTAGGGTTCAATTGAATACAAGCGATCACATTCTGGAATTTCCTGAGTCAAAGTAAAGTAGCAGCACAACTGAATTATTCTGCCGTTTCATGCGTTTGTCTGATATGCGGTCAAATCTCGCCTCGACCTGGTGGTTGTGTCTTTGGGAAAGATAACTTTGCGGCGTTTTCTCTGTTTGGTTGCAGTGTTTCTGAAACAGCAGTGCTGATAACTCTGAAGCAGGCCGACCACAGCGATGTTCTAGAAGAACAAACATAACATTTTCCCGTGACCGAAGGGAAATCAACAAAAAGACAACATGGAACCGAGGAGAACGACATAAAAAAGGAAATTCTCCACCACTTTCACTTATTCTGCTGACTTTTCTTCTGGCTCATCAACATATATTCCAATTTTGTACCTCAATCGCAAAATCTTTGGGGTGCTATGAGTTCAGAATGGCGTAGTCATTAAAACATCGGCTTCGCAATTGGTAGACCTGAGGTTCGTTTCCCCAGCCGTATCGTGCAAAAAGATTTAAAAAAAATGGCATTTACAGCTTCCGTGCTTGGCGCTCGACCTAACAGGGATAGGCGGAGAACAAGCCGACAAGCTTGCTTGTTGTGTCCTTGGGCAAGGCACTTAACAGAATGCTTTCATCTTTATTCAGCAGATTGGTGGCGGCCCCAAGCAGTCCACGGGTCGTGGTGACCCAGTCCAATTGAAGGCAAGCAAACAAAGCCAACGAGAAGCTCATAATCTAAGAAGCTTATCGAAAAAGAAAAATCTTGCCCATATGAAGAAGTTCAGAATTAAATCAGCGAATTTAAAACTAATGGAGAGCTTAATACATTTTCGTTGGCATAAAATAATAAAGAGTTTACTGGTTTATTTTAGGTGAAAGAAATTCCTCATTGAAATAATTTTCACCCGAAGAGATGTGGACGGGCATACTTGCATACTTAGCGAATATGTTTAGCTGCTTAAAGAACCTCAATAGTTCTCTTCAAGATGATTGCACCAAGATATTTACATTGCACAACAAAACTGATAATAAACAAAACAATAAAACAAAGATGATGTTTTTAAAAAGAAGGTGGTGTTTTGAAATAATCATGTGTAGAGAGGCAATTCCGTGTATGCAAGACTTAGTGGGAAGTGCCTCTGTTACAAAAAAGAGTTATTTGTACGATAAGCCAGTACTTAGAAGAGCTTACGATTAGTTTTGGCCAATGTTTTCCGGAAATTCCAAATCCTCAAACGGTAATTAATTTTTGGATTTTTGGGGCTAGTTTTCATCAGGTGTAAATTGCTGGCGTATCAAAAAATTTTTTTATATCTGCTTGATTTTGAGCGCAGAGGGTGTAAAAGAGGGTAGCGCAGAGGGCAAAATATTTTTAAATAGATTAACAAAGAATTTTTACGCTACGCCGGCAATTTACGCTTCATGGAAACAAGACTTTAACCTCTTCACACAGGACATTAATTCGTGTAGTCTTAGCTAAAAAGAAATCGCTGAGACATGAATCTGAAAAATCGTTTTATGCCATGCATTCATCCCAAGGAAGAGGAAGGGTAACCACAACAACAACAACAACATGCCACGTTGATATCCAAGCACAAAAATTTTCCATTGAAACAACTTGAGGAATCGCTGGATATATTATGTCCATTGGTTAGTGAGAAAGCAATTAAATTGCTGATGATTTCTTGTACGATTTACTTTGGTGAAAAAGCTTTTCGATTTTATCTTTCATCAAGACCAAGCAGAGAAATCGCGAGGATGTCTATGCTCTGCTTTGCGTTTTAGTCGGTGACTTCATTAGACCCGAGTTTAGAATGCATCCCATCAAAAAGACAGCAGCAAATTTGTCATTAAACCAAGTTCTTCCGATGTGAAACCCATACGATTGTCGTAAGAAAATTCTTTTTATCAAATTATTGTGTAAATTACGTTTTAGATATATTTTATAAGATCACCAAGCCACAAAAGTTGTTTTATGATTTTACCAGTCGGCAAGTTGAAAAAGTTTAAAAGCCACTGCTCTAGACATTAGAACAAGCAAAAGAAAAAGAAATATTGCCTTTACAACCAGCAATTCGACAATCCTATTATAATCTTGCTTGCCTGACAAAACTTGATGCAAAAGCATGCAAGTAGTTAGAAAGTGGTGAACATTAGAGATGACCCTCAATGCTATCCCTGAATTTCATACAGCAAGGTTTGATCTCATTTACTATAGCTATTACTCAGACATCAACAGTGGTTACGTAATCAGGCCTTTGCGTGAGGTTCAGTGCATAATCATAAGTAAGTGAACTTACTTTTATATCAAACCTTACTCGTGAATTCTATTGCTGAGCGTCAAGGAGACCTGTAAATAGCGTTTGAAAAAGGAATTGAACCCAGTTTACCCACCGCATAGCAGACACCCTAACCACAACATCACCACATAGGTCACCTCATGCATTAACTGTAATAATTAGTGTTTTGTAAAAATTACTTTGATTGATTAAATTTACAATGATTTTAAAAGAGTAGGGAGGAGACCTGCGTGGTGGTTCTGGAGGAAAGAACTCGACTTCCAAGCTAGAATCATGAGACCCTACAAACTGGATCTTTTAACCAATTCGCGTATTTTTTGTAACACATGCCCAAGAAAAATATAGTATTTGCCAATACATAAACATAACCAATTTTTAGAGCCATATATCTACTTTTGATCTACAGTATATTGATCTTGAGGATCCCAGGCAAAGTTTCTGTTGAAGGGACATTGCCTAACTTGAAAGAATAGCAATGTCCAACATGTCTAAAATCAAGTATTTGTCCTTGACGCTGGCAATGCTTTCCTTTTACGGAAAGTAGTGCGTGCTTCTTGGAAAACCTTGACGTAGCACACAGTATACTTGTAATCTCTCACAGCTCGTACACCTCATGTACTCTAGTAAGCAGAAAAGTATTAGTAGGATTCTAGATATTGTGCAATACTTACCAAGGACATCTCAGTTCCACAAGTCATGAACCCTTCAGTGGTGCACAAAGTTCTGGCATCCGGAAGCATATCTGACACAACAGCGTTGGCGCACGGCTGGTCCAAACCAATCGACTCCCAGTCCACAGGCGCCGCATCTTGCAGCTCGTAAAACTTGGACGATATGGCGATGCACATGTTGCCCCGGAGACAAATCACGTCAACTGTAAATAATTTAAAGTAGTGACTCTCAAAATAATTCATCAAAAAAGTTAAAATCTTAAGAGAAAAGAAATGTTTGATTTGATTTCGAGGGCTAAACTGATAACAAAAAACTTATGACATTCGCATCAAAATAGAAAATCGCTTAAGTAGAAAAATACTCGAAGGCTAGATTGTAAAACTACTCGAGCTACGGTGCTGATGTAATTTGAAACAAAAGAGTGGCTTTTTGATGAGATTTTCAAGATTTCAACTCTTATTTTACGCTCGTAATATTCATATGTAAAGAAAAAAAAAGAAGCAAAACGCCTGTGGTGGGTACAGAAACGTTTGGCCTGGGTTGGATGTGTTACTTTGCATTTTGTTATAAAGTGATGTTAAAAGTGTTTTGCACAGTTTGCGAATTGGTATAAACCTATCTAATCTTTAACAGAACGAAAGTACTGAATGCCGCACTAAAATGAAGCAGATATGATTAGATTACATTTTTTTGACGCGCGTAAATACCCTAGTAGAGGATCGAAAAATGCATTGTGCTGTATTTTTTTCCTCGCTATGTGGCCAAAAAAATGAATTCAACTTTGTAGCTACCTTGGCCTAGAGGCTGTAAAAGCATAAAAAAATTTACAATGCAGTGATTTTTCAAAAGGAAGCACAAAATTCCACTGATTCTTAAAAGCTTACGACAGTTAGCCCCACAAGATTTAAAATTTTGAATTCCTGCTGGAAAAAAAACTTTTTTCTAGCTTTAATCTTTTATTTTGAGGTGAACTTTCATCAATTCACTTTACTTAACGCTCTCCTCCCTTACGAAAACCTTGAATGCTTACCTAAATTGATCAAACAGGTTTTATTAGTTATTTCCATTCCCGGTCAAGCTAAATTAAACTATGTTAAGTTAACTTTCACTTTGTTCTTTATTGCTGCTGCTTATCAAAATGATAAAATCAAAGCAGTGTTTATCGTAACCACCATAACTGTTGCTTTCGGTTACGCAACAATTCCAAGTCACAAAACAGGTGGTAAATTATTTCAGCTGGATACACGCAAGATGTTTTTTCACAACAGCAAACCTGACAAATAAGCCTTGTGCTTTCCGCTTAGCGTGCTGTAAAAGCTGTTTGTTTATGCATTAGAATAACACGTTCTAACCGCAACGATTCCAAGTTTGAAGGCATGTATTGTTCAGCTATTTTCAAGCAAATCTGTTAGTGAAGAAAAGGATGGAAAAAGTTACGATCTATTAGAGAGGCGAGAAGAGGGGATTCATGAAAACACCTGGATTTTACAATTTGCAAGGGATCAAATTGATAAAAACCAATAACTTATTCGAAAAGCTGAATATGAGGGTTGCACGCCATAATATTAATTGCACGCCATTAAGTTGCACACCACAATTAATTGCACGCCATAATATTTCCAAACCTATCGGATTTAAGAAATAACCTTGAGCGAAGCGCAAGATATTTTTTGCTTCTAAATTAAACAGATAAAGACACTGCACATGCCAACTTTCGATCTGTTTTTCGTGGGATGGGTACAAATTGCGGATTAGCAAACATTCTAACTTGTAAAATAGTGTTAAAGTCAAGCAAAAACCTATATTTCAATAGCTGGTTTGGGAGGCTTCACCTTTTATCCATGGTTCGACCCACTCTGGATTCATGTTTGAAGTAGGTCTTATGATCTAAACCATTTCTAGATTATGAACATACAGTTATTCTGTGCGAAAGCATGAATTGAATATACCTCTGTGGAAGGTGCATCTCCCACATGCCCTCCCTGGATACATTCCTAAATTGCTACACGTAAAATAGATATGCAAAGTAAGCGAAGGTAAAGTTTCCTGTGTGTAATTTTGTGATGGCAAGAGATCTTGAAGTCATTAAGATTCAGTTGTTCACGAGCCGTTTAGGCCCACAGCTCGGGAAATTAAAGTGTTATAGATTAATTTTTTGTTATTTTTCAAAACCAAGCCGCTAATTAACTGACTTGCTTTCTTGCCTAAACAGGGCTCAGCTCCGTCTTGTTCGGCCGCAAAAATGGGTTTGAAAGAAAAAACAACTTTTAATTTGTGTCATGTAGATCATGAATATTTAGCTTGTTTTCTCGTTCAAAATTAAAAAGGGCATGCACTCTCGCTCTCCTTCTTTACTACGTCCCTGTATTTTGTTGTGTGTTTTTTCAGGTTTTTTTTTTAGATTTTCTTAATACCTTGGATAATAGGCAAGCCAGAAAGACAAAAGCGGAGAGAAAATAGCTCACAATTACCTCTATGCTCTAATAAGTTTACAGCAGATCAAATGTGGTTTCATCATAAAGAAGTGCTTAATACTTTTCGTAGTAATATAAATACTTTTAGATTCAACTTTTATTAAAGAATCGTTGTAACCTTCGGTTAACCCGGGCTTTAATTTTTGACAGAACCTATACATATGCCTAAAGCACTATTGTAACTGTCCAAAAATATAGGCAACCAACTGCTTATACTTCAGACGTTGAAAATCTGTATTAGCAAAATACGATATTACTCCTATTTGGCGATTTTTCTGCATTGCTTTTTATTGCCAGAACATATGGTTATGTTCCACATTTCTCCTACTGCTGAAATAAGCAAGAGATCTGTAAATCTCACTCTTTGCTGTGATTGCTTCAATATCATAGATATTGATATTAAAGCAAACTGTAAGGAGAGCGAAGAAATCGCACACTAATCAAGTCGAATCAAATCAGCGAAAACGAGAAATACGTCTGCCTTTGAGTGCTCAAACGTGAGACGTCATGTAAGGCCTAACTAAGGGTGAAAAGAAAATGCATGAGACGCTACTTGCATGAATGAGTTAAAAAAAGCCGATGCAAATGATGGACTTAATCTTGATACTTATCACCTAAAAAATTTCTGTTTTAAATTGGCAACTGCAGTTAGATTAAATAGAAGCAAATTCATTTGAAAGGACTCTGACAAATCGTAAAGCAAATTTCCTGGAATATCAGCCAAAACATCAGAAGCGCTCTTCAAAAAATAAATTACTGATCCAAGTAGTGCATAGGAAAAAGATGCAATGGCTTGCCGTATTACTAGCAGACTAGGAAGCCTGACTCATATAATCATTTAATTCATGACCAAATAGGAGGACAATGAAATAGTGGGCAACCTGCACAATTGAGACCGGTTTAGCTCAGCGGAGGGTGTATAACCAATTTATGACCGGAAGCGAATGAGATTATCAGAATCAAATAATATCGGTGTGATCAAAATGTTTTATTCATTGACAGGTAGGCAATAACTCAATTGCAAGCTTATGCCATAATCGGATGAGGTTGGACTAATCGGCCTCCCTCATAACCTTGAAACATCATTTTTTGTTTACTCTATTTGCTTTTAACTTATAGCAATATGAAATCTGTATGTAGAGAATAAGTTTGGGAGATAAACGGATAGCAAATTCTCTCCAAAAGATTACCGAGTTCCAGAAAATTGAAAAACCATAAAAAAGTAAAGATTTGGAAAGACAGCTTTTTTCCTCTTCACTCCTTAACTGTAATAAGTCTTGCATTGTACCCAAATAAATAAAATTTTTATTTCTAAATTTTAAAAAACTGGAGATCTGTAATGGGCCTACTTCAAATCTCCAAAGCAGCCGTGGACAATTTTCTTAGTCTGCTTTTGCACATATCGGCTTTCGCAACCAAGAATAAAACTTCTAACCGATATCTGGAGCAGGATTTAAAGCGAGAGTTCTCCGCTTGATATTGGGCGAAGAGAGCGTCGTTCGGTATTTACTCAGCATCAAGCAGCGAAAGCCCGTTTCAAAATCTTCTTTAACACCAGAATTACCAAAGTGTCCTATTGGACACAGGGTCTTCCTTTATTTGCAATTCCCGCTTCGGATTAAGAGCTTTTGCTCCGAAATTCCTTGACTTTTAACGAAATTTACTTTACTTGAT
This sequence comes from Trididemnum clinides, assembly GCA_963675345.1. Classification (NCBI taxonomy): domain Eukaryota; kingdom Metazoa; phylum Chordata; class Ascidiacea; order Aplousobranchia; family Didemnidae; genus Trididemnum; species Trididemnum clinides. Next base: position 49,559,268 of record OY776284.1, on the reverse strand, counting down.
GTTGCTGAGTCGCACGAATTCTCGGGATATTAGTTTAAGGAATTATTGCATTTTTCAATTTTTTTACCACGGTGTCATGTAGAACACCAGGAAGTAATGTGCACTTACGTATTAGCTTATTGACCTTAAATTTGAGTTTTAATCTCTTTCGTTATCAATCGCTGCCTGTCGCAGCTAAATAATCATGAGGTTATCTTGTTTTCTTCCTCAGAGCAAATGTAGTTTCTCTAACCAAAAACATTTGTAATATCGCAACAGCAAATGTTTTGTGTTTGCATTTCAGGCACTTTAGTAGTTCAGCGTGGCGGCAGCAATGATGCTGCTGAGTACAATCATCGAAAACAAAAAGTGCTCAAAATCGGTTTTCTACAATACAAATTGAATGCAAATGTCTTCTTTGGAAACTGCCTTCATGTAGAATGCATACTAACGGTTAACGCACCAGCAGTTACACAGAAAAAATGCTGCATTACTGATGGTCAGGGCCGGATTAAGCAATGGGCAAACTGGGCAATTGCCACGTGCCCCGCGCTTTTTAGCGCTATTAACTATTGAATTGAATTGAAATAAATTTATAGCCTTATAACCTACATTACCAGAAAATTTGAACTGAAGAATCAAATATTTACATACTGGTACAGTTATTATTATTTGTACGAAAAAAAATTAAAAACATACTTTCAATGACAAAGTAACTGTGACGTCACAGTAGAGACAGGTATAATCAGTGGTGTATTGCTAAATAATAAAGTAGGTGGACGGTTGGAACTGATTTCAAACCTTATGGTTTGAGAGACATGCGCAACGGCAAACTTCGCTACAGCGCAAGGCGGGAAACATAGACAACATGTAATTTAACTGTTCGCAACCGCAACAAAGGATATACTAATTAAAACAAATTTATTAAAAAAAGTATATTTGAAAACATCTTTCAGAAACAATAAAATAAAAAAATTTGGAACATTAATAACACGTGCCTTCAGTCAAGCGTTTTCTAAAAAAAGTAAGTGGACGGCGATCCCCCCTGATCACCCTTCAATACATCCCTGGGTATGATGGCATTCAAATTAATGGTTGCGAACGACTGTCAAATGTTAGAGCAGTTATAAGAAATCTTAGACGCCACTACAGCCCTCAAGGAAAATTTTGTTGAGTTGAGACAACTGTTACAACGTTTTACGTTGGACGACAATGAAACAAATGACACCAAATCAGATTCATCATATTGGAAAAAGAGTATAGATGTTTTAGAAACAGCCATATTATGTGTTTTATGGCACAAAATCCTTCAAAGATTTCACAGTTCATGCAAAAGTCTACAGCGTGCTGACATGTATTTTGGAAGTTGCGTAGCACTTTACAATGGAATCAAGAGTTTTTGCCAGCATTTACGGGATGAATTTGATACAATTGAAAAGGATGGTTTGAAACTCACAACCGGTATACAGAAAACCTATGTGTCTCCAAACAAACAAAACCGAAAAACGAAGAAAACTTTTGATTATGAAGGAGAGGACACTGGATGCACTAGAGCTTTGGAAGATGCTCGAGAATCCTTTCGTATTGGAACTTACCTTCCAATCATTGATACCTTAATTACAGAAGTAAGAACACGAAAATCTATGTACTGCATATTGCAACAAAATTTTAAGTTTTTGCTGAATCTGAACACTTGGGCAATCAGTGATATAGAAAATGCTGTAAGTAAGTTGTTGAAAGTATATGCAAGCAATTTGGATAGCGACTTTCCTTCAGAAGTTGTGCACTTCGCTTTTCATTTTACGTTCATCTCCTGATCTTGATTCGAAGACAAATATTGCTCAAGCACAGCTGTCATATTTGAAAAAGAACTGCTTAATTGAAACTTTTCCAAATGTGGCTATTATTCTTTGTATATATCTGACCTTGCCAGTAGCAAAACGGAAGGTGAACGTCCTTTTTTGGCATTGGAAAGAATGAAAAACTACCTGCGCTCATCCCTGACGCAGGATCACGTCCATGATTTCTGCATTGTGGCCATCGAAAAGAGTTTCACAACATCTATGAGCTTTGAGGATATTATTGATAAATTTGCAGCAGCGAAATGCCGAAAACACCGGTTGTCTTAGCTTTTTTTGTGTTGCATTCTCTGTGTTGTTTATATATATATGCCCCGTTAATGAAACAGTGCGAAAATTTTATTCTATATTTAACCTTTTAAAATATATTTCAAAGTAAATTTTAAACAAAATTAATAAAATTTACTTTTTTAATAAATCAAAATAACAAATTAGACTCAACCTCTTTGATCAAAATAAATTTTTTTTAATATAAATTTCTATCAAACAAAAACACAAATAACGCAAAAAAATCAATTTTTAGTTAAAATAAATACTGTACAGTTGAATTAACCCATCTACACTTCACCCATTTTAAATACCATGGATTACCTCAGGGACACTTTATTTCCGGGAGATAAAGAGGTTATTATGTCTTTTATCATTAAGATCTACAAAATCAGCGGCTCCCAAACTTTTTCGAGCGCGACCCAAATCTAAGTTAGTTGTTTTCGCGTTCCATAATTTAGGGGCCCTACACTCTTATCTGCCCCGGGCCCGCGATCTCTTAATCCGCCCCTGCTGATGGTGCCCAAAGGACACCGCGGTAATTCTAGGTATAAAAAAATCCTGGTAATTCTGGTGTTAAATATCCTTAGAGGTCTTATTCCTGCTTGAGAAAACTGCTGTATGCAAACGTAGCCTTAGTCTTTGCGTTGCTATCACTGCCCGGTGAGTCTGATGAAAAAAATAGAATTTACCTCCTTTCGTTTCGAAATTATTCGTTAAATTGTTCGCGACTTGAAGGAAAATTTCTTTTAAAAAATCTTCATTAACTTGCCGCTTGGCTCTCCAGTTTCTTCTAAGGTAGACAGTCTCAAAAAGTTGCAACAAGACTACAAAAAACTTAACAATTTTCATATTTTATGCCTTCCTTTCCTTACACAGAGCGCCGAATGAATGAACTGTAATTACTTATATTAGCTTCAAGCACCTTCAGTTTAGAAGGCTCGCAAAAAAGTGTTATGTAATCAATGGACTTCACTGCGTTTCTAAACCTATAAATATTGCATTTATCAGTGTCTGCAAGCTGTTTAAAAATTAGACCAGCCTAGAATAGAAGTCCAATTGCTTCAATGTCAACTACTAAGAGGTAAACATAAGTTTTAAAAAGTTACTTACAAACGCCAATGCAACTTTTAAATTTTGTTTATGTGTGAATATTTGTGAACTCAATTAACTGTACCGTTCTGACGTGTTGGATTGCTGCAGAAAAGACAGGTGTGCACCACGCAGGGACATAATTATGCACAATTGCTCAAGGTTCTCATGATAGATGCGAGCACCATGTACTAATTAGACCCTGAGGCGTAGCTAAGTCATTGGAAAAGCAGCTACGTTTGTATGAAAAAGGAGGGAGGGTTTAGACAACACCAAAGGAATTAATTGTTAAGTTTTAGGAAAGAAACTCGCAAAGAAAGACATTTTATGCACTTTTTGCAGATATTTTTTCAGCCTTGAAACAAATGAGGAAATATTGGTTTTACTCAAGTTCATATCGAAACAAATAGCGTCGGAAAGTTTTGATTCTGCTTGTCGTGATAGCGTTGTGTTGTCAGTCCAAACTTTGGCAAAGAAAGAAGGGATGACGACGCCCCTTGCTTTCCCCCCGCAACGTCATTGGTGCCATTTTGCCTAACTTTGAAATAACGTCATTGCGGTTGAAAAATTTGTGATCGCAAAACTTGAATTCAATTCCCTTTCGAGTCAAGGTTTTTTTCATAATGGTACCGGTATGTACCGATCTCCTGCTTGGCGCCCAACAAAATCTACCAAATGTAAAAAATGAAGTATGAGGCCAATTTTACTTACAGTCACATTTTGATAACCGTTGCACAGCTGCACTTGAAAAGCGTCGAAAACTCCTTGGTAATTTCAAGGTAATCTTTCAAATTAAATATCAACCAACTTTAAACCTGCTTCTTAAATTTAAGCGTAGTTTCAGGAAATTACACAAAATTTAGATTAGTTGCCAAATAACGTTATTTACATCGCGTGACGTATTGTTTCTATAATTGAAGTGATGGTTTATTCAACAAATGCTTCTGATTGTACTTTGTTTTATAAACATCTGAAATTATGTTTCCAAGCTCAAGCCTCGCACATAGCCATAATTTTCAAAGGAATCGAAATTTCTTTTGTTTTTCTCCCCCAATCTTGCAACCATAGTTTTTTTTTAGTCTGACAAAATTTTTGAAAGTTACAAAAGTGTTTAACCTGAAAAATGGAAAAACTATTTCATTTGTCATTGCCAGAGCTGAAACAGATGGAGTTTTCTTTGTTTTCAAAGTATTTTTTGTTACTTTATGATTTGCTCTCCAAGGGTTGTCAAGTAGAGAAAATAACGATAGGCTTAGGTGCTTTTGAATTTTAAGTCAAAACTTATTGAACTTATCGAACATAACAGGAATTGAGAGTTAGAAAGACTTTGCATTTAGACAGTGACACTGTTTCGACCTATCAGGTCTCTTCAGTGCAGTTGGTGACCGACAAGAAGCTAGAGGCTTTTAATAAAGCATAGCTTAGACCGCCACACTTGCGGGATCTATACTAGATCCACTTGGTGGAAGGTCTGTCAGTACTCTGCGAAGCCGTATCACTCACCGCCACTCATTCACGAGTGATACGGCTTCGCAGAGTACTGACAGACCTTCCACCAAGTGGATCCAGTATAGATCCCGCAAGTGTGGCGGTCTAAGCTATGCTTTATTAAAAGCCTCTAGCTTCTTGTCGGTCACCAACTGCACTGAAGAGACCTGATACGGTAGGTCGAAACAGTGTCACTGTCTGCAGTTTTGCTAAGTGCATCGCTAGCCTCTTGCATTGCTATACTTTGCATTTACTTTATGGTCTTCAAATCAACGGGCAGTTGGTCATATATGTTCGTCTGTGAGCTCAAACCTTAGTTTAAAATGGAAACATGAATACTTTTCAAACAATTCACAAAAAAAGATAAAGAAATATGGTGATAAATACGTCACTTGTCATTGGTTTCTATCTTACATACTTTCTAGCACTTAAGAAAGATCCTTTGAATAATCTCAAAAACTAGTTAGCACAAATCATCAGAGCTGGAGAGATCCGAGTCAGCGAAAAAAAAAAGACTCGAATTGACTCGAGTCAACACTCAACTGGCCTGCTGATGATGAAATAACTTGCGTGAAAAAATTTTCTGTCTTGAAAAGTTTGATTTCTAAAAGAGTGTACTTTGAAAATTTGTGCGTTTAAGTATAATCTTTTTTCACATTCTGCCAGCCAGTGGTGTACGTAAAGGGGCTCCTATGAACGTGCCCTCCTCAAAGAAACGTTAAATATTATTTTTAATCATTATGCTTTCAATGTTAACAAACAAATGAATTGTTCTACAGAGACAGAATTAATTTAAACGTCTATGACTTTGGAAAACATTATTTGTTTCATGTTAAGATAAATTGAAAAATTGCTCAAAACCAATCACCACCATTATGCTGTAGCATACAATTGTTTTTAAGCAATTTTTCTATTTATCTTAATGTGATGCTGATGGCAGAATCCTCTTAATTAAATAAAAAATTACCTGAAAATTGCTAGCAACTTGCACTATCTGTACTTTGTTTTATGTCATTTGCAATTCTTTTTGATAACTCACTCAGTGCATGCTGATGAAAATAGAACTTTACTCAACTTCACCTAAATGACTGTTCGTGTTCTAAGTTATATGAGATACTAGGTAATATGGTCGTAATACATGGTGAAGCAATGTGAATTACAAGTAGGATCTTTTTAGGTTATAAAATTACGTTGATGAGCTCTTTGAAAAGCTTGTTGCGCAGGTGCAACGCATCCGTTGTAGGCTTCGTGTATAAACGCAAACAGTCAGCAGTTACTTTGCTGTAGCAGTGACAAAGCTGACAAATTTTAAACAAAAACTACCTTCGAAGTGGTTGCAGAAATAGCATATGTTGGAGTATAATTTTGCATGATTTTTCCGGGAGTCACGCTCCTGAGTCCCTAGGGTGATTGTGCCTTCGGCACTCAAAGGACTAAAATATGCCAAAGCCACATTTTCGCGTCTCTTTTCCCAACAAATGTCTGCGTACGCCGCTCTGGAAACTCTGGCTTGCAAATCATATTTATTGTTTCGTACTGCAAGCCTGTAAGGTTTATGTTGTATGAGATTTAGCTCAGCCTGACTTAGGAGTCACTTTAGGATCGCTTCAATAAACTTGCTTTGCTGGCGTTATGATAAGCGAGTACCGTAGTATAAACTAGCCTTCGGCCTATGGCTTGCATTAACTGCATCAACAATATAAAGCCTACCTTTTTATCATAACAATTAATCTTTTCATATGAACAGAGTGAGTTGATTTTGATCACAGATTAACAGACTTTCATGATTTAGCATAGCTTCCCCTTTAGTAGAAATTAGCTCCACGTTCCTTTTACGATACTATGCTATCGGCAACTCTGCTCTTATGGGCTATAAAATTTAATAGGCTACTACAGTGGTCCCCAAACTTTTTCCACGGAGGGCCACATTCCTGATATTTTATAGACCCGTGGGCCTAAGTTAACTCAAAGTAGGTGGGAATTAATGGTCAGTAACATTGGAGAACGCGCTGTGTCGCCCGAAAATTAGGTCATCACCTCTCTCGTTGTCACAAATTACGCTTTTCGTGATCAAATTGATCGGATCGAAGTGGCTCTTTCAAGAAAACCCTGCACTGTACATTTGTTTTGCAATTGTGAAAAGGACCGGATAAAAAGCCTTCGCGGGCCGTACTTTGGGGACCTCTGGGCTGCTACAATGCATGCAGAATCCAATTGCTTTCACTTCCCCTTCAGGCGTTAACATAGCCTACTATTTATTAGCGTACTCTAAAACACTGTAGCCTACCTTGTAAATTTTTTGGTTAGACCTTTGAGCAATGGTATTTTATTGGGGTCCGCTGACCACTGGGAATCTGAGAGAAACTTTTAAAGGGTTCAATTCGTTCTGTAGTTCTATATTCCTTGGGATCAAGACAGAGCACGTACGTAACACATAAGTTTAAAGGCAAATGACAAGATAAAGGAACGTGCTGCAAAACGCAACTGCGCTGTGGCATGCAAATCATAATGAAAACATACGTTTGTAGTATACTCGTAATCACGCAAAGCATGCGCAAGCCTACCACTACAAGAGCTGGGCACTTTAGTTAGAGAAGGCTAACAGGTGCTACACCTTGCCCAAGAGTGAAATGAAAAGAGTCGTAAAGGTGACGAAGTACTCTTATTTATTCCTACCTCAAAAAAGATTCATGCCTGGTGCAGGTTCATGCTTATGCCCAGGAGCCGATCTATTATGTCGTAGTAAGAATTACCGGTAATGATTTTAAAGTAGGTCACAGGAAAAGGGGCTATGGTGCAATCCCCTTTGGCATCCAATATATTTAAGCAAAAAACAAAAAAATGCTTGAACGTTTGCAGGAAGCTTTTAGTTGAGCTTCATGTGTAAGTTTAACACAAGGTATAAGCAGAGTGCTGTAGATTGCTGGCGCAGGACATCTTTTTTATCCAACTCATCGATTCTGTCGTTGTCCGTAAGACGTGAGTAACTGGGTGTCTAATTTCATCTGAAATAAGAGGAAGAGGAGATGTGGATAGTAGGCCTACCTGACAGATGTGTCACATGTGCTAGAAAAAAGGAAAGACAAAGGAGAAAAAGCCACTTAGCTACAGCGAGGACAAAGCAAGTATCTGACAGAACGAGAAGTGGTGGAATGGTTAGTGATTCTGAGATCAGCCGTGAGTTTGCAGATTGGCGCAGGCTTCAGCGGAAAAACTGAAACAAACTGGGCCAGTTCAACTGAAAATGTTGTTTCAGCGCCACAAAGTAAACAACAACCACCGCCTCAACGTGGTGGTACTGTTCCCGATCTTGTTATCCATCTCAAAGGTCCCTGGGCACTCTTACACCAGTAGCTTTCTTTCAAAATACCAATTCGTCTTACACTGTCTTTTATGTGCCGGAGCTTTTGGCGGATGCAGGCCTTTTCCACAGTGGGCTGCTTTCAGAGCAATATTTCCCTTCACTTTCATATGATGTCCCATCACATTCCTTCTTCAGAGTGATTTCCTGCTTTCTTTCGCACTTGCTTCTACTCAAGGAAAACTATTTTGACCAAGGTTTGGTCTCGTCACTGGTGTTTCCTGTCATCCCGAACAAATGTGAAGCCTCTTTTTCTTGGTAAATCTCTCACCAGGGTGATCTTCGATAGGCCTACTTCTTCCGGCTTATATTACTTCTCCGCTTTAAAGTTAACTAACATTTTTCTAAGGATTACAGTTGATTTCGCTTGTAACGATCGCGAGTATAACGAACAACCGTATATGTCGGATAAAAATTTGAGTCCAGATGTGTCTCGTTACTTTTAATGCATTTCTATCTCGCCTATAACGAATCTGTTAGAGCAGAGGTTCAAAACTTAAATGAATTTCTGACGCACCAATTTAATCCATGAAATTAAACGATGCACTCCATAAGTTGACTTCAAAAAAGCTCTAAAAAGTTATCAAGTCAAAAATAGAGGCCTGAAAGCCCTCTACATAAGTTGATCTAAAAAAAAAACAGTAGTCATTAAGTCAATGATGAAGACAACACTCTCAACGCTGGTTGATTACACAAAAAATTCATCATCAAGGATAAAAACTTGCTAGCTTTTACTTTGTCCAAACGACCCTCCAGTTGGGAACCTCTGTGTTAAGAGTGTATAACGGATAAATTCTTCAGTCCCTTGTAGTTTTTACAATGCTAAATACCTAGTCTATAAGGAATCCATTCAATAATGCAAAAATCTGCTGTTGAGAGTACAGTTGCTATTGGAGTTCGTTCATTTAATCTATTGATTGCATAAGTTTGATGCACTTACGTTCAGTAGTTTCGGCGCAGTTAAGATACGCACACAGAAATAAATTGTACCGTACTTTCTGGTTAGATAGCCAGGGAATTGGCTACATTATGGTTAAATTTTGAAGTAGGCTCTGGTGCGAAAGTACAGTATTATCTGGCATACTACGGAACGGAAACTCGGTGTTCTTTTTTCCGTACAGTACCGTACTCTTCCTGTAGACCTAATCCAGCCTTCAAAAGGCTTGCTTTGTTAAAATTTAACGTCACATAAACTTCATAAATTGCATCATTATAGCATAAAATGCAGTTAATTACGAAAAGTTTGGCTTTACTGGAGTACATTGATCTAGAACTCTGCATATTATGACGCAATAAACATGTTTTAAAGTAGCCTGCATTAACTCTGAAATTTTGAAGGAGAATCGTTCCGTGATGCAAGGGATTGGGTACGGTGCGAAATTATGTACGGTATTTAAAAAAAGTAGTGAATTCCGGTGCGATATTTCTTGAAAGTACCGAAAACTACTCCGTACCGTACCTAATCTCCTGGTTACAGAGTAAGGGCCTGTGAAGCTTTTTACGACTTGCACAGAGTTCACCTGCAAACACTCTATAGCAGGGCTACTCAACTAGTTTTAATGAAGGTCCAGTCGGAGAGGTTTGGAATGTGCTGAGGTCCAGCTTCAACAATGGAAAGGTTCGGACTGGGACCGCGGTCCGGCATTTGAGAAGCCCTGGTCTGTACTGCACCCAGCCAGTCCCAATGGAGGTCGAGTCGGAGAAGTGTGGTAGCCACTATGGATGGTCCACCCACAAGAAAATAACAGGAGAAACGCTAGCAAAACGGGTGATGACCTTTTTTTTTGAGATCACCCCTAACTACGGATTTCGAAAAAAAGGTCACCAGATCATCCCCATCAGGCTATCCAGCTGTGTCGCTCAAAGATATCCCCTCTTCGTAAAATAGGTCTCGAACTGAATTTGAGCGCCCCGAATTTCATGAACTGTTGCTCTCACTGTCACTCACGCTGAAGCTCGAGGTTCGTCTGGAACACCTCAAAGGTCCGGATTCGGACCGCGGTCCGCCAGTTGAGTAGCCATGCTCTATAGCAACTTAAATAACCACATCATATTTGCTCAAATATTGTTTTAAAGGTAAAATTGTAATAATTTAAAAGCTAATATTGTTATAAATTAACCAAACCTACTTAAAATAAACTTCGTTTGTTCACAGGACATAAAATCCTAAATAAATCTTTTCATGTCCAAAAAAAACTTATTTGAAAAGCGATTTATTGCATTTAAATTTCTGTCTTAGCACTGTTCTTTATCGAAAACCGTAACCCCCGGACAAATGTTTGGCTACACATGGCAACAAGAACTCGCCGCTGGTGCGCTGGAAAGACGTTTACTTTGATGGATGAAAATTTTGAAAAAGACACCACCGCACATCTAGCCTGCTTCAGAAGAGTTTACCGAAAAAAATGAACTACATCCTTCATCAAGTTTAACCATAAAGCCGAAAGCAATGCCTACATGTAGCCTAATATCTATACTATGCCTGCTTAGTTTAATCAAGCGCTCTTCAACAGAGGCTGCTAGTTGCCAACACAGTGCCAGCTGTACTTTGAAACAGAGTTCAAGTTAGATGGACGATCGGAGTGCTACCGGCCTCCATCACGTGTAATCACTGGTTTCTGCAACAAGACTACTAATTTGGCGCCGACCTATCTTTTTGGGTTTTCATTTCCTTTTTATTGGAAAGAACTGTGCAAGTTCTGTTAAATGACAAGCTGCTGCAACTAAGATTATTTCATTTGAAAATTCTCATCTATGAACTAAATTAGGAGCAATCAAGAGTGAATCAGGAACTGCAAAGTCAAAAATTAAGCTTTGATCTGATTTTTCTTTAATCGAACCAGAAATTGAACTACGTAGGCCTAGACATCAATAGTTTTTCCTAGTCTTTTGTAAAAACACCATTACTCAGCACTAAGTCTATGGGTTTAATCTAAAAAATAGAGTTAATTCATTTCAAACATAAGTTCAACGAGAAATGCACTTTTTATTCTTTTAAGAAACACTGTAACTATTAAATATACACCACAAGGAAATCTACTTTTCGTTTTCCCGTGGGCAAGCAACACATAATTAACATATCAATAACTTTCATTTTGCAGGATTTTGTAACCTCTTTTCTCTAATAATTTACTTATCTGTACATACACATGAATAGTTTCCAACACATATCACTCGCGTAACATCTTTCACTAGAATGTATTTTTATGTGTATTTTCAATGCTGAAATTTCTTCGAATCGTTATAAACATACATTGCAATCTCAAGGTCTTTCGCCTGTATGGATTCTGGTGTGATATTGTAATGCCGAGCTATGTTTGAATTGTTTGGAACATATATCACACTTGTAAGGTCTTTCACCTGTATGGACTCTCATGTGATTTTTCAACGTAGAATCTAGTTTAAATTGTTTTAAACATACATCACACTTGTAAAGCCTTTCCCCCGTATGGATTCTGATGTGACAGTTTAATGTTGAGCTATGTTTGAATTGTTTGGAACATATATCACACTTGTAAGGTCTTTCCCCTGTATGGATTCTGATGTGATATTGTAATGCTGAGCAATGTTTGGAACATATATCACACGCGTACGGTTTTTCACCTGTATGCATCCTGGTGTGTACTCTCAGGGCAGAGTTTTCACCAAACTGTTTGGAACATACATCACACTTGTAAGGTCTTTCACCAGTATGAATTCTGACGTGTTTCTTCAATGCTGAGTTTTCATTAAATCGTTTTGAACATATAGCACACTCGTAAGGCCTTTCACCTGTATGAATTCTGATGTTTTTTCAATGTGGAATCTTGTGTGAATCGACGTGAGCATGTAACACATTGGTAAGGTTTTTCATGTGTGTGGACTCTGATGTGAGTTTTCAACCCTGAATCTTGCTTAAATCGTTTTGAACATATACGACATAGGTAAGGTCTTTCATCTGTGTGGACTCTGATGTGACTCTTTAATGCTGAGCTATGTTTGAACGGTTTTGAACATATGTCACATTGGTAAGGTGTTTCACCTGTATAAATTGTGATGTGATATTTTAATGATGAGTTATATTTAAGTCGCTTTGAACATATATCACAATGGTAAGGTGTTTCATCTGTATGGATTCTGGTGTGTATTTTCAATGCAGAATTTTGATTGAACTGTTTGGTACATATATCACACTTGTAAGGCTTTTCAACACTATGGATTCTGAGGTGTTTTTTCAAAGTTGAATCTTGTTTAAATTGTTTGGAACATACGTCACACTCATAAGGTCTTTCACCCGTATGAACTCTGATGTGATTTTTCAACGCAAAACTGTCATTGAATCGTTTTGAACATATGACACATTGGTACGGTCTTTCACCAATATGGATTCTGAGGTGTTTTTTCAATGCTGAATTATTCTTGAATCGTTTTGAACACATATAACATTGGTAAGCTCTGTCGCCTGTATGAACTCTGATGTGATATTTCAATGTTGAATCTTTTTTGAATCGTTTGAAACATAAATCGCATTGGTACGGTCTTTCACCTGTATGGCTTCTGATGTGAATTTTCAATGCTGAATAACATTTAAATTGTTTTGAGCATATCTCACACTCGTAAGGTCTTTCACTTGTATGGGTTCGAAGATGACCAGCAAATTTAGTAAGTATTTTAAAACTTTGGTTGCAAAATTGGCATGTGTACACAGGTATATGCTTAGGCATTTTTGAAATTATGAAAATATTTGATTTTTCGAGAGTTCGTTCTCGTTTTCTTTTAATTATTTCAGGTATAGTATTTGTGGTCGACCTCTTCTTTAGATAATCTGCAACTGCTTCATCATTCTTATCGCCATTTTCAACTTTATGATCTTTCAACTTAATAAATCTGGACTTTGTACACGTTTCAATGTTACTGTGCAAATAAGAATGTGGGCTATTGCATGGACTATGTTCGATTATACTGGTATAATCGGATAGAAGAGAAGAATTTGGTTCACGTATGATACAATTTGAAATGACACTTCTTTGCTCTGATTTCTCAATTAAATCACAAGTGTTATCATTAACAAAACATGTTTACTACATCCCTCTTCACAGCAACAGCAGCTGAAACTTTTTCACCTTTAATCAAAGCAGTATCATTTCTTTCTGCACCTTCTAAAGCAAAGCCATCAGCATGCGGACCAAGGTCATCAATAAACTCACTAAAAGGTTCAGTTAAACTTGACATTGGTTGAAGCAAAACTTTGCAATTTTTTTCTGTTTTTTGATCGTTTAACATTTTCATGACGCATCTGCATATATGCATATGATAAGCAAGCTATGGCATGTCCTCCTTCATTTCAAATAAAATCAAACAAAGTTTATCAGAGGTCAACTTCAACAGAAAAACTTCGATTTTAACATCACATTTCATAAAAGGCAGTTTAACAGCTATTGCATCAACAATTAGTGACTAGCAACAAATTTAATCTCTAAACAAACAATAAAAAGTTACAACATTAAATAATGCTACTTGACCATTGGGAGGGACACTTTTTGAGTTAACTGCAAAACATATCGAAGAGGGCGAAAAACCTAGCAAATTGGGAGTTGAAAATTAAAGTTTTTTTTACAAAAACAGTAATTAAAAAGTTTGGTTTAATAACTACAACGTCTGAAATTGAACCAGTTTGATCTAATTCCTCCTTAATCAAACAAGAAATTGCACTACATTAAAAAATTGAAATTATCATACTTTAACCGATTTTTGTGTTGGACAACATCATTGCTATTAGTCTTAAAAACAAAGTACCAGAGTATTCTTTTCTAACATCTGTTCAAGTAAAAACTCGCAATCTCATACTCAAAAAATAAAACAAAATAATCTTTTTAATTAGAGATGATACTTAGGATGATCTTTGCCACTAAACAGGGCTGATAAACCCTTCTTTATTAGAAGCACCTTGTTAATACTTATTTTTGCGGCAGATACTAACCAGGAGCTTTTGATAAAAATGAATCTAGAGCAATTAAAGCTCAATTGACGATGCAACAACAGATTTTTTATTAAAGCAATCTCAGCCTTCTAAGCATGCTTTTTCTCATTTTTTCATCTTACTTCGAACTCGCTCTGTGACGTTACAATACGTCTAGTACGACCAACACAGTCTTTTGCGAGCAAAGATCACCATATGATGTTTTTCAAAAATTGCAGCGTTCCTATAAAATCAGTTTACTTAAAAACTGATTTATGACCTCATTTCCAACCCAATTTCAAAATTTTTTTAACAAATTTAAGGCAATTCTGATAATATATAACATGCACCTTTCTTATTAGATTTCATGCTAAAAAAATTGAAATTCAACACCTGCAGTGTAACTTTTCACCTTTTTCTGAAAACTAGTGAGCTGAGTAAAAGCAGGTAACTCTAATAGATAGAGGTTATAATAAGGTACCAGGCGAACAATTAGCTTCTTTTGAAAGCTTTGAAAATAGGCTTTCCAGCAACATGTAAGTATAAATAACTAAAGCTAATGCTAGTTTATATTGGCTGATCAAAAATTGGTTGCCATACATGATTTCCCATTTTTATTTAAAATTTTTTTTACTACTCCAAAGAAACTTGCAATTTTTAGAAAAAGTAAGTTCTTTGCTACATTTTGACCATTTTTTCTTAAAATCATGGTTCATTGGCATTAAAGTTGTATGGGCAGAGCTTTACAAAATTACATTTTAGAAAAACTATGTCCTTTGATACATTTTGAGTGTTCTTCCTTGAAAGCACGATTCTTTAGCATTATTTATCACAGTTTTCAAAAATGCTCATCAAAAAATGAAGTCCCAAAACTAGGGATGGGCAATTCAGAATAATATACTATTCTAGAATATTCTAGAATAGTTAAACCGAATCCAGAATTCGAATCCGAATCCTTTTTGGCAAATAGCACAATCAACACGAAAGCATTTATTACAAGTTTACAACAACAAAAGCACAATCAGAGAACGAGTTTATTGCAGTGCAATCAAATCATGTTTGCACGTGTGTGCATCATGAGAAAACGGACACATTCGATCAATGTTTGTGTGTGCGAGTTAATTTTTGAATCATTGCATGCAACTGATACTTTTACAAAAAGAAAATCTGTGAACAAGCAACGTGACAAAGCTTGCAAGCAGGATATTAACCGAATCCTATTGGATTCGGATTGTGGTTGATCCTCGCGATTGCAGCAAGAATCGGATGACTCTATTTAAACTTGCTGGACAGCTATAGCTAACCTGGTCTGTCCTACGTGAGAACAGAAACAAAACCAACTCGGGCGAAGAAGCAAGAAATCTGTATTATGCAACAATAGCTTTACAGAAAGCAATTAGCAACTTGTCCTAATTGGCGTTAAAAGCCGCTAATTCAGCATCTAAAAATAAAGCAAAGAGGCAAGCAACACACAACTACGCGAGAGTCAGAAAATGATCACAAACCCTAAAACTACAGTTTACTGCACTAAGCATAGCCCAGTGGGCCAGATAAGTAAAACTGATAAATTTAGTTTACAAACTAGGTTGGCGTTGGCACCGGTAAAACATCTAACTAAGATAGGACGGTAGGAGCACTACAGTATTGCCAAGAGAAAAAATATAACTGAACTAACACGAAAAGTAAATTTCCAGTAAAACTAGCTTCTGCCTTGCCTCAACGAAAAAATATAAAAACTAACAAGCAATGACAGCGCTGACCAAAACTGCGAATATTAAGTCTCTGAGACAAAGGCGATAACGCGTCCGTCACGGTAGCGAGTACGATTCAAACACATGAAAGGAAAAGGCAATAAAAGTAATCAAGGCGTCAATGATAAATAGGTTAACTGGACACCACGAAATCTTACACGGATAGTTTGGGATTCGAATCCTTCGGATTCGGTATTCCAAATTGCCCATCCCTACCCAAAACATTTTAAAAAGTAGTCCACTCCAAGGAAAAAACTGGTAAATCCTTACAAAAAGAGGGAGTAAAATTTGTCTTGTTTTTATTTTTTGCAACAAAATTTTGGGCTACAAATTATTTAAGCGCTTCACTTCAGTTAGTTTGCTCTTTTCAAGGCTGCGCTTATGCCTCAATCAAGCAACATGCATGCAGCCTGAGACTTCATTAAAATACACATACAATAACAAAAAAGTATTGCTCTTAATATTTAATAGATTATTACTGAAAATACAAGATTTTTAATCACTCAAGCACTTTGGCATCCCGCCCCCTTCCACCCACAATTATGAATTTCATAAAATCAACAAGTAAAGCCTTTTGATATCGCTGGCTGATTTATTCTGCGAGCAAGTCTAGTTCCAAACTATGCCTATGCTGTAGACAGAGCAAACAAAACATAACCAAGGATTACAGAAACTTCAGCAAAAATACACTGGCTATGTGCAAACCCCTCTAATGTTATTTCATCGATCTGATTTTGAAACAAAAATAGGCTATGCAACAAAACAAACTTTCTATGACTATTCACACAAACATCAATTTGGTGAAGCCAGCACAGCTGGCTAAACCGATGTCCTAACCTTGACATTGTAGATAGAGCTGCCCAGTGATAAAGTTTACCGGTGATTCTTAACTTTTAACTGTTCTCATGACCAGTGGTGGTTAGTAACAAAGTATTTCTATTGAGGAAGATTTTTCAGTAAAAAAAACTACCGTATTTTCCGGACTATTAGCCGCACCAGATTATAAGCCGCACCTCACCAATTTTTCCCAGAAAAAAACAGTAACGTATAAGCCGCACCGGACTATAAGCCGCATTTTTAAAGCTAGAGAAATATTCAAGCATTTTATAACTTGTTATGAAAATTATGACGAAACAAGACTATCTATTAGCAAATGGAAACTTAAAACATGAATTGAATGGACTGGTGTTCCTAGCCATTACTAGATTCAGGTTTTTTAAAATTTTCTGGTTTTAAAAAATTTTAAGATTTTAAACGTTAACTTATAAGCCGCACCTGACTACAAGCCGCACCCCTTAAATGAAAACACATTTCAAGTTTTTAAGTGCGGCTTATAGTCCGGAAAATACGGTACTCACTTGAGTTGTTTCATTTTTTGCCACTTTTAATTTTACATGAGTTGGAAGTAACACAACTTGAGTAGATGCTAAAATATATGTTTCCGTGGCATTAAAATGCAGTTTGCTAGCATAAAATACAGCTTTAAATTGAAGTTTTAATCTTCTGCAAATCATTTATTGAAGTGGGTCACTTTAGGTTCGAATCTGAAACCAACTGGTAGGCCTGTCACTGCTTGATGCTAACTATGCGAGGTGTGATGAGTTATCAGTGGGTCATGCTGTAATACTTTTTGATTTTGAAAAGTTTTCAGTGCAAGACACTCAAAATACTCTCCAGGGTTTAACTTTTTGCAGTTTGTTTTATATTTTCAAGAATGCATTTGTTTGTTCACCAACTAAATACTGGTCTTTGTAGGGAAGTAGCAATGGGGGCAATTATCCTAAGATTTACAAAAGTTTTACTTTTGTCTGAATTCGTTAGTACTCTCTAAATTGGTTATCATAAGAGCTTAATCTCAGCAAGTCTTATAAAACTTTGCTTTGATACCACTGATTCTCACTATAGTTTTTGTCACAAATAAGAAAATTTGCATTGTAAGAATGGTTTTCATATATGTATAGTTGTAATTTTTGCTCTGCTGTGATTATGTTCTTTGTAAATCTGAATTGTCGTAAACCCTAAACTTGATTTTAAATCTCAGTTGTTTTTTGCTTTCTTTTACATTTAGATTTGGGACACGCCTGTTTTGACGTCATAATGGTTGATTACTTTTTAAGCTCCCGAGTAATCGAGTGAATCTTGCTTCTTCAAGGATTTAAATTTGCCAGTTACGTAACTTATTAGCAGTGTTTTTTTCTGTATCACGTGATGTTGTTCTGGCTTTTTTTGGAATTTTGTTTCACTTATACATAATGCAACGAGATTTTTTATGATTCAGCAGAAAGAGTTGTAGTTGCAAAGAGTAGAGTGTAAAGAGGCTGAAGAAAGAAGTGTGGTATTCTGTGGTGATTTATTGTGGATGCTATTAACGGTTATTTGGTGGAATTAGTTTTGGCTGTATTCTGATTGTTACATTAGAGTGCTCTAATTTTTGTGATCATTGAGTAAAGGAGTTTAAAGTTTCAAAGCATTTTATGAATATATTATTCTATTCTTCATCGAAAAGTATATGATTCAAGTATTTTGGTGGAACCCAATCTTCACCTAGCGGTTAAGTTGCAGCCAGACTTAATTATTCAAGTGATACACTGGCTATCAAGTCCTCTCAATTTTAAGAATAAAATTGAAGTTGAGATAGGACCAAAAAATTCTATTGAAACGCAACAGGTTTGTTGTGTCTCTAAAAGGATAAAAACGATCATCATTTAAAATAATAAACAAAATAGAGAAATTTTGCTCCTCTTTCCTCAGAAATTGTTAGTAGATTACATTTGCCTCCAGTTTTCATGGAACAAAATATACATATTATAAACATCTATGTTTCTTTTTTTTTAGAGGTAAAAGAACATTGGTCTCATCAAAATGCTCCACATTTTAACGACTTTCAAACATCAACAAAAACTCTATCAAAAGCATGAGACAACAATCAAAAACATATTAAAATAAATCTACTAGAAAAAGTGGCAGTTACCAGAATTAGGTCAATGCGTCTGTAATATGTTCTACCATTTTGGTCTAAATAAGCAGATCTCAATTTATCATTTGGCATCTCTGACTCCCTAAAAGAAAAAAAATCCATTTTCACTCTCCTTCCTTTTATCATTCATATCACATGACATGAATTCTGCAAGTGTTACCCCAAAATAAAAAAGTTTCTCCAAAAGTGAGCAAGGGTGTGGTGGAAAAGTTTTATCCTCTCTGGGGTACAGCAAAAGATGTGCCAGGTCAGTTTCGCAAATGTTCACTCTGTAACAAAAAAACCACCAGGCGACGGTCTGTCTGGAGTTTTTGGAACCAAATGAAGTTGAAAGCAACGCCTTCCTATATCAAATTGTCATTGGTAATTAAACTTGGTGTTACTTCTATGAACTGGAATCTAAGCTACAGTCAATGGAATGGCACCACTCACATTCTCTACCTATAAAAGTTTAGATCACAGTGCTCAGCAGGCAAAGTGATGTGTACTGTCTTCTGGGGTGCACCAGGCGTTGCCCTCTTGAATTTCTTGAAACCAAGGGCAACTGCTATCTTTGAATGTCACAATAAAACATTGATGAAATTGGAGGCTAGAATTGCAGACACCAATTTAGAGAAGAAAACATTTTTCCTGCAACATGACAATGCCAGGCCACACATGAATTGTAAGACCACAGAATGTGTAACCAAGTTTGGTTGGACAGTGCTGCCTTATCTGCCAAATAGCCATGACCTTGCACCATCAGATTTTTGTTTGTATAGGTCTCTATAAAAAGAATTGTGGGGAAAGCATTTTGTTGGCAACAATGCTGTCACACAAAGATGTAGTCAAAAAATAGACTTCCATTGCTGGAAAAGTTTTACCAGTGAGGCCTACAGGCTCTCATTTATCAGTGAAAAAAAATGCATTGAATATAGTGATGATTACATAGCAAAATAATTTTTTTAAACTCAAATGGGGCTTAATTTGGTGATGTTGCCTCCATTTTTCTACTTAACTTTAACTTTTTGAGTTAGAAGATTGGACGCATTACTTCATGAATCATCTTCATATTTGCTATTTGGAGTGATGAACGACTGAGACTAAAGGATGGCTGAAAAACTGGGTCTTCCTGCAAGCTTTTTCAAAACACATTTGCTTAAAAACTGCCAAGAAGCTTATAAGTAACAGAATATTTTCCAACTTTAGTCAAACCAAATTTGATTACTAATATCAAGTGAAGCAAGTCTAATTTTGTTTCCAAGTTTTGATTTGACATAATTTATGGAACTGAATACTCTTGCCATTGCAGCATTTGCAAAACGAAGGTTAAGTGCAGTCACAGTGCATGGAAAGAGATTTGAAAATTGTTTGTCCTTCTGAGGCAGGCATCCTTATAATCTTTCACTTCACTCCAAAATGGCATTGGAGCCTTCCAGGTTTTAAAATTTTATCAGATTTCTTTACCTTGAATATTTCATGCAATGGCACTGTAGCATTACTTTGTTGTTCTGTTTCCTTTGTTGTGCTTAATTGTTTTTTTGCACTGCTAATTTTCATCCATCACTTTATCTTACAACTTTAATTTTAATTTGATGCCGATGTGTAAGTTTGAGCAAGTGCATGTTGGTGTACAGGTGAGGGAGACCTGGAGCAGTCGTAAGTTTTTTGTGGTTGGATTACTGAGTGTAGAGAAAGTTCCTTGATCATATACAAATTAAAAAATGAACAAGTACTATATGGAAAAAATTAAACAAAAATCATATTATAATATTATCCACCTTCCCCCCAAAAGCATATTTACTCCCCCTAATTTCCAATTTGTCCATCTTTTGCTTCAATTATCTGCTCGAGTCTTCTCCTGAAACTCTTCACTGTGGCACGAAAAGTTTGTTGAGGAATTTTGGCCTATTGTCATTTAAGATATTTCTTCAATGCTTCAGTATTAGTGTGTGTTGTTGTGCATGCCTCTTTTTCTAAAATAAACCAGATGCAAAAATCAAGAGGGTTCAAATCTGGTGACGATGGAGGACATAATTCTTTCCTCCAAAACCTTGGGAAGTGATGCTCACACCAGGTTTGGATTTTATTTGCAATGTGCAAAGGTGCACCATCTTGTTGAAATGTGAAGACCTCATCTCTGAAATGCTTCTTCATTTTAACAAGAGCAGGAGTTCAAATTTGATAAATAAAAATATATGCATCTACAAATAAAATGAGCCAAAAATGGACAAATTTAGTAAGTACATAATGACTTTACTAAATTAAAAAAAATCGATTAGTAACTTTTTCTGCACCCTGCACTTAATTTTGATTATACTTGAAAAAGACTAATCTTGTTTAAATCTATTAGTGTCAATACAAATGGGGGTCAAAATTAATAATTTTTTCCCAAATTTTTACTCAAAAATTAGCCTAGCATCTAATATGTGAAGTTGAGACCTCTCCAAAGATAATCTTTTCTGTGATAATCACTAACCTCGCTTATGATCAGTAATCCTACCTACTTTAACTACAATACTACTGAGCTGTCTTGCTTATTCTTGTTCTATACAGCAATGTTTTCTGGTTGTTTAATTTACCACCAGATTCTTTTCAACAATATATGCTTAACCCACATATACTGATTGCTTTTTATTATGACAAAGCTAATTGGAACTAAATTTGAACACATTCTAGTTTTCCTAATAATCATCACGTTTAGATGTATTTTACCCTGTAATTATCACAAATATCAGTAAACTTGGCAAAGAGAACAACTAAGCACATACTAAGAGGTAAAGCAACTACTAAATCTAACTAAAAGTGGTTTCAAGCCTGTTGTTGTATTATTCATTGTTTTCATCAGAACTGCACACTAAAACATAAATAACTTGTTACAATCGCATCAAACAGAAATGCCAATGAGGTGTGAAAAGATTTTTCAGTTACATGTGAACATTATTAGCTTGGCTCATAATACGATGGATTGTCTTCTGACTATTTGATATTTGTCACTTTACCTACATAACAGATATTCTACAATGGGATCAAATCTAATCCCAATTAGCTTTCAAGTCATATGCAATTAAAGCTCCAGAAAAAAATGGGCACGTTTTAGTTTGCTACCCCAGAATATATGCACCTTAGTCTGCTTTTTTGTTTGTGCTAGGGTTAGAGTATATCTTCAATTAAAAATAATACCCTTCTTTTAAACAACAATTACAAGCCAAGTAACACAACAAAAGAGAGTCGCCCATTATAGTCAATCCAGTCTGGGAAAACAAACAAAAAGTGCCCATAAATGCTAGATTAAAGAATGTTTAGGCTCATTTATTTCAAAGCATATTGGTTGAAGAATTCCTGGGATAATAGCTTGATATTTCAAGAACGTCCAAAGTTACCATCAATTTACATACTGTGGGATCAAAATTGACCCCAATCACCATCTGAGAGTAATAACACCAAAAACTTTTTTCCTGCATCTAACCTGTTGCAACGGAAATGTGTCCTATATGCTGTCAAATATGGTATTTACTCAGCAGATCACAAGATATTTTTTTGCACTACAGTGCAATCTTGTTCTCTGTTAGGTTTATCAAGTGCATCTGAAAGCTAGGGTGACCATATTTTCATTATCAAAAAAGAGGACATTTTTGATAATAATTATTATCAGCCCTACAAGTTGTTTTACAAGGCTGGGAAAATTTCTTTGACATTTGTTGGACACTGACCGCTTTTGATAATTATATTTTGATAATTAGTACAAATACAGCAATTTGTTTGTTAAATTTATTATGCCAATGAACAAAAAAATGTAAATCGGACAGCTGTTTTATGCTTTGAACTGTCTGTGTGCATGTCTAGGCTAAGCTTGCCTTTATTTGCTACAGAAACAAAAGTTCCGTAGTCACAAGTAATGCATTCTGCTTTGAACTCATCTCGTCCTTTTCTAAAAAATGGATACTTCTGTTGAAGTTCTTTAGTAAACTTTGATTTTCTTTTTGGCATACCGCATTTACTTTTTAGCTTTTTGTTTTATTTTTCAAAAATCACAGCAATGATAATAATAAACTGTTTAATTGAAAATTTTGTTTGATTTTTTAAACTAAAATAAATATGTATCGAAACAGTTTCTTTGAAATTAGGTCAATTGACCAGAACAACAAAAGCAAAATTTATCTCCATATCTCTGCTGCATAAAATAAAAGAAATGCAGTTTGGAAACTTACCGCTATTTGTACCGTTTTTCATGTAATCTTACTCTTTCAAACCTAAAGCAATGGTCGGTCTGAGGTAGACCGTTAGGAAACTCCCTTTTATCATTCCTTACCAGTTAAAGTTATTATCACTTAAACTAATATGCAGGGACATAATTTTTAAATCACAGGGTAAACATAAAAAGAGAATTTTTGAACGACTTTGGATGACCAAATTAGTCTTTATTAAAAAGGACAAAAAAGGCATTTTTAAACATCCTCGGAGGACCAATTACTTTTTACCAAAAAGAAGGACATGTCCTCCAAAAAGAGGACGTATGGTCACCCTACTAAAAGCAAGTATGAAAAAGCTCAAGATTAAAAAGGTTGGCAGTTGTAATATAAAAAATTGCAATTAAACGTAGTAACTGTTGTTGCTAGGCAAAAATTAAATTATTTAAAATTCAGAAATGCATCTCAGCCCTTATTCATAACCAAGTTCAATTTTTTCTATTTTAATAGCATCGACAAACCTTCTCACTAACCCTGTGCCTTTCATATTTCATTAGGTATTTGCTTTTAGATGAACAAAATTTTTTGCAAAACTCTGAACTTATTCAAATAGAAGCATGTGCTTCCAGCACTAGCTCTGTCAATATAAATTATATAAAATTGGTCAAGGTCAAGGAGGCAGAATATTTGATAACTGGTGTGAAAGCAAAACTAGCACACTTTTACAAAACAAACCACAGCAACATATTTTACATGCTACACAGCATAAGGATATATAACACAGTTATCTATACCCATATGTTGGTGTAGGTACATGGTTATACCTGTGTAGTGTAGGTCTATGGCTTAAGTATATGTGCAAGGATTGGGCAGATAAACCTCCCCTTATTTTAATTGATTCATTGTTATAACAACTTTCTTATCAGTTGCACACAGGTCACATTTATATAATCAAGCCGTTGGTGCATAACTAAAAGCTGATCTTGTTGGAAATATAAACATGCTGGCACTAGCAGCTCCAAAAAAATATGTCATGAATGGGGATTGGTATCAATATTACAAGTAAAAGAGAAAAATAGTATTAAATTTGTAATACGCAAGTTGCTCAACTGTAACAAAAACTCAGTGAGAACCAGCAGGGCCACAGTTAACCTTACTATTAACTAATTATAAATATCTAGGCCCCCACATATAAATGTTGATCCAGCAATGAAGCAATCTTAGAAATCATTTAGAAAGTGGCTATTTTGATGTTGACAACATTTCACTCTCAGAGACCCGGGAGCACTTTGCTGTAATTATTCACATGTGTTTATATTGCCAAAATTGCTACAATTCTGCCAGTACCGCTGTAGCACATTGATAGTGCACTGGCCTTGAAAAGCAATGGTTTCGAGTTGAAGTCTTGGCTGGCAAAACATTTAGAGAAGGACAGTGTACAGGGTGGGGGAGTGGCCACTGGATCTGTAAAATTTTTTTAGTTATTAAAATTGGCCAATCATAACCAAAAGTCACATGTTAAATATGTCATTAAGATTGACCAATCACAAATAACCCACAGCAAAATAGCCTCTAAGGGTAAAATGTTGTCAATGGCAAAATAACCATGACCTATAATTTAAGGTTGAATAGCATACTTGCATGTAGAAAAAAATAACTGGGCCACTCACATAACATAAACAACAAAAATAAAGGCACAATGTAGAACGATTCATAGTTTTGCAGAAGCTGTTTAAATAACACAATCAGTACTTAAGGTCATCAAATTAATACAAATATCTCTAATCAAATTTCAAGATGAAAATCTTGTATTAGCTTACATGCTATTATCTTACTATTCTATTATATACAAACACATGATAATACATAAATAGTATAAACTACAATTTCAAAAGCATTGTATACACTTTAACTGAAACTTTTTAAAAGATATTATTTTTCGGTTGTAAGTGCAGAGGATCTCTACTCCATTCAAAATATTTTGATTCATTTTCAGTTCTGAATCTAGTAAATTTATTTCTTTTATTACTTTAATAACTACATGAGAAGTAAATTCATGCAACAGCCCCCTAATGTTTAGAGACAATCAATATTTTTTCTCTGTAATTTTTTGTGTTCTTTTTTGTGAGAGTTTTTTCTGCAGACTTACCAAAAAGATGGTGGGCTATACTTACCCAAAAAGAACGGTGACAAGTAAGTTAACCAAAAAAGCAAAGTAACACTGAAGTTCAATAAACATTTGTTTAAACCAACAAAAAAAATTAAAATTAAGCTGATGGGGCATAACCTAACCTCAGATAGTGAGTACAGATACTGAATACTTGTAAGCTATTATACACATGTAATAATGAACACAGCTACACCAATGCTCTGGTGCAGCAGTGAGTCACAGTCAGTTGATTCCAACCAGCCACTACTGCTGGCACTGCCCAATTAGCCAACAATTATTTAATAAAACTAATGGGGTCATTTAAGTTACAAATATGCTGAGTAGCCAAACCTACAGTGCTTTATCAGACCTCCTACTAGGTTTATCATAAGGACTGGCAACAGTTATTATCGTAAAACCAACCTATATTTTAGAAAATGCTAACAGCATACCGGTAGCCTATCCACCGGTTTTCATTCAAGGTTAGGGATATTCAAAGCAGTAGACAAATTTATCTGTAGATAACTATTTTAGCAGCGTATTGATAGTCAAAATTAGATAAGAGATTTTACTTCTGCAACAAGTAACGGTATCAATATCGAAGACCAAACAAATTAGCCTTACAAGTCATCCTCATTCCGGTCCAAAAACTTTGACTTGTCTTGACCAACATCACGTTAGTCTTAACAAAGGTAAATTCCAGTTGATTTTCCCGCAAAATTTGGTGTATCAATTTAGAAATCACAACGGAATAGACTCTTCACCCCCTTTTTTTAGCAATTAAAGCAAGTAAAAACAAACTTAACGTCAACAGCAAAAACTAAGCAACAACGAATCTTTAAAAA
Source organism: Trididemnum clinides (assembly GCA_963675345.1). Lineage (NCBI taxonomy): Eukaryota > Metazoa > Chordata > Ascidiacea > Aplousobranchia > Didemnidae > Trididemnum > Trididemnum clinides. Next base: position 49,533,393 of record OY776284.1, on the reverse strand, counting down.
TTGTAGTACTTTAGAAGTATTATAATTGTGTTTAAAAAAAAGAATATCAAGTAAAAGACGCTCAATCTATAAAAAGCAACGAATATGAATATTTGATATTTTATACAAAAAGGCGGAGATTTTGCGTTGATCGATGACGAAAAAGCATAAAATAGCGCAATCGAATATGGGTAATCAATCAATTTTTTCAACTCTTATACAAATGAGTTGCCGTGGAGAATGAAATGAAATAATTCATGTCGAAATTTTTTCTCGAAAATGGGTATAAGTGAGAAAGAACTGCAACCTTCTTGCATCTACGAGAAACAGAGCAAACAATGCTGTTTCTACAGGACACTTTGATATGACTCCGAGTCCTGATCTTTTTAGCATTAATGTGCAATTTTAAGTCCTGATATTTGGCTTTAAGTTTACAGTTCCAGGAGAGGGTGGGCCATATTATTCCCTATTCATTCATATTTTGTCATGCTATAGTAAGTCATGCATGCGTTGTAAGCTTTTTTCTTGTTTTTTAGAGAAAACACATGATTACTAAAGGAATAATACGAGTGGTTGGAGACTGTGATATGATACAGAGAAAATATGTAATGCATAAAGTGAGCAAAAAAAAGTGATATTTATGTGTAACCAAGAATATCTCTAAAACTAAGCTTTGCCACAAAATTAAATTTGGTACATGTCATATTGTGGTCAAGTGGTGAAATTTTCAACCAATAATATTCACAAATCCAAAAATAATAAAGAAATACAAAATTTAGGTCAAAATATGCACCGCTAGACGTTATTTTTTAGAGGAGATCTTACATTTGCTATTTCCTTACTCTGCCTAATCTTACACGGTTGCTGAAAGTTCGATCACAACCAATTAAAAAAAAATTAGTCACCTAGCCGAGCGTCGAACTAACGGTCACCAAAACGTGAACAAAGTGCGTATTCAAGTGCGCTATAACAGAAGTGTCAAACTCGTAGACTTCTGGGGGCCACATTGCATGTTGGCAATCGTGCCGAGGGCCGCATGATGTTTTTTGATATGGTGATCACCACTTTTCTGGACAACGGTTTCTGTAATGTAGCCTGCAGCGAGGTCAATCTATCTCCAAAAACGAAAAAAAAGGTCATTAACGCTCCAACATCTCCACACCATCGCCCTTCTTCAGGCATCGTTAATCAGAAACCGAGTTCTGGATGCCTGAAGAGGGGATGACCTTTTTCCTGGAGATCGACCTCGCTGCGGGCTACATTACAGAAATCATTGCCCGGAGAGGTGTCGATCGTTCTTCGGGCCGCGAGTTTGACACCCCTGCGCTGCAAAGTCTCGCGTCGATATCACAGCAAAACCGAAAAAGCAAATTGAAAAAGTTTATGCCCGAAGGACAAAAAAGTTTACAGAACAGAAACTGAAGGACAAGATAAAAGAAAAATGGGTTGAAACATCAGTTGCTGAAATTCGAAATTTTATATTTTTCTGAAAAAAGAGAGTTCAATTGGCTGATTCCGAGGATGGAGGCCATGTTGACCATTTTCTTGATTAAAGCGGTGATAAATAAATTGTAAGTCATCATCTGACCTTGGATATTTTGACCTGAACTTCGTATTTCTTCATTATGCCTGTGTTTATGAATATTTTTGGTTGAAAATTTTAACACTTTACCAAAACTGGCTGCTTATGACATGTAACAAATTTAATTTGCATGCAAAGATTAGCTTTTAAGCTATTTTTAATTAAACACGGTTACCACTTTTTTGCCCACTCGATATAAATTAATATTACGTAAGGGTAAAGATACAGGCCAATAAATGGATAGAAACTTATGGCCCACTCTGTACATGCAATAAGCTTTATTTTCATTGCTGGGAACTTTCACCAACCACTTTTTAAATAGGATGTATCCTTACACAACCATTATTTTTTAAACTTTTGTTCACAGGGCTTATTTTTGGTATTAGAAGAATTGGATGATTTAACTAGTTTGAAAAGCAAGCGCATAGTCACTCTAGAACTAATAGATCAGAACAATAGAGCATCAAGCATAGAAAAAACGGGCATTGCACTGGGTGTCAAATGGCTGAAGCAGCGCTCGACAAAGAACACGTGATGCAAACTTAAGGATGTACTGCTTATTTACACTAGCACTTAGTGTCAAATACCTATACTGAAAAAGTATCAAACGTGTTTCATTACTCAGTTAGTTTCATTACTCAACCAAAAAGTTGCCAATACATTATTGCAGCGCATTAAAATGGTTGTTTTAGTTTTTAACCACTAAAGACAATTAATTTGGCAGATTAGTTAACTATTATCTAGATACTAGTCAAACTTTACAAATAACTATGTACATTTACGTCTATTAGGATCAGGAAGAGAAAGAGAAAGTTTCACAATGCTGGCACGGTGCTCGATAGCAACCAAGGTTAAAGCTATATTTGACTGAGTTGCCACTTAATGAGCCACTTGACAAAACAACTGTTATGGGTTTATCATTTTATTTTATCCTGCCGTGTAGTGTTTTAAATTATATACATTTACATCTAAACATCTATAGAGCGATTCTGACATCTAAATCTAAGTTCAACCATCTAGATTTAGATATAAAATATCTTAAGTGGCAACAATTGATCTTTTTTTAAAAGGTATGCATTTCCAGATTTGCTGCACGAAACAGGATCGTAAAAAGTTAAAAAGTTTGACCAACAGTACGAGATGATTACACCAGGTTCCACGGTGAGAGATGTGTCTTTACTACCTCGTGTAAACTCCTTGTAATGATTGGGTCATTTGGCAGCATACAACTCTGTTAGTCCTTGCAGCCGTTATATGTTTTCTTTTTTGTGACCACTCTTTATAACGTCATCTATGAGCAACTCGATTTCCATTTAGTACTTGCTGTTGCATTGAGTTATAGTAACTCTCGGCGAGAATTCAGTAAAAACATTTCCAAAGCTACACAGCTAGAACCTAACAGCGATATTAGGTTTCTTCTTGCATTATGAAAAGCATCTGGAAAGCAAGCTTTAAATAATATATCTGTATCAGCCTTAGTTCATTTATTGTGGTGACTTGAGATTTATCGTTAGTAGGCTATTTTATACTGTTCTCTAGTTAGCCTAAAGAGTGCGCTGCATTAGCCATGGTATATTATTGTTGTCACTACCATAATTTCAGAAAGTGGACCACAGCTTACATCAGTACAATAGTGCATACTAGACCTGATCTATATCTTACTGAATTGGCTTACCGGTCTAACTTTTGATACAATATTATTTTGTGGTAAATTATGCACACATTGCTTTTAAAGTATTCACCTGTGCTGGTCGTGTCGGCAAGTCATGAATAAAAAGTAGTGTCAATACAATATTTCATTTAAGTTCTTCATGTAGTGCTGTGGTGCATTGGTTCAGAGATCAACACAGTTTTTTGTTGAGGCTAAGCCGTCTCCCTTAGTTAACAGAATCGTCATTGGGTTTTCCTTACACCATGAGTTCAGATTTAATTCCTGGAACTAAATTTTTCAAGCACAAAATTGTTGGTAACAGGCTACTACTAATTACTCAAAAAGCAGAGCTGGGCAGTTGAGAGTCAAATGTATGTTGAGAAGAGCGAGTTTGAGTCGGTAGTAAAAAATATGGAGCTAAAAAAGATCAAAATATGGCTTTAAAAATGTAAAGTTGAAAGAGTAGGAAAATTAGCACAGAAGAAGTTCGTAGTATTAACTAGTTTTTCTTTAGGACCATTATTCAAATCTGTTAAAAGTCAAAAAAATTAGAAGTCAAGCAAGTGTGGTACGATTAACTATTTTTGCTCACGCTTGGGCCAGGGATATCTAAAACAAACCTGGCTAAACCATGGAGAAGCACAGACTGCATCACCATGACTAATATCCACCTGCTACAAAACGCAATCGTAGCCAATAGCTAATAGATAATTCAATTTTTACATCAATATTTCAACGCTAGTTGCAGTTTGACATGACAAGGAAAATAATCTTTAATTTACGTTCTTTTTTTTTAGCGTTGCAAAGCTTAGATGTCGCTCGTTTAGTGTGTGTCTGCAATGATCCACTTGGTTATGAACCACGTTTTTGATGGAGCAACGCATGCCAGCACTTCATTGTTTTGTAATTGTAATTCAGTAGTAAATCAAAAACTTAAATCCTTTAATGATTAATTTTCTCTGTAAAAATTTGTTTTGAACCACAAGTAAGACCGATATGACTTCTTAGCAGTCCAAAACAGAAGTTAAAAGATGTTGTTAGTAAAAGCCAGAGTCCGAAGCTGAAAAGTTTTGAAAGAGTAAGAGCTAGAGTTAGGAGTCTGACAATTTTTAAAGCATGAGTTGAAGATTGGAGTCAGAATCGACGATAACTTGTTCTACCATACTGATGTGAAAAAACTCATTTAAAAAATTTTTACTCAGTGGCTTTTTTAGCCGTTTTCTCCAGAAAGTCTTTGTGATGTCCCACACTTTCTCACAAATTTCAAAAAACCTTTTGTCTCCACTTCGACCACAGCGGTTGCCAGAAAAGAGGGTGGCTAGCAAAAGGTTTTGTTTGTAAATTATGTGTTGATACAAAGGAAGGAATTGTGGAACCAGATGAAGAATTATTATTTTTGACCAGGTTAACTTAGTGAGGAGTTTTTTTGTCATTTGGGGGACAGGTTGAACGCCAGTGGTGGAAGTGAAGCAGCGGTAACAGCAAGAACAAGAATAGGATGGATAAAATTTAGAGAAAGTGGAGAGTTGCTCCATGGGAGAAAGGTTTCGTTAAAAATGAAAGGAAGGATTTATCACAGTTGCATAAGATCAGCAGCGCTGTATGGGAGCGAGGCGTGGTGTCTGTGGAAGAAGAAAATGGCAATTTTGAGAAGAACCGAAAAAGCAATGATAAGAGCAATGTGTAGGGTTAAGTTGATTGAGAAAAGATGAAGCCAAGAACGTATAAGTTTGCTAGTATCACAAATAAGTCAATTTGCGTTAAAAGAATAGTTTTTATAAATGTGTAGTTGTTGCAATCTGTTGTTTTATTTTGCAATGATCATTTTATTTGTAAATCTAAATTGTTTGAAGCCCAAAACTTGCTAAGCTGTTTTCAAAAAAAGACCTTTTTTTCTTTTGCATTTATTAATAGATTTGTAACTCACATATGCATTCTGACATCACAATGGTTGAGTGCGTCACTAAGTTTCAGTGTATTCTAGTGATTCTTGTTTCTCCTTGAAGATTTTTCTTTTTTTGATTATTACCGATTACGTAAATTATTAACGGTGTTTTTCCTGTGTCACCTGATGTTCTAGCAATTTCTAGATTATTTTCCAGTCGTATATATAAAGCAGCAAGGTTTTTCATTCATAGCGAGTGTAGTTCAGTAGAGTGTAGTAAAAAAGGAGTTGTTCTGTGGTGATTGTTGTGACAGGAATCAAGCGATTATTTTGGTGGTTTTAGTTTTGTTTAGTCTGATATTTATAGAGTAAAGTGCTTTAGTTTCTGTATTTGACAAGTGAAGAAATTCAAAGTTTTAAAGTGGTTTCTGAATATATTTGTTTTGTTCTTGATCGAGAAGTGCGTGAGTTAAAGTACCTTAGTGGAAGCCAATCTTCTCCTAGCAATTAAGTTGTTACCAGACTTAATTATTCGAGCGATACTATACGTCGGGCCAATTTTAAGAAGTAAATCAAAACTGAAATAGAATCAAAAAAATTCTATTAGAACGCCACAGCTGGGTTTATCGGATATTTTAGATCAGGGGTTCTTAACTGGGGACCTGCACCCCTTGGGGTATGAAGCACCAAAGGAGGGGGTACAAGATGAGGCGTCAGAATAATGGTTGTTTTAAACTATTTGCTAAAAAATTATTTTCAATGTTATTTAAAATAAGAAATCATTTTCCGAAGCCTTTTTTAACATCTGCATTTCTGAATGATTTTTTTGTCATAAGAAAGAGTTACTGTAACAAAATAAATAGCTTCTTGTTTGTTTCGACAGAATTGGTTTTGTTGTGAACTATATTATGGTTATTAAATATACACCGGTAACATGGTACATTGTGTTTTATTTCATTGTTAGATTGTATATTTACTGGTAATTTTGTAGGTGTTTGTTCGATAGGTCTAGGGGTGCAAAAACATTTTACAAACTTTTAAGGGGTACGAGCGCCAAAAAGATTAGGAAACACTGCTTTAGATGGACTAGCCAGGGCGAATGGAGTACGATGGTGTGGGCATGTTTTGAAAATGAATAATGGTGATGTTTTGAGAAGAACGTTGTATTTTGAAGTGGCGAGAAGAAGAGGGCGTGGGCTACCGAATATGACGTGGAAGAAACAAGTGGAGGAGCATACCAATCAAATTGGACTGAAAAAGGAGGATGCCATTGACAGAACAAAGTGGCGTGATGGTGTGTACAAACTTTCAAAAAACATGAGGTTAATCTGGCCACCTGCGTTAATGCAGGCAAAATCAGATTTAAAAAAGTAGATCTCTCTCTCTCTCTCTCTCTCTTTATAGGCGCGAGGCAAAGTTACAGCACGATTTTTGTTTTCCCTCGTTTCTAATCCTTAATCTCATACGTGAAGGCCCATGGGACAGTTCCATCGATTTCTTTACTTTGCTATAAAACCTGAAAACCTACTCGCTAAAACTTGACTTTAATACAACACGACAACAATTCTTTTCAAAAACAAAAATCATTCATCGTAACGCAAAATGATAAGATGTCAAAAAGAAAAAATGTGGAGGAGATACAGATGTCTCTAGAGTTTGCTTTAGCAATAATATTCTTCAATAAACTGCAAATATCTATTTTTTCGCTCCTTCAACAGGGTTTGCGAAATAAAAAAAGGTGATAGTTGCAGCTTGGCCCTCCACTCCTTCAACAAATCTAAGTAAAAGCAGTCAGTTACACTCTGTACCAAAATAAACAAAAAATATATAAAACAAAATATAAAAATAAAAACAATGCAAACATTGATCACGACATTGAACTCAACAATATGCGAAAACGTTTATGTCTATAATCCTACTGCGAAATATTTGACTTTTTCTATTTTGATCATTCATCTTTGAGCGATTAAGCAAACAGTACCCAGGCTACTGTATCTTCAAAAAAATATAAGAAATTAAGACACACTGGCACGGGTTTTAGCGTCAGGAGATGCTTTATTTACGGTTGAATATGCTAAATTCGGTTTTATATTTATTTTGCAACCTTATTCTTATTACTGAACGGCAAGCACAATTATATGAAAATTATTTTCAAAGTATTTGATATTGGGTGACGAGAAAATCGAACCCATTTTGATTGATTACAAATCGGACGCTTTAGCTACAACATTAGGCCTTTGCAATTCTGAATACATTAAGCTTTGCGCTCGTTTGTCATCCATCTCTAATCACAAGCTTTCAAATCTAAGTAGGAAACGATGTTTGAAACTTGTTTGAGAATCTTGACTTTGGCATAAATAGCAAAAACTATGATTTAAAAACAACGAAGTTTGAAAACAACAGGGCATGGGGTGACTATAAGCACAACTGAGCTAATTGCAGCATATCAAAAAAGAAGTATCAAATAATAACAACTACATCTAACACTTAAGTCTTAAATCAAGCATTACCAACAACAGGGCAAATTTTTGCAACACGACTCTTTAGCACTCTCTAGGCATTGCTGGGCAGTTTGACGAACCGATGACCCCGGCTGGGATTGTATTACACAATCTGGGATCTGCATTGAGGCCTTTGTCTGCTTGAGAGCCCTTGCCCCACTTTGCAATCCTGCTCCCATATTAACATCACGTCTCAGTTCCTCTTGATTAATTTTCTCCGTCACCTGATCAACGAGAGCGGTAAACGCCTCTTTGATATTGGTTCCATCCTTTGCCGAAACTTCAAAGAAGAGCGTCATCTTGTCACGTGACAATTTGTAGCCTTCGACAGCGCTTACTGACTGTTGATGACGTAGGTCAAGCTTGTTGCCTAGCAACATGATTACCGGCGGTTCTGAATTTAGCGTTTGTCGCAAATTATCGATCCAACGTTGTGCGTTTTCAAACGAACGCACTTTTGTGACGTCATATACAACGATGGCGGCAAGCGCTCCTTTGAAGTAGCACGTGGTTACTGTTCTGTAGAAATAAACAGAAATTTATTTTGTAAACAATAAAAAATCCATTAAATATAGAGTACAATATTTGCTTTTTAGGAGCCCGAAAACTTTTAGTTTTATATCAAACAGATCGTGTTCAGATGAGCTTTGGATCTACCGGTGCTGTCTGCCAGTGCGGTTTTATGTCAATCACTACAGTGTTAAAGAAAAGTTTTCCTAAATGCTTTTCCTAAGGGTACAGCAAAGCAGAAACCACGTAAGCCAAATCGCAACTGTACACGAGCAAGCTATGATGCGAGTTTCCAGCTACGATAACAAAAACAAGGTTATTTTTTTTGGAGTGAGGCATACATAGCAAACTTTGCGTTGAAAGATCAACAAAAAGTTACTGAATAAAGTCCAAGAGAGGATCAAGTGCCTGGTATAATAACACAGCCGTCGCCAAATCTCTTCTGCTTTGCAAAGCAAAATATCTCATAAGCTTTAAGATAAATTTATTTGCATTTCATCTCCTCACCCCGAAAAGTTTTTCTGTTCAAATCAAAGCTGCTTCAAGGATTTAATTTCTGCACCCTTCAAATTGGGAACTCCAAAGTAAAGTTTCTTGTAAAAATAGCACAAAACTTTTCATGGAAAAAAAGAAAATTAGACAAACGTTTGACAAAAAACCCCAATTAATAATGCGCAAGTCAAAGTTTCAAAATAGTTCAATACGGAGGTTTGGATTTCTGCAACGTGTCTATTTTGAAAGCGAAGTTACTTAGCAAGCTAATGTTTCCGACTTAATTTCTGTCGCTTTTACGAAAAAGTCTGGTGAGAGCACAGCTTTTTTCAAAAATCTACTGATTTTGTTTTGCGTTCTTGTTGGCGAGATTTATCGATCGCTTCAATGTATTAATAAAAGCGTCGTGCTAAAAATCGATGAATTTTAGGCCAAACAAGAAATTCAAAGATGGTGGTTGAATTATTGATGAAGCGCAGAGTTTTGATAGAAGTTTATAGATTTGTCGAAAAATCTTGACATCATTTTAACGATTCGAAAGATTAAAAAATGAGAAGTTGAGATCACATTCCCCATTTATAGTTACAGGCTAAAAACTCAAAAAATACTTGTTGCTGATTTTCCTCCTTGGGGTATGAGACACAGTGTAAACTATTTTGCCGTATGCTTTTATCCTTTAAACAAAAAAGAAACTTTTTGTCGGTTGCTAGAACATCATTATGTTCAGACCTGTTTCGGAGTTACCAGCAACGCTGGTACAGTGCATTTCTACCACAAGCAGGGCCACGAAGCTGGAAAATTGCCGTAAAAAGTTTTTTGTAAATAGCCAGCACAAAAAGGTTGTCATCTCGTGATTTAAACTGATGATTACTGTCACCAAAAACGGCGTTTCAACCCACTTGAACACGTCGTCTAATAGATTGAAATCAAGTTGGAGCACAATGTCAAATGACTTTGATCCAGATCATTACAAATCGTACACCGGTAGCTCACCACCAACAAGGAGAATCACCATAAACGATTAGCCGGTGGTGGGATGTTAAAAAGTGAATGGTGGAAAGAACAAAATATTTTAACACAATAACCCGATAAAGCACGGAAGTCATATCGCTTCCTGATAAAGACAAAGCAAGATATTGTCGTGCTTGCTTGGTTGATTGGTTTATGTCGGTTTTAGCCTTAGTCAGTTTGTGTTTTTCGTATTACTTCCAATATAAGCTATTTCTGTTGAACATGGTAGACTAAACGTCAAGTTTGCAAATATTGTCAAAAAGATTTACACTGCATGGAGCAAATGAAGTTAAGACTTTTCCCAACACATTTTGTGAACTATCTACTAACTTTTGCCTCAAAACCAAGCGTAAATAGCACATTTTTCAATATTTTTCAACCCACTGTAACTTACTGCCCATGTGCAGAAGCAAGTGTTGAAAAAGTGCATCAGGAGGCTATTTTTGCATTTTAAAGCAAAGAGTAGTAAACAAAAATGCTTTGCCATTTGACGAGACAACTGTTCTTTTTTTGTTTTCTGGCTACCATAGCTTTGAGCAAGTTTTCGCACATGATAAGATTTAAAGAAAAGCTTTAGGGTTGGTTTCAAGCAGTCAACTATAATTCAAAATAAGCTAATCATTCTACTGAACTCAAACTCAAACAGCAAAAGGTTCTCGTCACATTTACAGGAGCATACTTAAAAACTTTAAACTCGATTTGGGAAAACCTAGACAAATGATGAGAACACATTCAATTCCACGAATACAAAAAGAACGGAGAGCTTGGAAGCTTAGGAAAACCTTACGGTCCTCGAGTTAGCAGTCATCCATACAGATTATACGGTTTCTGCTAGACATAGTTCAAGCCTAAAACATGGTCTTTTATGCAAACAACAATTAAACTCCAATTTAAAATTGAAATTGGAAAATCTTTGTAAACTCAAAGCTATACACGAATAATAACCGATAGAGTTAGCAGCCGCGGTTTCTGAAGAAATAATATGAAGAAAGAAAAAAGTTTTTGTTAGTAAAAAATGTTAGTACAAGAAAATGCAGAGAGTAATTACCTCGAAGGAACGCTCGAAAAAACGTTTCATTTTCCAAATTCAAATTGAAAGCCTAATAAGTTTCTAGATATTGGATTCCATTATGAGACTTACCGAAATATGTCACGGCCTGCCAAGTCCCAAATGTGGGCGCAAATTCGAGACTTTTTTAAAACTTTTCTCGTGTGCTCCATAATTACGGTAGGTGGAGACTTGTCCGTAAACTCTTCATTGCAAAATTGGGACACAATTTGCGTCTTTCCAGCTCCTGAATCTCCAACAACAATAATTTTATAAAGTCGATCATATTCCATTTTGCAAAAACTTACGCTGCAAAAGCTGCAAAAAATAAACTAAAAAATAATTGTAAAAGAAGCCTCTCTTTTTAGCGGGTATGATAAGATTTCCAATCTAATGACTGTGATTAAAATTTACTTTTTGTCTTTGAGTTCTATGTATTTCCATTTTTGTTGCATAATGTTAAGGTTTATGATCATAACTGTTTTATTTTATGTCAAATTTGGTAAAAATACAACAATTCAATAACTCAAAGAGTGTTGAGGCCTCCACGGGGGATGGTTTCCTGTAACTTGTTGGCACTTTTTACCGAATTGATCATGTTTTCATAAAGGCAGCTTATTCAAGAGAAAGAGGCAAAAATTTTATGCCAATAAATGCGTTAAAACCTAATTTTTTCAACAGTTCACTACTTTCTGCAATCTGACCATTGTACATATTTTGATTCTGTTTGTATTACTCGGTTACTAAAGGATATTTTATAATTTATTGCAAAACAAAACGATCGAACACAAATCAAGGATCTTAAATGATACAATAATGATGATTACAGTATTGAAAGGTAAAAGGATACATTTCAGAATCTGCAGTCGCTTATTCTCAAATCTGAAGCAAAATATCAAAAAGTGTCCCAAAGTACGTGCTTCAGATATCCACCATGCAGTTAAAAACATTGTTTGACGCAGCTTGCAAAGCTCTTAACAACACGATCACATTCCTGTTGTGTAATGGCCTAAATCTTTGCAGTAGTTGCTGCTTTCAAAGCAGCTATGGTGCACGGGTGATATCGGTAGATGCTGTCCTTGAAAAACCTCATAAGAACACAAGTCTGGGAGATTCAGGTCAGGTAAGTGAGATGTCCATTTCACTTAAGCTTTGTGGGTGATGAGGTGCACCCAAAATTTTCACAAAGCCACCTTTCCACAAACAACCAGCACATGACTACACTTTTTTTTATATCACTCTTGGTCAGTTGAAGCTTTATCTGGATATACTGCAAATATAATTCCAGATCCTTAACCAGAATGAGACGTACAGAAGGCATAAACACGCCACGTTTTTGACTCTAGCTTCATAGAGATTTGCTCGGACTCTGAGTGACTGACTCTTGACATCCTAATGACATTGCTGTTGGTTTAGATTGTTATCGGAGACTTAGTGGGCGAGGAAGCAGTTACCCTATAATCTTCGCAAGCGCCGTAAGCTTCTAAGTTCTTGACCATTTTGAAATCTAACTCTTGTTTGAAAATGTGTAAAACCTGAACTTTTTTCTGTACCTTGCTTTAACTGTCTAAGCCTTTGTTTTCACTTTTGTAACATGCCTTCATATAAAAGTCTTTTGCACCATTGACCAAGAAAGGCATGATTAGACTCTTTTCCGATTAATGTGGGTAAGTGTTAATTATTTTCCGGCAACAATTTAATAGAGAAGAATAAAGTCATTAGGAAAGATTTTAAAAGCTGCCGCTTGGTTTTAACACTTGTTAAACACCTTACATACAGAATTCGGTTACAAAATCAATTAATACGAAGTTTGTCAACAAGATTTTGAGCTTTTTAAAGAGATCAAATCTCTAAAAGCAAGTTTTTTTCTTCAAAAAGAGAAAAAACTCATCTTATTTTGATCATGAATTATTTAGTCGCTGCGCATTTAAAATAATTACACATTTATTGATTGTATGTTCTGCTATGAGCTACTATTTTTAACACTTTGAGTGCCGTGCGTAAATCGCACGCGTAAACTTGCTGGTGCCGGGCATTTTCTCGCCATTTCGTTTTAAAGCTTGAAAAAAATGAAATATTTTCCAAACACACACTGAAAATCAGCCAGACATTCGCAATATCGCATGCACACACACACAGTTGTTTCTTTTTCTGAAATGTGAAATTTTGTCAACTGTAGCTGTAGAGAACGTTTTAAACAAACAAGCTGTAGCTGTAGAGAACAAACTGTAGAGCTGTAGAGAAAATTTTTCTTCTATCAAACCAATCCTGTGAACTCATTCTAAAGTCCGGCATTCCTGTAGCTTAGCTACAAGCGATTAAAATTGTTTTTAAGAAATGATATGGTATCGTTTGAGGCTGTGCTATACCAAAAGATTTTATTTCCTAAAAGGCTCTTTACTAACTTGTTGCTCTTGAAAGCAGTTTATATGTGGTGACACCTTTGTTTGCACTTTTTTAATAGAATATAACCCTGTTCTACGCATTTCGGTTCCGAAAATGCTAAGTTCTTGCTTTTTTGGAAGACTATTTAAATTTGCCAGGCCAGGGCAATAAGCTTAAGGGGTGCTTAAAGTCAAAGTGCGTGTAGAGCTTCAAAACAGTGATGGTTTTACATTTGTTGTTCAAGAAAAGAAAACTGAGTTTATTTAAAGTTGCAGAAATATTCTATAACATAAATCGCTTATTTTTTCAAGTTGTGTTGATAATGTTATTGTAAGGTAAATGCACCATGGTGTATAAAAAAATTTGTAAAACATTAAAAAATAACAATTCTCCATTTTTGATGAGGTAGTAAATTATTTTTAAATTCCATTTCTTTGTGCCTCAAGTTTGATGGGAACAAACACAATGGATCAAAAATAATGTAGTAGCGAGGGTAGCAAAACATTTTAAACAAAGGACATTACAAAAATAGAGACGCTAAGGAAACTATGAATTTCCAGCATACTCTACAGGTTTTTGAAAGGCAGTAAAACTGTCGCAGTCAATGAAGTAAGTTATCATAACGAGATGAGGAAGTTCTACAACAATTTATAAGAAACTCATGCTGAAGGTCAACTACAATGGCCTGGTTTATGTAAGCCGGGACTTCGCCCAATACTACACAGGACACCATTCCTTATTTCAATGCTCGTATCCATATCCACATCCTCAGCGCTATGCCAACGAATAGCTGTGATCTTAATCAATGAGACTTCTGATTAAGAAAAGCAATTAGGCTACCAATATTAGTTACAAATTCACAAGTCTGGATAATGCCAAGAAAATGTGGCGCTTTATGTCTCGTGCGGTTGTTTAAAGAAACTGAAGAACGTTAGATAAATTGTTTGGAGCCAAGATGTGTCTTAACTTTTAAAGGAACTTAAAGGATAGCAAACGTGAATCACAAACAACACGCTTAAATTGCGGTGCTCTGTTGGTCGCGTTGTTTGTTTATATGAATTGCTCTTGAAAAGGCATAATATACTCTACGCATAAAAATTGTTTTACCAAAAAAATATCAGGTATAGGAGTTAGAAAAGCATTGGAAACATTTTCCCATTTGTTTGAAATACGCTGCATATTACAGTTGAACGTTTTGCGATTCTTAAACTGCGGGGCTATTTTTCACCACTCGGGGCAGTGTTTTCGTAATCATGTTTGGGTTTTCAATTCCCTGGCCACTTCTATGAGGCGAAAGAGGCCATGTCTTTTAGACCCGATTAGAATTTTTCGCTCGTACGAAACTTTACTTTATTTAATGATTTCTTTAGCATAAACCAGTTTGAAAATGTTTAAAGCTTCATTTAATCATACTGGATTAAAACAAGCTAATGGACAATTTTACTTTACGAAAATTACGGGACAAAAAGTTCTATAACTAAAAAATTGATATTTTGTAGCTATGCTTGTGCTATAAAACCAGCTCTACCTTTCAATCCTTTGTTTTCCTTGAAAATAAAGCCGGCAAACAATGCTTGATGGAGATCACATGTCAAACGGTCGTACAACTTTAACAATCGTAAATCTTTAATGCAATTTGGAAGCTTTAACAAAATTTAATATTTTTCCTTTGTACTAAGCTACTTTCAAGATTCTCAACTCTTAACTACAATCTTGTATCGTATGCTCGTCAACTAATTAGCGAAGAAGAGTGCAGAGAAAAAAGATAGCGACAAATCGATTTTGATGACGTCACAATAAATGAGAAAGCGAGAGAGGTGCCGAAACTATGCTTGAGAAAGACGACAAGAAAACGTTCAGAAAATAAATGTTTTGTGTGCTGCTATCAGGGTAGACAATCTTTGGAATTTATCCTAAAATCATGAGAATTTTTAGAAAAGCTTTCGTGAGAAGTTTTTGGGGTTTTTATGGGAATTTTGATTTCACGAAATGCGTTGGAAAAAATCTTGAGATTTTTGAGGCCGACCTTGAAATATTTTAGCGAAAACTTTCTTGTTCTGGTGTTCAAGACCAAATCAGAAGCTCTTTTTGTTGAATTTGGGCGAAGAGCTTTTTCTGGAGATTTTTCTGAAATGCACGATGTTTCCATCCATTTTAGCATCTTGGGAATTGTTAGGGAGCAGGCATCATTTTAGGGATTTTTTGAGTTTGTTTCGAAATTTTTCCCAATTTCAAGTTGGTAATTTTTTTTTATCAGTGGAAGAATTTTGATATATTTTGTAAAAGCTTTCAAACCTATCAGTCTTTATGAAGAGAAAAAACAAATTCCGCTGAAAAAGGTCAATCATGATGTCATTTTGTTATCTGAGGGTAAATATTTTTGCAATAATGTAAATTTCTAAGCGGAAATCATCCTTTTAAATATTTTTCGCGAGAATTATTTTCCCCGAGGAAATTATTTTGTTAGATGAACCTGCCATCGAGACAGCTTTTATCATCGTCACAATAAAGACATTCTCATCTTGCTTTAGCGTCCACCCAAGGCATTGGACTACTTATTGTGAATTTGCATCTCTGAGTTTCGTATCTTGATGAGCCACTTGCCGGCTTTTGCTTGAGCTCAGAACCGCTTTTCTGAGTTGGACGATACGGATTTTTAGAAAATTTATTTCTAGTGATGACTTTACATGACGTCAGCAATCCATATGACACTCACTCCGCCTCGTTCATCAATCGAGTTAAGTTCATGTTTCTGCACCCAGTTGTTTTGGAGGAGCTCAATCTCTCTCTCTCTCTTTCTCTCTCTCTCACACACACACGCACACACAGACCTGCCCTCTCTCACACACACACATACACACACTAGCAGAAAAGAAGAAATGTGTTAGGATAGATTAGATTGCACCCTTTTGCTTACTTTACTTAAAGCGTACTAGCAGCTGGCAAGGTGGTCAAATGGGTTATGGTTGTGGTTATCTGTTCAAGCCTCATGAAAACAGAGTTATTGTGCACTTCAAAAAGGCAATTTTACGGTGTTTTTTACTGTTTTGCGACTTTTAACAAGTTATAAATTTATTAAAAGTTATTTCAATGCATTGAAGCAAAGAGAAGAAAAACGAAATTAATTTATCCATTAGGACAATTATTGTCTTAAACCTTAGATCATGTTGCTGTATTGCGAGTGATGCTGATAAAAATGCTGTTGATAAGAGATAAAATATGGCTGAAGCTGCAAAAAGCTACCGCTCCCTGAAGTTATATTTTCTCTATAAAATAAAACATCTTTCCTTATAAATAAATAATATCATATTTCTCATTTTTCTTTTAAATTTAGCTAAAATCTGTTTTACTATCTTTTGCTTTGCTCAAAACAAAAAGGAAACTCTTTTTGATATGCTGCAGTTATTAAAAAGCTGTTGTGAAAAAACTTTTTGTAACGCTCTCATCAGTGGCAGTTTACCACTTGACGCCACGTAGTTATAAATGAATAAGTCAGGAAAAAAACTGGCAAACCAGCTTTCTTGAAAACTACCTCATCAATGAAATTCTGTTTTATCAGCAAAGATCAATTTTCATAAAAGCTTGATGTTGAAACGATGCGTCCTTTCTATCACAGCTTAATTGTTTATAGTTGGTCTTATATCAACTAGCACGCACAAACTGCGCTTGAAATGACTTTTTTTAGTTCTAATCTCGATCAATCAGTCGTTATAAACCTTGGTTGCCTAATTACAGCAGGAAAGCAACTGCGGTGACGTCATTTGTGAAGCAGTAAACATTACGCCATTGTAACATGAGATCCCATTGTATGTCGCCGCGCTTTGGAAAAGAAACACGATCTTCTTAAACTGTTATGAAAAACATAACTTTCGTTTCACAGCTTCAAGGTCCAAGGCGAGTTGCCAGAAGCAAAACTGGGGCTGGGTGAAGGTGGCAGCGGTGACAGCTATTTTGAGAACGAAATTACTGTTAAATTTTTAGATTCATTTTTTGGTGATCTTCGAAAATACAAAAAAGGTCTTTAACTTTCCACCAAGTTTTAGAAATTTTTTAAAACTTGGAACACGCGCTCCCTTGTCTACCATGGATACGCCTATGTCTCTGTTCACAGAAAAAATCAACTGGTTGTCAGAGGTGGTTAAGGTAGCCATAAGATCTATCAAGATAATACAGTTTTATACGGCAACAAGTGACCTTTGATAGCCTTTTGGTTTTGCTGTTTCCTCGTCAAGCGACCGGACCAGAAACAAGTTTCTTTCAGGATATTGCTACGCATCATGCCCGTAATAATGTGCTAAGCCAGGGGCTCTCAACCTTTATTCTCTCATTTACCACTTGGCAAACTTCATAAGTAGAAGTTACCCCCAAATGTTTTTATATGTTTTCACTTCTACAAATGCCTGTTGCATTGGTTCTCAAAGTGCTCCATAAAAAAAGGTCGCTGACCTTTTTTTTTTTGGAGAGCACGATGTTTACGTGCGGTAAAAGGTCGATGTGAGGTGGGCCCGCATGATATGAAACGAAAAATAACGGTTGGCTGACATCAATCGGCAAGAATCAAAGTGTTTCTATTTCTAAAAATATATTTTAGGGCTCCGTAGGTGATGGTCAACCTCTTCATGGGCTTCGCATGACCAAAAGTTTGAGAACCTCTGGCCTATTGTAATAGGTGTGAATTTTTATCTAACAAAATTTACACCCAAGGCAGGTTAGATTTACCCCCAAGGGGTAAATTTACCCCCGGTTAAGAACCCCTGTGCTAAGCAAAAGTATTGTTATTTACTTAAAAATAATCAAGTAAAGATCAAAACCAATAATGGATTTCATTATTGGAACAAATACAGAAGCCCAAATAGTCGGAGAATAAACTACTCAAGTAGAAAAAAGTTTTATTCTTTTTACGGTTTTTCTGTATTTCTAAACCTAAATGGTACCATAGACTATAGTACGGACACGTAATTATTTTAGCAATTACTGTTTTCTTTTGTAGGTTTATTTGAATTAATTTTGTGATTGTTTGACGTTGACAGAATGTTCATAAATTATCAAAGTCGTTAAAAAGTGGAGCGACTCGATGTGAACAAGGTTCTTTACTTCTACAAACAGAAAACTTAAGAGTTCGATGTTTAACATTAACAATATCTTGAGCAGTAGTTGGTTTGCGAACAAACCGATTTATTCAACGAAGGTGGTCTAAGTAGCCTTACAATCTATTTGAGTCAAAGTACTGTTACTTGCTCAAGCAATTATTGAAGAACTGCAGAAGTTAAAATTAAAATTAAAACCATGCAAGCAAGCAGCTCGTTAGCCAAAACCTACTAAAAAATAGCTGCTTCGTTGTTTATGATCTCTGCAGGTTGTTGCCTATTTACCGACAGAACGACGTGTTGAAACAGTTTCGTAGCCGCACATTTTATTTGTTGTTGTTAACGACTCTTGCTAGGTGGCATTGGAAGATTGTCAAAAACATACACCATTATTTACTGGATTTACTCTCAAAATGCGATAATACTAGATTCCTAAATATTTTATATTGTTTGTTAGCGTTCCTGATATCTCGACAAATAACTTGTAATTTATGCCGTTACATCTCTGTAATAGCAATAAAAATAGAGAGAAAATCCAGATCCAATATTGACACACGGAGATTTTATTTTATACCAAGAATCTTGCCTTTGCCTTGTTTACGGTTTTAACTGATAAATATGACTGTATCAAAATAAAGCTTTCATACATACAAAACATAGCAGAAACGAGTTTGCAAAGAATGCATTCATTAAACTTCAACAAAACTGCAATTTTGGCATTTTATAATCTGAAATGGATGTAGCGGCTTGAGGCATTATTGTGTTTATCATCTAAGAAAAGTTATGAAACGCAATATACATACGCAGTGTTACTATTTCGACCTATTAGGCTGGTGACTGCTTTGTAGACCTCATCAATGCAGTTGGAGACCGACCAGTAGCCCTGGGTTTTAAAGAAGAATTTCACACTTGTAGGACTGAAACTAGCTCCATTGTAGTGAAAGTTCGGTCGTTCGCTCAAAGTGCATGGCTGCCTTCTTGCATGACACTACATTAAATTCCGTATTGTTTGAAATTACGTTTGATAAATATATCACATTAGTTTTAGAAATAAACATTTTTGCGTAGGACAAAGATACTTGTTTTGACAACTTTTGCTCTGTTATACCTTTACTTTCAATTTGACTAAAATTCAGAATTTAACAATTTAAAATTAAGTCTGAAAAATTGTTTGTTTGTTTAAAATCACTGCATTTGTTCTTCGAATTGCAAAATGAATGCAATTTAACCCGACAAGATCTTTCTCTCCCAGATGTTCTTTTGAGCGCCTTAATCGAGAAATAATTCAGACATGGGAAAACTTTAATACATAGAAGAGGCTGCTCTTTGTTCTTTGTCCTATGTCTAAGGTTTTCCTGTCTTTAGAAAATAAAATAGTTTATAATTAAATAAAGAGCAGCTACTTGTTAATTTAAGGAAAACTACTAAATTTGCCAGCTTTATATCATTGGTTCTTAAAGTTTTGAGACATACTCCATTTGGCAGGGTCTACAAAAACTAGCACCCCTCTTGGTCCATGACAATCTTTCATTTTCTTATTGTCAGCCAAGTTTCTGATTGTTTTTGGCAATTTTCCTTCAAATTATCATGAATAAACGTTTTGTTTTTTTTAGAAATAAAATATTTTCGAACCACTTTCCTAGTTAATTTTGCTGAATTCTTATCAAATTCAACGTGATGTCCTTTTTTTCTGAGAATCATTTATTGAAAAAGATTCGCGTCTCCCAAGTTCAGAACCACTGCTTTATATTAACACTACAAAGACGGCAAAATTTAAACTAGAAAGACGGCTGCGGTCAATTGTGACCGCAATAACTTTTTGTGATTAAAACAGCTTTTAACAAAACAAAACTTCTTGTTTATTGGTTGCTAACAATTTCACATTTTTGAAAAGTTGTATTAACAACAAAGCATTAGCAACCAAACGCGATCGCAGTAACTTTACTTTAGTTCACTATGCACTTTCTTTAGCACAAAAAGAAAACGTGGTAACGGTTGTTATGGTTGAAGTATGTTTACCACAACGTGATTTGTGGCATTGGTGACAGGAATGGCTGGACTTGTTTCTGCATTGCTGCAATTGCAATTGCTTTCTTTTTCGAGAGACTTGGCTGGAGCGAGGCACCACTGATTTAGAAAAAGGAGCAGGAGCACTTTTTGCTGGAGGATCGCAGCACATCTCTTTTATCAGTTGCAGTAAAAATTCCCTTCTTGACAAGCGTTGGCCTGTTATTTCACAGTAGATTATGTATGCATTTATGCATGCACAGTTTATAATTTTAAAAAACACGGCCACTGGCCACCTTCTTGTGGCACTTTTGCAGGTATGATATCTCGCCATTTAGTCCAATACATCCACGCCCACGTTAGACAAGTTGTAATACTTTATAGTTTCGTGCAATTTTTTTCGGTGTGCTGGGTCAACGGAAACTGTTTTGTGTATTGAGCTTAGAAGATACACCAGCTTCGCTTTCTTGGCCTTGTATATTGTCAACGTGGCATTAGACGGAGATGAGTAAACTTCTGATGAAAGCAACGGCTTATCTCTCATCATTGCTTCAAATTTTGGAACCTCCTTCCTTTACTTTCTAGTATGGTTTTTTCTGATTTTAGTTTTTCTGCTAAATTAAGACTTGCAAAAAAAGTTGTCCATGGTCACATTGTAGCCTTTTTTAAGAAGGGTCTCATCAACCATAAGCAGACATCTGCAGGTAAATTATTTTCTTTGTTTGTCGCGGGGTCTTTACCAAGATAATGCTTACTATTACAGAGGTATTTGGAACTGGCGTCAACCAGCAGCCAGAATTTTATGCCAAATTTATCGGGCTTATTCGGCACGTACGGTATAAAAGGGCAACGCATTTTGCACGGAAATAGTTGCTAATCAATGGTGAGATCAAAACTTGGCATGTAACACCTTTTGCAATTCTCTATAAAGTCGCTCCAAGTTTCCGAAATAAGGCAAAATTTATCTGCTTGTCTTCGTTTATGGCTGGTAGAAAAATTGTCAAATCTCAAATGTTTCACCAGCTCCTTGTACTGATCTCTACTGATTGTGTTGGCAAAGATTGGGTGACCTCATTTCCTAGTCCACAATTGATTAATTGGGGCGCTATTTAAAAGCCAATAAATTTTTCCAATTCCCGAAGTTCTACGGAAAAGCTTGCGTCATCGGCTTGCCCATGCTTGATAGTGAATTTCAAAATAGAACGAAGCATTGGCTCATCAACAAATAAACGAAATGCACTCAGTGGACTAGCCGCTTTGACGCCTCTTTGAGAATATGATGTTAGTCCTAATCTTTCCCAAAATACATTTTCAATTGCAGCTCTACCTCTTGTAGTGCCGCTGACCCGCTTCCAAACAACGTCTGCTCTACTTGAAAGAGTGCCCCATTGATTGCTAGAAGATTGTCCTTCATAATCATTTATGGAATCTGGTGGTTCACGATCATCGTCGCTATCGCTATCCGATAAATCGGAATTTTCAAAAGTTGCCTGCATCACGGATTGCGCTGTATTATCGTCCTTTTCATTACAGGAGCGATCGTAGTCAACTGCTTGTAAAGAGCGCATGGCTTCTGCCGCAGTCAGTCTTCCTGCCCCAGCCATGATGAAAAATTGCCGATTGTGATTTACCTAACCAATGACAATACACTGATATAAATCTAAAAATTTTCTTGTATCCTAGTTGTATAATCAACACACAAGTCTCTAAATACTAATAATTCAACATCATTTTTATGAGCAACGAACATCATTTTACATACTGTAGCAGCATAGACATCTACGCTGTCACTAAACTAAACGAATCTTTCATGTTAACAACTTTAATAGCTGATTTTGATTATAACTGAACGAGTAATCAAAATTGTTGGCTTCTGTCTGTCGATGTTGACAAAGAACAGATAATCTGTTGACAGATATCATTATGACGTCATAATTATGTATGTTTGTAAAAACAAACATAAGAATAATAATCTGCCTATCTCATATTGTTGTGATACCATTTAGCTCCTGCATACCATAAAACAGTGACTACTCTTATAGAAAAGCACTCAGCGGTCCATTATGCCCGCTCCGCTTGATAGACAAGCGCTTTATTGACCTCATTCTAGAGCATTGGTCAAATTGATTTTTTTGTTTTCCGGAACTTCTAAAGAAAACAAAAAAACTCACCAGTTGGCCAATGCAGAATCAAAACATCAAAACAAAACTATAAAGCGGCCAAAAATGACCGCTCGTCTTTCTAGTGTTAAATTTTTTTGACGGAAAGAGCTACAAAACAAAGGTTTCAAAGGCAATCATATCAAATTTGCTTACAACATAACAAATGTTTGCCAGGAGAACTTCCGGTTTAAACAACTTACGCAAACAATACGGAAGGAGAGAAAAAGTTATAGTTAGTGTTTAGTGTGGAAGATCACAACACCAGATATTTTTGGGTAATTAATCCCTTTTCCACCAGATAAGGTTTACGATAAAAAAACAAAACGTTTAAATGGACAAAGCAAAACCCAATCAAAATCAAATGGTATAAAAAGAAGCTTAAGTTTATTTTGAAGCACCCTTAAACTCATATTCGCTTACTGACTGGTAACCACACCATCAGCAAAG
This sequence comes from Trididemnum clinides, assembly GCA_963675345.1. Classification (NCBI taxonomy): domain Eukaryota; kingdom Metazoa; phylum Chordata; class Ascidiacea; order Aplousobranchia; family Didemnidae; genus Trididemnum; species Trididemnum clinides. Next base: position 49,510,646 of record OY776284.1, on the reverse strand, counting down.
TGGATACGGTAGGTTTCTTGGTAAATGTAGTCTTCTCTTGTTTAGGTGAGTAACTTTTTTATTCCAAACCGAGTAACTAACAAATATCTCCTATGAAAATGAAAAGAACAATGCGATCGAGCGAGTTGCTGAAGAATTCCTTAGGGAGACAATCATCGTGAATTCAAACCTTTCAGCAAAGACACACTTTGTTCTTGGTGAAGTTATCTTCTGCTTGCAGCGCATGTGGTAGAAATGGATGATGCTAGCATTACTGATAACTCTGAAGCACGTCCAAGCAAAATAGTGTTCTAATGTAGTCAGCGATTGAATTTTGAGTACCGAAGAAATATATATGATCCAACTTCATACAGTTGCAAATAAAAGTGAAGGCAAGTGTGGTTGTGGGAAATATAAAAATAAAAATACTTCAGATATATCTGATTTAAATTCTCTTTTTTTGTCATCATAAAGTTATTTCGTCAAAATAAACAATGGCGTCACCATTGCAAGTGTCGCGAAGCGTAAAAAAACCGGAGTTTGATTCAATTGAAGTAAAATACATCAAAAGAAAAACGAGAAAATCAGAATAAACAACAAAGTTCCCAATTGGACTTCAAAATACGCCAAATCGCCAATCAAGATAGGGACTTTTTTGTTTCAATGCGTGTTTAAAAGGAGAGAATGGAAAGTAGAAACATTAAGAAGGAGAATCAGGTCTCAAGTATTTTGGCCCGTTAGGTTTTCTTAAAACAACTTAATAGCAAAAAACTATACGCAAGATTCTGAGTTCTTTCGTTGATTTTTTCATAATAACCTTCCGGATTATTTAGTAGACAAGTAAACCTTAAAGTATTGAGTAAAAAAACTTTTTGAGTTATGGACCAACATTTTCACGTTAAACTATTTGCTTACCAGACCCGTGTTACCATAGAATGATCTACCAACATCATTCTAACGTCCTGCTCAAAACTGCTTGTAAAGTGAATCGCTAAGCCTGATTTTTTATGGATGGGCTCGACAGGTCTTTCTCTCCTTAATTGATTTTCGAACAAACTACCAACTATCATCAATGTGGAATCCAGACAAAACTCCCTCTTCCTCCGTTCACCAAACCGGTCTCTCCGTTTTTCCCTTAATCTGCTTGATGGTTTCACACACAGCCATTTTCTTTGCTTTTTCACCTTGACCAAACCATTTAAAAAATAGCGACCTACCTGTCTGTCCGACGACCAAAACCACATAAACAAACCTTTTCCTGAAGATGATTTCCCACAATCAATTCCCTTGACCGGATTTTTTGACTAATCTGTCAGACTGATTATCCTATTGCACTTTTTTTAACATTCAGTGCTATTTTTTTCCCTAAACCTATTTCAGTTGAAGTCCAAGTAAATTGATTTGTTTTGACTTGATACCTTGATATGTACATGAAGACTTTGTCTTTGAAGGTGTTTGCTATTTTTTTAGTAATTCAACTAATTGGAGCAGTATTGTTATCCCTGATAATACTTTTATCCTTATTAATAACGATTTTATCTCTTGTATCCACTGGGCGTTATTTTGCCTCTTCCACTTCGTGATTGCAAACTTTGTTTTTTTAGTGTAATTATTTATATATTTGTCTGATATTATTTGTTTCTTGTTGTATGAAAGTGAGGGGATGCATACTCGAAGAGCAAGCAAATTATTTTGCAGGACTATCTAGACAGATAAACATTCGCAACTTCCACCGATTGCCTGTTAACTTTCGTTGCTAGGGGTTAATGCCTTTTTTCCAAACAGGAATAAATTGTTGCTGTTGAAACGAGTTAATAAAATAGGCTATGCTTAAAATTATGGGCCTACATACCATATTGCAATGCCAATCAAATACAACAGTAAAGGAAGACAGCAGACATTTAAAAATTGCTTAAAATTTTTGTAATGTTCACTGACTAATTTTCTTCTGATTATGTACATAAATGAAGTAGAAAGAGAATCGGTTAAAGAAGGAAACAGAAGCAAACTTTTTGTCATATATTTCATCTTCCGGTTACAAAAAGTCTTTTTCGGTTATTCTAGAACATTTTGAGTTAAGACCTGCTTCGGAGTTACTGAAGATCTTCTGTTGGTGTGTTGCATTTATATTCCAAGAAGTGAAATCACGGAAGTTAAATTTCCGTAAAGTGTCTCAACTTTCAAAGCATAAGCAGAGACCAAAACGGCACTTGTGAAAAGTTTGTTACTTTTAAAAAATAAAAAATAGTTTATTCTTTCTCAAAGAAAAACATTTCTTCTTTGCATGACTTTAATACATTTTAGGCAAGGAGAAAGTTGCAGCTTACAACAAAAAGCACGATAGCTATTGAATCAATCATAATTGATCAGAGGTCGCTATTGAGTAGGTTACCATCTTGCTATACATGAAGCCACCGGCCATTTTCACAAAAAATGCCTTTTAAACAAATTATCTCTAAAATAAAGCAAAGTTTTATTTGTTACATTCAGCCTTATGAATGAGCTTAAAAAAACTTTGCAAAACCAAACAATAATTAAACTTATTGTAGTTGTTACCCCTCCTCTTCCTTAAGATGGATGCACGGTATGAAACGATTTTCCAGATTTATACCACAAACCTAATTAAATTAGACTATAAGTAAGGCGTAAGTAAACTTCGAAATCAAAGTTGGAAAGTATCAAAGAACCTTGCAATTTACAAATTGAAATACTCCAGCACAATGTAGGGTGACATTGCTTCCACATAGCTGACGGCATTATACCTAAACGTGATTTACTGTAGATTTGTTGTGGCCAATTAAAACTAATAAAAGCAACAAAGATTTATGTAAAATTTGGATTGGATTCTTTCACTCTGTAGCATTTGTTACTATTATGGATACTTCAAATTTAACAAATTCGAAAATATTGCGATCTCCCCTGGAACAGAGTTAAATCCGAATTCTTATTTATTTATAAACCAGATGGAAACTCTTTGCTAAGGTTGCCATTGTTTAAACAGCTTTACGCTCTTTTACAAGAAAGAAGGTTTTTCAGAATTTATCAAACTTTAAGAACTAGCATTAATCGGCAAAAAACGTTTGGTATTTATTTCGCCTCACCTTGCTACCACTGAAAAGTTCAAGAAACTTATGATATCATTCTTACAACCAAAAAATATTCCTATTCTCTTTTGAGCATTTTCCTGGGTTTTGAAGTTGAACCATCAACATGCCGTGATTAAATATTTTGGGAGTGAAGTCTTGTGAGATCATGCCATAGGTGCTGTTTGTGAGTTAATTCTTGCATCGACCTCTCCATTGAGTGCATGAGGAAACCGATTTTGGAGTAACATTCCTTTCGACCGACAAAACAGACAATCCGGGAAGTGAATTAGAAGCCAATGGCTTAACTTAAAATCACATTAAAGTGATAAGGGCTAGTTTTTTTTGAGTAGTTTTAAACTATAAGTATTTTCGAGAGTCGTTTTTTCATTGCATCGAGAGTTTGAACAATTTTCTTTTATCTGTTCCACTTCAGCAAGCAATCAGCCAATTACTACAGGCTGCCTCGATGTTAATTGATAAGATGTATTAATACATTTGTCAAAAAATTGTTTTGAGCGAATGTAAGTTGCTTTATGCGTGACAAATCTGGGCACAGCTGTAAAATAACTGCTTTGTAATAACTAAACAAGGAAAGGCCGATCTAAGATGCACAAAAATGTGACTTTTGTCAGCGTATCGTTTCCTTCAGCAACTAAAGAATGATCCAGCGTATGTGCTGCAGTAAAATAGACAAGTGGAAAGAGCTTAACGCTGCTGCGTCTAAACAATGTTTTATCAACGATCATTGATTAGTAATCTACCGTCGTTCGCTTGATTAAAATCGTATTGTTTAGGAACATTTCAGGAAACATCCTGCTGTTTAATGACAGAGCTACGACAAATCAGGTTGCCTAAGCCTGCAAGTCAGTAGGATCTAATGATAGTTGTAACTGTCGGTGGCATAGTTTGCAATTTATTTCAAGTTGGTGTTTCTAAAGTTGGGTGATGAGGATCAGAAAGTCTGTTGGTTCTGAGCACATTTTTAACGAGCAAAAATACCCTTTGAAATCTATAGGTGACAGACGCAAAAACCAGGGTGTTACAAAAAGCTATTACAATGGTATACAGTGAACCCTCGTTTATCGCGGGGGATACGTTCCAAAAATAACCCGCGATAGGTGAAATTCGCGAAGTAGTCAGCTTTATTTTTTACTGTTATTTTACAATGCAATACTGTACTGCAGAATGAAACAAAAAACAAAACCTCTTTTCAGGCCCAAAATGTGTTTAAGAAATAGAAATATTAACGTTTTCTTACAAATAACTATAATAGTTTAAAAAACGGTGTTGTAAAACAATGTTTTTTATATAGCAATGAATACAAGGTAGGAAACATTGTCACTGGCGTATTTCACGGTCCCTCCAGCTGCGCCTCTTCGTTTGACATTGTGGGTTTTGTCACGGAGAAAAATTGCAAACGTAAATTTGGCAGAATGTACAGGAACGAAAACTGTTGGCATTTGTCTAATGAAAAACCAATATTAACTTTTTTCACTTCTAGACAACAGTAAAGCCCCTGAGCCAATCAGGATTCACTGTAAAAAAAGCACTGTAAAAAATTCCGCGAAGCAGCGAATCCGCGATAGGTGAAGCGCGATATAGCGAGGGATCACTGTATAGGTTATCGCTAATGTGAAATGATAAAAACCTACTCTAGTCATCGAATGCCTGATAAACGGAGCCAAAAAGTAACGTGCAGTCACCCAATCGTTAACATCTTGACAAAATACCCGATCACTTTGACAAGTGCGCAGCACAAGCTTATCCTTTTTGCGTCTTAGTTGGTGTTTAATTTCAAAGTCTCCAGACAGGTTGAGTAACAGCGAAAGATAAACAGCTTATACCGGCCACCTCTTTGTCACGTAAAGGTAGAATGCTTTTGTTTAGTGCCTTCCCAACAACAGAACAAAAAAATTTGGCGGCATTTTCTCCATCCTAATTCACTGTGATGAGCCCCGAGCGTCTAAGGTGCACATACTATTATCAATGTCTGTGATATGACTAGACAAGCAAATTATCAAACCAGGTCTACAGACCGCAAAGCAAGAAGGCTATAATCACTGCACTATTCCACCGCCCTGAACAAATGACAAGGAATCAGAAATGAAAAAGGATGTAAAACTTTTGTAAGCAAACAAAATCATTTTTATATTTCTCTTGACACAAAACTCTCATTATTAAAAGCTAAGACATTAGCACAAAAATATCAAAAGATAGCTGCTTAACCAGGGGCACATCCAAAGGAACCGTGGGAGCTGAACCCCTTTTTATGTGTTGTTAAAAAAGTTTAAAACTTGCATGGTTGTTTGATGCGAGCTAAAATGCGAAGACAAGATGCAGGGTTGTAAACAAAGAAAGCGAGGTAAATTGCTCTTCTTACAAACTTTTTCAAAGTTATGTTCGTATTGTAGCCTGAAAAAATATCACTAAAAAATTTTAATTAATTTTAATTTCCCAAAAAATTAAAGTTTTAATTTCTCAAAAAATTGAAGCAGATTACACAAAGATCTGCAAAAATGCTACCAAGAAGTGTCAGGGGTGTTATAGGAATTAAAACTTCCTAATCATGTTGTTTGAAAAAATATGAGAAAATTTTAATCGGTTGCTATGTACATACAAAAAAGAAGTCCGGGTCTAGACTGGAAACAAACGGAACTGTGCCCATTCTTTTAAAAAAAACTTCTGATAAACTTTTTTACAACTGTATTTTACCTTGGAAAACATTGCTTTTTCAATTTATTTGAACTTCCGAAACATAAATGAGACGAGTGGCGATTTCAAATTTAACAATAAGAGTTAAATTTTATTCCCTCATCCTCAAAATATATGTTATCTAAGTAAAAAGTAAAGGCAAGTTCGTTAACTAAGGCACTTGTTCAAATCGTCTGTGTTGTTTTCATTTTGATATTGACATGGAGTAAAGCATTAAAGTAAAAAAAAACACTTTCCGGAAAAACGATCCTACAAGTTTTAATTTTTGGATGGTGTTGATAAAAATAGAAAATGAATCAAAGGAGGAAAGGAGTCACTTTCTCAATGCAGTTGTGTTAAACGAACAATCGACAAGACACTGCGACCAGTGGGCACTTTGTTGTGAATCACGAGGTAACAACATTAATCTAATAAAAGCAGCCACTTTGAACAGTTGCTTGATTTCACGATTCATTCAGCGATGTAATATCAAGGTCAAGGCGCCTGCGTTGCGATGCCAGAAAGTCTACAGGGTTTGACGGAATACAGCGTCCCCTGTTGCACCACAAACATGCCTTTGTTGAATTCCACTGAATTTTCTTGAACATTGTCAGCCGCTGCAGTGAACCAAAGAAGAGTTTTAGAATTGATTGCCGTGCGAGCATGTCGCTAGTAGAACTACAGTCTCGACGGCACAGAGGTCGTATTTAGATTTTTCCCATTTTCCTCCCCCCAAACAGAACATCTCACAAAGCTGAAAATGTTTTGCATGCAGTGGTGTCTTATTGTATCATATTTTCATGGGAAAACCTTTTCGGTTATGAATAGAAAAACTTTTGTTCAAACCCTTTTCCACGTTACAAGTATGGCAGTAATTCTGTCACAACGTACCTACCAAAAGCACTCGGGCTTCCAAATACGCAATAATGCAAAAAGTGCAAAAGTGTTTATCTTTTTGTTTTTCTTTATGTGACGCTGCTCATTATCTGGTCGTCGTCGTCGTTTGGTCAGGCATCCAAACTCAATCCGGGCCAGCACAAATCAAGGCCAGGGCCGAGGATCCATCCTTTTAGCGCCCCATGGTGCTGCGCAGCGCAGATTAGATTCTGGCAGTGGCGGTGTTAAGCCAACATCGAGTTGCATCATCCAAAACCTGCAGACCTCGTGTTCCTCTTGGTACACGATGTATGAGACCTGAAGATATAACGTGATCTGCAGTTTGCTCAGTGGCGCCGCATTCGCAATTCCGTGACGAAGCGAGACCCCGTTTGTACATGGACAAGTGAAAATACCCTACACCAGTCGGCAGGCGATTGAGATGTTCCAAAATACCCAAGATGTTCTGGGTAGACTCATTCCAAGTGGCCTTGAACTGACCCTGTGAATGAAAGCGCGGACCCTTGAAGTACTCTCCAAGTAATCCGCGTTCCATTTATGTTTCGTCCACTGCTTCACGCGTATGTCGGATTCAGACAAGCTATCTAATAGTTTCCACGCAGCAGGTACGAATGTGGGTCTTGATCTAAGTATTCCCTGGTGCGCATCCTCCGTGCAGTACATGCTCGGGGTCATGGATAGCACGATTCGCCAAGGAGAGTGTCGCTCATAATCGGCGGAGCTCAGCTGGCTGGGTACCTGTGAGGTCAGGCAAGTCCTCGGTTTGCGTGGGGCGCAAGCATCCAGTGACAATGCGCAGAGCATCATTAAGAATGGTGTCAATGAGGCGAGTATGCGTACTACAATACCAAACTGGTGCGCAGTACTCAGTTGAGGAGTAGACTAAGGAAAGAGCAGAGATACGCAATGTCTTGGCATCTGCACCCCATCTGGATCCCACAAGTTGCTTCAACAGCGCGACTTGGGTGGAGAGTTTTTTACGCAAAGCCTTGAGGTGATCACGGAAAGCGAGCGACCTGTCCAGCTTTACCCCATAATATGCTGGGACTGGACAGAGTGGCAATAGGTTGCCTTTATTGTAAACATTAAGGTCACGTTTGGCCTTTCTGTTGTTAAGATGAAAGGGCGTCGTCGCCGTCGTATTGCCAAGCTTTAGTCTCCAAGTCTAGAGATAAGCTAAAAGTGTAATAATATCTTGGCTTAGGGTGTCCTCCACAGCATTTCAATCTCGAGAAGCATACAGCAATGCCAAGTTATCAGCATATGCATACTTCTTGGAAGTCATGGAAGGCAGATCTTATATGCAGATATTGAAAAGGAGGGGGGCCAAAACCGATTCCTGGGAGAGGCCGTTTTGCAAACGTCTTGACCTGCTTTGCTTGCTGTCACTAAAAGTGAGCGTGAAGTTTCTATTCCGGACAAGCTCTATGATCATCCGGACCATGCGCTTATCGACGTGAAGCTTAAGCAACTTGCAGATAAGACCATAGCGCCAGGCAGTGTTGTAAGCAGTTGTCAGATCAGCAAACACGGTACCAGCCTTCTTCTTTTCCTCAAACGAATCCTCGATGTTTTGAGTGAGCAAAACAGTCTGATCCACGGTTGACCTTCCCCGTCAGAACCCAGCCTGCACCCTAGAGAGAAGTGGGTCAACAATCGGCTCAACATGAGCGTGTATGAGCCTTTCGAGAATCTTGTAGGGGAAGCAAAGTAAGGAGATGGGACGATAGCTTTTTGGATCCTCTACAGGCTTTTTGAGTTTAGGGATCGCCACTACCAGTGCTCTTCTACAGACTTTTGGAATTTTGAGGTGGCGCAGGCAGGAAGAAAGGAAGCCACACAACAGGACTTAAGTGCAGCTCCACCATGGGCTATTAGCTCCGGGCAAATAGAATCTGAGCCTAGAGCTTTTCCTGGTCTCAGGTGTTTGAGGGCAGCATCGAACTCCTGAGTGGCAAAACTTTCAGAGATGTTCACTGGACTTGTTGGAGTGGCCCTCCAAAGATCTGACGCTTCTTTCGAAATAAGTCAAGATGACTCACGGTCAATACCCTCGTATCTGCCGTTTCTAATCAGCTGGGATGCAATAGCGTTAGCTGAGACGGCACAGTGACAAGGGGAGTGCCGTAATATACCAGTTAAATTGTTCAATATACTCCATGCTTTTCAGCTAGACTGCGAAAAGTCAATAGTCTGAATTGCCTCGAACCATCGATCTCTGCATTTCTTGTTGAGCCTGAGGAGCAGAGCAGTGGCAGTCTCGTTAGAGTCGCTTCCTTGAAACGACTGCAAAAATGTACGGTAGAGCTTCTCGCACTCAGCATCCCAACACGGTATATGATTATTTCGACGACCACGTGGGATAGAATTTTTGGCTGCTGTTCTGATGACATTGCAGAAGTCCTGATAGGCCAGATTCACATCCGGTGAATCTCGTGGCAACAAACTCTTGGCAAATTTGTTGGTCAATGCATTGCAGTGCCTCCAGTTGGCCTTGCGGAAGTTCCATCGCTTAACAGGCTTGCTCGGAACAGGCAGAGCAAGTCTCGGTGGAACAATAAGTGACGGTCAATGTTATGACCTAGGGAACCTCTCTAAAATGCATCTGTCAGGTACACGGTTGTCTGGATCAACACAGAAAAATGTCAGATCGGGGTCGGTGACAGTTTTTCAGCGGTCAGAATGAAAGGTGGCCTTGTCCTTTGGGTCGTGGAAGACTTGCCCAAACAACAAGGCAATCTCTATCAGCACTCCTGGCTCTGTAATCCCAGTTGACAAGCGGACAATTGAAATCGCCAGCATAGAGAACGGGGTGAGGGGACACTGGGAGATCAGATGCTTGCAGTCACGTAGGTGAAGATTTCTAGACATTGACGATTCTATAACGATTAACGTCCACGCACGACCACTCAGTCTCCGATGTAGTTGGAGACTGATCAACAAGGGTCCATTTTATCCGGTCATGGACAAACATGGCAAGGCCATGCTTCCTACTTAAAGAAGACCCAGCTAGTGCAAAACCTGATATTGTTAGCTTATCTGACAAGTGCAGTGGGTCTCTTGAAGGAGAATGACGAGTGCCTTATACTGCACAGCGAGATGATGACGTACATTCATCTTGCTTGCAGTGAGGCCTTCGATATTTAGCTGCAAGATTGCTGGCTTTTGGAACTTGTTGACGGTGTGCTCTGACAAGGGCACATCGCCCCGCCCTGCAAAGGGCGTTTGCCGAGTGGAAGGCCCTGGCTGAACATCGGGGTGAGGGATTATCTTTCCAGGTTGGCAGGTTCGGTTTCTGTCTGATATTTCTGAAAGACGTACTAACGGCCCTAGCTGGGAGAAAGCACATGCCATCTGGACAATTATCTAGTGAAAAAGAAAAAACTGTTTTAGCTGCTGCGTCAGTTGTTGAGTTATCTTTCCTTTTACCTCAGCAGAAGCAGAACATAAACAAATATTATTCATTTTGTACCTTTGGCCTATACCATACCAAATTATATAGCTTCAAAGGTGCAAGCCAATTTTTTGCCATGTTGTATTCTTTTTTAATTATTCGTAATTGTTTTTTGCTCTTTTATAAATTTAAAAAACTGTTCATTTTTCCTCAAAACAATAAATTGGTAAATTGGTGATGTAAATGTAACAGCATTTAATGAAATAGATGACAAATGAAGGAAAATACGTCGCCCAAGATCTTGTGGTGTTTACAAAATGTTTAGGCAAAGCTATAGCAGAGTAGTTTCTGGTGGTCGCGCTTTGCAAAATTTCGGTTGCGCGCATGGACGGAGCCAAGATTTTTTAGGGTTTGGAGAGACAGGCGAGTAAGAAACTAATTGTTTTTTTGATGAGCTAATGTGAGATTTTACTAATATAAGATTTTACCCTCTAACGTCCACGTTTTTTTGTTTGAGTGAAAAAATTTTCGGTTGGATTTGTTTATTTAGTGGTGTATTAATAGTGTACTGTATCAAACTTTTTGGAAAATTGTTATTCTATCACCTTCTTTTTTCAAAGGCTACAAATTTGTTAACTTGGTCTACTAAGCTACTAAATCAAAAGAAACTTTGCACTGATAACCAAGGTATTTTGAAACGTTTACAATTTTGTTGACTTGGTCGTCAGGGGGTTAAGATAATGGGCGTTTATTATGATTATTTTTAGAAAAAACATCTAATAGTTAGCATGAGTTGGATCATGCTGTTAATTGTAGTTAAGATATGTAAGCCAACGGTTCGAAACATGAAAAAAATATTTATGATTCTTGCATTTTTAATATCAATTCACCTGATCACAGTTGTGCACATTATAAAGTCGAGCGACTACATTGCATTGGCGAAATATGATTTTCGAAAAGTTTCTAAGAACGTTTCGTCACAAAACAAAATGTTAAAAGAAAAAATGACAGACCAAAGTAACGGAAACGATGAAAGGTCACAGTTGGACATTAAGGTGAGACGAGCCAGGTGCAGCCCGAGGCACATGTTTATCATTCAACCTCGCAGTTATTCTTAAATGGTAAATACAGATCTTTGCAGTATACTAGCATATGACGCCTGCGTGGAGAAATCGGGATTGTTTACTCGTGGCTTCATAAATTTATCTATGTTGTACAAAAAACATTTTCAACTGTGTGCGGTTAATATTCTATTGTATAATTAATGTTTGCTGCAAAAGTTTGATTGGTTAATAAAACTTGTCTTCTGAAAGTAAGTAAACATGTAAGAGCCAAATGACTCAAATTAGCAGTTTTTCTATGCGCCCGGTAAAGTGTTTGGACCACTGTAAGAAGATATTGTAAATTTGATACCCAGAAAAACATTAAGAAATTCATATAACAATGTCAAACTTTGAAGGGGAACACACCATAAAATGATTATTCCAATATCATGGGAATTTGGTAAGCTTACTTCAATTTTTTATATCTTGCTGACAATATAAAAACAATTGTAATGTTCAAAATTTTAAATCGCCAGAAGAGCTCTGCCAGAGGTTGTAGAAACTAGAAATGATATGTCACCTGAATTCAAGACTGCCACTGGGAAACATCGCATAATTCAGAGCACAATGAGAATTTATAGATTTGAGAAGAATGGTGTTTGATGCGAGGAAATCATTTGCATAATACTTTGCTTTCCAAATCCTTTTTGAAAAGGTCATATTAATTGAGCAATTAAACTTCTGAGTGCATTGATATTTGAGGATGTCTACTAGTTAAAAGTTAATTGTATTGGCATTGTGTAAGACCATATCAACAACAAATAAATTTGTCGTTCTTTAGTTACCTCGTTAGTTTTGTATTGATCAACCTGCTGTATATTATGGATCTACAGCATTAACTAGCTTGATTATTAATGCCTAAAATATTAACAAAAAATTCATAGTGAACCACAAAATACAGTGTACATAATCAATTACTAAATAGAGGTTTCAATAAATTATTTTGTAGATTAGCATGTTTGTTGTGAAACTTTAGAAGCAGATGGTGAAGTTGATGAGGTCACATTTACGAGTGATAATTTGCAAAATAAAAAACTTGACACTTAAATTGACCAAAATCCAGCAGCTCTTGAGCTTCAACATTCAGCTGTTTCAATTGAGACCGTTCTTGTTTGTACTAGACCTCTGGGCAGGTGTTAGATAGCCAAACTTCAGCATCCTTATCCTATATGTATCGAAAATATACTCCGTTTGATGCTTAGAAGATAAAAAAAACTTTGGAATGACGTTATTCATATAGATGAGAAAGCCACGGTAGTTTTCATTTGTGCATTCTCACAAGGAAACGACCAACAAGCGTTTGCAGTCTATCTAGTCAAACTCTCAGGGGTCGCTGTAAAAGTAGCTCTGCTGGACTTATTTCGAGATTGGGCATTAAGTCACGAAGTCAAATCGTTAAATATTTCTCTCAAATGTCCTAAACTGTATTAATAATCAGTCAGTTTCACCAATTAGAGAAAGGTTTAAACAAAAAAACCCTTTATTTTAGCCGGCGTAACGACTATTGAGGTAACGAATAGAGCTTTGAGCGAAGCAATTTGTCAGAATTTCCTGTTGGGAGAGTTAGTCGGAGTGTAGTTTTGCGACAGAACTCGGCAGGTTGGATACCTGCTAGCACTGATAGGTAGTCCGTTGGAGCAAAACTCTGGAATCTAGAGATAGTTAGCAGGGCATTGTTGATTTGGCTAGATTAGCATTTTTTAATCTCTGGCAGCATGAATTTATCCTTTTGTCACCGTGAAGCCACGTGTTGTATCTCTTTATAGCCTTTAGTAAAGTCAGTTCCAGTTTTCAAGACTTAAAACATGGAGGTTGACCACACGCAGAGACGTAGCAGCCGCCCCCCAAACCCCCCAATTGGGGGGGGCCCAGGCCAACTTTGGGGGCCCAAGTTAGTCTGAAATTGCTTTTTGGCTACGTGACTATTTTCAGTTCAGCAGACTTGTTTACAACCGATTTAAACTGTAGGAAGAAATTGGCTTGTGACATCATAAGTGAATGCAACGTCATTTTATCTCGCAGAATCTAGAATATTTCGATTGATTTTCTGGTAGAGTCTTGAATATTCGATTGACGTAACAATGCCGTTGTTACGCAACAATCATAGAATGGTCTGGAATTCTGTTTGGCTAGAAATACCGGGACAATATATATACACTGCAGAGTGCAGATAAAGTATTTTATTGACATTGTATAGAATGAAACGTTCAAAAAGTGGTGCTCAAAAGAGAAAAGAAGCAGCCACTGCTCGAGATGCTGTAGCGAAATTGCCCAAGATGACAGATTTTTTCAAGATTACTGAGCAGAGTAGACCTGGCACTAGTACCGAGAGGGATGAAGAAAACTATAGTGTACAAGAAAAAGAAGACTATGACGATCAGCATCAAAGTGATTGTGAATTTCCAGAAAATGTAAGTTGTGATTTACCTGCCAATACGCAACCTTCAATATCAAAAATAACTGAATCTCAATTTACCCCTATCCCTGATGACCCATGTAAATGGCCTGAAAGTATTTCTGATGCTCAACGATGTGATATAGTAAAGCGTGGACCACATCAACTAATAATGAATTTTCCATATAATAACACAACTCCAAGGCGACGTTTTTCCTCCAACCATTATAAACGTGTGTTACCTAATGGTGAAAGTGTTTCACGGTCGTGGCTAGTTTATTGTGGGGAATCAGATCAAGTTTTTTGCTTTTGTTGTAAGCTATTTGGAAAAACACTAAGCCCCTTTTGTAGTGGTATAAATACATGGGAGGGTTTTTCGAAAAAACTGAAAGACCATGAAAACGGCATTTCCCACCAAGAATGCTGCAGTCAATGGATGTTGCTAGCTGAAGGGATAAGAAATTCATCCACTATCGACAAACGCGAGATGAATATTTTTTTCAATGAAAGACGTTTTTGGAGAAATGTTTTAGAGAGACTTATCGACATTGCCTTGTTTCTATCGGAAAGGAATCTTGCTTTTAGAGGATCTGAAGAAGTCTTAGGATCTCCTCACCATGGAAATTTTCTGGGTATATTTGAGCTTTTGGCAAGAAGAGATCCGATCCTAAAAGAGCTTCAAGACAGAATCAAGAATAAAAACACTAAAGATCATACTATTTGAGTCCTACCATACAAAATGAACTAATTGAATTGCTAGCGACAGAAGTTGAAAAAGAAAATTTACAGCAATTGAAATTGGCAAAATATTTTTCTATAATTTTGGACTGCATTCCAGATATGTCACATCATGAACAAATGTCTGTCATTCTCCGTTATGTACTATGTAATGAAGAAGCTGCTGTTGTTAAAGAAACATTTTTTGGCTACTTGAGAATAAGTGACAGTACTGGGAAAGGCTTGTTGGACGCTTTCTTAGAAAAAGCGACCGAACTGCAACTCGAATTGTCTGATTGTCGAGGTCAGTCATATGATAATGGTGCTAACATGAAAGGAAAACATTCTGGGGTCCAAGCAAGAATGCTAGACATCAATCCCAAAGCTGTTTACGTGCCCTGTGCAAACCATACCCTTAACTTAGTTGTTGTTGACAGTGCTAATTGATCGACGGAAGCATTGACATTTTTTGGAGTACTTACAAGGTTGTATGTGCTGTTTTCTTCCTCTGCTCAGCGTTGGGAAATTTTGAAGAAACATGTGGAGCTGTCCATAAAGTCACAATCTGATACTCGTTGGGAAAGCAGAATTAAATGCATCAAACCTCTTCGATACAATTTAAAAGAGGTGTTGCTGGCACTGAAAGACTTGGAAGCCATTTCCATAGAAAGAAAAGATGGAAGAGCTGCCTCACAAACAAAATCGTTGATAGCTCATTTATCAAAATGGAGTTTTCTTTTGTCGGTGTTTATTTGGTAAGATATCCTATTCCAAGTCAATAAAGCAAGCAAGATTCTTCAATCGTATGGAGTCTCCCTTCATACAATGGAAACGGAAATCCAGGCAACTGAAAAGTTTTTGCAAAACTATCGCACAACGGGTTATGACAGTGCCGCAACATCTGCTGTTGAAATAGCACAGGAATTGGATATTGATCCTTCTTTTCCTCCGTCAAGAAGTGGAAAGAAAAGAAGATTGTTTGATTACCAAGGTGAAGAGGAACAACGAGCTACTCCTGAACTGAAATTTAAAAGCAACTTTTTCTATCCATTAGTAGACCAGGCTATTATGTCAATAAAGGAGCGCTTTAATTTGTTACGTGAGGTTTCTTCCGCCTTTTCGTTTTTGTACACACGAGACAAACTTTTGCTTGTGCAACAAGAAAATACTCTTCTTACTTGCTGTAAAGAGTTCCAAAAAAAGTTCGGTGACATTGATTCTGATGAAATGAGCGCTGAGCTAGAGCGGTTTGTTTTAATTTTACAAAAAAAACGCAATCTCAATACGACTCAAGACTTTCTGAACTATCTTCTAAAGCAGTGGTTCCCAACCTGGGGGTAAATTACCCCCGAGGGGTAATATGTGATTCTTCGGTGGGTAATGTGACACCACCAACACGCTAAAAATATATGTTATATGCAAAAGTCTAAGAAATTTAGCTAAACGTGCATAAAACGCCTCTAAAATTTAGCTCAGCCTAAAGCTGGTCTAAACCCATGCATTTCTTAGGCATGACTATGAAGTCACAAATCTAATAAACGAGTAGAACCACACAATGCCCTTTGTGACCATTTGTGACGTATGCGCTTAGCCAGTCTAGATTAGAATATACTGTGCTGGTCGGCAATTTTGTTTCTTTTTTGGTAGTTTTATCAAATTTATCTGAATTGTTGAGTTAGCTCTCTCTTGCCCATTCCACCGCTGACTAACAGAATTTGTTGTGATGACCGGCGCGGGCAAGAAGCACAATTATTCTGAAGGTTTCCTCAGTTATGGTTTCGTCAACTTGCCTGACAAGGTTCAAGACCGTCCCCAATGTGTCATATGCAGCAAAGTGTTGACAAACGAAAGCCTGAAACCATCCAAACTCGAGGCTCACTTGAAGAAGCGTCACCCAGTTTTACAAAACAAGGACAGAGATTTCTTTGAACGCAAAGCAAAATGTCTAAAAGGAATTCAATTCGGAGCTCAGGGAAGTAGAGGACAGCAACTTCTTGCTGCTGTTGAAGCTTCGTATGTAGTCGCTTATAAAGTGGCTAAGCAGCAATAATGTCACACGATTGCCAAAACGCTCGTAATGCCTTGTGCAAAGGCATTACGAGCGTTTCGGCAATGGCGTAGTGGTTAGAGCGCCCGCTTCGCAGTCGGTAGACCAGGGGTTCATTCCCTTTGTCGAGTCATACCAAAAGACTTTAAAAAATGGCATCCGCAGCTTCCCTGCTTGGCGCTCGGCATTTAGGGAAGGTTGTGGAGAACAAGCCGGCAAGTTCGCTTGTTGTGTCCTTGGGCAAGGCACTTAACGAGACGCCCCACCTTTATGTGGAAGACAGATGGCCCATAAACCTCGAAAAAGGCAACTCCCAAGCGAGTGCGGACTTCCCGTCCAAAGTATAGCGATACAATTCGCTTTCTCGTGAATGGAGGATAAATATGGCAAATAAAACAAAACAAAACAAAGGCAAAGGTGGCAAAGTTGTGTGGCGAAGATCAAGCGAAAAAACTGAGTGTTGTGCCCCTGTCAAATAATACGATTCGCAGGCGGGTGGACGATATGGCTGAGGATATACTTGTGCAAGTAATTGAAGAAGTCAAGTCCAGCCCAGTCAAATTGTGTCTTCAATTTGACGAGTCTACGGATATCAGCAGCTGTGCAGTTTTACTGGGATACATTTGTTACGTTTACTGCAACTTGATAAAAGAAGAATTTCTTCTGTGCGAAAATCTTACCACGACGACGAAGGGTGAAGATGTGTTTAACACTGTGAGCCATTTTTTGCAGAGCATCGGGATGGACTGGCATCGTGTTCAACAAGTGTCAGTCGACGGTGGACCTGCCATGATGGGTGGTCAACGCGGCTTCAAAGGTTTTGTGAAAAGAGAGAACCCGAGTACACAAGTCGATCACTGCGCCATTCATCGGTATTCACTCGCATCCAAGACACTGCCAGCTTCCTTGAAAGCAGTTTTCGACGATGTTGTCAGAATCGTGAACTTCATCAAATCAAAGGACTTGATCTCTCGCATATTCAAACAATTCTGCAATTAAATGGGACAAAGTTACAAAGTTCTATTGAACCACACAGAAGTGCGATGGCTCTCGCGGGGAAGAGTGATAAGCCGAGTAGTGGAACTTCGTGAACCTATCAAGTGTTTCCTCATTGAAAAGAAATCAGATTTGGCCGCCAAATTCTCCGATACAGAATGGCTTTCTCGATTGTGCTACTTGGCCGATATCTTCGGGGAATTCAACAAAGGGAACTTAGCTTTGCAAGGAAAGAACACTACTGTCCTGGACATGCGCGAATCCGTTTCTGCATTTATCTCAAAGCTCAAACTGTGGAGAAGGAGGATCTCGAGGGGAGTCACGGCACAGTTTTCTACGTTGGATCAATTTCTTGATGACAACAACAAAGGACAACAGTTCCTAAATGAGGCAAAGCAGGAAATCCAGGAGCACTTGGACGAACTTGTCCATTACCTGGATCTTTACTTTCCATACCGAGAAACAGCACCTCTTCAGTGGTGCGTGCAGCCGTTTTCAGTGGATGAGGACCAGGTTGCAGATGATGACTTTCCAGCAAAGGAGGAGTGGATTGCCTTGAGGCTAAACGAGAGGAAGGAAGTGGAGTTTCAAAATACAGTACTAATCTACAGGCTTTCTGGATTGCGCAACTCAGTGACGCACCAACACTGGCAGAGCGAGCTTTGAACATTTCGACATCGTTTTCGACTACTTATTTGTGTGAAAAAGGATTTCCAACTGTGATGGGTTTGAAAACGAAAAAGAGGAATAGGCTGAGTGTGCAAAATGATGCACGTATTGCACTGAGTGTTACGTAGCCAAGAATTACAGCACTGGCCATGCAGATGCAGTCGCAACCGTCACACCGAAGACAACATTATTCTTGCAGTGATTCTTTCTAAAACTAAACTTACTGAAAAGTAGACTGCTGAAAACTATATAAATACGAACAAAATTTCGTTGAGTTCTTTTTTCTGTTTTTTCTTGCTATGGTTATTCCTAAACTTACTGAAAAGTAATGAAAGCAATAAATACTAGCACGATTGTGTTCTTTTAAGAAGTGAAATATTGAGGGTAATAAAGCATACTCGCTATCTTGATTTGGGTAATGCCTCCAAAAAGGTTGGGAACCACTGTTCTAAAGACTCATTTATTTGAATTGTATCCGAATGTGTACATCGCACTTCGAATCTTACTAACTTGCCCCGTGACTGTTACCAGCGCTGAAAGAAGCTTCAGCAAATTGAAACTGATCAAAACTTTTAATAGAACGTCTATGACAGACAGTAGACTATCTTCATTAGCCATGTTGTCAATCGAAAATGACTGCGCCCGATCTCTTGATTATGACAATGTCATAACAGCATTTGCGAACAAAAAGGTTCGCTCCAGACTATTTAAATGATACTGTGTTTTTATAACTTTTTCATGTTTTTCAGTGTCATTGCTTTCGTTTCGCAGTGTCTGCATAAATGTCCTACTGAACTCTGGCATCGGTGCCGAATTTTTTATGACTTGCACCTTTGGTATCGGCATGCTTTATTCTGACATTAGCCTGTTTACTTATGTACAAATTGTGGTGTATTTTCTTAATGCAGCTTTTCAATTTTACACCTCTAAAGTGATATGACCTGTGCGCAGGGGCTCTTGCGCTTACTTTGGGGGGGCCCGAAGTTGGAGTGCTACGGGACTGACCACATGAGTACCTAAATCTAGCGATATGAAACAAGGATTACATAAGAACATAAATAAAGTTTTCAACGTTTAAAATGACTTTGGCTTATATCTTTCTTACTCACTCATATATATTCTAAATAATGATCGAAAGTCTATGATCTCGAATGTAACCTACGTAGATAGTGATTTGTGTTGAGTTCAAGATATCATTGAATAAAACTCGTACAAGTTTTAACTTCGATGGCTCAGCGATTTAAAAAGAATCTCTCAGATAAAACCTATTCACCGATTCTTTCGCTGCAGCCTCTGGAAAATATCCACATGACCGCCCAAGAACTGATTGGATGAGGTACTTTACGGAAAGTTACATGACTTCGCTTGAGCTTGAAAGTGAATCGTTTGAGTTAGCAGATGCAGGTGAAAATCGTAAAGCTAACAGAGAAGTCTATAAAAAATCGAGATCGGTTGCCTAAAGAAGGAAAGAGTCTGTAGAAGATGTGAAGTGCGTATGACTCGATGCTTTCAAATTCTGAGCGCTGACACTGCCCTCTACGTCGGCAACAACTACTCGTTGTTTTATTATGGCGTGTCTGATTTAAATTTTCATCGGATCGCAATCAAAGTTGGTCGATGGATTAGTTTTTAAGATAAATTTTTTCGTAGTTGTTGAAAGGTAAAATTGTTCAAGGAGTGATGCTTGCGATAAATGATATTCTAATGATTCTTATTTTCACAATCCTACTATAAGTGGTCTTTTTCAGTATCTCATCATCGGTGTTAGGAAGTGTGGCGTAACCGCTCTGAAAACTTTCGTTTCAGAACATCCTGGTGTCATCGTTTCCAGCCAACCGAAAGTTTGCAATCCTCAACCATATGCCTCTTACAAGTATGTAGTGTGACACGTTTTTTGGAGATCAATGCTATGAGAGAAGAGAATAATCTAATATGGTGGCCTTTTTAGGGTGGGTGATAGGTAGCTAGCCAAGGGAAACAAACACTTTTTTGAAAGCACCTTCCTGCATTTTTTTTGAAAACGCTTTGAACAAATTACAACAAATTTAAATTATGAACCGTGTGTTCAAACAATCTTGAACATAAAAAGCATTTGGTGAATAACCACGTAAACTTCTTTGAATTTAAAGGAGACACATTTTAAAGCCGCTTTAAATGACACTAACTCCAATAACGCTATAGATTTAACGAGCAGCTTGATCAAAAACAAATTTGGGAATAACTGTGATCAAGCACTGAACTTTTCTATGTTTTTTTGTTTCAAATGCAAAAGCTCAATTCCTTGTTCTAAAAGAGTTTGAAAAACTAGGCACAGTACTCAGAACTGTTGCCGATTTTCTTCCTTGTCCTTGCATTATCGCACCAGTTGCAACGAGAAAATATTGATTTTAGTTGACTACAAACCACTACTTAAAAATACATCTTTGAATTGTTATTCTTAAAAGCCATATTGGCAAAATGTTTTGGGAAAGAGTTCCTAATATTGCGGTTCATAAAGTAATGTTTTCATTGCGCTAGAAGTTTTGCAAAAAAGCATGATTTATAGCCTACATACTTCGTTAGGAATTTGAAATTTTCTCCTCTAATTAAAATTTTATTACTTCTACTAGATCATTGATTTCAGTTTTGGAATACGCCAACAGAACCAACAAAGTAGCCATTGTTGAAGACAGCAATTGTTTCCATAATATTGACGAATTTAAATACTTAAAAAAACCTTTGAAAATTATTTTGCTTTTATGTGATCCAACTTTGAGAGCATATTCAGATTACAAACAAATTGTTCGAACGTTTGGATATGTAAGTAATTGTAAATTTTTTGGATTAAAAAATGTTTTTAAAAGGTTTGAAACTTGAGTAATGGGCGAGAGAGTTTTCAAAATAAATAATTGTCAGTTGAAAATAGGCATTTAAAATTTCAAATTCACGTGTAGTATTTAAAATGTAGTGACCTCAAAAAAGCTTTTTCTTTTTGTACTGTAGTTTGTTAAGGTAAATAAACAAGAATAGATCAGAAACAAGCAAATTTATTTAAAACTAAAAATTACTGCATACTTATAGCCCTGCAACCGTCGAAGAAAGAGTGAGTAGTTAACAGCAAAAAACACATTTCATAATCAATCGCAGGATAATCTTTGAAGTATTAGATCTACTGTAATACAGACGAAGAAGTTTTAAACAAATTTTTTTGCAGAAAAATTCTTTCAAACAAATTGTTTCTAAAGCAATCTCGGTAATCGAAGTTCATCAAGACGATGAAGATTTTACGGAGTATATATCCAGTTTTCGGTACCAAGGAAAAATGGATTTGTCTATTGTATCTAAAGGATTTTATTATGAATTGTTAAAGGAATATTTCAAATGGTACAAAACGAAAGATGTCTTCATAGTTTCCGGAGCAGCGTTAAAGCATAGTCCTTTTTCAGTGATCTATCAATTGGAATCTTTTCTCGGAGTTCCTCATTTTTTGAACAGATCCAAGTTTGTTAAAAATGCAACCAGTGGGTTTTATTGCGTTCGCCAAACTTTAGAAGGGGGTATCCGTTGTATAAAAACGGAAAACTCCAAACTTTTTAATCCACCTAATCCAGATACATTAAAAACGTTAAAAACGCTTTATCATCATTACAACAAAAAACTTTTCCATCTTCTCAATCAAAGATTTCCGTGGATTTAAAGCTGAAATAACGCTGTTGATTTCAAATAACGTGATTAAATATTTGTGCAAAAACTGTAGCTAATAATGAAAACAAGTCTTAATATAGCTTTAAAAAAAGCTGTTTGAGCCATAAGCTTTTTGTGACGCTCTCATCAGTGGCGGTATCGCGTCAAAAGGGAAGATCTAGAGTGAATAAGTGTTTCATGTGAATAATTTGGACGTTAGGCAATCAAGACAAGCCAATGATAGCGCTAGTATTGTAAAGCGCGCCAAAGAAACTGATGAGAGCCACTGATAAAAGCGTCACGAAAAGCTTATGGCTCAAACAGCTTTTTTCAAAGCTATATTAAAATTCTGTACCACCAACAAGATTTTTGAAAACAAGTCTGCATTTAGAAAAGAGAGCAATTGGAAGGAAAGGACAGGAGTCATCTCTTTGAAAATGTATAAAAATCAAGCTGTCTTTTCACGAAAATTATCTTTCCGCAAACTTCAAGCTTTTTCTTGCATTTGTTTAATCCTTGTTGGCAGCCCCATTAGTAGACATTTTTTCAGATGACGTTTTGACAGATCTGTGTAAATATTGTTACTGATAATGTAGGTTGTTTCGGGAATGTGTCAAGAGTTCAAACAAAGTTTTAAAATTAGGTTGAAGAAGATCTGAAGCTTACTAGTATATGCTTTTTTGAAAGATGTCAAAAAAATGAAAGTTAGTTGTACATGTACGTCTGTATACACTCTTGTTGAATGCTACTGAAGATTCATTTAACCCAGTGAAGTCAGAAATGTTTATCAAAGAGCACTGTTTAGCAATCTGCTGTTATTAAATTGATGACAATCGCACTCTTTAGAAGCAGGAGATTAGCAGGAAATACGGCACAGTATTAGAACAAACCAGCTTGTTCAAGCTTTCAAATCAGTATATCAGATGTTATTACTTCAGTAGTCAGCGATAAATTTTATAAGGGTGATTGGAGAACTAAGCATCTGAGATTGATTATAACAAAAAAATCACAGAGGCACTTTGGTTTGTTTAAAATCTACAAGTAATAAGAACCGTAATATTGCCGTACAAATAACAGTGTCGTAGATGTAAAATGATAAGAACTTATTAAACTCATTGAAAGTAAAATAAAAAAACTTAATGAACCTGCTAAGTGATCTTGCTGCCTTTCACGTGGCAGTCACCCAGTCACCTTATATAAAGAGGTCAAAATTCTTCATGACTTGGCAATTGTGTAAAAAACGGCGCTAGATTTGCGTGTTAATTGGCTTTAGATATACGTAATTAACTTTTACCAAGAAAAAATCTTGAGTAAATTTAAGTGGACCACTAATTTTCTCTTCTCCTTAATCAATGCAGTACAACTGGTTGGACAAAATATCTTTCAAGAGTTATAACCTAAAACTAATTTTCAATTTAGGGGCTTCAAAGCAGATTTAACAAAAATTAATTTTTTTGCCTGTGTTAAAGATTGGAAAAACGCCTAAAATTGGCTTGTTTTAGACTATAATGGCTAGAATTACATTTAATGTAAATGCGACTCGATATACGAAAAAAATATTTACAATTCTTGTATTTTTATTTTTTATTCACGTGACTACTTTTGTGCACATCATATTGAGAAGCGATCGTTTCGCTGTAAGAGAAAGCTTTTTGCAAAAAGTTTCAAAGAAGACTACAAAGAATTTTCAGTTTGAAAACACAGTCCTGAAAGAACAAGAAAAATTGAGCAACCAAGCAAACGAAAATGATGTAAGGTCGCAGTTGGACATTAAGGTAAGACTTAGCTGACACTGCCGGTGCCCCGTGTTCATAATTCAGCCTTTTCAATTTTCTTGACCGGTAGATACAGATTTCAACAGTAACGAGGCATACGCCGTCGCCGTAAGGAAATTGTTGACAACTCCTAATTCTTGTGGAGCCTCGCAATAAGCTTTTTGCGTGCTGAATGCTTCTTGCTAAAGTTTTATTACATTACAAAAACTGTCCGTCAATTTCGAAAGTGGGAATGTGGTAGCAAATCCAAATTTTTTTAGTGTGTCTTTGCGTAAAAAGTTTTTTTACTGCTGTATTTATAGATTGTTCTGGCTTTGATATATTCCTTTTAGAGAAAGATGCATAAGAGCGATTTGAACAAAGACATTTTACAAAAGATTTGTATCAAAATTCTTTGAGGAAAGTTTGTGTATTTCAAGGCTTACCTTATTTTTGCGATGAAAACCGGGACGCTTGATAAAACCACAACTAACTACGGGCGACGGTGCAAGGTTCCGACGCAAAGTGCGTCGGAAATTCAGGTGCTGACCTTTTTTTTTGGAGATCACCTCTATTCCGCGTGCGTTTAGTCTCGGTACCACCCAAAGTGGGGCGCTCTACAAAAGAAGAAAAAAGGTCAGCACCTGCTTGGCTGCACCTTTAATGTCATTTTTGGCCGAATTCGTCATTGAGGTAGGGTTCGTTGTCATAATACATTTCCTTATCGGGACAAACGTTTGAATGCCGTGGTTTGAGCTATGCTGGCCGACTGAATAAAATAGCGGGACTCTCAATGATTTAACCGGGACAAGGCCTGAAAAAGCGGGACTGTCCCGCCTAAAGCGGGACGTATAGTAACCCTTATGTATTTCCATAACAAGAGAGTTTTTTACGCATTTTGGAAAGGTCTGAACTTACTTGTTTTCAATATGTCTTTTGTTTGCGTCATTTTAATTATGCGTTATCTAATTATATTTGTTGATTTAGGTGTTGTTTATCGGCGTTAAAAAATGCGGTACATCAACGCTCAAAGTGTTTATAGGTTCGCATCCGGACGTAATAATTTCTAATTCTCCTCATGTATGTGCTCCTCCGCCTTATCCTTCTTCCTACGAGTAAGTTGCTCCTTTAAGGAAAATTTAAGCTTTTCAAATATAATTCTGCACGTTAGAAACACAATGTGTGAATCATTCAGCTTTTATAATATTATCATTTTGTAAATTGGGTTGTCATAGAAAACTGTGTGCATAGCACCGGAGATTTTTTGCCAACACTTCAAGCTATTCCTATTGCGATAACCAATTTCTCGTCCAATCTTGAAAGCAAAGTATAAATTAAAAAAAACAAAAACATATTCAAGTTACTAAGCACATGATTAACATTGAGTTTGGGAAACTGCAAATTGACTTTTCGGTTTTTGAGTCATCAATCACCCATTCATAACCTAGTGGTTGATGAAAGCTACAGTTTTAAACGGAAGCTTGAACTCGAAAGCAAAAGACAATTGCGCTCATCCAGGCCGCATGCTATGCTCACCGAGTGCCAACCGTTACATTTTCAACGCCAAAACTGATACTCATTTCAAATTACTGGCCAACGTTTCACAACTGATTATACTGTAATAAATATACGAAAAAGTTGAATTGTAACAACAAAAAAACTTCTATTCAAAAATGCCTTGTTTAAATTACAAACCCGCACTAAAAGTAAAAAAAATATTAGCACCCATCATTAGAGACCATACTTTTTTCAATAAAAAACTTTTGGAAGTTTACCATAAAGATTTAGTTTCATGAGAAAAGCGCCACTAAACCAGTCGATTCTAATCAACAATCAGACATCATGGTTCTCATTAATCCACTCCTGACTACAAACGATAACTTGTTTTAGACCAATGTTTTCGTTTCTGGAATACGCTAACAGTACCAACCAAGTTGCGATTGTTGAAAATAACGAATGCTTTCATAACATCAAGGAGTTCGATCGCTTGAAGAAACCTTCGAAAGTTATTTTGCTTTTATGTGATCCTACTTTGAGAGCATATTCCGATTACAAACATATTGTCCGAACATACGCATATGTGAGTATGCTGAGTAAAAATTGCGCTTACGTCAAACAAATTCAATTATAAGATTTATAGAAAAAAATTCCCTTTAAAATCTCAAGGTCTTTTTAGCTTTGCTTTATGATCCACTTGAATCACATGGCTAAGTCCTGACCACAGAAACTAATTTCTGTCAGTTCTATGTCGGGGTCGATTTTAATAAGCGATTTGTATAAAGTTAGATTGAACTTATTTCTGTTCAGTTGACTAAGTACAAATTTTTTGCAGAAAGAAAAATTTGAGAACGTCGTTTTAAATGCAATTTCGTTTATTAAAAATCATAAAAGTGATGAAAACTTCACTGATGTTATTGCAAGTCTCAGGTACCAAGGACATTTGGATTATTCCACTGTAACCATGGGGTTTTATTATGAGTATGTAAAAGAGTATATCAATCGGTACCACAGAAATGACATTTTGATTCTTTCCGGAGCTCAACTGAAGCAGGATCCTTATTTAGTGATCCATAAGTTGGAATCCTTTCTTGGAGTTCGACATTATTTAGACAGATCTAAGTTCGTGAAAAATAAAGACAATGGAATGTACTGTGTTCGTAAAGTTTACGGATCGATTCAATGTATTCGACCTAATATCAGTCAGTTTCCTTCTCCCGATGAAACTACAATGGAAAAACTAAAACATCTTTACAGACCACACAACAGAAAACTTTACCAGCTACTAAATCAAGATTTTAAATGGCTCTAAAGTTATGCACAAACCTTTGTTTGCGCTTTCTCTCTCTCTCTCTTTCTTTAAATTGACATTTTGTTTTTTAGCCAATTGTACCGCTTTCACATCATGGGAATGTTTGGGTAACACTAATTTAATGAATTCGGAATTGTCGGAATAGTCGGAATGATGTTTTTCCTAAAAAGAGGAACGTCGGAACAGTCGGAATTGTCGGAATAGTTAAAATTTTATTTTAAATTAAAATTTTAATTTAAAGAAGAGGAACGTCGGAACAGTCGGAATTGTTGGAATAGTATAAATTTTTTAAAAATACGAACTATTTGAATTCACAGACAAATGTTACGTAGGCAGAACACAATCCATCACGACATTACATAAATCAAACAACACACATTCAATCAATGACTTCGAAATACATGGAGTGATATAACAGCAAAATTATATACATATCAATAGACGCTCATTTACTTTAATGAATTCGGAATAGTCAGAGTGAACTGATAGCAAAATGCTACGCATACAGCTAAACAATGAGTGAATTTAATGAATTCGGATTGATCTGATTGCAAAATGCTACGCATGTTGTCAGACGATGAGCTGATTTCATGAATTCGGAATGTAGGAATGATTTGATAGCAAAATGCTACTCATATTGATTTAATGAATTCGGAATGATCTGATAGCAAAATGCTACGCATATTGCCAGTCGCTGAGCTAATTTAATGAATTCGGAATGGTCGGAACGATCTAAAAGCAAAATGCTACGCACATTGCCTGACGCTGAGCTAATTTAATGAATTCGGAATGGTCGGAATGATCTGATAGCAAAATGCTACGCGTACTGCTTAACGCTGAGCTAATTTAATGAATTCGGAATGGTCGGAATGATCTGATAGCAAAATGCTACTCATATTGCCAGTCGCTGAGCTAATTTAATGAATTCGGAATGGTCGGAATGATTTGATAGCAAAATGCTAATCATATTGCCAGGCGATGAGCTAATTTAATGAATTCGGAATGGTCAGAATGGTTTAAAAGCAAAATGCTACGCACATTGCTTGACGCTGAGCTAATCTAATGAATTCGGAAAGCTCTGAATACGAACTGCTACGCATATTGCTAGGCGCTGAGCTAATTTAATGAATTTGGAATGATCCGAATTTTATATATTCGGAGTGATCCAATAAGACATTTCTTATATTACTCCATGTATTTCGAAGTCATTGATTGAATGTGTGTTATTTGATTTATGTAATGTTATGATGGATTGTGTTCTGTCTACGTAACATTTGTCTGTGAATTCAAATAGTTCGTATCTTAAAAAAATTTATACTATTCCAACAATTCCGACTGTTCCGGCGTTCCTCTTTTTAGGAAAAACGTCATTCCGACAATTCCGACAATTCCGACAGTTCCTCATTTTAGTGTCTATTCCGACTATTCCGACAATCCCGAATTCATTAAATTAGTGTTACCCGGAATGTTTGTGGGAACAGTGACAAAAAGATTGTTAGTAATAGAATTTTTCTAAAATGTCCACTTTCTGTTCTTAAACAGAAGTGCAGTTTGAGCGTTATTTTTACTGAAAAGAGATCTTTTGCAAAAATGTTGTTTGCACGCGCTGCCACTGGGTTATTTGCCAAGACGTTTATGCGCTGATGTTTTAGGCTATTCAGGCGTGGCGCAGTTTTGCAAAATGTTTTCCATAACAAATGATATTTCTAAGTATATTTTCTTCCCATGCTAGGAGCCAAAAGCCAAGCTACAAGCTATCAAATGTCATTTTCATCACACTCCTTTGTCCAGGCCTTCTTCCACTTAGTCGGCAGCGTATGCTTCATTTTTAATACGCTTCTTACTCCCGGCACTCTTCTGCTAGGTCGGCAGCGGGGTCACGTGAGTTAAGGCACGACGGCTACGTGATTGAATGGTTTTTGTTTATGCGTTCAAACTTCGCAATAATCGTCGCTGTGGCTTTGAAAAATCACTTTTCAATAATTTCCTCTGTTCTGCGGATTAGTGAATATGAGTACAATTAGTGACCAACCAGGGACCAGCATAGACTTTACGTATAGCATAGCACAAAACTTTACACTTATGGGATCAAAACTAAATTTACTATAAAGGAAGTTCTATCTGCATACTGCGCAGCTGTATCACTCTTGAATGTGAGGCGATGGTCTCGGGCACATTACCTGTGGCACCATACTGCTAGAAAATAATACTATCATAGCGCAGTAGTCATATTTTGATAATATTAAGCAATTTAAGCGGAATGTCAAAACTGGAAATTTTGAAGCTGATCTGAAAAGTTGTCTTCTATTCTTAGTGTCTCTCGCTGTCCTGTTAGTCTGAAAAGGAAAAATGATAACAAGCAGATTATTACAAAAGCAAACTGTTATCTACTCTGCTTTGCCAGATAATCTGTAATGGCAGATGTCTCAGCTTACTGTAGCGCAAAAATATTCTGAATCTGAGCAACGAAGATTTTGCAGAGTAGTCTAGCAGCTAAAAAAACAAATAGCATTTGCAAAATATCGCGTTTTTTGTTTCATCACTAGAGCTTAAATTTCAGCAAAAGCATTTGCATTAGATGTGGCTCTTTTGCATTCTTTTTGTACATGCTAACTGTTTCTTATACATACTGAGAAAGCAATAGCACCTCAAGTTTTGATAAAAAAATTTATTTGTCGATGGCTCTAAATTGGGGTCCACTGAAATTCTTCGGGAAATTTTGAAGAAAATGCTAACAACCATTAGTTTATAAATTATTAAACAACTTCAAGATACCCCATCACAGTGTCCGAAGAAGAAAGTTATCATAAAAAGAGGAACACAAAAATGCCCCCGCAATAAAAAACAAGCCCCACTGCATGTTAACATTAACAAAATTAGTCACCATCACAAAAAAGGAACAAAAGGACTCCCATCACCAGTTACTTTTAAAAAAGTCACCCTCACAAAAAAAACAAAAAGGGCTTGTTGTGGTTACCCCTCCTCTTCCTCGGGATGGAGGTACGGCATGTACGGTAATTCAGGTTCATGCCGTCAACCTAATTGAAATTAAGCTAGGGGAAAGATGGCAGCCCATTTCGAACCAGTCTTGAGTGACTGGTAGCCCCACCACCGACAAGGCGGACTACCACTGGTGGGTACCCAAGAGTCGTCTGACATGCTGGGTTAGCAACTTCACAATTGTAATCCGGTAAAGTACGGGAGGGCCACCTGTCTGCCACATAAAGGTGGAGGCGTCCCGTTAAGTGCCTTGCCCAAGGACACAACAAACAAGCTTGCCGGCTTGTTCTCCACACTATCCCTTTATATGCTGAGCGCCAAACAGGGAAGCTGTGAATACCATTTTTAAAATCTTTTGGTATGACTCGACTTAGGGAATGAACCCCAGGTCTACCGACTACGAGGCGGACGCTCTAACCACTACGCCATCGCGCCGGTGAACCGGAAAAAGGGCTTCGCTAAAAATTACTCTCCAAAAAAGTCATCAACACAAACAGATGGACATTTTGATAACGATCTGCCGTTGTTTTGTGTGTCTAGCGCTTTCTGAGAAAAAGAAAAAACAGTTTAAACAAAAAAGCATTGATATCTTGGAAGGTCATCAAATATTCTATTAACGTTTCTTCTCTTGCGTGGTTACTGGTAGCAGACCTGGAGTAAAGGTAATCTGAGACACAAGAGTTTCCTTTTAGCGTGGTCTCAAACTAAGTTTTTGACATCATCAACAAACAGATACTGTTCTTTAAGATTTTGTTTCAGCTTGTTCTATTTTGCTTGAACTGTAGCATTAATTGAGTTGGAAAGTTGATGGAAAGCGATGTACAAGGGTGGAGTGCCATTTCTTTGGCGGCTACCTTGGTAGGTTAGAGAGATTGTGTTGCTTTTAGGATAACTGGAGCTGCAACGGTATGAGTTCGCTCCTGATAACATTACTCAAGCCAAAAAGATCATGATGGAGAGGGCAAACTAAATGCATTTCAGGTGTGTCAGCGTACCTCGAAATGACAACTGCATCAGCTGGTTAACCAACACAGGACTCTCAACGACTCTTTGCTGTAAAACGTATCATTTGTTACAAAATTATCCAACTTCTTAAAGTGGTGTAATTTTTGAAACGATTAGTTGTACAGAACTTCCATGTTAAATCTGAAATAGCTAAGAAAAAGGGTATTTTGTACGATTTAAAAATCCACTCTTGGTTATAGTTTCATTTGAAAGTTAGATGCACTAACTTAGAGGAATCTTGCAGACGCCGCTATCATATAATCAGTCTTGGGCATTAGGAACATGGCAAAGCAATGCCATCCTTTGCTCAAACCTTCAAACAACGACAAATAAATTTATCATTTGCTATACTGCAGTCTTGGTAATAATTTTTCGTTTGGCAGAAAGAAAATAGTTGATGTACAGGGTGGCCCAAAAGTAGGTATACAGTTATTAAAAGTAGGGTTTGGGTCCAAAAGTAGATTTGTAGTTCTTATGTAGGCACTTTTAAACCTCTAGAATGATAGTTATATCTTAAATGGAAACTGTTTAATCATTTTAGTGCTCAAAATGTCCTTCTTTACATCTGTTCAAAACACTCTGACATACCGTGCAGCACAAATTTCAATTTGCATCAATTTCTCTGAATGCGTCATAAATGCAATCTTTTAATTCATTTACTGTTTTGGGATTCTTCTCCTTGTTCTTTACATACTCTTTGTTCTTTACAACACGCCAAAAAAAGAAATCCATTGGTGTCAGGTCAGGTGAGCATGGTGGCCATTCAATGCTACCTGTTCTTCCGAACCAACGCTGTGTAAAGACTTTGTTAAGGTAATCTCTTACTCTTAACGCATAATGTGGAGAAGTTCCATCTTGCTGAAAGAAGAGTTCATCAAAGTTAGGTTTAGTTTGAAGTTGTGGCACTACCACTTCACAAAGAATTTCCAAATAGTTCTCTCCATTAACTGTATGCCTACTTTTGGGCCACATAAAGTGCACTGCTGGTAACTTCAAAGCACATAAAAAATAGTTTAATAACTGTATACCTACTTTTGGGCCACCCTGTAAATTTACGAACAGGCTTTTTGTTAGAATAAAATGGTTGCAACAATATTGGCTCTGCTTCGTTTATGAAAAGTTTTCAAGAATCTTTTTCTCTAGTTTCCTCCTCCGAAGTTTTTCAGCTCTTCTCATTGCTTGTTTGCTTGTTTGTGATACCGTAAAAATGACTTGCTATATAACAAAATAATATTGTCTTTGTCAAATCGTTGGAAAAGCAGATTAATATTATATCAAAAGCAATCACGTTTCGACCATGCTACAGCTTTGTACGCCGCGAATTCTGTTGAATCAGGAAAAGTTTTTACTCATTTTTTAAAAGCTTTTAAAACTGGTTTCCATTCGGGGTAGATTGCAGGCGTAGCGCGAAAAATTCTTTGTTTCTTTATTTAGTTTTATGTGCGGAGCGCGACCCGCTCATAAAACTAAATGAAGAAACAAAGAATTTTTCACGCCATGCCTGCAATCTACGCCTAATAGAAACCAGCCTTTAGTCGTATCCCGATGATAAACAAAAGCTTTCTACTGAACAAAATTAAGAAAACAAACTCTATTGATAACGGTTGACTATGGCATTATCTTGTTTTTTATAGTTGTGGTAAATCATGAAAAGCTAATAAGTGTTTGGTAAGTTTTTGGTAAAATCATGACAAACATTAGCCTTAGTCTTAATAGCCTTGATTTTTTACAACTCCAAAGTCTCTCTTCTCCGGGAAAAAGTTCAAATTGTTTGATACCTAAGTCATTATGTTATTACCTTTGTCAGCAGTGTTGTTTTCGAGACTAGTGTTTCTACGCCTGAAATACTTTTGAAATATTTAACGCAGAAAATATGAACGAAGAATAGAGTGAAGGCCGCAGAAAGACTAAAATCAAAACATCATTTTAATATGAACAAGGCAAAGCTATACAGATCGTTAACACATATCATTACCCAAGTTGCTATTATTGCTACTAGCAATACACCGTTGAACATAATATATTGCCCTCATCAGGATCTATACACAAATATCTACAGCATTAAAACTTTGTTTGAACGAAAACACAAAAAACATAAAATAACTTCAAAATAGTTCTGATAAAAAACAGGAAAGCTTCATTTTACGGTCTTCGTAATTGTCTGATCACTGCTAACAAAGAATCTGATAATAGAAACAATTGCCTGCTAGGAACTGATCGAATTTAAGGTTTTGTAAATAATTGTTTCAAATGAATTAAAATTACAGCAAAGTTCGGTGCCAAATTGTTTGGTTGAATGATTAAATAAATATCTTTGATTAAAACACGTTTAGTAAGAATGACGCTCCGTTTGCATACAATTGTTTGTTTAGCACAGGGTTACTTCTTTTGATCACCAGGGTTTCATGGATTTTGGCTTCGTAAGATGATTGGCATTTTCTAATTATTTCAAATTGCTTCACGTTATTCGGCTGAGTTTTGCACGAACTGCATTTTTTATAGTTCTTTGATGGCACTTTTACTTGATCTTGAAATATTTAAGTGCTCCCCTGCTCTTATACTCAAATGTCTTGCGGACGTACCGATGTACGTGACGTTCACATCACGCGAACAGGTAAACTTATAAACGACATTTGAGTTCAAGATCAGAGGAGTTTTGCTTTTCAAAGAAAAATATTCCTGCACTTTTGTTGTTTTGTAGACGATTGTGATTTTAGTGTCAAACCGTTTTTTTTTATTAGTGATTGAATTTGTAGACCGAATTTGTTTGAGATTTTTCTGAGGTAGGAAATGATAAGAAGATTGATTAATTCTTTTTCGGTTTTACTGTCTGTTTTTTCGTTTTGAAATTGGCACAAAATTTTGTTAAAAGAAGGGATTGGATAAACGTTATTGTAAAAAAGATTTTTCAAATAAGTAACTTCTTTTTGGAAGAGATAGCCCGTTGAATAGGTAATTTTTGCTCTATTGAGAAGACACAAAATAAGACCTTTTTTCCAAATTTTGGGACAAAAAGCATTGAAATTTAACAATAATCGAGTGTTAGAAGGTTTTCTCCATGTCCAGGTATCAAATTTATCCAAGTTAATTTTTATTTCCGCATCCAAAAAAGGTATTTGGATAAATTTGATACCTGAACATGGAGAAAATCTTTTTGTGTTTTTGTTCAAACAAAGTTTTAATGCTGTAGATATTTGTGTATAGATTCTGATGAGGACGATATGTAGCGCCGAAAACGTTTGAAATTTCTAAATATATTGTATTATTATGTTCAACGGTGTATTGCTAGTAGCAGTAATAGCAACTTGGATACTAAAAGTCACCTCTCTACCGAAATTGTACATATCATTACATTCATAAACAAAATGCTACTCACATTTCATTGTCAGTCTTTATCATGATGAGCGCCAATCAGGCGCATAACAATGCGATCCGTAATTTCCTTTGTTTGTGAAAAGTCACAGCACACGCAACTAAAGCAAACAGCTTAAATGTGTGTAGCAGGCAATCCAAGCATTGTTCATTTGTCGAGTATAACGTACTACAAACAAAGCCAGCGATTCCTTTGACAAAAGCTCACGTTGCACTTTTCTTTGTAATCGGAGAGCATCATGAATATACAGCACAACATCTCTAAATTAACGAGCATATTTGCGGAAAAAATTTAATGCAGAAAGATTTCTATTTCTTTGGTTCTATCTTGTGCCATGCTCTAAAAATGCCCTCGATTACTAACAGGAGCAAAATAAGAATTTTGTAAACATATCTGTCAAAAAAAGTCTAGCTTGGTAATAACAAACACTTAGTCAAATAATTGCTTCAATAGCGGTTTTATCACGCGCTGAAGTAATGACGTTGTAAACTTCACCAAGGTTTTGCAAAATCCTAAACTTTTTCACAAAAGTTCCATGACCACCAGGCTGGTTACGCCACAGTTCTTGCGGAGAAGCTTTTCAGAGCCTTCTCTAATTTTCTCCTCTCACCAACCTGCAGCAGAAATCATTGAAATGCATATTGAGAAAGCTATTGTAAAACAATCCAAAAACAAGTAAATCCAGAAAGAAAAACATAACTTATATTTTGCTATGGCGTAAGCTTGATTTGTGCACATGTGCTTGAGTTTACGGTTTAAGCGCATATGCAAAAATCAGCTTTGCCTAAATATTTATTGCTAGCTCCAAGTGGTTACGATTGATAGAGAGCATCTTATAAGAGAGAAGCGAAACAACAAAGCGAGTGCTAAAGGCGAGAGGCTTCCAAAGGAAGCAATGCTATTGACAGATATTTACGAATTTACAAAGCCATCCCCGGACGCGTTTCGTCCTTTTGGACTCATCAGCAGGGCTTGTCAAGCGCTAAGAAGTCCCCCCAATAGCATTAACGTTGACCTTTAAAAAACAATCAAACACAAAGCACAAGACTTACGTGGCGTTTACTTTTGAGCGAGGTTCGTTTTGACGTTACAGCTAACTGTTTAAGTATAAACCAAAACTGATTTCTTTTCATAAAGCTGATCACACAAGAAGCGATTTGTCATTGAAAGATCTTCAAAAGGTTACAAACTGTAACTAAACGCGATGTTTTAAGGCACAATTGTCAGCAGGCGGCTGCATGTCAGCGGTCGTCGGCGCGCGAGGAGATAAACTTAAGGAGACTCTGCTAAAGGTCACGCAACCCGGTTAGGGAGCTCTGGAATAAATCTTGGAAAAATATTCTGAGATTCAACGAAGGGTGAGAAGCAAAGTGGATCAACGTGATAAAGCGTTGATTTTATGAGTGTGAAGCTGTGACCGAGGAATTTATGATGATCATGTCCCAATAAAAGACACGTTATGATAACTAACCATAATCTAACCAGAAAAACCAGACCAAAGAAAACGGCAAAGAAAGCTAAACCACAGTTGTTCCATTAACGACCGAGAAAAGGTTTTCTTGAGGTCAAAAGAGGTAGCCTGTTTGTAAAGCTAAATACGAAGTGTTGCCGGCAGAAACAATGCAAATTAAGCGCTTTGTGCCTTACGTTGCATGCGGCATGACTCAGCTGAATTAATTTTTGCTCTGAAGCTTTAGTAACTGGTTTCAAATACCGCTTTCACAGACCATTTGACTGCCTCCTAAACTTTCTACTGCTTCTTGTTTTTGATGAGTTAAATAAGTTTTTATCATTTGTTAAATCAAAAAAAACGGCAAAGTTTGTCCGGACGTAAATTGTTTTATCAAGCAAGTTTTATCTAAAAAATATTCATGTCACACGATATTCACATACTGTTGTCAAAATGGTAGCAATTTCTAAGAAGACAAACAAAATCAGTCTCTATTATTTACACACAGTTCAGTTTAAACAATGGTTTTACCACTGTTAATATACGGATGAAAAGTAGTGAGATATTGGCATTGCAATTAGGCAATGATTTTACCAGTTTGAATATTTTTCTGTGTATTTCAATGTTAACAGTTAGAAATAGCTATTAAACATAACTGCTATCGAGAAAAAACGCAAACACAATATTTTCCATTACAATGACTCAAATTCGAAAAAGCTTTTGATGGAATTGAAGAACGCTTCTTGTTATAAGGCACAGAACTAAAACGTTTCGGACAGTTTGAGAATGAATGGATACAAAGAAGTAGTAGCGAATACGAACAAAGGGTTATTGTAGAGTATAACACTTTTCAGGTTATTGAAAAAGTAAAAGCGAACTGCTGTGGCCTGCTGCACTTAAAATCAATTTATGAACTCAGAAGTTTGATCAAAATTTTGTTCAATGGTAAACGTGTTTTAGTTTTTGTTGGTGGAATGCAAAGACTATAGGCTATTATAGGAGAGTGTATTTTGTAATATGAAGACAATGCTTAGAAAACTACTGAAGGTCATCCATTACTGTCAAAACGGCCTAAAATTAACTTAGCAGTTGCAAGTTTTTTTTCAATCTTTTTGCGACTATAATTATTGAATTGTTTTTGTAAAATATTTCTGTTTTTCGTAAGTGGAAAAATTTGTGCAGACTGCACTAATAAACAGAACAACTTAGGAACAGACTAACTAAAGTTTCCAGCACTGCTGCTACAATGCGTTTTACTAGCTGAACAACAGCATGCGAGATTGCATTTAAGTCCTTTTCCAAGGCTACGACAAGAACGTAGAAACCTTTGAGATTTGAACTTGCAATCTTTCATTTATGAAACAATAAGAAGACAAAAACTAAACCAAATTTCGCAATTTTAAAATCTTGAGTTTACGGAAAAAATTGAACATTTCAAGTATTGCGTACGGTATTAGTGAATAAATTTCATTCTTATAAATAGAGAACATGTAAGAAATTTGTAATATCTTTATGTGGTGATTCAGTTTGTTGTAAAAATGCCACTGCCTTCATTCAATCAAAAATGTTTGTTTGTCATAAATCTGGTTTCAACAAGTTAGATTTTTTTGAATCACGCCTACATAACTGATCAAGCAGCAGAAATTAAATGTGTTCACAATTTTTTAATACTTTTCAACCAAAGTCAGTAAATTAGTATATAATTTATGGTTTCTACAGACAAAACCGTTTTGACTATTTTTTTACTTTTAATCAAATTATAAAAATGACATCAAATGAAGATCAAAACCAATTCGTGACTCGGGAACGAACCAACAAATGCTTACTCGATTATGCACGGCAAAATCGGAACAGCGCAACATATAAAGACGTCATAATCATTGCTCAAAACCAGAGAATCTTCGCGAACAAACTCGTTCTTGGATGCTTTTGTCCATTCTTTGAGGAAAAGTTAAACAACGCTGAGAAAGATTCTTGCATAACCGAGATGGAGGTGTCAGTTTATGATGTGGATACATTGAGACTAATAATAGACTATTTCTACAGTGGAACAATATCCATAAACCATCACAATGTATCCAGTATCTTAGAACAGGCGCACTTATTCAAATTAAACGAAGTCATACAATTTTGCTTCGATTATTTGAAAGAAAAAATCAGTTGTGAGAATTGTTTTACTGTTCTTGCCCAAGCAAAATTGTACGGCAATAGCTCGTTGGAGTGCGTGGTTACCAACTTCATCAATAATAACTTCCAACATATCATCAATACAAGTAGTTTTAAACAATTAAACAAACCTGATTTGCTTGACTGCTTACTACGTTCAACGGAAGCATCAATTCCAGCTAGTGTCCTTTACAAAGCTGCTGTATCATGGACGAAGTACGACGTGGAGTCACGCAGTAAATGTTTTCATGAACTGCTCAATCTGATTGACTTCGAACAACTTTCATTTGATTTTTTGCAAACTTTTGTGGTTAGCGAAAAACTTGTTCAAAATGATTTAATTTGCATGCAGTTTGTGTTTAAATATTTGAGAAGTGCATATGACCAACATAAAGAAGAAAATGTAAGTGCTTTGATTAGTTTGGGAGGGGAAGAAAAACCAAAGGCTGTTTTCCAAATTGATATCGGCTACAAGAAAAAAACAAGTGAATTCCCAGATTTACCGATTCCACTTTTCGGCCATATCACTTTGTTGTTGGATGATAGAATTTACTGCGTTGGAGGAAGAATCAAAAATAATGATAATAAAATTGAAATTAATGACAAAGTCTGGGAAATGTCATTGACTAAACCAGATTTAAAATGGAATGAAGTTGCTTCAATGAATGATAAAAGATATGTTATGGGTGCAGCGAAATTTAAAGACTGCCTGGTAGTTGCTGGTGGTGGTGGTGTTGGAAAAAGTCGATTATCATCATCGAAAGTTTTTATTCCTCAATTGAATGTATGGCAAACTATTACTGCTATGAATCAAGCCCGATCGGGAAATGCACTGGTCGAGTGTAAGAACAAACTGTATGTCATTGGTGGGTGGAGTGGCAGTTATTTATCATCTGTGGAATGCATCAGTGATTTAAAAGCAGAATGGAAATACATTGCACACATGAATGAACCGAGACGTTGGCTTGCCGCTGTAAACTGTAATGACGCCATTTATGCAATCGGTGGGCAAAGTGGTGATGGCAAAGATAAAACATTGAAAAGTGTTGAGAAATATGATCCTGAGACGGATGAATGGAGTTTCGTCAACAACATGACAATCGAGCGGCGCGCTCACTCTGCTGCTGTTATGGATGGTAAAATTTATGTGGTGGGAGGGCTAGATACCAAAAGTAATGCAGTGCAAATAATTGAGTGCTACGACCCATCCAATGACAGTTGGAGTGTTGTTGGTGAAACTCCAAACGACTTATATCACAATTCACTCGTTGTATTATGAAATCACATAAATCGAAGACACTGTTTTGCTTTGAATTAATTATTTGATTGTTGGTAAATGAATGAAATTAAAACCGAGTAGTTTTGCTAGCATTGTGTTATAAAATGTTTAACTATGCTTCAAGTCTAGGTACTTTGTGTTTGTTTTAACTATAACTTAGCTTTAACACTTGTATTATGTTTTAATGAATGCGACAAAACTGAAATATTGCAGAAATTAGCAGTTCTCGAGCCAACTAGCGAATCCGATGAGTTTACTTATGTGAGGTGTTTAGCAGTATTAAATCGAGATTCAACCAGGTAAGTCACAATCGGTTTAAAAGTAAAAAAAATTTAGGCTATGGCGTGTTGTGATTCAAATTATTGATGTAAATCATGCCGCTTTATATTACAGGATTCTGCGACAATTTAAAGTCGCAACAATTCAAAGTGTACGCACTTTGAGTGTAAGTGTCCGTGTCCGCTTTGCAGTTGTTAGATTTGGGATTCATTTCCTAAGTCGAGTCATACCAAAAGACTATAAAAAATGGTATTCACAGCTTCCTTATTTGGCACTCAGCATAAAAAAAGGATTGTGTTGAGAACTAGCCAGCAAGCTTGCTTGTTGTGTCGTTGGGCGAGGCACTTAACTGGATGCTTCTATCTTTATGTGGCAGATAGGTGGCATATCCGTTCTTCGCCGGGTTACAATTGTGAAGCTGCTCACCCAGCATTTAGTATAAGGCGACTCTTGGGTGCCCACGAATGGCAGTTCGCTTTGTTGGTGGTGGGGCTACCAGTTATTCATTACTGGTTTGAAATGGGCTGCCACCTTTCCCCTTGACTAATTCAATTAAGTTGACATCGTGAACCTGAATTGCCGTTCATGCCGTACCTCCATACCGAGGAAGAAGAGGGGTAAGTACACCAACAATGCAAAGTCGGAAATCCAAAGTCGCAAATGCAAAAAGTCGGAAATTCAAAGTCGATTTACGCTAACCCTAACCCTAACGCGACTTTGAATTGTCGGGACACCATATTACAGGACGCTATGATAAAAACGAGAAAAACTTCGAACTTTGAATATATTGATTATGTTATGAAAACGAGTTTATAGCTGTTTTTAGCTGATTATATGTAGAAGGTAATCGAATATTTTTATGAAATAACAAGTTTCGGTTCCTGTTATGCGCGCAACAATTCTTGATCTCGACGTTAAAGCAAAGTATAGTAAAAGATTTTCTGACTGTTCTATTCGATTATTGCAAATATTGTTATGATTTTGCTTTATTGCACCGAAAATGTGACAGCTTCTGAGCTACATTTGGTAATAATAATAATTATAATTATTCAGTGGAAATCTTCACGTATCAGCCTCAATTCAAAACTTCCTAATTTTGTTTGCTTTGTGATCTGCAGCTCAAAGCGACGTAACAGTAAAGTTTTAAAATGTTTGTTAAATCGTTTGTTGCAGTTAATTCGTTACAAACACAAAATGTAATAAATGCTTTCGTTTAATATTGCGGTTTGTTTTTGCTAATATTTGTTTCAGTGTTTGTTTAGACATAACTTGTATGACTAATGCAGTTTATCAGCTTTACATAATAATGTTTTAATAGTGGTAAGCTGAGCGTTGGTTTTGTTGTTACATGGTTCTGCCGCTGCTTTGTGTATATCAGTTGTTCAAAAAGTTTAGCAGCATTGTTTGTGAACAGTCGTTCTAACTATTGAAATAAATGTTTGTTAAAAACTTTTAACGCCCTCGAAAATAAAACGGAAGCTGCTAGGCTCACCAGCACCAAATTCGGTTCGTTCGAGACTATACAATAGTGCTAAGTGTTATCGCACCAATGCCCATTTTTTAACTCACCGATAATCGAACTGCAGCCCTGAGAACAAGAGTCTTATTGCACGTATTGTTTTGTCGCACTTTACTTTGTTACAATTATCTGTTTCTACACTCGGACCTAAGCACACAAAACGCGTGGCTTCAGGCTCTTACTAATTATGTATATAAAGAAAAAGAAGTTACTTCAAAATCGATTTTTGGTTCTTGAATGTTGCTGGTTCAATCGTTGTGGATAAAAGTCTAGTCAATTTTTTCGCGCGGGCCTATTCGAAGTTTTTATTGTTATTCTGTCAATATACCCATTGATTTTACTGTTTGATTTTAAACTGGTGGTTGGATAGAGAACAGTGCGAGGAAGGTCCTGGCCGTCCGCCTGTGACAACTATAATAGAAGATTCATTCCCTTCGAGTGGTGAATCCTTAACACTAAGTTAATGCCTTTGTAAAGACAACAGTCATAATTTAAAATGCAATTTGTTTTTTGAAAACTTTCGTTTGTTCATAAATAAACATAACCCCAATTGCTTTTCATGGTACGTTTGTTTTTACCTCTTATACGTGCCGTGTTGTCAGCAATTAAGATCGCAAAATCACATTTGTCTTTAGGATAGTGAGTTAAAAGTTGCTGATTTAAAACAAGAGAGGGAAACAAACACGTTTCTCCGAAGAGTTTTATGCCCGATTTGAGAATCAGCACTTAACTTTTTTGCTCCAGCGAAGCAACTTTCAAATCCTTTGTATCAATGCAAAAAACGGCTAATTTGCACACTAAAACGAATAATTAATAAACAATTATTTTTACTTTTATTATTCACTGGTTTTAAACCATTGGCCGTGTAATATTGCTGGAAAAAAATTTCTTTGTGATTTAGAATATGCTGATCTCCAAAAATAACTTTTTTGTCCAAGAATATGATTTATGCAAATTAACCCCCTCTGTTTGGGAGAGTAAATTACTTTCAAAATAAAGTACTGTGGCTTCAAAAAATTCTAGATACTTTATTTTTTGATGCGTTTTTTCGAAAATTTCAATAAATTGTGCTTAAGAACCATGTTTTTGAGGAAAAATAATCAAAATGTACCAAGTTACTTACTTTTTCTACAATTGTTACTTTTCTGAGGCCCAGAGCCTATTTTTTTGCTTTCAATACTTTTAATGCCGGCTATCTATCAAAAATTTTAGCGATTTCATTTTTCGATCAATTTTTTTAAAAACAAAGACACAGACAGCTAAATAACGACGGATTTCAGTGAAAGTAGTCAAAATTTACCAGAGGAATTAATTTTTCTAGAAATTGCAATTTTGTGAAGCTCAAAAACCCAAATTTTGAGTGTTTTTGACCGGTATCGAAAACAAATTAGGTCTTCGAAAATTACCAGTTTCATCAGTCATTACAGAATAACTCTCAGCCTACACCATGTCACATTATATACTTTTGAATAGA
The DNA here is from genome assembly GCA_963675345.1 of Trididemnum clinides. NCBI lineage: Eukaryota > Metazoa > Chordata > Ascidiacea > Aplousobranchia > Didemnidae > Trididemnum > Trididemnum clinides. Next base: position 49,468,901 of record OY776284.1, on the reverse strand, counting down.
AATTTCTTAAACTTGTAGATGATGTATAGTTTAAGAGAAAATTTAGTTGCTAAAAATGATGCAGAATCATATTGAGACCCCTCTTTTCTGGTGTAGAATTTACCCTTTTTTTTGCTTGGTGTGGGCAATCTATCAAAAATTTCAGCGACTTCATTTTTTGATCAATCTTTCTGAAAACTTAGATACATATAAATTTTAGAAAAATCAGCGCAAATTTACAACAGAAACTAAAATTAAAAATTTGTGAAGTTCAAAAACCCAAATTTTGAGTGTTTTTGACCGGTATCGAAGACAGATTAAGCCTACGAAAATTACCAACTTCATCAATCATTACAGAATAACTCTCAGCCTTAACCATGCAACAATTTATATTTTTGGAAAGAAAATTTCTTAAACTTGTAGATGATATGTAGTTTGAGAGGAAAGTTTTGTCGCTAATGATGATACAGGACCATGTTGACTCCCCTTTTTTTGCAGAAAAACTCTTTGCTTGGTGTGGGCCATCTATCAAAAATTTCAGAGACTTCATTTTTAGATCAATTTTTGTAAAAAATTAGAAAAAGACGGCTAAATAACCACGGATTTCAGAAAAAACAGCCAAAATTTACCAAAGAAATCAGTGTTGTCACAAATTGCAATTTTTTTAAAATACTGTCGGAAAATTTTTCAGCAAAATATGAAAAATTGTGTATGCCTACCAATTCTTTGTCAGCCATTGTACAGTAATCTTAAGCGTCAAATATTTAAAATTACATATTGCTGGAAAGTTAATTCCCTGAGCTTTCTAAATATATTAACAGTTGTCAGATTATTAGATTGGTTATGTGATAAATTTATTTGTTAAGTTATCAAATTTTATGGGGTAAAAAATTCGACCACAAGTAATATAGCTCAATTTTTTCAGTATAAAAACGAATAGTTAAGAAACAAACAAAAATAATTATCGTAATTGCCTTAAAATAACCTTTAATTTAAAAAAAATTGTTTAAATCGGTTGAGAAATAGAGTCAAAAATTAATTTTAATTAAACTAATTTTTAAAACTTTTGAAAACAATCATCATATGATGATCTCGTGGTAGCGAAATGGTAGGCGCAAAATCATCAATCGATGATTGTGGTAGCAAAAGAGTTGCGACGCTGAAGCGGACGTGATCTTAAACACAAGTTTTTAGAACTGTCGGACGACTGGAAGAAAGTTAGAGAATGCGCCAATGAATCAATGTCGAAATCGAGAGTGTGTAGAAAGTGCACGAGAATCTGTTCGTTGTAGCTTAAAAGATGAAGTATTATTTTGAACTTGTTATTTTAAACTGAAAAGTTATTGAATTTACTGACCATTTAATGACAAAGCGCAGTGTGTCTATAATTACCATGTCGATGAGACGGTTGTGTAAAGTGCGACATCAAGCTGGTGCGCAATACTCAGTTGTAGAGTAGACTAAGGATAGGACAGCCATGTGAAAGATTTTGTCTCATCTCCCCAAACAGTTCCCGCAGAAAATCCTCCAACGCTGCTTTAGTACTTATAACTTCAAATCAGTAAAAATCTGAAACTGAATGTGCGTTGACTCGGAATGAGGTATGTCAGTGCTAACCCGTTTCTTAACAATGTTACCATATGGGAACTTACTATCGATCGTGTGCTTCTTTTTTAAATAACTAATTTTTGTAGCATTAAAAAGCAAAAATGATACAAGGAAATATTTTTCTTTAATTTCCTATAGTTTTTGGTGTGGTTTATTGCATTGTTCGGGAAAATTTAAAGGCAAAAAATGCCGATAAATAAGTGTCAATCATATGATCATTTTCATTGGCAATATCACACTCGGGTAACATTTTTGGAAGTTAGCGATAGCGCTTTATTAAAAAGCACACATTTCTTGACATGACAGAGTAAATGCTGTTTGCGATTTGCTTGTTAGTTGCAAGATATAAAGCAGTTTTTTTCAATGTTCCCATATGGGAACATAGGCGGTTTTGGCTATCGTAAGTTTTATTGAGGATGAAAATATAATTTCAGTCTATTAGGCCCAATTGGAGCAGTTGGGGATATTTATAAGTATACCTTGTGACAGGACATGTTGAATTGTAGCTATATTAGCTACTTGCACAGTAATTGTAGCTTAGTTTATATCGTCAGCGTAGGCTGTTATGAAATTAAGCTAGATGATATATTATCATGGTGTAGATAGACAATTTGTTCATAACTACCAGAATATTTGTCTGCAGATCGAAAAAACTTAAAAAAAACAAGTAAAATAATGAACGTTTGAGATCAAACTATTCAAAATTGTATAGTTTGATGTTTTTACGATTGAAAAGCGTTTCTTTGAACTTCTCAAGCTATTTTGAACTTTATCTATAGTTGATAAGGGAGTAGTTCAACCTAGTGTTCGATTTTATCATTTGCTACTTTGAATTGACATGCATCCAATTGCTGCCCTGCAACTTTATTTGAAGCATTAGGCTATAAAAACTTAATTGCTATTGCTTAAAGCTTACAGGTTTAGTTTAAGGTGCTATAATGTTTGGCTATTTTAATTTTATTCATTGCGGTGAGAAATATGGACCGAAAATATTTTTATAACTCTTCATACAGACGTGTAACTCATGCTTATACTATGTCAGAAGTGAGAAATCTAGTGGAAACAATGGAAAGACCAATAAGTATAGTTCTAGTCCCGCGTGGTGCTGGTGATGAATATAATCAAGAAAGTATTTATTTATTTACGGCAAAGCATTTTGATTTGATGGCGACTGACTTGTAATAATGCAATATAGTTTCAAGCTCCTAGTTTGCAATGCGATATAGGCTTTTTGAAAAGTTGTTATCCGTAAAACAAGGAAAGACTATATCTAAGTCAAATGTATTTTCTGATGTGGCAATTAGCAATATATTTCTTAAACTGGTTATATTTTCAGTCATTCAGTCATCACCTATATATTTATAGGCCTAACAATCGCATTTTACGTTTTTAAGCCAATCTGTCACACTTCACCTATAGCTTATCACTGAAAGTCATCAGCAATTTACTAGTATGCGGCAAGTGAGCGGATTTTGGTGGTGGCAAAAAAATAGCATAATACTAGGCATAGTACACCTGTGTTATGCTTGTTTTGTGCCACCATTCAAGTACAACGGTTGAAAGATCTACCTACCGACGTCTACCTACCGAAATCTACCTACCGAAACATCTACATGTCTTAGCTTAAACAAAGATTGCAAACCGAGCATTTTTTCACGATCAAAAATAAAAATTCTTTGTGTTTCTACCTGCTTATTTAAAGTTCATTTTTGAAATACAGGATCTTTCCGTAAACAAAATTATTTTATTTTGAGACGTTTTAAGAATCTTTATTGGCTTAATTCTCGCTCATTTTTCGAAGATAATGTAATTGAGCTTTGGTGGTTTGGTCGTTCACTTGCAACTGTGTGCGATTGGGAGTCGTTAAGGTCATAACGTTGTTGGACAACAGATAGGGTATTTAACACACAAAAAGCGAACGTAAGATAATAATTGTCATTCTAAAGTCACTGCAAATAGATAAATTTGTGACTTCGCGATGATAGCTAATGACGTGTGTAATGAAACCAAGACAAATTTTTGCGCTGTCGGCAAGTCCCGAAATTTTGCAATTCTTCTTTCACGCAACAGTTATTCGAAATGATTGTGGTCACGTTTCTAAAAATACTTGCGAGCTGTTTGGTTGTAGTAATGAGAACTGTCAAGGTTTAATGCAGGACCGTTGGATAAAGTTGATGGTGCGCAAGATAAAATCAAACTGTCGCATTGTCAACACTTATTACAAATAACGAAATGTACTCTCATGCTTTTGTTACCTTGATTTGCAACATTGAGCTCGAGCGACTTAATTTAAGTGTAAGCATGACTTTCGATTCGATGTTGATAAATTACAAAATAAAGTGAACTTGGTAAAATTTTGAAAAATCATGTTTTTTGTTTGCACAGTTTGAACTTGCTGCTGTCGTATTTCAGTTTGTAAACTTAGAAGAGAGCGAAAAAGGCGTTCAACATGATCGACCTACCGTTGGCATGTTTGAAGTTCTATATTGTCGTCAGCCCGGCCGTATGTACTGAATGTCAAGAGCTAGCGAGCTGGGTGCTGAGTGGGTGTATTTGGAAACAGCATTGCTGAAAAACTTTATCGCTTTGATGCTCACACTTCTTGTTCAAACAATGACTGGCGCCAACCAAACTTACAGTAATTATGTTTCGCTGCACTGGTGATGGTTACATGCACATAAATGGTGTATTTTACTTCGTAATCTATATTATTAAATTAGGAGGCTAATATCAACGAGTCAGCTGTGACGGCAAAGTGATAAATCAATAGTCCGACAAACTTGCGCCCCACTGGCTGCCTATGAGCTCTCGACCTATTATTTTCCAAATATTTTTGCTAACCTTCCTCTTCAGCTGCCATTCCACGTTCTTCAGCCTGGGCTGCTAACCTTTGTTCTTCAGCTTCCCTCATTCGGCGCCATTCTTTCGTTATAAGCTTGTTTCTTGTTTCTCATCCAAGTCCAACGATTCTACTTGTCTCTTCAAATCCTCCAACTTCCCCATATTAAGTTCTTCCGCAACCATTAAAAATTACCAACTGTTTAAAAGATCCCGGACGAGCCCCCAGATGTCGCATTCAATAGAAATTTTTATGATTCTATTTCAATTTTAATTTACGTCTTAAAATTGAGGCGACTTGTAGTATCGCTCGAATGATTAAGTCTCGTTGCAGCTTAATAGCTAAGAAAAGATTGACTTCCACTAAAATACTTTAAACCACACACTCCTCGATCACGAACAGAACAAATATATTCACAAATACTTCGGAACTTAAAAGCCCTTTGTTCGTCGATCACCAAAAAACCAATGGACTTTAATATAACAATCAGACCCCACCAAAACTAAATCTACTAATTAATCGTTTGTCACTCTGATAGAAATCCACAATAAATCATCACAGATCATTGCACTTCTTTTCTCTACTACTGTGCCACTCTTTACTCTGCCACTCTAAATCGTTAAATCTCGCCGCCTTATATATGCTTAGACGAGTCTTCCAGAAAATGCTAGAACATCACATGGCACATAAAGGAAAAACCCCGTTAATTAATTACGTAATCGGCAATAAAAAAAGGAAAAAGAAATCTTCGAGAAGAAACAGATTCACTAGATTACACTGGAAATTAGTCACGTCGTCAACCATTGTGAAGTCAGAACAGTCGTGTGAGTTACAAATCTATTAATAAATGCGAAGGAAAAAGGTCTCCTAGTCTGGCATTCTCTCTTCTGATCCCACGCGCGCTAGCGACGGCGTTGTCATTTTCGTCAGACAGGGCCTATCTTTTTCTGAACTTTCTACCTCCTCTCTTTCTATGCTTCATCCCTACTCTGATTATGTAGTGATCAACATCTCTCTAAACAACTCCTCCTCGCTCTCTTTCCTTAATGTGTACGCCCCCCCCCTATTCGCTCCTCCCGAACGGATGGCAGAACTGATTCCTTTTCTCCCTACCTTCATCCCTCCTCCAGAAATCTCTTCAGTCTGGGGGACTTTAATTGCCATCACTCCCTTTGGGACTCAAAAGGTACCTCTGACCGCCACAGGCGAGAAGTATTCGACTGGGTCATCTCCTCTGACCTCCTCCCCCTCAATGACCCCGAAACACCCACCCTTCTCCATTGATCCTCTGGCAGTCGCTCCTCTCCTGACATCTCCTTTTCCCCCTCTTCTCTTGCCCTTTCTTGCTCATGGGAGGTGCTACAGGACCTGGGTTCTGACCATCTACCAATTCATCTATCTATCCCTCTCTCTCCGGTCTTTCGCCCCAACGAGCGCCCCCCTTCCTTCAATTTTCAGAAAGCTCGCTGGGATGGCTTTACCTCCTACATTGACTCCCACTGTTCTTCAGCAGAGGAATACTCGTCTCTTCCTCTTTCATCTGCTGCTGCTCTTTTTACCTCTCTGGCACTGAATGCAGCCAAATCTTCCATTCCTTTCGGCCGCATCAAACGCCCTCCTAAAGCCTGGTGGTCTGCTGAGGTGGAAAGTGCGGTTAGTGAAAGACGCAAGGCTTTCGCTGCCGCTCACAGAAGTGATGAAGATCGCCAGGCTTACATCTCCGCTTCTCGACGCGCCTAGTCAGTCATCGCCAAGGCCAAGACTGAGGCATGGCAGACAGCTTGCTCTTCTCTTTCACCTAGGTCTAACCCTAAATTTGTACATTCTCTTCTTCGCTCTATCGCTGGCTCATCTTCCTCGTCTTCCTCCTCTCCTAACTTTCCTAACTGTTCTTCTCCCAAGCAGTCGGCTTCAGTCTATGCCGCTTACCTGAGATCGCACTTTTCCGTTTTTCTGCCAAAGACTCTGCGTAGCAGAGCCAGAGGCTACCTCTCTGAGCTACGCCGAGCCACGTGCCCTGTGGAGTCTCACTCGTCCTTTTGCTTTTCTTTCACTTTCGCTGAATTTCTTGCGGCTGCCTCCAACCTTTCCTCCTCCACCGCCACTGGCCCAGACAAAGTTGCCTATCCCATGCTAAAGCACCTTCCTCGCTCTGGCATGGATTTTCTTCTTTACATCTTCAATCTCTCTTGGTCTTCGCATTTCTTTCCTTCCATCTGGAAGACGTCTTCTATTATTCCCAAACACAAAATGGGAACGCCTCTCGACTCTCCTGCTTCCTTCCGATCTATCTCTCTCACTTCCTGCGTATCAAAGCTGTTTGAACGCATCATTCTATCCCGTCTGCTCTTCTTTCTGGAATCTAATTCCATTCTCTCTCCCCGTCAGGCCGGTTTCCGCCCTGAACGGTCTACACTCGATCAAATTCTGTACCTTTCTCAGTCCATTTCGGATGGGTTTAACAAACCCAGGCCGGGCTCTCGGACGATCCTGTCTACTATCGATTTCTCTAAAGCTTTTGACTCTGTCTGGCATCCTGCCCTTTTCCACAAACTCATTTCGGCTGGCCTCCATCCTTGCTTTGTTCGTTGGACTCAATCTTTCCTTTCTGATAGGCGCGCTTCTGTGGTTTTTCAAAATCACAAAAGTCATTCCTTTTGAGTCAGTCGAGGTGTTCCGCAAGGATCCGTTCTTGGCCCTGTACTTTTCTCTCTCTTCATTAATGATCTTCCGGCCTCTCTACCTTCTTCCGTCAGCTGCTCTCTTTACGCTGACGATCTGGCCATTCGGTCCTCCTTCCCCTCGGTCCCCACTGCAGTGGAGGCCACACAAGGAGCTCTGTTTCGATTGGAGCGCTGGTCTGAGTACTGGTGTCTTCCTCTCAATCCGAGAAAATGTGAGGCCTCCTTCTTCTCAATGGATCCCCACCAGACTAACCTCCAGCCCAACCTCCTCCTACTTGGCTCCCGCCTTCGTTTCAATCCCACTCCAACTTTTCTTGGGGTCACCTTTGACCGCACTCTTTCCTTTTCTAAACATGTACCTTCGCTGAAGGCCAAGTTTTTCCCACGTCTCAAGGCCTTACGCTGAATCTCTGCTTCCTCACGGGGCCCCTCTAAGGAGTCCCTCTCTGTTCTGTACAAATCTTTTCTTTGGTCCCTTCTCACTTACGCTTCACCCGGATAGTTTCCTTTCCTAAGCGCTACCAATTTTACCAAATTGGAACGCCTCCACCGAGCGGTTAGTGGCGCCATCACCGGCTGCCTCTCGTCCTCCCTATCCCTCAGCTTCTCTCCGAGGCTTCTTTACCTCCCCTACGAGTCACCCTGACTCATTTCACTCTTTTATCTTATGAGCGGGCTCTTCGTCTCCCAACCTCCTTTCCTATCTCAGGTTTGGCCGGACTAGGAGTGAGGCCAAGACTCTGCAGATCGTCCTGGAAAGCATTTGCGTCCACTCATCCGCTCATGCTTCCTTCTACTTGTTCTAGGGAGGCTTTTCTTGCTTGCCCTTCCTTTCCTCCTTAGAATCTACCTTCGTTCACGGTCGAGTCCACCCTTCCCACTCCATGCTCTCGCTCTGATCCCCCTCTCTCGCCAAGGTGCTGCTCTCGCCCACCTTGACTCTCTCCCCCCTTGATGATCTGGTGCTTTGGACAGGCGGCTTTTTTCCTTTTCCTTTTGGCAAGGGCGGCTCCGGCATTCTTGCCAACTGCTCTCTGTGGCACTGAGGCCACTCTTTTGTTTTCGGCAGGCCCAGTATGCTCAAGTTTCTCCGCTGAAGCCTGCGCCATTCTGCACGCTCTTTCCTGGTCTCAGAAGCACCAACAAGTCTGCCATTTCTCTTCTCTTCTCCTATTATCTGACTCTCGTTCTGTCCTTGCCAACCTGTCCTCTCCTCCATCTTTCCTCTTGTCTCAAACTCTGTGGCAGATCTGGCAGGAACTGTCTTCTCTCTCCTTCTGTTCTATCAGACTACAATGGGTCCCTGGATACTCGTTTCTCCCGGGGAACGACGCGGGTGATAAGCTAGCCAGAAGGGGAGCGCTACTTGCGCCCTCCGCAATCCCTTGTAGTCTCTCTCCTTCTACCTCTTGTATCCACTCTTGCCTTTTCTCGAACTGGAGGCGTACTGTCTCATCGAGTTATTTGACACACAGGTTCCCTCGATCTCCACCGAGGAACTTGTGCTCCCTCGTCATGCTCGCTGTGTCCTCTCTCGTCTTCGCTGCAACGGACACGGCCTTCTTTTAGGTTCTTATCTCTCTAGGATTGGCAGAATTGAGAATCCTTCTTGCAGCGCCTGTGGATACTTGTCCCAGGATACCTCTTATCTCATTCTGCACTGTCCAGCTACGGACTCTTTGCGCCGCTCACTCTTTGGCAACTCTCTATTTCTTTACGACCTCTGGTCCAAACCCTGGTGAGTTGCCCGGCTTCTGGGGCTCCATGGTCTTCCGCCATGCCCCCATCCCTCGGAAGGGGTCGGGTAAACAACAACAACAACAACAACAACAACAACGAAAAAAGGTCTTTTTTTGTAAGCAGTTCAGCAAGTAGGGCTTCAGACAATTCAGATTTACAAATAAAATAATGGCGGCAAAATAAAACAACAGATTACAGCAACTATACTTCTATAAAAACTATTTTTCCAACGCAAATTTACTTATTCGTGACATAGTCCCACCACCAACAAAGCGGACTACCATTGTTGGGTACCCAAAAGTCGCCTCTTGCGACATGCTGCGTGAGCAGCTTCACTATTCTAACCCGGAGAAGCACGGGTAGACTACGTCACATCGTACGTATGTTTTAACGCCTCGTACGTGCGGTGTTGCCAGCAATTAAGATCAAAAAATCATATTCGTCTTTGAAATAGTGAGTGGAAAGATGCTTGTCGAAGCGTCAAAAGAGGGAAATTAACACGTTTCTTCAAGAAGTTTTGGGCCATGTTGGAGAATCAGCAGTTACGCCATGCTAAAGAGGATGTTATCTTAAACACAACTAACTAGAACTGTCGGACGACTGGAAGAAAGTTAGAGGAAGCGCCAGTGATCCTATATCGACATCGAGAGTGTGCACGAGAATCAACTTAAACGACAAGGCATCATTTTGAACTTGGTTTGTTTAACTGAAAAGCTATTGAAATTTGCCTCGCATTCAGTGACCATGTGCTGTGCCTCTATAATTACCATGTCTATGAGACGGGAATGTGCAGTGCGACACCGAACTGATGCGCAATACTCAGCAGCTGTGGAATAGGCTAAGGATAGGAAAGCTGAGAATAAGGTTTTGCAAAATTGGAGGGAGTTAATGGAGTAAGTTGTTTTGCCCTCACCCAACCCCCGGCATACAGATGAATTACTACAATTTTATAAAGCAATCCCAAAAGGTGGTTTTTAAAAAAACTCACTTTCAAAAAGTAGATCTTCCAAAAACGGTTTTTCACTTCATATAAAGCAAACAATTTGGTTTCAAGAAGTTAATCTCCAAAATGGTTTCAATTTGAAAATGGAAACAACAAGCTGCAAGTTTTTAAATAAAATTCACCTTATTTTCTTACGCTACAGGTTCTGATCTCAAAAACTTTGGTACCTGGCCTGTGTCAAGTTCTCAACTGCCCCGCCTAAACCTGACCTCAACAAATATAATACCTCTGATTTATACCAAAATCCTGTATAACTCCTAAAAATATTAAGATAGAGTTCATTTAAAAAATGTGGTTTAGCATAAAATGTTTTGCTCTCTTCGCTGCCATTCAGATATGTTGGTTAGTTACGCCCACCACTTTCGTGTAAATCTTGAATGTTACAATTGTCATAATTTTTTATTAGCGCAAGTAAACAAACCTCGGTGTGATCGAGTCGCATTAACTTTAAACAATTTTTTACTATCAATATTTTCCTGAAAATTAATGAATAGATTTCCTGAGACTATCACACTCTACCATTGCACAAAAAACAATCAAAAAATATAATTACATAAACCTTCAAGAAAGCGCATTAATTAAATTACTTTTGTATTGAATAACGAACCGAGAATTAGAGAAAAAGAAGCAGCGTTGAATTGTTTGTTTGGTTGAAGCATGATGACCACTTTATACAATCAAGCTGCTTTGTTTTTTGTTGATCAACTTTCGAAAGTCGCTAATCTATAAATCTCATGATCTTTTCCTGCCCATATGAGACCTACATCGCACCAGAGGCGAGAGAGGCATAGAACAATGGATCCTTCTTATAAGCGTAGCCATGGGAGCAATGAGTTGACACTCCTCAAATTTTTTGGATTCGATTTAAGTACTAAAGGCGTTATTTTCAAGTAAAATGTCAACAATATGCAGATTCGCCGACAAAACATCATTTTTCTTGAAAAAGTGACTAACTTTGCAAAAAAAAACGATCATCTCCAAAAAAAAGCAATTAATAAAGGAAAAAAGCCCAAAAACATATCGATATTATCAAAATTTTTTTGGGACTAGTTTAATGCCATTTCTTTCTAAATATCTGTCTGTACTACCAAGATGGATGGACAACAAGTTGCTTGGCTAATCTAATCTAGTTGCGGAGCTCTTTTAACGTAAAGAATGAATTGATTCCCTGAGACGATCACAGTACTGGTGTCATGTACATTACTGACCATAGACCTAGGGAAATACAATTTACTGTGGCAGGAAACATTTTGCCTTGAAAATGTTGTGAAGTCTGCACATTGTAATGTTTAACCGATGTAACTGCGTAAAAATAAATGTTTTAGTTTTGATTTAAAGGCTGGTTTCCATTAGGCGTAAATTGCAGGCGAAGCATAAAAAATTCTTTGTTTCTCTATTTAATTTTATGAGAAAGCTCCGCGCATAAAGAGAAACAAAGAATTTTTCACGCCTTCGCCAATTAAATAGAGAAACAAAGAAATTTTCACGCTACGCTGGCAATCTACGCCTAATGGAAATCAGCCTTAAGTTGAAATATTTTCCACCATTTAAAAATTTTTGAAAAACTTTCACTTTGTTTTGAAAAATAGGGTTTGCCCTGAAGTTTTTTAAATCGGGAGAAATTACGACCCCTCACTCCGAGTCTTCTACATTTATGTTTACAACAACAGATTCGGACCATCTTGGTAATTTGTAATTGCTGGGCATCTTCTCCTTAGCCAACATGCTTGGTTTCTACATATGTTTTAACTCTGAAAATCGAATCTCTACAATTTGGCGCTGGTGAACCCAAACCGCACCAACATTCAATTTTTATAATGTGTTAAACCTGACCCGGAACTGAACCTATCAAAATAAATTTTTTTAAACTCAAGCCCAATCCGGAGCGATATTTCAAAGTTTACGGTTCGACATCCAGATGGCGATTGACGAGGGTGTGCGAGTTGTACCAACAACTTTCGATCCCGGTTGTAAAAACAACGTTGTTTTACTCTTTGCCATCCTATCGATGCAACGTACTCAGAGCCTTGATAGAGCAGTGCCGTATCCCCGGTCAAGAAAGGGGTAACCGTATCTTGAAGCCCATTTATTTGAGAGTTTCGAGTGTAAAAATAAAAATAAGTTAGTGATTCGTTTGCGGGTAAAGTATTAACTTTTAGAATAAAAAAATGACAAACTTAACTTTTGGAGTAAATATGTTACTCTATGAAAAGCTAAAATCATTACCTGCAACGGAAAAAAGAGCAAAATATTGTCCGCTACGAGTTCCGCTGGCAGCATACACATGCCTGATAATGCTAAATGTTCCCCAAATTGATTTTCGGAAAAAGGGAAAGCGCCCTTAGCAAGGATCTAAACTAACTGAATTATGATATCAATATCTCTTAAACAATAGAAAAATTTGCTCAAAAATGATCACCAGCATCATACGATATCATACAGCAATGTATTACATCATATAAATAACCCCCGACCTTTTTCTATTGTACTTTGATGCTGGAGCCAGATTCCCCTTAATAGGAGATCGCATTAAAAATTGCTAACTAGCGACTAGCAACTCCTGTAACAATATCCCTTAAACTACTGTTTTCCTACAGTAGTTAGCTGCAGATACGTCGTACGTAGTTGTTACGTCATAAATGGTTTCGTTGTAAATTATTTTTTGTTGTACATGAATTTTGAGTTTCCAACCTTTTTCGTTGTCAGATTGCTTCGAACGTAGTAATTATTGTTGTTGATTGTACGCAATTGGTCCTGGTTTTCTACAAAACAATTCAATCCTGCTGCCTTGCTTTAGGGAATTTACTTTAGTTTGTTAGCGATCTGACGCAAAACCAGTCATTTGGCGAATCTTCAAGCAGTATACGCCTTACACAGTTGTAGAGCAAGTATACGCTAAAAGGTTTCGTCTGGATTCACAGTAAAATTTCTAGAAGTCGAAGCGGAATTTAAGGCCGTTCAAGTGCTAGCATGACAAGCAAATGAACGAGCAGACGACGAATCAAACACAATACAAACGATGGTATTGCTTGAAGTTACCGCTACAAAGTTAAAATATGGCAACAATCAGCAAATTGTCGTAATGTTGCCGATAAAGACTCTGCAACCAGCGCAGAAAATCAACCATGAACAAGTATTCTTCCGATGAAGAACAACGCGGTGCAGACGCATACTATTGCTCCTGAAAAATTAATTAATTCAGCTACAACGTTTACGCTGAAAACGGCAAGATGTTCTGCAAAATCAAATTTGGCAGCTACGGTTAGTGAATTTAAAACTAACTTAACTAACGTGAATGCGCCTATGCGAGTTAACGAAAGTCGCGTTAGTTTGCTGGGTGTTAACCTAATACATTTGTGATTTCGTCGATTAACAATTCTAACTATACGGTATGTGTAGTGCAAATACAATTTTTTCTACTGCGCCCAATGCACCGTGAACTTACTCCTACACGTTAGGGTAGTAAAGTGCCATCTTAATCATGTTTCCCAAAATAAAAATGTAAGGTTTCCTAGGGGTAAATAGCAATCAACCCTACCCATGCTAGCCTTGCAATCATCCCGACGCAATGTACTTGCCACTACTTCCGCCGGGTTACCAACCATTGCCTCAATTTCTTCACCAATTATCGTAAGACGAGTTATTTCTGCCACGAACAGATTTAAAAAAATTCAGTGGCAACCCTTTGGAGTATCATTCTTTTCCCTTGATTTTGAAACTCACATAGAATCTCGAATAAATGATCGCGGAATGCTGTTTTGCCTTTTGCTTCAGCATTGCGAAGAAAAAGTTAAACCAAAAATTAACCACGATGTTGGGAAAGACGAAATGGCCTAACGCTTGGTAAAAACTAAATCACAGCTAAAATATGGGCGCGAGTGCGTGATTGCTGACATATGTGAGCAAAAAATAAAAGAAGCTTCACAAGTTAAGACAAATGATCCTGAAAGTTTCAAACGATTTTCGGAGACTCTTGAAAGGGCACTCGTTACGTTACAAAATCTGTCAAGCTTCGGCAGCGTTCATTCTTTGGATACCATGACCAACTTCCATTTGAGCTTCAACGTCTCGATCGAAGAAAATAGTGATCGCGTGGCCCAGCTTGAGGATTGCGTTGAATTCGTTAGATTCAAGGCTAAAGAAATTGTATGGGCATTGCGTGTTTACTACTCCCGAATCAAAGAGCTCTAGCGACCGTTTGCAATCAAAACCTATAATTTCGCTATAGGCGCGACTCAATTGAAGAAGGAAGTAAAAGTTGACTCTTGTTGGTACTGCGACAATTCCACGCATCAACTGCTGATTTGCCCCATGTTTCTAAAATCAGAAGTAAAGGATTGGTTTCTTTTGTAAAATCAAAACGGCTGTGCTATAAATGTCTTAGCTCCAAGCACAAAAAGGAATGAATGCACTTGTTCTAGTTGCTGTAAGGGGGAAGGATGTAAGAGCACATTTCATCATACCTTACTACACAAAAACTTACTGCCGCCGGCATCACCTACAAGGGAGACCGTTGCCAATGAAAGCTCTTGTAAAAGCGAGAATACAAAAGCGATTGCGTGCTCTGAAACTTCAGATAAATTCTATTTTTGCATTCTGCCAGTTAGAGTGTAATATAAAGACAAGGAATGTGGCTAGAAATTTTGACCGAACTGAGTAAGCTGCGTATATGACGCTGCTTTAAGCCTAAAAATTTTGGAGTTGTAAAGCATTATAAAATTCATGTTTTTTTCTGATGCCTCTTTTACGATGATACGGTAGCTGCTGTTGTTTAAGAATGGTCAATTGTCAGTAGGGGATTCATGCTGCGTTTGCTTTTAGACAAGACTCGTGTGGCCCCAATTAAATCCGTGTCTGTGCCTAAGCTTGAACTGACCGCCGCAGTATTATTCTAGTCTTCAACAACTTGTGAGAAGGGAACTCAACCTGCCAAATCGCAAGTCCATGTTTTGGACCGCTTCGACCGCGCTTTTACAAAGCATAAGAAATTCAACTAAGCGATTTCTCATATTTGTTGCTAACCGCCTAGCCGTTATTGATGAACATACTACTGTGCATCAATGGCACTATGTTCCATCAAAATCAAATCCGGCTGATTTTTCGTCTCGCTCCAGTAGCAGCCGCTAATTTGTCTTACTCGCACAAATGTTGTGTGGTCCTCCCTTCCTGCTTCAGTCAAAATCAGAATGGCCTTAACACCCAGTTCTTCTTCTAGAGCTGCGAATTTTTGTCCTCTAAAACCAAACCTGTTCAGTCAAATTTTACTATAGAGTTACGTTTAATGATCAGTAGATGTTTTAATAAATCGATTCTATTTCCTTATAAAGCCGCGTGGTTGTTAAGACTAAAAAACAAATTACGTAAAAACGTCTTTGAGGATGTTACAGATACTGCTCCTAGTCGACTTTTGGTCTATAAACCTTAGCGGGCCGAAATTGCTCTGATAAAATATGTACAAAAGAAGGAGTTTTCTTATCTTTTGTCTACCGCAGCCAATTATGCACAGAACTTGTGGCGTTGTCCTCGCTTCACGCAAAAACTACGTCCAGTGATGTTTGAAGGTGTAATCAGAGTGGGAGGTAGATTATAGAGAAGGCAAAAATTGGCTTTGATTCAAAACATCCGATAATTTTCCCAATGTCCTCGCATTTTACCGAATTAATGATAAGGCAATACCACGCTTCCGTGGGTCATTCTGGCACCAGCCACACTCGGGCAGAAGTGCAACAGCGCTCAATGGTGGGTAAACAATTTAGTAAAGAGATGCATTGTGTGTTTACTTGTCTAACGACTATAGCAGCTCATGTTGGAAGTTGCTCATTCTTTGTCCACAGACTGCTTTCTTCCGCATTAAGGCGATTCAGCTCAGGGCGTGGAAATCTGAAAGATTTATATTGACAATAGGACCAACTTTGTCGGAGCTGCTCGCATTTTAGGCGAGTCATTACAGAAATTAAACCAAGAGAAAATCAAATCGATTTTTCTGTGCAGCGGGTTATAAACTGCTTTTTTAGCCTGCCTGGCGCCAGCCACTTGGAGCACCTGGGAGCAAATAATTCGCTCCACAAGGCGTATTCTTGGCACTTTTTTGGAAACTCAATCTCCTACGAATGAGGCATTCAACGTACTGATGGCAGAAGTAGAATGGAAATTAAATTCTAGGCCCTTGGTCCCAGTCGTAATCGACCCACAGAGCGATGAATTTCTTACTGCAAACCACCTTCTTCTGTTACGCGGCAACGCAAACTTGCTCTCTGATTTGTTCGACAAGAAACATTTGCTACGCCAAAAATCGGTGGGCACAGATTCAATATTTGTCATGTCAATTCTGGTCTAGGTGGTGAAAAGAGTTCCTTCCTAATTTGACTCAACGACAAATATTTGTTCAAACTCGCCCCAACGTGCAGAAGGAAAACCTAATGTTGGTTTTGGATAGTATGCAACACCGTTCCAAACGGTTATTGGGCCAAATAATTGAAACCTTTCCAGACTCCAAAGGGCGTATCCGTGCGTTGCTTGTCACAACAAAACACGGTACAGTCAAGAGATCGATTGCTAAACTTTGCACTGTAGGAGACCGAAAGGATTCAGACCCCCCCATACCTTCATTCCTCACCCAAAATGATTCTTTGTACCTTCACTCTGTCGATCAAATATAAATGTGTGACCCTGGTAGACATTTGTGCGGGGGTATGTTACGTCATAAATGGTTTTCGTTGTAAATTATTTTTTGTTGTACATGAATTTCAAGTTTTCGACCTTTTTTTTTGTCAGATTGCTTCGAACGTAGTAATTGTTATTATTGTATGCAACGCGGTGATGGTTGTTTTTTGTAGGCAATTAGTGCTTGTTTTCTACAAAACAATTCAATCCCGCTGCCTTGATTTAGGTAATTCACTTTAGTTTGTCGTTTCTGCTCAAATTCTAGCATTCAAATTTTGGATTTGCACATGGTAACAGCAAGCAGCTAAAGTTCGTAAGTCATAAGAATTTTTAAGTGATTGTTAGAGATTGTCATAAAAATAAGTTATACCAGTTTACTGAAATGTGTCAATATTTACTTTCTCTGGTTTGTCGAATTCATTTGGATTTTATTAATAAACTGCGTATCAACGACAGCATTCCGTCCGCCTCTTGTTAGCCGCAGCAGCGCGAGGTAGGCACGCGTGTCGCAACGTAACAGTAATTATGATCACTAGCTGATAATACTAACTCTGTCAAACTTAGCAATCAGAAAGCAGCACCCCAGAAACGTACTGAACTTGTACTGGTAGGTATGAAAACTCCCTATTCCATCTCTAATAAATACTAAGCTACTGTTGTGACAAGACATATTCGAATAGACATTCGAATTTCTACTCCTAAACGGTAAATTTTTGTAATCATGTTTGCAGCCACCAGACATCTTTATTACTGTATTACAAAATAGGAATTAAGATGATAAACTTTACCAGTAATAAAAATTATTCTAAACTAGTAATCAACGTTGTAACGTACAAGACAAACTGATGCACTCAAGACCACCTAAAATGGCCTTGATTAAATTCACTGAACAAACCCCTCATCATCTTTTAATGATGTGCTTTTCGAATTGAGAACAAAAAATACAGGAGGCCTGAGGTCTTAATTGTACTGAATCACAATTGCGCATCTTGCAAGATTCTTAGATTTTTTGGGCCTCCCCTGTCTCTTAATCCCTGCTGTGTATTGTGCTATGTCATTCAGAACAAATACAGAACAAAACTACTAAAAAAATGAATCTGCTTTCTACTTTTACTACTTAGGTAGCTTATTTTTTTATACCTTATTATTTTTTACTCGAGTAACTGCTTGTGCTATTAATTATTGATTGTTGTCGCTAGTGTCACCTCCTGAACCTTGATGAAGGAAAGTCTGTGCTTATGAACCTAAGACCGAAACTGTGAAGAGCAAATTTTGCTCTCAGCAGGTTCACCTATGATAGTGTGGTCGGAGAAAAGAAACCGACAAAATGCGATCCGTTAAGAATGTAGAAAATGAAAAAGTGGGCAAAGCTTTATTTACATTTTACTGGACGTCATTAGGGATAAAAAAGTCCGCGTTTGAGTTTTAAACAGAAGGACTCGTTCTAAAAGTAATCGACTAAGTTCTATCTCACAACCTTAAAGCTCAATTAATACGCTTGCTGAGTGTTTGGGCAGGCAAATGAGGACAATCATAAAGGTAAGATGAGAAGTGATGGAGGGCTCGGCCCTCCAATATTCTTAAACTGTCAGCCCGGTACTAGCAGGAGCTCAGTGCCTCTCTAGGGTTCGTTGTAACGGGAATAGCAGCTGTATAGCTTAGTATGATAAGTATGGTTTTTTAAATTTCTGGGATTGGGCATTTTCACGCCCATTCCCCAGAAATTCGAAACAGGGGCAAAAAGTAGAAAACACTAAAAAGTTGATTTTAAAAAAGATACGCAAATTATTTAAAAAATGAATATGCCAAACAATAATTCACTCTAAAAAAGTTTTTCTTCACTTTAACACTGAAGAATTTACACTGATGAACTTGATTTCCAAAAAAATGTTCTTTATCTTGTGAGACACAAATGCTTTTAGCTTACCCCAATGCAAAACAATGTGTTACGCTTGTAGGGGCACATGTAATAGTTTATAAACATTTCAATTAGTTAAACAGAAATTTGTTAACCTACTGCAATTGACAATTGGTATTGTCTCACACTTACAGCAGTGAAAAGGAACTTCACAGGACGTTAAGCTGTATTAATTATACATATAGCTAGTATCTCTTTTACAAAACGTCGTGGTTGTGGAAAAACCTTGGCGAATGATAGTGGGGGAAGCTTTATATTCTTATATTAACTAGAAGAAAAAAATTCTAAAAATTGCACTACAGTTATATCGATCCATGATAGAAAGCTGATATTGGCCATCAAAAAATGGGAAGGAATAAGTTTAATTCAGGAATTGCAATTAAGAGCAACAGCGCTTGTACTGACTGAAGTGCTAGTAGTTCCCTTGTATTGAAAATGAAAGCACAGCTGGTAAATTAAATAATAGGACTCTCAGCAACATTTAAACTGTTGGCAACAGGGTAAACAGTGATCCACTGAAGCAACTAGCAAAGCAAAAAGATCAATACGAAAATATAGAAGAGTTCTCCAAATTTGTTTCCAACTGACAATTCTTCAAATACAACGTCAAACGGAATACCATGCAAAACATAGACATCTACAGAAATTCGTACCCGGTAGGTGATAACAGAGTCTAAAAATTGATGAAATCCCACAGCTGTAGATGATGCACATTTAAAACAAGCTGGAAAATTGTACTTTCTTATTTGGCAGGTAATGGGCTGGAACACCCGCATTGTGTCGTTGCTATGTTTGTTGCACTTGCGGTTTCGTTTCCTGTCAGTAATTAGTTGTTACATTTGCAAGTATGGCTTGCAAACGACCCAATAGTAACTGCCTTCCTACCACGCTCTTAAACTATTCTTAAGTAGATACGTAGCACGAATGATCGTATGCTTTGCTTTTGTAAACCTGCACGTTTTGAGTAGAAAAAATATTTCAAAAGAAGAAGCTTGTAGGTACCAACGTAGATTAAAGTTGGATGCTGTTGTCTTTTGTTGATCGTCATCGTGTGAAAGCTCTTATAAAGAAGTACTTGTGGATTAAAATAGTTTGAAACCGTCGACGCCGCCGTCGCCGAGCTAAGCTACTCCATTTTGTCATTATATCAGTTTGTAGCGTTCATGATTTCCATCCTCAGTTTCTGTGTGTCGTCAATACAATTTACAAAGAAGGATATGTGAAAGAAAGCTCAGGTAACAGCAGTGCGAAGAAAGTCAAACGCGCGCGTTTGATCTATTTCACTCTTCGTCGATGAACTTCACGATGCTCTGTTTCGGGTTTGGAGCCTAGCCAAGCGTCTCTGTCGAACGAACTCGTTACAGTACTTTTGCTCTGCACAATTTTGCATCATTGCTCAACATATATTATAGTTTGCGCGACGCCATGGATTGTTATAGCACGTTGAAATATAAACAATATTTAGCTGTTTGCAATAATGATTCAATAAATTCTCTCCGCAAAGGTAACCGTCACTTCAGCTGACTCGCAGTTGATTACTTATGGAAAAGCCAATAATTATTAATAAATGGAAAAACTGTCCTACAGAAAAACTTTGAAAAATTTTTTTAACTGAAATAGAGCGTAATCCTAGGGATGTCCCTGCATTCCTCCCTACCAATCAGAAATTTGCTTCAAAAAGAGCGTCTCTAAATAACTTGAAGGTCACTTAACACAGATAGTTTCAAGCTAATATAAAAGTGTTGTGATAACATGCGTAACAATCGTTGCAAACCATGATGTGCTTTTGAGGAAAAATTCACAAATCTACATTGGTCGAATGCCCGGTGCCCTTGTAAAAGAACGGAATTAACTCAAGACATAAAAAACTTATTTTTGTTGATGGGATTTTTTTGTTCAAGAAATTGGTTTGAATTGAAGCTAATATGAAACCAGAAACAAATTGTTAAAGTTTATGTTAAAGCATAATTTGGGTATGAACAGATTTTAAAAGCTGTGAAATGGCCAAATGCTTATGGTTTTTACATGATTAGATCTAATATTTATATCAATTATGATGTACCATAAACTAAATTGCTTTCCAAAGCATACAACAAAGCGGTTGTGAGGGTTGTCTAAATGACTATTTGATAATTGTTTTTTATCAAAATTACACTCCAGACCAGCCCTCTCGCGTTGCCAGTTAATAAAAAAGAATTTTATGCTTGCAGGCGTTGAAAATCTTGTTTCACCGTACAGTCGCATTCAAGCAAGTAAAATGTTGAAGAGCGGCAAATATAATTTTCAAACTTGAATTTCTTCTCCCAAATAACTTCTATTTATTTAGCAAAAATAAATCCCTCAGGTGACGTTGTGGGTCTCCTTACTTACTGATAGCAAGCAGATTTTCTCCATTGCCAGTTTATATAAACATCTTCCTTCTTTTATCACACTGGTAGCTATTTTTAAATCTACACTCCTCCAAGGTTGTATCTGCTGCTAGTTCTTCTAAACTACGGGTTGTACTAAAGTTGTTAAATTATTTTTTTCTGTAAGTTTTCTGCCAACTAGTGATGAACATGCAAATTTTTTCCATTGCTGGATTATATAAGCATCTGTCTTTCTTTTATCACACTGATGACTATTTTAAAATCTATACTGTGTTTTTAAGATCTTCTTCCTTCAAAATTGTATTGTAATAAGACTGAACCCATTGTCTACATATTTCTACCGAAATCAATATAAATCAATTCTAACCAACTGCAGAACTGATATCAAGTATCGAGTAACAGAAAATATCAATTAAAAAAAATATCTTCAATATATACATCTAGAAGAGCATTCTGAAGACACAACATTATAGGGGATTACAAGGTCAAAACAAAAAAGAATCGATCAGAACGAGGTTATGTGATTTTATAATGACTAACAATTTTTAGGAAACGGTGTAAACGACTACGTGCGACTGATGCTTCCGCTCGGCAAAGTTATCAAACGAGTTTGCTTATGATATAGTACCAAAGGCTTCCATTTTGAAGACATGTGGTAGAAGTTAATGCTTCCGCTTTACAACAGCTGTGCCTACCGTAGGACAAAAAATTGAGAATGTTTAACGAGCTGAAAGCCAAAGTGATATTAACAATAATTGGAGAACTACTGAAGTGGGGGTATTTTGAAGCGGGGTGCAACATCAAATAAAATCATTTTCAAAAACGAGCAAAACAAAAACAAATAAAATCATTTCCAGTTGAAAACCAAGCTGCAATTAATGTTACCTGTAGAAAGTTCTGAAGTGAAATTATAACACAAAACAAATATATCATTTCTAAAAACAAATAAAACACAAACTCAAACAAATAAAAATACCGACAAATAAAACCATTTTTTTCAATTGCTAAGTTCAACAATTTCAAATACAAATTGAAATCATACAATGTTCAACGGAAGTTATACAATGTATTGGAAAATAATTCAGGAAGTAATTCGTGACGTATGATTGCGCTCCGCAAAAATTAGATCGAAAGTCATATCCTATACTGCTGTCAGTTGTCCGACAACGGCTGTCAGCTTCCCGCCCACTATTCAATTTGTCGGTCAAGTGACCTTCCCTCGTTGTGGCTTCTTTACAAATAAAGATGAACTTCTTGGTCGCTGCTGCAATAAATACAGCAAAAATAATGTTAAGATCTAAAAAGTCATAAACGTTCGCCTATAAGGGTTTGTTTACTGACTTAGTTTATCAATGACATAATACAAAACAATTTATGTCCGCATAACTATTTGCTGCATTAGTGCGTGACAAATTAGGTGATAAAAGATAGAAATATGTATTGAGTGTATTAGAATAAGTGAACCGCTCTTTTAAACCATTTTTTTAAGCAATGAACGCTCCAACTTTATTGGAAATCTGTACTAAGTCAGCTTAGGTTCGGGTATAATCAACACTTTATAAAATATAGAAGAGTTCCCATGCACATTATGTAAGTTTATATCAAATTCAAAACAACTTTACCAAAATGCAATACCATCACACAGTGGCTTGCAGAGGGGATCTCCTATGCGCTCGCTCTCTCTTATGTCCTCTTCAGAAAAGCGTAAAATATTATTTTCAGTCATCATGCTTGTAATGGCAACAAACAAATAACCTGTTCTACAGTAATAAAATTAGCTTAAATGTCTAAGTCCTGGGAAAGTGTTATATGTGTCATGTCATTCGTAATTCTTTTTGCAAACTTACTCAGCATTTACTGATAAAAACAGAAAAATATTTACAGATAAAAAATATTTAACTTCTCACATAGCATATTTGAAATGAAGAGAACAGTAATTGGCTTTTTCGGACAACAACCAAAAACCGGTAACCGCTTAGCTTGGGAGGAATGACACTCTGATAGATACAACAAAGCTGGCAACGACATCCACTGTTACAGAAGTGCCACCAACCCATACTGACGGTGACAGCCTGAGCTACCACGTCGGTATTATTAAGTGGTTTAATATGTCTGACATCGAAAAAGTTCGCTTTCTCACGAGGCCATAGAGTCCGCTGACCAAGCTTCAATGGCCGTGCGCAGAGCGCATAGACTGCGACAATATTAGACGAACATCTTGGTCCCAAAACATTTTGCTCGAAAATTCCATGTTTTCACCTACTCTTTGTTCAAAGGGGAATTTATTGCCGTCCCTTTGCTATTTTTGCACCAGACAAAATTCATGGAGTAAAGCTTAACCGCATTGTGAAAGCCCCATTACAGATATATCACCATTTGACTGAGAATAATTTGACCGAGCATCTATCAAAACAGTTTTATGAAGACAGCTTGTCAATAGCAAATACATTTGTGATTCTTGTAAAAAGAAATACACGAAGTGTTGAACAACAAACAAATATCGGAGCTGTAAAAAAACGTGAAAAGAACCGAAGGCGCTTGAACAAATTGTTTCTTCAAACGAGTTTTTGGGAGGAATGGGCCTTGCTTTGCAAGGACACTGTGATTCTGGCGCCTTATTAATGGCGCGATCCAATTCATCGGAAATAGACTACACGCAGGGAGATTTTTAAGCAACATTGCGATTTATGGCAGCTTGCAACGGCAAAGTCATTTATGAACATATTTGCACGGTTGGAAAAGTTCCACCTATATCTCACCCCGGATATAAAACGATTATTTGGACGCTATAACTGTATTTGTTTAAAAGCGTATCGTCCAAGAAGTAACAGAAGCAAGATTTTTTTCCTGCTAGCTAATGAAACAATGGACGTATTGATTAAAGAACAGTTAACAATCTGCCCAAGATAAGTACTGAGAAATGTCAGTATCTGCGTGCGCTTTTTTGCGTTTGGAGAAGCTTCTAATTTGACTGAAGCAGGACTAGCGAAACAATTTTAGCTTACGGCTACTGGAATACTTGTTAGTTCAATAATTGGTCAAAGTTACTACGGAGCTTCTGCCATGTCTGGCCATAATAACGGGGTACCAAAACATATCCTTAAATAGGTCCCACAGCAATGTATGTGCACATTTCTCAATGTTTGAATCATTGCTTGATGAAGACAGTCAAGGTGATCGGCATAAAAAATGTAGTCACACTATAATTGCAGTGCTCTACTACGATTCGACCTAGCAAAGAGGAAATCTTCAAGAAGCCATCGATCAAACATGTAAGGTGTCTACAAAAACCCGTCTGAAGTCTGTGCTACTCGATGGATTGACAAGTAAAAGTCGGAGTGTTTTTTCAAACAACATTTGCCAGCTCTCTCGGCATTTTGAAGAACATTGCGTCGTGTCCCGATGATGCTAATGGAAAAGCATTGTTGTTTACTACGTTTCTTAACAATAATTTTGCTGTGGATCGTGACTTCTTGTATCAGTTTGGAAGTTCAGAAAAAAATCCCTTCCTGTACGATTTCAAGAAATGGCGCAAGATATTTGTAACGGAAGCGAGAGCGTTTGCGACTGCAATGCTGCATTGCAACAAATGCGCACTGATGACACTTTTAAGAAAATTTTCAAACCCGCAGAGCAACAGTATGGTAAAACAATAGAGGTGCCGAGGATAATTGCTCTCCAAGAAAATCGTGATTGTCACATCATAAATTGTTTTTTGTTAAAATTGCTTTTTGATGTGCTCGAGTTTTGAGCTTACGACTCTTTTACTATAAAATCTTGCGTAGCTGACCTGTCTGATAAGGTCAAATACCGAATTAGCGTAGACTCGCTAGTGTGCTTTTTCCATTGTTGTGACCGCGGCGCTACTCTTTGTTCTGCCTAATTGTTATTTTTGCCAAGCTCGTCAACATAAAAATTCAATTCTGTTACGTTGCTCTAAACGATTGATATCAGTTTGAAAATTCTATCCAAAACCTTTCATCGTTTGCATTGTTCACTGCAGCAGCAGCAGCTAAAGTTCGTTTGTGTAAAGCAATATTTATCATCAAATCAACTATCATTTTACATTGTACCATTTTTCAGCTGCAAAAATTTGTGATTAAATTAATAAAATTGTTGGATTTTGTCGAAAAAGCAAGTTGGTAAATTTCGTATGTCGGTCGTTTACGCAAGTAGCAATTGTACTGTTTCTGTTACTATTGCTACAAAAACCAGTTTGCTGTAAATTTGTGGCATTCATTTCCGGCTTGTTTGATTTCGCCTCGAATTTTTGTTGAATAATAAACTGCGTTTCAACATCGACAATCTCGTCCTACTCTTGTTCGCCGCAGTGTAAAGCAGACACGCGTGTCGTGACGTAACAGTGGCAATCATCCGGCTGAAGCGTTGAGGAGTACCACCGACGATCGATGTAATTCCCTTGCTTAGACGTTTGTTAGGAACAAATCTGTGAGAGGATTACCGCAATCACTGTGACTGCAGATGCCCTTAGCAGCTCGCTATTTTTGTTCGTAATTGACGATGACATGAGCAGCCTGAGAGCCTCCAATGAAGCCTATTCCGCGAGGTGCTGATTGCTTCAATCTATTCCGCGAGGTGCTGATTGCTTCAAATTTGATTTATTGTGTCAAAAGCTTACTCGGTACGTCAACCAGCCGATCAACGTCCATGAATGCCTTTGACGCTCTAACAATTGTAAGGAAATTGAGGACGTATCCCATCCCAGAAAGTGTGCTTTTCTTTTTTCGACATTGCCGGTCTCAACTGCATGTGGAAAACGGTTATTCAGCGCCCTAAAGTTGGTAAAAACATACTTGTGATCAGGCATGAAGGAAGATCGTCTTGATTGCTTGGCTCATTAGTATATAAAGAAAGACATTAGAATTGACCGTGACCAAGTCATCGACCGATTTGCCAATGCAGTCGTCGCCTAAATTTGAAAGAAAATGACTTTGTTTTTACGATGGCTGTCTGCAGCTTTGTTTTTGTTTTGCATTACTATTTCATTTCTTCACTGTTTCATAACAGCTCTTGCAAAACTTGTTCCACACTTTTTCACTTTCAGATATGACGTTACACGTTAATGGTCATTACACTACTCGACTTTGCATGAGTAATTGTTAGTGAACTAAGTTATGCAAACACATGTTGATGTGCAAATAATGCAGATTAAAACAACATGAATTACAAGTAGGATCTTTTTAGATTATAAAATTTTGAGTGATGAGCTGTTTGAAAAGCTTGTCGTTCAGTTGCAGTGCATCCGTTGTACGTATAAAAAAAGGAAGCAGCTAATAATTTCTTAGGTGTAGCAGTAACAAAACTAACAAATTCCAAAAAATTTACCTTAAAAATATTTTCAGAAGCACAAAAATTACGTTTATTTGAATGGAATTTTGCAAAATTTTCACGGGGGGCATGCCGCCGGAACCCCTAAGACAAATTTTGCCTTCGGCATTTAGAAAGGAAATTTTTTGGCACAGTTTTGCACATTTTTTGCGTCCTCCCTCAAAAAGTTTTTGCAAACGCTCTTGCTATCTGAGTAAAACTGAAGCTATTTATTTTTGTATTTGCTTAAAGTGGCCGTCGTCCTTCGTAAAGAAACAAAACTTTTCCTTCGACTCAGAAATGCTTGTATGTATTTCTTTTATTCATATTTCCTATCATGACTTGATTATTCTGTTCTCTGAAAGTTTACTCATTCAATTTGTTTAGCACTTTTCGCTTTAACTCTTAATCAGGGAGTTTTACAATCATTTGGCTTCATTCCGGACTTTGTGGAAGCCAGTTAGCCTTTACACAGAACTGTGGCGTAACCTGTTCGAGATGAGTCTGAGTCACCTTACTTGTGTAGGAGCCCAATCTTGGTAAAACACGTAATTGTTTTTAGAATAAAATTATTACTAGCCTGGGAGAAGGATGCCATCTAATTATTGAATGTAGCTTTTATTGTTGATCTTTGCTTGAAGAGTGAAAATAAAAAAATTGTTTGTTATTCTTTCCTCAGTAGTTCAACTAACATTGTTGTTATTTTGAAAACCGTAAGTTTATAAAATAGAATTAGAGAATAGTCGACACAAAAACACTCGTCAGCTGAGATATACATGTCTAAAATCTATTGTTCAGTTATGATATTGCATTTCCGAAGCGTTGTTTACGTTTGATGTAAACTTGTCTCACTTGCAAACAATGTCTTAGATATTTCGCTTTTCTTTCATTAAAGCTACGTGCTTGTTCAAGAAAAAAAGCATTTGAAACCTAGAATCTTGGAAAAAACTTAAAAAATGCAGTAAACTTGGTCGGTGACGAGACCGATTGATTGTGCTACCAAATGAATTAAATTGGCTGTGCCACAAAATATTGCTAGAAATCCAGCATCTCATGAAATATCTGAAATCTGGGACGTGATGCTTGTAAAAACGCTCATCAAGATCAAGACTTTTAATAATCTTTCTGACAAAAAATAATCTTTACAAAATAAAGTCACCAAAAAAATAACAAAAACTATTAAGTTACGAGTCATTAAAAGTTACCTTAGTAATGTTTTCCAATTTTGTTAATTTAGCTGGTATGTATTTAAATCCGACCAGAAAATTTCATCATTAAATTACGTTTTCATAAAGAACTTATGCCCTAAACATTTCAGTGAAAAAAAGTAACTAAATCACAAAGTTGATTTGAATTTGATTTGGAAAGTGGGATCAGCTGTAGTTACAAATTTGCGTCACAGCTTTCATATAAACCTATAAAAATTGTTTCTTTGTTCACGGGCTTGTGCAAAACAAACACGGCTGCTTATAAAAAGAGAAAAAAACACAATATAAGGGTCAACCGAAAAGTAATGCAATTATTATTACAGGAGACGCATTTAAAAAAAAAAAAATTGTTGACATTTGGCAAAAATATTAAGATAGGGTATGTCCTGATAAAATTCAAGTATTTAATTTGTATTTTTCCCATATGCGTTGGAGATAAGTGTGGTCGAGTTGTCTGCATAATAACAGTTATAGTGGAGAAAAAGAGCAATTATTAAGTTTACAATTGCACAAGAAAAAACTCGTGTAAACATTCACAATTGCAAAGTGCTGAAAACGATGAAACCTTAGACAACGGCAGTGATTCTCAAGCTTGTTTCGATGCGACGCATTCGAAAAACTATGCTGGTGTATTTGCGACGCACCAGAAAATAAAACACATTGAGGTTTTTGCTTGCCGTTTTGCAGCTATCAATTTGTCCCGTTGGGCGACAACAACAATTTTTTTTAGACACCTTGTTTTTCATTTTTGTGGCGCACCATTTTTACACACACAATATTGGTAACCACTTGTTGAAATTTTTTTGAATTTTTATTAGAGAAGAAGATCTTTTTTGCAGATGCACTTTCGTTTTTGTGTCTTTCAGATCGAGTAGCTACCACCCTGCTATTTTCCGATTTGCAAAATGCCCTCCGGCCTCCTGCAAAAAATCTTCATTTTCGTATGATTTTTGTGCACACATGCTCTCTGCCAATTCTTAAATTGCACTGAGTGCGGTACAGTGAAGCTCACTTAATGAAATGCACAATTCTAACAAGCACCTATGGCAAGTAAAATTGGCTTCTTTGTGGTGTATGTTAAAGCCCATTCAAATAACTGATGATTATTTACAATTTAGTATAAATAGACCAATCTTCGAATCGAATTAAGTCCCAAAGTACTGTAAGAATGATGATACCAATAATATAATCTACATATATTTAATTTTAACAAAACAAAAATGTCATAATAATTTAACATAAACGATATCTACAACATATAAAAATAATAGATTAATTAAACGAAGCTAACAAGATTACAAGCAATACTGAACTCAAGGTGTACACTGTAAATGAGCTATAGCAAAGTTGATTATTTTGCAGAAGTTTACGCGCTTGCGGCACAAATTGATTGCATGTCAATAGAAAAGACTGCTCTGGTGTAAATTTACTATCATGACAATCTCTTTGCCAAAAGCAAAACCGGATCAACATATTTAGTGGGGGGCTCTTTACTATATGACTTGGCTAATTTTCATTTTGAAGAAAGGCTTATCAATCGGCAGAGTAATGTCATTGTTCATTTTATTTAATGAAGATTGACGATTGTTATTTTCATCCTGCGCTTGTGGTAAAAGATTAAGCGACATCGTTTCAGCTTTTTCTTGTGTGGAATTGTCAGTGAGTGATTCCTCGTCACTAAACTGTTGA
The DNA here is from genome assembly GCA_963675345.1 of Trididemnum clinides. Lineage (NCBI taxonomy): Eukaryota > Metazoa > Chordata > Ascidiacea > Aplousobranchia > Didemnidae > Trididemnum > Trididemnum clinides. The sequence continues at coordinate 49,439,873 of OY776284.1, read as the reverse complement.
GTAGTTGAATGAATGAAGACATATCACTGATGAAAACATTACTTTCCTAAGAATCTGAAAAGCAAATGGCTGCCTACATTGGTTTCGCTTCCAACAACTGAATTTGTTTATCGAGATTGCCATTTTTGTGCCTGCGAAAAACTTTAGTAGCATTACCGGTCCTGATTGAGATAACCAAGCAGTAATTGATTTTCCTTTTGAAGAAAGCCGACCAAAATTTTGAAAAATTTGTAAGGAGTTGCATTGGTTGTTGTAATTAAAAGTTGGCAAATTGAATGACGAGAACAGGGAAGTATTATTTCTCAAACAAATATTGTAAAATTGTTAAACTTGGGGTAAGATCTTCCCTGAGAGTGTGAAAGATATTGCAGAAGATCTTAAACTGGGGGGCGTGCTCTTTTTTATGAGGGGGGACGCAGGAGATTCATGAGGCGGGGCGGGGTGCCACAGTGCCATAGCTTTCCCTTTGGTTTCACTTGCACAAAACCTCGTTTAAATTAACGCTTTAAAGAAGTTGACCTTCGAAAAAAATCTTGGTGTAGTTTCTGAGAGCAAAAGTGTAAATTGACCAGCTAAAAAATTAATCTTCAAAAAAATAGTTCTCGTGTATGAATGGGGCAGAGATTTTACTGCACATTATCAATAGGGATGCGTCTCAAGAAGTGTTTAGAGTCCCTAAGATATTTTAAGCACATTAGACTTGTAAGCAAGAGAAATTGATTTTCACATGACACCCAAATAACGTTCAATTTAAGCATTTCATGTTGAGTGCTATGTACGAGTACATAGTAGATCTGCTGGAAGCAATGCCACGTTCGAAAAGAAATTTATTCACGCTACTTAAATTGACTCAAAAAAAATTCTTTGACGCTACATTTTCGCAATGAATGCGATTCGGTATGCAACACAATGTAAAGAGTTTGTTGAAGCAGTCGACCACAGTTGAAGAATGCATTTTAGGACAAGCAAAAACAAAGGGAAATTTAAATTATTCATCAATTACCTCCAAAAGCTGCTTGTTTTGAGTACACAATGTTAATGGTTCTATCAAGTCCATGCTAATATGTTTTGGGGGCTAGATTGACTAAACCCTTTCAAAATCACGATAGTAGGCTCAAATCACTTTTGGTTTTATAATTAATAGCTAAATTATTGTCCTTTATCAAAAAATTATTTCAATCAATGATTGTAATCATAATAAGTAGAATCGAAACTAATCGCGGTTAAGCTATTCTGAAGTATTATTTATCTCTCACGTCAATTTAAACCGAAAAATAGAATTTTATGCTTAACTTCACCAATAAATATTGAAAAAAGTTTGTTTAATTGGTTCTCTAGCTAAGTAATTTACAAAATATAACAAAATGAGGTGAAGTTGAATGAATAAAGAGCGATAATTCTGCCACAAACAATGGCTTTTTGGTTCAGTTTTGAAGTTTGATTCAGTAAGCATGATCTCTCTCTCCATCGGTGGTCCCCAAAACTTTATCTTAGGCAACCCCAATTTAAACAAAAGTTTAGAATGTGCCAATATTTTTGACCATATCAATATATTTAAAGTTCGAATTTATGATTTTTCATTGACAGAAGGAGGTAGAGGCCTTTTTTCAGAGTTGAATAGATTCAAAATTTGGATTTACAAAATTTCATTAGCAGATGGGATGTCTTGATATAAACAGCCTCTGATAGATTAAGGTGGAAAGAGCTGTGTGCTGAGGCAAGGATCGTAAATCCTTTCTTAAAATAGTTTAATGCGCATTGTTCATTTTCTAAAAAAAGCTCATCGATGGCTGAGTCACAGTCCGCTTTAGTGTCAGCACGTTTTCATAATTTGTCAGGTTGAGATCGGCGTGGATGAGTCAACTGCTGTCTTAACCATTTCAGATCATGTTGTTTGATGCGATCCTGTAGTCATTGAGATGTTCGCCCTACGTACCGACTATCACAGTGGCACTTGTATTTACATGTATAGGCTATATGACAAAGTTTTTCTGAGTGGTAGGTAGAACATCCTTGCGGACTATTGGCAGCATGCGCTTTGACGGCTGCTGACGAAATCATAGCAGCTTTCCACGGTGGTTTTAACTTCTTTATTCAAATTTGTGGAGGGCTTGCCCAACCAAGGGACCTATAAATACACAAGGCACTTTTCAGAGCCAAATCGCTTAAGGGCTAAGCTTAACTCTGAAACTTAACCCTAATGCCTTAAACTTAACTTCAAGAAGGTTTACCCTAAAACGTAACCCTAAAGTTTAATCCTTAACTCTTAAACTCCACCCTTTACCCTTGATCGCTTAACTCTTAAGCGATTTAGCTCTGAAAAGTGCCTTGTGTATTTATAGGTCCCTTGGTTTGGCAAGCCCTCTACAAACTTGAATAAAGAAGTCAAAACCACCGTGGAAAGCTGCTATGGTTCCGTCAGCAACCGTGAAAGCGCATGCTGCCAATAGTCCGCAAGGATGTTCTACCTACCACTTAAAAAGGCTTTATCATGTATGATTACAAGGGCCATTATGATGGTCGGTACGTAAAGCGAAAATTTGAATGACTACAGGGTCGCATTGAACAAAATGTTTCGAAATGGTTAAAGACAGCATTTGTCTTGTCCACGCCGATCTCAACCAGATAGACTATGCAAACGTGCTGACACTAAAGCGGACTGTGACTCAGCCAATGAGAAACGTTTTTTTAGAAAATGAACAATGTGCATTAAACTATGTTAACAAGATATTTACAATTCTCCTCTCGTTGCATTTCGCACTTCATAAAATGCACATAACCAAACGTTTTGAAGTGGTTGATTGTTTCGATTGTGAGCAAGTGCAGTTCCTAAGTGCAAAATAAGGCAACCAAGACAAAGCTAAGAACTCGAGAAACTTGGAGAGATATATAGCGGCTATGCGCAACTCCCTATCATAATTTTTTCGGCTTGATCGATTTCCTTTAATAAAAGCGTTACTGTCAATTTTGGAACAACATTGGCTACGTAAACAACGCATTAGCTTTTTATGACTGTCCTTATAAATATTAGTTGGGTGCAGCAGAGAAGCCGGTTAAACCAAAATTGTTGATCTCGTCATTACTCATAGAGACCCTACAACTTTAATATTTTTCTCCCATCCTAAACCGCTCAACCAGTTTACTTCCAAAAACAACTAAGTTTACTTCCAAAAACAACTAATTTTTATTTCCCGCACCTGCAATTGACATTCACAAAACGTTTTTCCCTCTCAGACGTAGCGGGCGGTCCCCTTGATTGCAAGTTGTAAGAGCGTTGCACCCGCGAAACACAAAAGGCAAAATACGTAACAATTTTAACTGCGAGTGTTTCGTTTTGGGTTAGTTTGCTTTTTGCCAGCCTGTGTTTATGCCACAACCAAGCTACATGCGCGAAACCAGAAGCTTTAGCTCATACAAATTCACTTACAGCTATGGAAAAGTTTTATTAATTACTTTGGCGCCCTTCCACAACTTTGATATGCTTTCTTAGGCTCAACGGATAAAAGTTTGTCAAGTTTAAGGACGCCTACGTTGTAAACAGAGCAAAGAAGACGTTGCCAAGGACTCGAGAAGCTCGGGAGACATGTAGTGAGTATGAACTACTTCCCATGCACCGGAATTTTGCGACTCTTCTCTCAGGCAACAGTAACTTGAAATGAATCTTCCCACGTTTTTAAAAATACTTGTGAGCTGCTTAGTCGTAGCAATGAGAATTGTGAAGGTTAAATGCATCACCATTGGATAATGTTGTTGGTGCGCAAGATATAATCAAACTGTTGCATTGTCAGCACTTACCAAAAGTTCCACAATTTACTCTCACACTTTTGTTGGTTTTATCTGCAACATTGAGTTCAAGCGACTTAATTAAAAAACTAAGCACGACTTTCAATTTGTTGTTGACAAATTGGAAAAGAAAGTGAACTTGGTAAAGTTTCGAATAATCATGTTTATGGTAACACAGTTTGAACTTGCCACTGTTGCGTTTTAATTTGTAAACTTGCAAGAAAGAAAAAGAAGCACTTAACATGTTAAATCTATTGCTGGCATGTTTGAGGTTCTATATTGTCGTCAGCACAGCAGGATGTACTGAATGTCAAGAGCTAGCGAGCTGGGTGCTGAGTGGGTGAATTGGAAACAGTATTGCTAAAAAACTCTATTGCTTCGAAGAGCACACTTCTGGTTGAAACTATGGCTAGCGCCAACTACGTTGTAATATTATAGTCATTACGGTTCGCTGCGCTCGTGATGATCACATGCACATAATTAATTGGTGTCTTTTTTGCTTCTTAATTTATACTGTAAATTAATAGGCCAATATCAACCAGTGAGCTGTGATGGCAAAGTAGTAAATCGATAAATCCGAGGAGCTTGCCCCCACTGGGTGCCTATGAATTTTCGGCTTATTATTCTTGTAATATTTTTAACAGGTTAATCTTAAGAAAAGTCTTCTCACATTTTCAGCTAATGTTAAAAGGAAAGTTCTTCCTGGATCCCACTTGAACGGATTGTGCTTTTTTTTGAAATTTGTAATTGCACTGATTTTTTGTCAATTCTCCGTTAGTTTTTCCCGTGTAAGTCCAATTTGCAAGACGTTCTCTTCTTTAAAAACAATATCTACTATGATGGGATTCTGGTTGACGTACTCTGTGTGACCGCTTTATTTTGTTTTAATTGAGCGCTATTTGGGTCGGCAAGTGTTCTAGAAAATGAGATCCCAATTAGTAGCACACTATAATAGAAAGCAAAATGTGTTTTTGCAACATGTAACATCTTAGGTTCTTTGGCAGAGACATAAAGCATCTTAAAATTCACACTGTTGTTACAGCAAGCAAATAATAAATCAAAAGTCATTGTAATCAATAAAACATCTTATATTTCAAACATTTTCGACCTTTGTAAAGCCCTTTTGGAGAGTTAAAATCTCTAAATGTGATGTAATATATTAAAATAATCAACTATAATAACTAAAATGACTTTTAAACAACAGTGTGAATTTTAGGTTCTAATGCAAAAATAAATTGTTATTTCCGCTTTGGCATGTAAGTTATAAATCATACTTGACATCGAATTCAGCCTTTATGTTTGCATTATAATCATTTCCTACTTCAGAAAGGATTGCTAAAAAGTAGCTTATAATCAAAATAGCATAGCAATTCAATAATGTGAGAACAAAGAATAAAATCGAGACCAGTCTCGTTTATTCCATTCTGGTGTAGCCTTTTACAATTAGCTTCCGGTTGTCATTGACAAAATGATTTTTTGGCACTACATCATCAATCAACATTGAAAAGGGTTGTGGAACTGATGTTGTTGCCAGTGCCGGATTTAGATATGAGGAGGTCCCTGGGCACTAAGCCATGTAGAGAGTACTAGTTGGATGCATGAAGCTGAGATCATGATGCGACCGAAAGAAAAACGACCACATTGTAAGGATCAAAGAAATAACGACGGCTCCGAAAACCGCGTTGGCTAATGTTGATCGGTAGAAACAGGCGGGAGCGAAAGATCTACGCCTTTACGACTTCTGAATTACTAGCTTACGACTTGGGAAAAAAACACAGCGCCAGTGGGAAATGAAACTTAGTTTTGTAGTCCAAAAGCTGTTGAATGACATAATTGATATTTGACATGATATAAATATTTATGGTATCGGTAATTACTTATTTTTTATTCTTTGTAGAAAAGCATAGCCAGCCCGAATCATATATACAGGTGCACCAAAATACAATCATAGACGAAATGTTCGCTCATAAAAATCATCCCATATTATTGTGTCATTTTAAAAAGCAGTTTTTCACTGGTTGAACGAAATAAATTGTTTGATTCAACTGTTTACATAACAACGCATTTGCAACATAATATACCACAATGCTTTCATCAGGACCCCAGGTAAATTTTTCTTTACGTGTATGATTTTGAAAAAATATTTTGTAAATTTGTTTGCACTATATTTATTTTGTTTAAATTTATGACGCATAGAATGATTTGCAGAAAAAATGATATTATATGTAAAGCAGCAGCCAAAAGAGAAATGATCTTTAGGATCCCTATGAGATCTCCCTTGATATGTTGAAGGGAGGAAGTTATACCAGTGATTCTATTTGTGTGGCAAATTTATTAACAATAAATTCAGTTTGACTGCAAATCAATTAAAAAACAGGTTGCATTAGCATATTTGTTCATATATATATATATATATAGCAGGGGCTCTGTTAGTAGCTCGAGCACTGTGAACGCGCAAACCCTGCCGAAGAACTGTGTGGGGGAATCTCCGCGTGTGATTGTTAAGTGGTATCTGGCGCTAGTTGCGTCGCTGATCGGGCTACGCTATGTAACACACTAGTTATTACCCGTGCGGTGGGCTAGTTGTCGGGATCGGTAGCTACGCTCGGAGTGGAATAGGCGAAGTGGCTGACCTCTTGGCGGCCGTGCATTATATACGCCGCGGTGCAGTCATTAGGGACCCACCGAAATTAGCTAAGCGCCCTTTTGACGTTGCGCGTACATTGCGTTCTTAAGAGTCAGTGCTGGTGCGACGCGCCTGAGGGATTCGAACCTGCGTCTTTGGATCTGACCTCCTCACGCACCGATTTTTCGCTGCCATGCACCACGTGCTGCCAGCTATGCCTTAAGGCACCGCATTTGGTTTGTAACCTTTGGAAGACCTTTTTATGCATAATCACTGCTTGTGTGATCAACTTCGCATAAGGATAGCAGTATCAGTCCATGGTCGAGCGGCTAGGACTACGTCAAAACGAACCACGCTCAATAGTAAACGGCACGTAAGTCTTGTGTTTTGTGTTAGTCTGTTTTATAATAGTCAACGTTGATACTATTGGGGGGACCTCTCGGCCCTTGACAAGCCCTGCTGATGAGTCCAAAAGGACGAAACGCGTCCAGGGATGGCTTGGTAACTTTAAATATATCTCTCAATAGCATTGGTTCCTTCGGAAGCCTCGCGCCTGTAGGACTCGCTTTGTTGTGTTGTTTCTCGCTTATAACACGCTCTCTATCGATCGTAACCACTTGGAACCAGCAATATACTGTATATGTATATATATATATATATCAGATTTTGGTTTTATAAATAAGAGTGTACTCGATTTTTCGGTACAAGAATAATTTAGTAGTCAAAATTAGAATTCAATTTAAGATTCAAAATTACGCCAATATTTCTAACTCTGCTGGCACAATAGACTTTACCACAACAACAAACACTAACAGTGGATTGTGTTGTTGAAGCCAACAAAAAGCCCGATCGAAATGATTACAAATTTAGCGGTGTTGATGATTACAAACCGCACAAACCTAAAGCCTACCCACATATGGGCATGGTATGGTTTTCATCAAAAATAACAAATATTAACTTGTTCTAGCAGAAGATATCAGTGCATACTCACACTAGAATTTGTAAAATCATATCATGAGCAAAGGTCATTCGCAAATAGAACGACTTGACATGAGGACCTGTCTATTCTCACAAAAATAGCAAACAGTTTCTGGCCCGATTTTGATGTCTACCTAAATGTTAGATAAGTGAATAAAATTCAAAGCCGGTTTAAAGAAAAATTTGGAAAAGTTATCAATATCACTTTGAGCAAACTGCGTACAATGACACTGTTTTGATCTATTAGGTCTCTTCAGTGCATTTGGTGACCCACAACAAGCTAGAGGCTTTAAATAAAGCATAGCTCTTAGACCGTCACACTTGTGGGACATATATTAGGTCCTCTGTAGCAGATAGTCCGTCAGTACTCTGCAAATCCGTATCGCTCGTGAATGAGTGGCTGTTGTCGCATGTGCACTAAGTCTAACAACTGCTTATCAATATCGGTTACATAACGTCGTTTTCCGTTATTTTAAACCGGTAGGGTGAAGTTGTATATATTGGACACTCGTGTAAATTGGTAGCCAGCTGTTTTGCGACTAATTTCATGGTTTGATGCGGAAATGGTTACGCAATTTGAAACATTTTGGCAAGGCTTAGAAAAAGCTTTAATATTTGTTGGCAAAGTATTGAGGAAATAGGCGATCCATAACAAGAAAGAAATGAAGGGTGTTTGATATTTTAGACCCTATGTTATTGACAAAAAATAGAAAGACTGGGAAGGATATGAATTCAACTAAAACGTTTTTCATACGTGTGGACATACGTGTACACTTTTCCAGAACCAAGTTGAGTGCTAGATTGAGGTTAAAAAGGTATCATACCAGGTTCGTATAAAATGGACACTAACACCTCGTCTAAAGTAGACCTGGGTTGCAATTTACGCAGTGAAAGACATTTATCTCACCTAATAATGAAAAATGTGTAGGGCATTTTCTTATATTAGACATACTCTACTTTATGTAGCATTGAAAGCTAACGTGACTTTAATTTTTTGCTGTATTTTGCACATTTGCAGGTGACTATAATATTGCTTAATTATTGCAGTTTAAATGTCGACTCGAGCTGCACGAAAATGCAAACGAGCTAATGGAAATGTTTGTACATGAGTTTTTATGTCTTTTGCTATTACATTAATTTTCTTTGCTTGAGCAGTTTACAAAAATTTTATTCAGCTACGAACATGCTACGACTAGGAACTTTGACCCAGAATATGCACTAATTCATCATTAAACAGTAAATTTCAACCTTACATAACATTCCAGTTTGTTAAACTGTTTTAAGATTCTTGCATTTTGACTGTTTATTAAAGGGTCCGTTTCACACGCATGCCGTGTAAATTGGATTAGTTTGTTTAAAAAATAAATATCAAATGTGCATCTAAACCAGTGAATATAAAAACTTGATACTATATCTCAATATACCTTTCATCCACCTTTGCTGATACACAAAGTGGGAATCGAATTGGAGCTAAACTGTTGGTCTTATTGCAGTTCTTGCTTAAGGGATCCAAATTACACAGCTTTCCCCAACACAACCACCCAACAAACAGAAATGTTGAAGGGAAAGCAAACGGAGAGCTGTTGCGCTTCAAAAGCTTTTACAAAAATGAAAAAATCATCGGTTGCTGACGTGTTTATGAAATTCATTATCAAGTCAATTTTTACAAGTTATGAACCAGTGAATTGAAGGTAAACAATGTTGACGTGACCTAAAACTCATTATTCTTGTTCATAACTTTGCTTCAAAATTCAAAAATGTAGGAACAGAATCGACAGCAAAACAATTAGATTAGTTTAGATGAGACTGCACAATGATGCAGAAGAAAGCCATCTAGAATGAACTTCTTGTTAATTTGACATTTAGGAGACGCCTTACACTTTAACTAACATCAGGTAGAAATAGGAGATGAGAGTGAGAGATGTGACAAAACTTTCAAAGACAGAAATGTTTGTTATAAAGTTATCAAAGAATAAAGAAATATAGATGTTTCAACAACTTGTTGTTGATATTGCATTGTCATATTTGAATGTGTTGATCAGAAAATACGTTTAATCAGTAGATTTCTTATAAATAGAGCATAGGCTTGTCTTTGATGTAGGTCTCTCAGAAAATTGGTTAGATGTTTTCAAATGTAGTTCCAAGGGAGGTATCAATGTGTTTATCTAGATGTGGGTCCCTATTGCACAAATAGATGGGCTGCACGATTTTTTTAACAAAATTAAAAACAAAAATTGTACATTCAGTAATAGTTGTTTCAAAGTGATTGAATTAGGAAATGTAGGGTTGTACGAAGTCTACATAATGCCCAAGTATTACAATTGTCAGACGTCAAGTAATGGAATTAGCACCATTTATTTTTAAATGGTTCATATTACACAACTTCATTATATTAAAGAAGATATGTAAATCACCAGAAATATTTACTGATGGGACAGGAACAGCGCATAATTTTAATGTTGGTTTACAGCAGCTACAAAAATGTTTGGATGTTGACAATAGATTTATTGTGTTTTTGAAACTATACTATACGTTGTTGATAATAAGTTAGTATGAATATTTGTGTAGACAGAATTCCTATCAAAAACGACATCAGGGTTATTAAACATTTTGTCGTTTAATCGGAAGTTTACCCATCCTAACGGAAACTATTTTAACCTTTGAAGGTAGCAAAAATCGATTTTCTTAAAACATGTACAGCTTTAATGACTTAAAGAATAAAATAAATTTGACACGCAGCAAAATGACATTAACAAAACCTCATTTTGCAATTAAAAATTTTTGAGATTAAGGAAAACAATAAATTTTCAAATTATCATTACAGTATTAGATAGTATATTTCATTGTTAGTTTTAGACGTCATTTAAAAATTTCAAATATCTGTTGGTGATGATTCAGTTTGCTTTGAAATGCCACGTCCTTCATTTAATAAAATATGTGTATTTGTTATAAACTTGGTTTTAATATCTTAGATTTTTTCTGAATTACGCCTACATAGCTAATCAAGCAGCACAAATAAGCTGTGTTCACAGTTTTCTACTACTTTTCAACAAAAGTCAGTGAATTAACATGTAATTTATTGTTTCTACAGACAAAACCGTTTTAACTATTTTTATTACTTCATTCAAAATATAAAAATGTCATCAAATGACGATCAACACCAATACGTGATTTGCGAACGAACCAACAAATGCTTACTCGATTATGCGCGCGAAAATCGGAATAGCGAACCTTATAATGACGTCGTAATCATTGCTCAAAACCAGAGAATCTTCGCGAACAAACTCGTGCTTGGATGCTTTTGTCCATACTTTGAGGAAAAGTTAAATAACGCTAAGAAAGATTCTTACATAACCGAGATGGAGGTGCCAGTATATGACGTGGATACATTGAGACTAATGATCGATTATTTCTACACTGGATCAATATCCATAAACAATCACAATGTGTCCAGCATCTTAGAACAGGCGCACTTATTCAAATTAAACGAAGTCATACAATTTTGCTTCGATTATTTGATGGAAGGAATCAGTTGTGAGAATTGCATTACTGCTCGTGCCCAAGCAAAATTATACGGGAATAGCTCGTTGGAGTGCGTGGCTACCAACTTCATGAATAATAACTTCCAACATGTCATCAATACAAGTAGTTTTAAACAATTAAACAAACTTGATTTGCATGACTGCTTACTACGTTCAACGGAAGCATCAATTCCAGCTAGTGTCGTTTATGAAGCTGCTGTATCATGGACGAAGTACGACGTGGAGTCACGCAGTAAATGTTTTCATGAACTGCTTAATTTGATTGACTTCAAACAGCTATCACTTGATTTTATGCAAAGATTGGTAGCCAGCGAAGAACTTGTTCAAAATAATTCAAATTGCATGCAGTTTGTGTTTAAATATTTGAGAAGTGCATGTGACAAACATAAAGAAGAAAATGTGAGTGCATTGATTAGTTTTGGAGGGAAAGAAACACCAAAAATCGTATTTGAAATTGATATCGGCTACAAAAATGAACCAACTAAATTCCCAGATTTACCGATTCCACTTTCCGGCCATATCACTTTGTTGTTGAATGATAGAATTTACTGCGTGGGTGGAAAAATTAACAAGAATAATAACTATGAAATTAGTGACAAAGTATGGAAAATGACATTGAATAAACCAAATCTGAAATGGAGAAAAGTTGCTTCAATGAATGATATAAGATATGTCATGGGTGCAGCGATATTCAAAGATTGTTTGGTGGTTGCTGGTGGTGGTGATGGACAAAGTGAATTGTCATCATCGGAAGTTTTTATTCCTCAATTAAAGGCATGGAAAAATATTACTGCCATGAAACAAGCTCGATGGGGAAATGCACTGGTCGAGTGTAAGAATAAACTGTATGTCATTGGTGGGTGGGGTGGCGGTAATTATTTATCATCCGTGGAATGCATCAGTGATTTAAAATCAAAATGGAAATATATCGCACCCATGAATGTACCGAGACGTTGGCTTGCCGCTGTAAACTGTAATGACGCCATTTATGCAATCGGTGGTAAAAGTGGTCATGCTAATGATGAAACTCTGAAAAGTGTAGAGAAATATGATCCTGAGACGGATGAATGGGGTTTCGTCAGCAACATGACAATTAAGCGGAGCGCTCACTCTGCTGCTGTCATAGATGGCAAAATATATGTAGTGGGAGGAATTGACAATGAAAATACGATTGTGCGAATAATTGAGTGTTATGACCCATCCAATGACAGTTGGAGTGTTGTTGGCGAAACTCCAAACAACCTATATCACAATTCACTCGCGGTATTATAAAATCACATTAATCGAAGTGACTGTTTTGCAATGGTGGACATTCAAAATTGGGGACCTAAGGCAAAATTCTAAACAGGGGCCCCGAAAAATTGATGTGGCTATAAATAATTGCGATCAAACAACGCTACTGGGTAGGCTATAGATTGTTGCAAAAGAATTGATGCAGATACATTAGGATATATTTATAATCAAAGCCATACGTTAGTAATATTGAAACGCTTGTTTGCAGTGACTAGTTACCGCATTTCACACAGTTAATCATCCTTTAAAAAAAATTGGAGGAATTCGCTATCGAAAGCATTACAATAACAGCACAATTGTAGGGAATATTCAAATGACTTGCTGCAACACAAGTGCCTTAAAAACTTGGTATGACTTTAATTGTCATGAAACACTCCGCAAAACAGAATTGTGCAGAATATTTAGATGTTATGCAGCAACATAGGCCATTTTTTTTGTCAAAACATCGTGAAATAAGGGCTAACAATATGCTTAGCTAGTGTACTGCTAGACAAAGTTTAAACTTCCTAAAAATATGAGTCTTCACATGCTTATAAACGTTATGCTTGCAAAAAAACCATTGAATTTAATCGTAATGCGTTGAAATAGGATTTATCTAAAATTTCAAATGCTGGCACTGGTTAATTGCATTAGGTCAATTGAAAAAAACAGGAAGTTCAGTTACAATGGTTGTTGCCTTGTTTTTTGCTGAGCACAGGTCAGCAACCAATTTACCAATAGCAATATTCTCTACATTATTATCTTTGAACTCACTGACACTTGATTGCATAGGGCTACTTGTATCATTTTCTGTTTCATCAATACATATAACTTGGATGCTTGAAAATACACTTTTATCTCTCAGTTCTGTAGTAGTAGTAGTAGTAGTAGTAGCAGTAGTAGTAGTAGTAGTAGTAGTAGTAGTAGTAGTAGTAGTAGCAGTAGTAGTAGTAGTAGTAGTAGTAGTAGTAGTAGTAGTAGTAGTAGTAGTAGTAGTAGAGCTGTTTATTACAATAAATCTATCCATTAGACTTTTGCATCATCCATGTTTCCACACTTTCTTTGTTTCGCCTTCGCTTTGATGCTATACTTTCATACTCTTTATTTAACCGATGCACCAAAACTGTCTGGTATAAGGTAAGGTATACAGCAAATCAAGGACTACTATATTAATTGAACTGATAATTTACAAATGAATCTGAATAAGCAAACCTTTTTGATAAATATGATTGTAGTAGACTTCATGTTTGGATGAGTCACCAAACAAGTAAAGCGTTAAAGTCACTAAAATCTTTTACTGTTTTACTATCATAACCAAAGATAGAGGCAAATACCAATCATGCATAATGCTTTAACTAATTCTCCTTTTACAAGTTCTTCTAAAAAGCTTAATATGAGGATGTAGCAAAGTTGCCATTGAATCATTGGCTTGAGCAGAACACAGCAAGTACAAAGATGCCAAACAACTAAAACTTAATGTTTTTAAATCTTGCAAAAACTTTTTGTGCTTGCATATCTCTAATATTATTTTGCATCTCAAACGCAAGTGATTGATTATTCTTTCAAAGCAAAATTATTTCTGCTTTCACCAATATCTCACTAACATCAATAAACCACTCATAAAAAGATGAATCAATTAATTGACGTTTTGATACAACGGAAAGCTGGACCGACTTTATAGATAAATTATCACAATTCACGGGCAAAGTCTGGTCTGCTCAAACAGCTAAAAATATGAGTTGTTCTGATTACATCAGTAAAATGAGGTTTCACCCTAAAAAATATGTTTAACCCACATTGCCACAACAGTTTCTGTCAAAAGAACTGGAAAGCCTTCAGCCCAAAACAGTAGTAGAAAAAACAAATTTTAGTGTTTGGTGTTTATTTAGGCAGTGGCTATTTTGCCGTCAATGACATTTTACCCCTGCACTCTATTTTCTGTTGAATGTTTGTGATTGGTCAATTGCAGTGACATATTAAAAAGGTGACTTTTATTCGTTTGTGATTGGTCGATCTCTATAATGTATTAAAATTGACAAAAAGTGATTTGACAAAAATAGAGCTTTCAGCTTACACTCCCACTCATATCCACAAACTGCCATCCCCTACTTAATGTATACTGCCTCTGTTTAAGTACCCTGCCTGCAAAGATTCAAACTTCTACCCATTTTATTCATAGTTAATATCACTATCCAAACAGTAACTATGAGCACACCAAAACAATACTTATGAGCACTGCAGCAAATAAGCCAATTTTGACGACACACAAACGTTGAATGGCAAAATAGCTTGCAAGGGTAAAATGCAGTCAAAGGCAAAATAGCCACTTTTAGTTATCACTTCCACAGTTGTTAAGCCCAAGGACCCATTTCAAACTGCCACAAAATAGCCTAAAACTACACACGTCATTTTTAAAAGGGGGGGCCCCTCGACAACTCAAAAAAGGGGGGCCTGAGGCGGCTGCCTCATTTGCCTCACCCAATATCCACTACTGCTGTTTTGCTTTAAATTAATTATTTGATTGTTGGTAAATAAATAAAATTTAAACCATGTAGATTGCTAGCATTGTATTATAAAATGTTTAACTATGCTTCAAGTCTGGCTACTTCGTGCTTGTTTCAACTACAACTGAGGTATAAAAATTATTTTTTAATGAATGCGGCAAAAACTATAATATTAAGATTTTAGTGACTCTCGAGCCAAATAATGAATTAAAGGAATTTGTTTATGTGAGGTGTTTAGCATTATTGAATCGAGATCCAACCAGAAAAATCATAATCGGTTTTAAAGCAAACGAAATCTATCTGTTATGGCGCGCTGTAATGCAAATTATTGATATGAATTATGCAGCTTTGTATTTCAGGATGCTATGACAAAAAAGAGAAAAACTTCCAAGTTTGAATGTATTGATTATGTTATGAAAACGAGTTTATGGTTGTTATTGGCTGATTATATTTAGAAGATAATCGATTATTTTTATGAAATTACAAGCTCAGGTTCCGATTATGCCCGCAACAATTCATAATCTTTAAAGCAAAGTAAACGATTGTCTGAGTGTTTCATTCGATTATTGCAAAAATTGTTATGATTTTGCTTCATTGCATCGAAAACGCGAAAACTTGTGTGCTCCATTTGTTACAAATAATTGAGTAGAAATCCTCACGTATCAATCTCAATTCAAAACTTTCTAATTTTGTTTGTTTAGTGCTCTGCTGCTTGAAGCGACGTAAAAGTAAAATTTCAAAATGTAGGTAAAATCGTTTATTATAATTAATTTGTTATAAACACAAATGTAATAAATACTTCTATTAAATATTGCGGTTTGTTTATGCCAATATTTGTTTGGGTTTTCTCTTAGACAGAATTTGTGCGCCCAACGTATTTTATCAGCTTTACACAATAATGTTTTAATGGTGGCAAGCCGAGCGTTGGTTTTGTAATTACACAGTTGTGCCATTGCCCTGTGTACATCAGTTGTTCAAAAAGTTAAACAGCATTGTTTGTGAACAATCGTTCTTTTTCTCGAAAAACATGCTTGTAACTAACTTAAAACCCATTGGAAAATCAAATGGAAGCTGCTCGGCTCACCAGTACTAAGTTCGATTTGTCCGAGACTATAAAATAGTACTAGGTAAATATCTTTGTAAAGACAACAGCCCTGTGTAGACATAAATTGTAATGCAATTTGTTTTTGAAACTGTTGGTTTGTTCATTAGTAAACATAACTACAATTACGTCACATCGTACGTTTGTTTAACGTCTCGCATGTGCCGTGTTGCCAGCAGTTAAAACAAAAAATCTCATTTGATTATGGGATAATGAGTGGAAAAAGGCTTGTTGAATTGTCATAAGAGGGAAACGTGGATGTTTCTCCAAGGAGTTTTGGACCTGTTTGATAATCATCACTTACGCCATACCGAAGCGGATGCCATCTTGAACATAAGCTCCGAGAACTGTTGGATGCCTGGAAGGGAGTTAGAAGATGCGTTAGTGATCCTACGTCGACATCGAGAGTGTGCACGAGAATCTATTCGTCAGAGCTAAAAAAGCAATGTATTATTTTGAACTTGTCTTTTTTTTAACTGTAAAGCTATAGAATTTGCTTAGCATTCAGTGACAAAGCGCTCTGCGTCTATAATGACCATGTCTATAAGTCGGGAATGTGCAGTGCGACACCAAACTGGTGCGCAACACTCAGCTGTTGAGTATATTAAGGATAGGACAGTTGTGTGCAAGTTTTCAACTCATCCTCCAAACATTGTCCTTAGAAAACTCCCCAACACTGCTTTAGCAGTTTTAACTTCAATTTAGTAGAAATTAAAAACTGAATGTCTGTTAACATGGAATGAGATATGTTAGCGTTAAGAGCAACTACAAACTTACTATTTTGGGCAAATTCTTACTTAAAGTTGGTTATTTTAGTACAATTATCAAAAACCAACTGTTGCTTATATTTAATGGCGTATGTAGAGATAGAATAAAGGGCGATGGCATCCCCAAATGGATGACAATAGCATAATATGTGAAAAGACAAAGGTCTTCTTGTTTGTTTGAATACCAAAATTGCCAAAAAAGATCTTGACGTCTATTTGGAAACGAAATTAGGCAAAACTGTCAGTTTCAAAACGCTGATCTTTAAAAAAAATTCTTCAGCTTTTAAAAAGCTTTTCAACTTTAAAAAGTTGCTACGGGTGAGTTGTGTGGTCAAAAATCGTTTTGGTTTTGAAAAGTAGTTCGTTTGAGAAATAAAGTCACATCTTCTATAAAGTTAGATATTTTGCAGTGTGTTCCTTCTTCCCAAACTTATGAGCTATATTAGTAAGTTCACAAAACTCAGTGGGCAAAGTTGCAATTGCGTCGCAAAAACATCAGGAAACTTCCGTATTTAGCTGAGCTATTTGTTCTCCAAGATCACTAAGCTCAGTAGTGTTGACAGAGGTCAAGGTTCTAGTGGCACCAACTTAATCGGGCTTCAGATGTTCTAGAATGTTTGTGGAGTAAGTTGTTTTGCCCCACCCTACGCCCGGCATACAGATAAAATATTACGTTTTATGAGGTAGATCTCAAAAATCGCTTTCAAAAAATAGCTCTTGCAAAAACTGTTTTTTACTTTATATAAAGCAAACGATTTGCTTTATATGAAGTTAATATCTAAAAATGGTTTCAATTCAAAAACGGGAACAACAAGCCGGAAGTTATTAAATAAAATTTATCTTCTTACGCTACAGGTTCTGACCTCAAAAATTTGGTACCTGGTCTGAGTCAAGCTCTCAATTGCCTCGCATAAGTCTGATCTCAGCAAGTATTTTTGAAATTGCTTAATACCTCTAAATTTATACCAAAATTCTGTGCGGTTCCTTGAAATAATAAATTCCAAGTTATCTAAAAATTGTGGTCCAACATGAAATCTTTTGCTCTCATCGCTGCAATTCAAAAATGATGGCTAATTATGCCTTCATGTAAATCTTAAATGTCATAATTGTCTTAGTTTTGTTAGTAGAAGTAAAAGAATCTTGACTTGATCGAGTTGCATTACTTTATAACAATTTTTTATCATTAATAAACACTCTATCATCGCACAAAAAATAATCAACAAATAAAATTATATAGACCTCCAAGAAAGTGTGTTAATTATTAAAATAATCTAGAGTCCAATGGCAAATTTAGGATTCCTGAAATGGAAGCAGCGTTGAATTGTAAGTTTGGTTAGAGGATGATGACCACTTTATACTATTAAGCTGTTTTGTTTTTCGTTGATCAACTTTCAAAAACAAGCTAATCTATAAATCTCATGATGTTTTCTTGCCTACAGCGGGCATACATGGTCCCAGAAGCGAAGGAGCCTCGCTCCTCCTTTCAATCGTAGCCAGGAGGAAAATGAGACAACACTCCTCAAATTTCTTGAGCTACATTGAGGTACTAAAGACTCTATTTTCAAGTAAAATGCCAACAATACGCAAACTCGCCTGCAAAACGTCATTTTTCTTGAAAAAGTGGCAAACGTTGGCAACAAAACGACCATCCCAAAAAAACAATAATTAAGGGACAAAAAGCTCAAAATATGTAATCGATATTATCAAAATTTTGTCGGAGCTACTTCAATGCCCCCTTCCTTTTAAATACCTGTCTATTTTACAAAGGCGGATAAACAACAAGTTGGTTGATTAATCTAATCTAGTGGCGAGGTCCTTTCAACGTAAAAAGTAAATTGATTCCCTGAGACGATCACAGTAGTGGTGTCATGTACATTAGTGACAATAGGCGTAGGGGAATGGATTTTACTGTGGGAAGAAACATTTTGCCCCGAAAATGTTGTGAAATCTGCATATTGTAATGTTTAATCGATGTAACTGAGTAAAAATGATTGTTTTGGTTTTAGTCTAAATTAAAATATTTCCTACCATTTAGGAATTTTTGAGAAACTTACACCTTGCTTTGAAAAATGGGGTATGCCCTGAGATTTTTTAAACGGGGAAGAATTACAGCCCCTCACTCCGCGCCTTCTACACCTATGCTTACAACAACAGGACTACCTGCGTTAATTTGTAATTCCTGGGAATCTTCTCCTTAGACAATATGCCTAGTTTCCACACTTGTTCTAACTCTAAAAAGGATTTTTAGTTTGGTGTTTTTATGAAGATGTCGCACAATATTGTGTTCCATTATGATAGTTGCGCATCATAACTGAAAAATTTAATTATCTAATAAATTGTATGACCTACATTTTATAAATATTTGTCCCTCCCTATACTTATTTAAACGTTTGTTAAGTCAAATTACAATTTCCGTATTAGAGGCAATATTAGCGGCCTGACCTAAAATCTGAAACTAGTATCAGTTTAGAGTCAATTTCTTAATTTGTTAGTTAATGTGAATGTGCTACTTGTTTGATTCAGAAAAGTTGAGGTAAGTGTCGTAAAGCGTTTTATCCAGGAACGCAATTACGTGACAATCAGTGCGTAATACTGAGTCTAAACCAAAAACTGGTACTTATCGCTAATTTTTTTGGAAATCGAACCAAAATCGAATCTCTAAGATTTGGCGCTGGTGAACACGAACCTCACCTTAATTCAATTTTTATAATGCGTTACACCTAAACTCGAGCTGAACCTATTGAAATAAATTTTTCTAAACTAAAACCCAAGCCGGAGCAATATTTTAAAGCTTGCGGTTCGGCGCCCTAGTGATGACTGAAGAGGATGTACGAGTTACACCAATAACTTTCGGTCCCGATTGTAAAAATAACGTTGTTTTAATCTTTGCCACGTTATCAATGCAACGTACTCAAAGCCTTGAAAGAGCAGCTTCGTACCCCCCGGAATAAAAGGGGTAACTGTAGCTAGAAGCTCATTCAATTGAGAGTTTCGAGAATAAAAACAGTCTCAAAGCATTATTTTTTAGAATCAAAAAGTCACAAAATTAACTTTTATAGTAAAAATTCTACTTTATGAAAAGCTAAAATCATTAGCTGAATGGGTAAAACAAGCAAAATATTCTCGGCTATGAGTTTTGCCCGCAGCATACACATGCTTGATAATGCTAAATGTTTCCCAAATTGATTTTCGGAAAAGAGGAGGGTGCCCTTTGCAAGGATATGAACTAACTAAATAATGATGTCACTATCTTTTACAGTGCTGTTATTTTACAGCAGTTAACTGCAAATACGTGGTACGTAGTTACGATCACTTTCTAATCGTGTTAACTAACTCTGTCATACTTGGCATTAGAAAGCAGCACCCCGGAAACGTACTAAACTTGTTGTACTGGTGGGTATGCAAACTACCTGTTCCATCTCTAATAAATAGTACGCTATTGTTGTGGTAAGATATATTCTAGTTTACCTTTTTACTTTTAAACCGTTAATTTTTGTTACCATATTTGCTACCACAACCAGTCATCCTTATTACAGTATTACAAAATAAGAATTAAGATGCTAAACTTTACCAGTAATAAAAATCATTCTAAATTAATAATCAGCATTGCAGGTTTTAAATTTTGACGCTTCGTATTTCTGGCATTTTTGCTATTTGATTTTTCATACTCCTTGACTTTTCCTAACTTTGGATGATGTTTTGGTAAGTCAAACAATTTTTCTTTTATAGCTTTTGTAAATGGAGCATTTTGCACATCTACGTAGAAGCCCGAATCGGTCAAAAATGACCGGTTCTTAAAACGGTTATAATTTGTCTTTGAGCTGATGAATTAAAGCATAATAGAAGGGTGAGAAAAGTTTGTTTTTGTACAAGCAATGCCTCACGTGACAATAAGATGACAATTGACCACTGATGCGATGGATAACTGATAAGCAGTAACTAAAATAATTACTATTTCTGCTGGCTTCATCGAAGTAAAGTTGAATTTTATTTGCTGTCTCGAACAATGGCTGGTCATTGAAAATTCTAATGTCTTTCTTAGTAGCGTAGAGTTCATCAGTGGTGTGTGCAGATAAAATAGATAGTTTATTACAGCGTATTGACAACCTCGAAAAATCTCTCAAGTTTGTCTTACAGATTTGAAGAAATGCATATTGTATAAATAATGTCTTAGGTATAGGAATTTTGTTACGAGTTTTTTCATCGTTTTTGACAAACTGGTTTTTCTAATCATGAATCGTGGCAACAATTATACTGTCCAGCAAGTACTTCAGCGGTTACAAACTGATCAGCTGGATGACTCCTGTGATGAAAATGAAGAAACTGAATTGCAAGATAAAGAATTTGTTCGTAATTGTGCTGGTGTCGAAAGTTGTGACAGTGATACCGACAGCGATGAAGACAAACAAAGCTCTGCTGCTGTTTCTATAGATTTTCTTTCTGAAAGTGATCAATCAGTATCTCATAATACTGCCGGACAGGTGAACGCACGAAACGGAACTGTGTGGAAAAACATAACAGGTGCTCCAGGTCTGCGAAGAGCATCTTCGTCGAATGTGTTTTCGGAACGTCCTGGCCCAACGTCTTATTGTCACAGATCTGTAGTAAACGATAGCCCTTACAGTGCTTTTCATTTATTTATAGATGAACATATGCTCAGGTGTATTCAGAAACACACTATCAACCATGGAAAGAAAGATAATGACGATTTTGATTTACATGTTGATGAGCTGGAAAGTTTTATATGTCTTCAAATCGCTTGAGGAGTGTTGGTCGGAAAGAATACGCCAGTAAAGCAACTTTGGTACAAGGAATGGGGACAACTAATCTTTCGAAATACAATGAGCCGTGATAGGTACCAGGAAATCATGAAACATTTGAGGTTCGATGACTTTTTTAGTCGGAGGCAAAGGAGAGAAACTGACAAATTTTGCTTGATTTCTGAGAAGTGGAATTGCTTCATAGAAAATTGTAAGAAATGCTATGTACCAAACTGCGATTTGACTATTGATGAACAACCTTTCCAATGCAAAACCAGGTGTCCTTTTATACAATATATGGCTAACAAGCCAGACAAATTTGGAATTAAGTTCTGGTTTTTAGCTGATGCTCAATCAAAATACTTGTGCAATGGCAAACCATATTTAGGAAGAGATCCTAGCCGAAGCAGATGTAGCGACCTTCCAGGTGATGTGTGCTTGACCCTTTTACAACCTTATTATAAAAAGGACTACAATGTCACCACCGACAACTACTTTACCAGCCTAAAGCTAGCGGAAGAACTTAAGCAGAAAAAAACAACAATCTTTGGCACTATACGGAAACAACGACGAGAAGTGCCAAGCACTGAGCTGATAATGAAAGACAAGGAATTATATGCTTCTGAAATATTTTCTTCGCCGTCCAGTTGCAGCTTGACAATATACAAAGCAAAGAAAAAGAAAGTTATTTGCGTCCTGAGTTCAATGCACAGAAACGTAATATTGATCAATGCCACAAGAAAAAACTGCCAGACAATACAGTATTACAACATGTCCAAGATGGGCGTGGATGTACTGGAACAGATGGCTCGATACCATACCAGCAAGAGTTCCACTAGAAGATGGCCTATGGCTGTATTTTTAATATTCTCGACTGTGTCTGCATAAATGCTCACATTATTTACTGCCTTACAACGAAATTGAAATTATCAAGAAGACAGTTTATGCTTGAGCTTATAAAAGAACTTTGCGAACCAAAAGATGGAGTGGGCTCAATACCTCCTTCTCCAGCAGTGGATCACATAGATAGCATTGCATTGCCGGGAACCAGTGGTTTAGCACACCAAGCTCGGAAAAGAAAAGAGTGCCAGTTTGTAGCATGTAGAAACAAATCTAGCTCTTTTTTGCCAAAACTGTGGGAAAGTATGCTGTGGCAAACACACATCCGAAAAAGTAACAATCGTAAAATGCAAAAATTGTGATGATTGAGTGTCAATAAATTTGTATACCTTGTATTTCTACTTAATTAATTATAATCATAAAAATGTCAAAAAATTAATCACAAAAATTTCAAATACGCAAGGATAGTTTCTTTGTGCTTGTCATACAGTATATGTCGAAATTAGTGAAAGAAAGAACCTATTAAAACCGATTTACAGATAACCGGTCAAAAATGACCGCATCCGTCTTTATAGGTATGGAAATAATTCAGGGCTTCTAGAGTTAAACGATGTGCTTTTTAAATTGAAAATTAAAAAATACAAGAGGACTGAGATCATTAATCGCAATGTGTCACAAATGTACATCTTGCACAATTCTTGGATTTTTGAGGGCCTCCAAATTTTGCCTAGTCTGTCCCTGATTCTTAATTCGCCATTGTGTATCATACTATATATATCTCGTATATATGAAAAAACACGATAATTCTTACTTTTAAAAACACTGTTTGTGATCTCCGGGACCCATTGGATTATATAACGCTTTACTATTTGCTAAATTGTCAGCGTGTTTAAGACACACTTCAGCCAGCATCCAATTTAGTTTGTCTCCGAAGTATGATGTTTTTAGTTCTTCTGGGACACATGCTAGTCATACAGGCTTTTATGACTAGCATTGAAATACATTGACTCTATCGTTTTCCAGTGTCTCAATATAGCCTTCTGGAATACATTTCTTCAAAAACAGGTAAAAATAAAAATTCAATGCAAAACAAAAAGTCTAAACTTATGATCTTCTTGCAGCAAATAATCCTCAACTACCGCATTGGAAGGCATACAAGACTCATTTTCTTTCAAAATTTTCGCTCAAAACGTTACCCTGCGTCTAATACGCAAAGTTAAAACTTTCCCTCGACTAATCTCCTCCCTGACGATCACTAACCTGACTTAAAATCAGTACTTCTGCCTATCTCAACAATTTGCGGTAAGCGGATCCAGGTACCAGAAAAGGTCGAATGTCCAAACACCTCCAATTCGTTGTCTTAATATATAGATAGTTATTGACACTTCTAATTACAAAGTCAGTTTTTGAACTATTAGAAAAAGTCATGAACTATTAAAAAACTATGAACTCTCGGCCAACCGATTCTACCAACTTTTCTAACAAGATAGTCTTAAAAAAGTCTTATCACATTTTCAGGCAATCTGCAAGAGAAAGTTCTTTCCGGATCGTGCTTTTTTAATAAGTTGTAATTATACTCATTTTGTGTTAATTTTTGATAATATTTCCTGTAAAAGTTCAATTTGGAAGATGTTCCTTCTTCTAAACAATATTTGTTAGTGCTATGATGGGATTCAGGTTAACGTACTCTGTGTGACCGCTTTATTTGCTTTTTTACTGAGCATTATTTGAATTACTAGGTATCCAAAAAAATAAAATGCAAATTTGTAGCTCACCACAACAGACTGCAAATGGCGTTTTCGGAACATGTAAAATCTTAGGTTGTGGTGCAAAAATAAATAGTTTTTACTTCTTTGACATGTAAGCTACAAATCATATTGATATCGAACTCAGTCCTTATATTTGCCAGGATAATCATTTCCTAGTTCAAAAATGATTGCTAAAAAATAGCTTATAATCAAAATGTCACATCAATTCATTAACGTAAGAAGGAAAAATATAGTCAAGGCAAATCTAAGTTATTCCATTCTGATCTAGCCTTTTAAAACTGGCTTTCGGTTATCATTGATAAATTGATTTTCACGCATAACATTGTCAATGAACATTGAAAATGGTTGTCAAACCGGTGTTCTAGCTAAGAAATCTACAAAACAAAACACACGAAAAATGTGTGAAGTTGGTTACTATTAGCAAAAAAGCGTTTTTATATCAAACTGTGGATTCACAATCGATATTAGATTTAACAAGCAGGGTATTTACATGTTGTCGTCTTATTAAATAGTCAGTTGATGCAGTGCCTGGTATACAAACCAAGTTTCAAAATAAAAAACGATATTTCATCCATGCTTGATCAAGATTGTGAAACTATTTTTGAAAATCGATTTGATACTTAAAAAAAACAGTTTCAACGTTTGTTGTTTAGGAAAAAAGCTTAAAATTAAAATCAGTCATAAATCCACTTTTGAGTAATGTGGCCAGCAAATTAAATAGTTGGTTTGTTGATAATGATCACTAAATTGTTTTTAAATAAATCTGAAAATGAAATTCTACTTGTTTTCCTTAAAAAGTAAGGGAATTTCGAAACGAAGAAATTAATGGTTTACCGCATAAGAAATTAAGGTATAAACCTACAGCCTGTTTATTACTTTTTACCAAATTGCAGAATACAGGTGGTTTGATTTTTAGACTTTGATGCTGTAAGCGCCAGCACAATGGCTACATTTAAACAAACTTCATAAGCTAAAACCTGCTACACCTTAGCTTAAGTTAGAAATGAGAAACTGGCGGCCTACTGTCCCTACCTGGCCAGCATCTACATTCAATTTGCGTCTCGAGTGACTTTTCAAAATCCGGTAATTTTTTTATAGGTTCTAAAATTTTTTTCTAGCTGTTGGCAAAAATGGATAACAAAACTTAAAAAAACAAACAAAATGTGAATGTAGTATTCACTAGCATAGGTCCTGATGCAGTATGTATATCATCATTATGCACAATCAGCTGTTCTCTAGTACATGATGAAGATTATCAATTTACGTTGATGTAACTATCTCTTCATAAAATACTGCATAAAAGTTTATATCAAAATGGAGTTTTTCCAAAGCCGGGGCCAAACTGCTTTGCTTAGAATAGCAAAACTATTGTTTGAAGGGGTTGCAAAGTTTAAGTTGATCTCAAAAAACTTTTTACCAATTTTGGTCTAAAGTTTTGTTCAGGTTTGTTTGATTTGGGGCTACTATTCTGGTCTGAGGCGTGCAATTTTAGTTATAAGGGCATACCAGCACCATTTTATTCAGGAGCACCATTTATGTTTAGGGCTGCACAATCTTGATGGAGGGTGCACGAGCAGTAGTTTTGGGAAAAGGATTAACATTAAGTGACTACTGTAAATGTGTTCAAAATATATGTTGGAATTTGAAACATAAACTAAGCGATGTAATAATCTTTGATTAATAGAAACTATATCTAGCTTCTTCATTAATTGTAGATTAGTGATTTGTAACTACGACACAAATAATATAACGTCATTGAAAGAACTCACCATTCCAATATTCCAGTTTACCTTCTGGAACAATACAGCTCTCATAATTTAGACATTTGAAATCCAAAATTAATTTCTGGGACCCTTGTTTTTAACCACTGGTTGACATAGTAAAGAAGAAAGCCGTGAATACGTACATTAGGTATGATTTCCAGGGGTGGTCATTAAGATAATAATCCTACTTATGTGGGTTTTCCTGTAACAAGCTACTTGCTTGGGAAGTTTCAGTTTTTAACTTACACTTCTTCTGAAGTAAAATATGTAGATAATAACTCTACTAGTGTGATTTCAATTTACAACAAATCACTTGACCGAACATCTGCTGAGTTAAATATGATAACACAAAAAACAGCCAAAAATTCGAGTTTTTTATTTTCTGCAAACTTTTGATTGAAGTGAAACCAGCTAAACCTACTGTTCAAAGATAACTAGGCCAGATGCGGTGAGTTATTCTCAGTGGGCTGTGTTGTCAATAAAGTTTTTGAATTTAAAATCTTTTGCGCCAGAACTAAATTTGAAGGTTCTACAGCGTTCAATTTTTGCAGTTTGTTTTTTATTCTTTTAAACATTCAGGGTGGAGCAAAGGCTGAACCCATTGAAAATTTGTAATGATATTTATTATTATGATAAAAAATTAATTATGAAAGTTTACTCTAAGCTATTTTTATTGTACAATATATCATTTATTGGTAATTTTATGTATTATTTTTCAGATTTGTAGCTACGTCAGTAAATTTAACCACTGCAAAAAGAGTAAAAGTTGTTTTACTGTGTATGTAAACCAAGATGCCAGCGTACGTTAATCCGCAGATACTTTCAATGCTAAGTACCTGAATAGGAAAACAACTTCGCAAAGAACAGTGACTAAAAATTGTGCTCGTGCAAAGATTATGTGTATTTTAAGTAAGAAAGTGTTTCAAAGAAGGTGGAAATCAGTTTGAACCGCTCTTATTGTAAACCTAAAATTTTGTTATGTTTGAATTTTCTCAAGTAATCGTTATGTGTATGTAATATATTTCAAATAGCCCTAAACTTTTGCACTGTACAATAGGTCATATGCAAACCAAGTATTATTTTTGTAATAGGGAGCAATTACCCTTTCCCTTTCAAAAGAGCGACAAAGTTCTATGTGAAGCAAAATTTTTTGCTGCCTTATAGAAAGGTTATCATACAAGTTTAAACTTAGCAAAATTATTTAAAATAGCTTAGTACTCTTACCAAAATTTAGGTGTATCCAAAATGAATAAAGAATTGTCGTCATCAAAAATGTGATCCAGGTAAGCATTTCGCTCTTGACTGAAATTTTTAGCTGTTGTGCCTTTTTCTCAAAATATTTAAGCCTTAAATATTATTAAGGTCTACGTTTATTTTATTTAAAATTAAAAGAACCTTGGATTTATCGAGTTGCA
Organism: Trididemnum clinides; assembly: GCA_963675345.1. Lineage (NCBI taxonomy): Eukaryota > Metazoa > Chordata > Ascidiacea > Aplousobranchia > Didemnidae > Trididemnum > Trididemnum clinides. The sequence goes on along the minus strand of OY776284.1, from coordinate 49,412,752 downwards.
CCACTTTTTCACAATTGTAAGCCATTGTCAAATGTTTTCTCTGAAGCATAAAACAACAATTGAAAAATATAGTCCAATAGATAAATCCGCAAAAGTTATGTTTACCACTACAATTAGACCTACGTGCAGGTGATGTGCTGTACCATGCCGTAAAGATCTAAATCGAAGCTAGTGTTAGATATATCTGCAGAAAAGTTGACACATGTGTCCCAGTGGAGCTCGTTAAACGATGATAACTTTTGCTTCAACTTTTGTGGAAACCTTGCTCTAACAGTGAAGTATTACATACCATTATGACACATATCACGAAATAAATGCTATTATTTGAAACACAAAACGCTAGCTAAATGTTAGTTTGATTATACTGTAGCCTAAAAAAGAAATTGTTGTGATGAGTTGTACAGTACCGATAAAAATACAAAATCAAACACGAATTTAAAAGACCACCCCAAAAGACCTACGGAGCTGCACTTTGGCCACCCCTGTGCTATACATTAAAAAATGACTTTAATTTTTTTTTAATTTGGTGAGTTTATCTACACCTTTGCTCAGCAGTAAAAATCTTAGTCAAATTAGTTCTTGCGCCATTTTAAACCCTCGTGTACAATTTTAGTTTGAGAACTATTTTTTTGAACCTGTTTCAGTCTCTAATTGCTAATTGCCATACCATTTTATTGTTGCTGAGGGGGTGGGGACTTTTATGCCTGCGCCCTCACCCCCTCAAGAAGTATAAAATGTCTATTTCAGCAAGTATTTGCCAAAAATTATCCCCGCGTCCCCTTTGGGAAATTGTGGAACGTGATTATCGGCTGCCATAATTGTAACAGAAACGTGTATTTGGCGGAATTTAGCGCTGTGGACGGTCGATCTTCGAAAAGAAAAGGTAACTGATCTCCAAAAAATCTACTTTGGCACCATTTTGACCACTGCCAACATCGATTTTTTAAAAAATAGAAGTTAACACTGCTTCTTCAATCGACAATTTTGAGCACTGCGTTTATCGTTCGCCGATCTCAAAAAGTATATGCCTCGCACTCCCTCAAGAAATTTCTGCTTACGCCCCTGTCTATTTATGATAGCACAGAGCTTTTCACCAAAAAAATAGGTTTTTGATGACAATTCAAAAACCTTTTTCAGGTTATTAGTCGAAAAAAATCATGTTCAAAGCCTAATCTTTCTTTGCAATAGTTAAAGGGTTTTTGAACATAGAATCGATTCATTTAAACGAATTTAAGAGGAATATAAAGTTTCGGAGGCTGGCAAATGACCATGCCGTTTTTGATGCAGCGACCTACCGTACAATGGTTGAGATTGGTCAATGTCATAATTTGAACCCACAGCGTTGCCGTCCACAACAATCATGGGCTTTGCTCGTTAATACCGCATGCAACCTTACGCTTGAAGCATTGAACGCGCCGCCTCACGCTGTTCTTGACGCTCTGCACTGCACTACTATAATTTATCGAGATCGTCAAATATCAAATAAACAAAAGAGCCGCGAACAAAATTAAAAACAATTTAATTTCCTGTTATTGGATTGGACTGGTACCACAACATTTTTAACAGTAAAGTCACAAGGATGAAACAGTTGGCGAGAGATACCAGTACAGTTTTTATAATTTCGAAACCGTGTTTGAGCGACTGTAAAATATGTGGTTACTTCTACGGCACAAGAGTTTTAATAACTTGTTAAGCTACAACCTACCAGTTACTACTTACATGCGCTTTTTTGATCAAAAAATATTACAACAACTATAAAGCTACGTCATCGCTAGGGCAAGTTTTTTTGGTCTTAAAACTAAAGATAATTGACTTGAAATTTTAAAAAAATTGACTTTATTGACCAAACAAAATTTTGACTGAAGTTAATGTTTCTCGAGTTTTTATATTAAAACAAATACTTAATTAAGAAAGACACACAAATTCTCAAGAAAACTTTTTATGTAAGCACACGCGTTTTATGTAAGCAGCCAACTCTGCAATCATCAAGTGCAAGAATTAAAATCTAAAATTATAGACCAGGGTTTCTCAAACGGGGCTTTCGTCCCCCTTGGGGGCCACGAACAAAGGCCTTCACTGAGTGGCTTTGCAGAGAGCTTCACTAGTACTGCAAAATCAAAGTGTCACGATAATAAATATTCGCCTGTTAATCTTAAATTTGTAGCTTTCATTATTACGTCGAGACCTCCCTTGTGACGTTCGGTGACACATTTTTCTGGAACGTTCTTGAATTATCCGGCACATTGTAGGAACGGAAGGTCCGTATGGATGATTAGAGTTAACTTAAGGTGAGAGTTAGTTGCGGATAGAGACGGAATATCCGCGCTATATTGCTGTAATTTGTTGTTATCACAACGATAGTGGTTGTAAGTGGTGGAAGTAGTTTGGCACGTCCTGCCTTAGAAAATATAAAGTTGGTAAATTACAAAGATAGAGTAATTGTGACTGTTGTATTTACTGAAATTTAACTACTTCTTTCTTTGTATTCTGTTTCAACTCTAAACCTTAAGTTTTACATATATTTAGCTTAAACAAGATGTTTGTGTTATTAAATGTCAAAAATTCGCTAGTGGAGCGAGAGCTACGTTCCATTTAACTTTACAAAAGTTACTCGGAACGGACGTGAATGTGCACAGTGTCTTCACTGCTCGGTTGTGATGTCGTCATTGCGACCCTCCAAACTAAAAAACTATTGCGATAAAAAGCATCCCCAAAGGAAGAATGATGACATCGATGCTCTGTTTGCCAAAAGAATACGATATGAACTGGAAGCGACGCTACCTCATTTGGGATTTACGGTAGAGGAAAAGCCTACTCTTCAATGCAGATACGAGGTGGCATATTGAATTGCGAAGTGTAAGAAGCCGCATACTATTGCTAAGGAGTTTATTAAGCCATGTGCAGAAAAAATGGTTGGAATAATGATCGAATCGGGAGCAAAAAAGAAAATCTAGCAAGTTTCGCTCTAATGACACCATTCGCCGACGGATTGACAACATTGCTGCGAATGTGTGTTAGCAAGTTTGCTCCGACATCAAGCAAAGCACGCTCCAGGCTAGCATTCAACTGGACATGTATACCGATAGCGCTTTCGAAAGTCACTTGATCGCCTTTTCCGATATGAAAAAGATAAAAAGATGAAGGACCAGTTATTGTTTGGCAATACACTGTCAGCCACAACAACTGCTGCGGATGTCAAAGTCCTTGTGGACTCTTTTTTTGAAGCCAACGAGCTCAGCTGGCAGAATTTCAAGCACATCTGTACTGTCGGTGCCCCAGCGATGATTGGCGTCAAATCAGGGTTTTGCCACAGTGATGAAGAACAAATGGCCTCATGTGACGTCCTCGCCACTGTTCGTTAAATTCAAGCATCAAAGACTCTACCTCTACATTTGATGAAAGTTATGAGCGTTGCGTTCAAAGCGATCAACTTCATTTGTTTGAGGGCAAAAAATCACCGGATCCTTCGAGTTTTGGCCAAAAAAATGGTAGGGCAACATGTGGGATTTTTGTTTTATACCAAAGTCTATTGATTGTCTAGAGGCAAATACTTCTCTCTTTTGTACGAACTTAAAAATAAAGTTGAAATTTTTTTTCGAAAAAACAAAAACAACCTCCATGTCCATTGTCACAATAAAGAGTTTGTTGTAATGTTTGCGGACCTGGCCCATGTATTCGGTCACCTCAACGACATGAACTTGTCTGTGCAAGACCGTGATGTGACAGTCAGCGACGTTGAAGACAAGCTGGCTGGGCTAACTGCTCGAATGGGAGTCTGGCAAGCCCAAATCAAGGAAGGAATTACCACCTCCTTTTCTTTGTTGGAAAGGTGTCTAAAAATGAATGGGATTGATTTGCCAGTTAACCTTAAAACTTGCATCATAGATCCCCTTGAAATTGTTTCTGCTGAGTTTCGATCATGTTTCAACGATGACACGTTGCATGTTTCATGGTACAGAGACCCGTTTAACACTGAAATTGACCCTTATGCCGAAGAAGCAGAGAAGTTGGCAAAGTTCAAAGTTTCGAATGCGATAAAACTGGCATTTAATAATAAAACTGACGACTCCGGTGTTTGGTTGTCTCATCGTGATCCATATCCACTACTTACCAAGATGGCTTCCGTAATTCTCGTTTAATCCACAACTACCTATCTTTGGGAAGCTAAATTTTCTGATCTGATATCCATAAAAACTAAATTCAGAAATTCCCTCAATGTATGTAGTGACGTTCGCCTCGCTCAGTCCAAGACGGAGCCAAATATCAAAGGTCTCCTCAGGCGAGACAAGAATACGCTTTGCACTGATTACGTTAATTTAAGGTAATTTGATTGTGATTTGCCTAATTCTATGACTGTAATGCATTTATTCTTTTACTTTCGTTTTTAGCTTTTTTATTATTAAACGAGGCGAGTAAAATAATTGATGAAGACCCGATAAAAGCGCCACTAGGTATTTTTAATGAAGAGCAGAGGGCTACAATTGTTGACAGTCTTTGGAAGAGGGTAACAAATCATGAAAGTTTGAGAACCACTATCATGGACTATTTAAAATTTTTGACCTTAAACTTTCTGTCCTTGCAGCATGGAAGAACTTCTTTTTACAGAAGCAGTTATGGGCTGAGAATGTTGGAGCAAACTGTGAACAACCGGTGAAATAGTTGGCCTTTCAATGTTTATTATTTTAGAAACGTCATTGTTTTGCATATTTTTAAATGTAAATATTAGTGCTGAGAGTATCTTCTCCTAAAGCAAGTTCTTGCATTGCTTGCGCCGCTTCTTTGATGGTGTACTTGTCACTTTCCACCATTTCCATAAGCTTAACTAAACATTGATATTTGTCTTTGAATTTGAGAAGTTGAGTAACTAAACCAGTTGTTTGCAAGCTAACTTTTGCTTGAGTCACTAAAAAACCACATTCTTCAAAACTACCCACAATCGTTTTCACTTCTGGCAACTTTTTTGCATAAACGCGTCCAGGAATGGCTTTGCAAATTTGTAAATACCTCTCAATAGCATTGCTTCCCTCACGCCTTTAGCAATTGCTTCGTTGTTTCTCTTCTCGCTTATAAGACGCTCTTTAGCGATCGAAACCACTTGGAGCTAGTAGTCCGTGAACTGACTAGGCCCACCGTGCACCCCTCACCAATAAACAAAACTGTGTTTTTCTGGTTGTCTTTTATGTGATTTTTGACATTAGATATATTAGCATTGAATAAACTCTTACGCACTACCGGTTTTGAGCCACATTATTTGTTGTACTAACAAAAATTTTTTTTCCGATTTTGGGGGAGTGATAAAAACATGAATGGCAATATTTTTGTATTGAAATACCACAAATACACAAGTGACCACTCAAGATATTAATAATGGAGAGCTCTACAATGTAAGTTTTGATTTATTCAAGGAAATGTTCAAATTATGCAACTGGAATATACCAACTAAACGCCTACTAATCATTAACAGGTCCTCTTTTTATGTAATTTTTGTGGGTGCTTTGATTTTATTTTTGGTCACTACCATTGCCTGTTTTAGATTCAGGTTCTTCATCACTTTCATCGTCAGTGGATATTTTGTCTATGTTCCCATCAACTAGTCCATGCTCATTCTTAGTCTCAAGTGCTTTGTCCGAAATGTCAGCGAGATGAGTTGGGAATATATCCCTATCAGACCATTTTGGCTCAATGGCTTTGTTTACCAAAATCCATTCATTGTCCCTAGTTGGTAATGGAATAACTGGTTTGGAAATACGGAATCGTTTAAAAATTGCCTCTTGGTAGTTCACTCTTTTTAGGTGTTCTCTTAAGCAGGCTCTAGGGGGCGGAAGGGATGACCATTCGGCACTCTTCTTTAGATTTAATTGATTTTCTTTGCCACAGCATTTCTTTAAGACGATTTCATAGGGAAGATCATCAGCAGTTAAATGGCTACCTCTGGGCTTGTACATGGAACATGTGAATTCTTCCAGGTGAAGAAAAAAATTTTCCGACACATCCCATGACTTTTTAGGGCTCTTGAAAACAGCCTAATCACGTGATTTCTTTTGAAGGATTTTTATCGGCTTCACTTTTCCAAATGCCTTTAAAAGCACTGGCCGTGTCACACCTTGAAAAAACTTACAGACTCAGCAGAGCATTTTAGTAAAGAGGGGTGAAGTCATGTGTTAGTTGAAAGATATTTAATAATCTTTTCTTGCACCTGGAGCCTGTGTCAAACAGGAGAGTGATGTTTATTTTTGATGCATAATAAAGAAGAATGAAGAAAGTATCACTATCTGCGCTTCTGACTCGAACATAGTTATATAATTCATCGACTGCATAGGAGCAATATAGAACAACGCTTGTGTCTATTTCCTCTGGATCAGACTCCAACTTGGGAATCTCTGTCATCATCACTGATTCTCCTTGTCTCTAAGTTGGTAGGCTTTTTCTTTACAGATAAATATAACCTATCTGTTTTGAAGCTTCCTCCCGAAATCATCACTGCTTCACACCTTTAGAAGCAATCTCACAAGCTGCTATCTGTTGGAGTCATTGCTCAGGTCGTTTTGTACTTTCGCTTTTAATTATGCGTTTTTGACCACTACTGCGGCTTGTCTTTCCTAAGCTCTTGATAAAATTTTTCTTGTAGCCAACATGTCAATGCTAAATTGGAGATCAGACTTTCCTATGATACTGATATCGTATATTTTTGGCATATCTGTTTAAATGTTGCTGGCACTTCTTTCATGCAGTAGAAAATTGCATTCTTATCTTTAACATTCAACGTTTTGGCATTTGACAGCATGGTAAAATCATCTAACTCTTTCGTAAGGTAAGTAAATCTTTTTCTCTTATCTGTCTTCAAAAGGTAGCCGTCGGGAGTACCAATTGATGAGGGCATCGCATAAGTGGATATTTCATCAATTCTCTCATTTCAATCTTTTGTGATTGTTTTTGTGAAAGCACTAACAACTGAAATGCAACATTTGCTTGCTGCTTGTACCGAGCTTTACGATTGCTTAATGTCTTTACAACTGATGCTTTCCCCGTAACGCTAATGTTTTTTAGTTCAGATATTTCATTGGCTCAAAGAACTTTTCTTTCTTTGGCAATCTATTACATATGAAAGCTTCCTTTGCTGCAGTACCAGACAATTCAGCATTCGTGATACTGTATCTGATTCTATGTAAATGGTACTGCAGCACCAGATGAAATGAGGTAAAGTTTATCATCCATCTCTACTTGGCATGGGTCTATGAAATTCTGAATTGCTTTCACTGTTCTACCAAATGTTGATTTTTCACTTTTCTTTTACCTGCGATGGCCGAGTATCACGGTATTTTCTGCTAATACCATCATCGGATATATTTACCATCTGGAGCATTACTTCAACATATCTCAATCTTTCGTGGGCTATACGTGCCCAACGAAGATAAGCTTCATAGTTAACCAGGAGGCCTGAAATGTCGGCACCCCGCCGGCCCGAGCCAGCTTGAGATTTGGCATGTTGCATAAATGTTTCTTCAATGGTTTTATCTACTGTACACCTGTTCGCTGGTATGAATGACCTTGCCACTTTTATTGCATCTAATTTCAGTAACTCCGAGTGAGTTTTCACAAAGTTGAATAAGAACAACGAGAAGTTGCAGAGATATCTGGCATAACTTTGACCATCAAAGCTGAAAAATAGATCCAATATCTTATTTGAACAAGCACCTCACAAATAGCAATCATTAATTTTCACAGCATACAGCAAGGAAAGGGCCAAAGAAATATGATTTATGTATGCCAGCCCAAATTGAGCAGTTTTTCCCTGGCTTCCGCCACGGACCTGTTGCCTGAGCGAAGAATATTCTTCAAGAAAATTAGCAAGTGCTTCGTTTTGCATTGCAGCATGCAAGTTTTCTGAAGTTCTCTCATTAATAATATGATTAATACGATCGATTGCTTGTAGCAGATCACCTGGCAAGCCTTTTTAACATCTAGTTTCCAAATAACTGTCACGAAGTAGTCTTTTCAGGCTTTTAGCCATGACTTTGTGGCAATTTATTGCACAACTGTAGTTTTTGCCGGATATCACACCATCGATGAAACCAACCAATATAACCCCCGCTTCCAACAGCACATAAGCTAATCCGGACACATTCATTTTTTTACCAATCATTTTTAGGTATGCACAGATCAAATGAAAGGATCCTATTGTTACAATGTGGTCATCATAGAAGTCTGGACTCTTCCAAATACTAGAGTAAGCTTTCATGCACAAGCTTAAGTCAAATGTTGTGACAGCGTATTTCTGACCGACCTCTCGCGATGCATTTTTAGTACTCTAGGGCAGGGATGACAAACTTGTGGGCTTTTGGGGACCACATTGCATGTTGGCAATCGTGCCGCATGATGATTTTCAATTTGGAGATCACCAATTCTCCGGGAAACGGTCTCTATAACGTAGCCCGCAGCGAGGTCGATCTCAAAAAAAAGGGTCATTACTTCTCCAGCATCTCCACACCATCTCCCTTCTTCAGGCTTCGTTAATCAAAAATCGAGTTCTGTGGCACAAAGTAAAATTCATTGAGACATTTAGAATCGTTTCGCGGGCCGCATTGAACGGCTCCGATGGCCGCGAGTTTGACACCCCTGCTCTAAGGCACTCTTGTACAGTGGAGTGGTATGTTGTAAGGTGATCAATGATTGGGTGATAATCTATTGTGGTAAAGCACTTTGGAACTTGACCAGTTTCAGATATGAAGCCCGCTCACCCAGGTATATGCTGAAATATATTGCTGCTATGCAAACGCCAGATACACCACAGGAAATACTTCAACATCAACTTTGACAGAGCATTTCATATTCTACCAGAGTTTGGTGAGAAATCGTCATTTTTGGGTTATCCCTCTTATTCATATAGCATGGAGGTAGGGTATCATTTGCCAAGGATTTCAGAGAGCGTGCCCTGCCCTTGGCAGAGATAGCAAGCTTTCTGTTTGGTTATCAGTTATGTTCTCATCAGCAGCAGGCTCAGAGGCAATATTTTGTGACATTATCCCGTGGCAGGTGTGATTCGAATCTGCACCAGAAATGTCATTAAAAAGTTGATCAAAATTATCAAAGCGCTGCGAAATTGTGATAGGTGATGAGGATTTTGTATTATTTGGGGTGTTAGTATGGTATGAGCCTATTTAAGAGCCTCTGCAAGTGCGGTTTCAAGTTCTAATGAAAAGTAGTAACTCTCTGAATGACCCAGTTAGTTCATTAACATGCTCAGTTTGACACTCCGGAAAAGGTTGCCTGATGTCATGCAAAGCAGAATGTGTTTCGGCAGTGACCACTGGTCTTTAGTTGCTGCCCGACACAGGTCCTGACCAATGTTTTTTGTTTTATTTGCCATATTTATCCTCCATTCACAAGAAAGCGAAATGTATCGCTATACTTTGGATGGGAAGTCCGCACTCGCTTGGGAATTGCCTTTTTCGAGGTTTATGGGGCACTTGTCTTCTACATAAAGGTGGATGAAACGAGAAGCTCTATTCTCTCTGATTGTGATCTCTCAGCTTTCCCATTAATGAGGATGCGCAAGAAGAGTTGCAAATCGTTTGGGGGAGAGTTTTCGGTTGTTAGGCTTGAAAAGATAAACTTTTGTTCAAAAACTAAACTTACAAAATTCTCTCTATGCTTCAAATATAACTTAACCCCTCCGCGTCGCTTATCATCATATGATGATGGCGAAGAGAACGCCGCTCATCCTCATATGATGATTTGCCGGCTACGGCGAAATGCGTGTATTTAAAGCTCGCTTGGGAGAGATCTTCCTTTCCTTTTTAAGCGAGCTTTAAATGCACGCATTTCGCCGTAGCCGGCAAATCATCATATGAGGATGAGCGGCGTTCTCTTCGCCATCATCATATGATGATAAGCGACGCGGAGGGGTTAAGTAATTTGTTGTAAATGTCTAGGACGTTTAGAAGCAATAATGACGGTGTTGAATTGTCTTTACGTTTTAATTTTGTTCACCTAGAAAAACTTAGTTAGTCGTCCAAAATCCAACCAAATCACTCGAAACGACTTTCTGTTATTACAAACTTAATTGAATCTGTGACCTAGCAGTTTGACAACTGTTTACAATTGTACTAGTCTACTAAACACAATTTCGATTAATACAAAACAAAGAAAAACAAAATAGCCCGTGGAATTGTTGCCAAGCAAAAAGTAAAGAAACGAAAGTTAACAAGCTTGGAGAATTTCAACACAAAGCATTACAGTAAAGATTGCTTTTATAAGTTTAAAGTAATAACACTCCAATGTATGTTAAACTGTCATAAACGGAAACTACGTACCAAACTTTCAAGCGGTGATTAAAACTGGTGATTACATAATGGCCCTTGTTGACATACTTGTAATCGAATTTGCTTAAATCAAAACTTACATTGTAGAGCTCTCCATTATTAATATCTTGAGTGGTCACTTGTGTATTTGTGGTATTTCAATACAAAAATATTGCCATTCATGTTTTTATTACCCCCCCAAAATTGGAAAAAATTTTTTGTTAGTACAACAAATAATGTGGCTCAAAACCGGTAGTGCGTAAGAGTTTATTCAATGTTAACATATCTAATATCATAAAGCACGTAAAAAACTACTAGAAAAACAGTTTTGTTTATTGGTGAGGGGTGCACGGTGGGCCTAGTCAGCCCACAGACTACAGCAATTAAATATTATATGCCAGATAGAGCGCGCTCATAAACAACCAGAAAAATTTGTTCTTCTTGTGCAAAATTTCTTATCCGCTGTAAGTCACTTTGTTTTACTTGCAGCGCTTATTAAACATACATTTGACAAACTCAGTACAAGAAAGTGTCAGAACATTTTTCAAAACTTGAAAAGATGAGAAGTGGTACAAAATTTAAATAAAGCTTTAGTTATCGACCATTTCATATTACTCTTTTGCAAAAAATAAGTGAAAACTCTAACGTTTTCGTCTAGCTCTCATCAGGAGTTATCGCTAGAATGAAGCCTGGTGTTGATGGCGAGGTATTTATAACGAACGAAGCTGGTGAGAATGGCGGAACGTTCTGATTGGTAGACAACCAGACGTTTCGTCGAGTCCGAATCAATGATGTAATTTTAATGGGTAGACGAATTCTTTTTGGCGGCAAAGCTCCGGTTTAAGCATTTTGATGAAAGTCGCTTCCAAGGTAGATAAATGAAAAAGTGTTCTTCCTTTAGCCAAAATAGAAAATTGGTTGTCATCATAGTGAGCGGCGCATTTTTTATTGTTGAGGAGGTGTTGTCCAATTGCCGAAGTACAGGTATGGTTGGATTGAGATAAGTCACAATTTGTTTGAGCTTGATTTCTTATTGCTTTCGGTATATGCTGTTTTATTCTATCCTGCAGTCTTTGAGATGTGCGGCCTACGTACCGACAATCACAGCGGCACACGTATTGGTAAACGACCATACTTTGTTGCTTGGTAGGCACGACATCTTTGCGGACCGTTGGAAGCATCTTTCTTGTGGAAAACGCTACACGAAGCTTTACTGCACCAAAACATGAGCTGACAGCAGTTTTGCATTGATTTTCAAATTTTGTGGAGACATTGCCAATCCATGGTAGTTTAAGGTAAACTGGACATTGTTCCGGTCCTTCTTTTGGCGGTAATTTAAACTGTTCAAACTTCCTTTTTATTCTCGAATTAATTACATTTTCTGGATAACCATTGGAGTAGAGAATCGATCGAATGAAATCTATTTTCTGGGGTAATTTTGAAGGCGAACAAATTTCCAAAGCTCGGTGGACAAGAGTTCCAATAAGATTGTTTTTTCTGCTTTTGGGTCCAAACGAATCCCAGCGATTGTACTGGCCGGAAAATGAAGGTTTTTGGTAAACGGAAGTTAAAAATTTTTTGTTACTTTTTTCCTCAAGCACATCCAAAAAAGGTAATTTGCCATTGACTTCTTTCTCATGCGTGAAATTGAGGGATTGATGCAGTGAATTGAGTTGCTTTAAGAAAAGATTGCAATTGAGCTCATCCTCAAACATGGCAAAGGTGTCATCCACCTATCTGAAATAGGTTAAAGGTTGATTGTTGTCAATAAATAATTTTTCTTCTTGATATCCGACGAAGATATTCGCTAGGGCTGGACCAAGTGGACTGCCCATAGCAACACCATCAATTTGTTTATATATTTTGTTATTAAAACTGAATTCAACAGAAGTAGTTGCAATGTTCATAAGTTCAATAAAGACGTCTTTATCCATGATTGGAGGAGTCAAATTGCTTTCATATAAGGAGTCCGCACAAATTTGGATAGTTTCTTCCAATGGAATGTTGGTGAAAAGGCTGGAGATATCAAATGAACACAGAAAAGTTTGATCCGAGTCTGTAGTAAGATCTTGAATTGTTTTAGCGAAAGTAAACGAGTCTTTAATACAGTGGGCTGAGTATCGATCAAGCACCGGTTGAAGTATTGTGCAGAGCCACTTGGCCAACTCATGTTGAGATGAACCAATCATGGAGAGAATTGGTCTCAGCAGTCACCACATAACAATGCCTTTTTACTACATTCTATTCTCTACTCTACTCTACTCTACACTGATCTACTCTAAATTGTTAAAAAAATCTTGCCGCCTTATATATAAAAGACAAGATTCTGGAAAATGTTAGAACATCACGTGACACAATAAAACCTCGTTAATAAATTACATAATCGGCCATAACAAAATGACAATTTTCGAGAAGAAACAAGAATCACTAGAACTTAGTCACGTGCTCAACCATTGTGACGTCAGAAGAGGCGTGTGAGTTGCAAATCTATTAATAAATTCGAAAGAAAAAAGGCCTTTTTTTCGAAAACAGTTTAGCAAGTTAGGGCTTCAGACAATTCAGATTTACAAATAAAATAATCACAGTAAAACAAACAACAGATTACAACACTACACATATATAAAACTATTCTCTAACGCAAATTTACTGATTTGTGACAATCTCGCAAAATATTTCTAAACGTTGATTAATTACATAGCAGCACCTCTCTTTGTTGTTAGAATTGTAACTATTGGCCTGCATTTATTTTATTGATGTTAGTTTGGAAGTTCGTGATAACTGAAAGAAAATCAAACTGCCGCATTCTAAGCCCCAATTAAAAATTACGTGGTCTACAGCCACGCATCAGCGCTTTGGATTATTTCTACACAGGAACAATTTCCATAAACGATCACAATGTCTCCAGCATCTTAGAACAGGCCCACTTTTTCAAATTAAACGAAGTCATGCATTTTGCTTTGATTATTTGATGGAAGGAATCAACTGTGAGAATTGCATTACTGTTCGTGCCCAAGCAAAATTGTAAGGCAATAGCTCGTTGGAATGCGTGGCTACCAACTTTATTGATAATAACTTCCAACATGTCATCAATACAAGCAGTTTTTAACAATTAAACAAACTTGATTTGCATGACTGCTTACTACGTTTAACGGAAGCATCAATTCCAGCTAGTGTCGTTTATGAAGCTGCTGTATCATGGACGAAGTACGACGTGAAGTCACGCAGTAAATGTTTTCATGAACTGCTCAATTTGATTGACTTTGAACAATTTTCATTTAATTTTCTGCAAAAATCTGTAGCTAGCGAAGAACTTGTTCAAAATGATTTAACTTGCATGAAGTTGGTGTTTAAATATTTGAGAAGTGCATGTGACAAACATGAAGAAGAAAATGTGAGTGCAATAGTTAGTTTTGGAGGGAAAGAAACACTAAAGATCGTTTTCCAAACTGATATCGGCAACAACAAAAAACCAACTGAATTCCCAGATTTACCGATTCCACTATCTGGCCATATCACTTTGTTGTTGGATGATAGAATTTACTGCGTTGGTAGAAGAATCCAACAAAATAATGAAATTGGTGACAAAATCTGGGAAATGACATTGAACAAACCAGATTTGAAATGGAATGAAGTTGCTTCAATGAATGATAAAAGATATAGTATGGGTGCAGCGATATTCAAAGATTGTCTGATAGTTGGTTTTGGTTCTAATGGAAAAAGTCATTTATCATCATCGGAAGTTTTTATTCCTCAATTAAATGTATGGTAAAACATTACTGCCATGAATCAAGCTCAATGGGGAAATGCACAGGTCGAGTGTAAAAACAAACTGTATGTCATTGGTGGGTGGGATGGCGGTAGTTGTTTATCATCCGTGGAATGCATCAGTGATTTGAAAGCAGAATGGAAATATGTCGCACCCATGAATGAACCGAGATGTTGGTTTGCTACTGTAAACTGTAATGACGTCATTTATGCAATCGGTGGTTGGAGTAAACATGACAAAAATAAAATTGTGAAAAGTGTTGAGAAATATGATCCTGAGACGGATGAATGGAGTTTCGTCAGCAATATGACAATTGAGCGGGTTGCTCACTCTGCTGCTGTCATGGATGATAAAATTTATGTGGTGGGAGGGCATGACAATGAAGGTAAAGTAGTGCAAATAATTAAATGTTACGACCCATCCAGTGACGATTGGAGTGTCGTTGGTGAAACTCCAAACGACTTATATGAACATTCACTTGTTGTATTTTGAAATCACATTAATTGACTGTTTTGCTTTGGATTAGTTATTTGATTGTTGGTGAATAAATAAAATGTCATCGGTGCAGATTTGCTAGCATTGTGTTATAAAATGTTTAACTATGCTTCGAGTCTGGCTATTTTGTGTTTGCTTTACCTATAACCAAGGTGTAAAAATTCTTTTTGAAAGAATGCGACAAAAACTATGATTGTTGAATGCTGGCTGACTTCTTGAAACGCACTCGTGTGAAGTGGTTTTCTATTAAATAAATACCAAATAAAACAATAAGCAAACAAGATTGACGTAACATTGAGTAAATAAAGCAATAGCAAACAAGCGGTGGTTACAGAAGCAAATTCGTTTGGCTCGGCTCAATCAACATTACAATTAATTTCAATAGAAGTCGAGAAAAATGCAAATTCAAATTAAGCAACATATTCCTTACCGACTGTTGTGGAAATCGCAGCCAGCAACAATTTCCATATCCATCAGTGTACATCTATGCATATAATAATTAACACACTATACAAATAGAATGAATTAGTTCTTAAATCATCTTCTGTTTAAAATAATCACCTTTTCTTCAGTTAATAAAATCCTCATATTTAAAGACTAGTGCTCTACCGTAACCAAACAAACAAACAAACACAAATTCTCATTTACATACCATTAAAGGCTTGCATTCTGAGACCGAGTGCAGCCGCGCAATCAACACAAAAACGTCTTCAAACGAAAAAAGTAGCCTGCGTCTCTAAACCAATAAAATACGAACGTTTGCGCTAAAAGCTGCAGTAACATACTTCCACCCAAAATGTTTAGATGGAACATTTAAACACACATACAAAAAAACTGCAGCTTCCGAATACACACACCCCCAAAAAAATTGAAGTCAGCACCACCAATTGTAAAGAATAAAACTTATTGAAAGAAAACTTAAGCACACAAAACGTTTGCATAAACCAAAAAGTTGGACTTAAAACTATGTTTTAACACAATATTCAACTGACCTACAGTATAACCACAACAGAAGAGAACATAATAACAAATATTATTAGGCCTAAACAGCACGCATTGAATCAAACATTGTCATTGTCCTTTTCATCAACCCAAGAATTTCGTAAAGTTTTGTAATGGGGCGTTTTAAATGCTAAATTGCATTTCAACATAAACTTGTCGCACTTTATTGTGCCGATCGGGCATTACTTCAGTCACTCTTCCAAGAAGCCATGAACCTTGAGGAGCGTTTTCATCACAAACTAATACAATATTGTCTACCTTGGAGTTGTCATGCTCATGTTGCCACTGAGAACGCACTTGCAAATTTTGAATATATTCCAACGACCAACGTCGCCAAAACTCTTGCGGTAAGTACTGCATTTGACGCTATCTTCTTTTTGAATATCAGTCTGTTTTGGAAAAATTGACACCAATTTGTTCCAGTTTCTCAACAGCAACAAATGATATGGGGTCAAAGGAAGGCCTCCTTTCGGGTCCAGTAAGATAGGCGTAAGCAATCTGGAATTCATTGGATTCTACTTCAACCATCAACGTGGCTAGTGTGCACATCAGATACAACTTGTTGTGAAATCAAAGCATTTAAAATTCTTCTCGTCGACCTAATTCGTCTTTCCCATACACCACCGAAATGAGAGGCGGAAAGCGGATTGAAATGCCAATCGATTTGTCGCCCAAGTAAAATAGGTATATTTTCGGATTAGACATAACTCCAACAGCTTCTCTGGGTTCTTTTCAGCAGCGACCAAGTTGGTACCATTGTCGCTGAATATAGCTCGTGGTTGCCCTCGTCTTTCAATAAAACACCGGAAGGTATTTATAAATGAATCTGTCGTTAAATCTGGAGCTACTTCGATATGAACCGCTCTCCTGTTCAAGCAGGTAAATGGGCAACCATAACGCTTTACTGTACTTCTCTCCTGCTTAACGTAGAATATGCCGAAGTAGTCCACGTAGAATATGCCGAAGTAGTCCAATATGCCGAAGTAGTCCACTCTGCACCAATCAACAGTCGTCTCAGCGTGGCGGTGCGGTCCCCGGCCCCGTTTGGGTTGAGTCGAAATGGCTGTTGGCCTTCCTGGGGGTCCCAGTTACCCCTGGCACTCCCCTTCATTTTTTTGCTATGCTGCCCCCTGAACGACCGCAGAAGGGCAGCACACAGCTTCTTTAAAATTGGTCGCCTGTTTTCTCTTTTTCTTTTCTCCTGCCCCTCTCTTGCTCTTCTTCGTCTCCTCATTCTCCTTCTTCTCTTGATGAGCGGTAACGTTCATCCCAACCCTGGTCCCATCTTTCCCTGCTCTGTGTGCAGTGAAAATGTGACCTGGCGGGGCAAGTCAGTGCAATGCTGTGCTTGCTCCAAATGGGTCCATCCAAGATGCTCACAACTTTCTTTATCCCAATTCAGAGCTCTTGGCAGCTCTCACTCTTGGAGCTGCCCCCTCTGCCGTAACACTGTGACTCCCCCTCCACGGACTCCTCCGATACGTATACCTCCACTGTGCAATCTAGCCCCCCTCTGCTAATGCTGCACTCTCGCCCCACCCTCGTCTCCAAATCTCCTATCCCCCATCTTCCCATTATATATCTCCTCCCTCTGCCCTCCCACCACCGTCCCTCATTCTTAGCTATACTTTTGCACCTCCTGCCTTCTCTCCCCCTGATTCTCTCAGCGTTCTTCAATGGAATGCTGGAGGTCTTTGAGCCAGGAGCACTAAACTACTTCACTTTCTTTCGTCCCATCCTGTCGACCTTATCTGCATTCAGGAATCCAATCTTAACTCCTCTTCCTCTTTCCGGATTCCTGGATTCTCTGCTCTGCGCTCTGATCGCACCCACTCCCGGTCTGGAATTCTCTTCTCCGTTACCACGCATGTTAGCGGCGGCGTTGTCATTTTCATCAGGTAGGACCTATTTTTTTCTAAACTTTCTACCTCCTCTCTTTCTTCCCTTGATCCTTACTCTGATTATGTAGGGATCAGCATCTCTCTTAACAACTCCTCCTCGCTCTCTTTTCTCAATGTGTATGCCCCCCTATTCGCTCCTCTCCAACGAATGGCAAAACCGACTCCTTTTCTCCCTCCATCCTTCCCTCCTCCAGAAATCTCTTCATTCTTGGGGACTTTAATTGCCATCCCCCTCTGTGGGACTCAAGAGGTACCTCCGACCCCCGTGGGCGAGAAGAATTCGGCTGGATCATTTTTTCTGACCTCCCCCCCTCAATGATCATGACACACAGACCCTTCTCCATTGCTCCTCTGGCAGTCGCTCTTTCCCTGACATCTCCTTTGCTCCTTCCTCTCTTGCCCTTTCCTGCTACTGGGAGGTGCTACAGGACCTGGGTTCTGACCATCTACCAATTCTTCTATCTATCCCTCTCTCTCCAGTCTTTCGCCCCAACGAGCTTCCCCCTTCCTTCAATTTTCAGAAAGCTCGCTGGGATGGCTTTGCCTCTTACTTCGACTCTCACTGTCCTTCAGCAGAGGAATACTCGTTTCTTTCTCTTCTCTCTGCTGCTGCTCTCTTTACCTCTCTGACTTTGAATGCGGCCAAATCTTCCATTGCTTTCGACCGTATCAAACACCCTCCTAAAGCCTGGTGGTCTGCTGAGGTGGAAAGTGCGGTTAGTGAAAGACGCAAGGCTTTCGCTGCCGCTTACAGAAGTGATGAAGATCGCCAGGCTTACATCTCCGCTTATCGACGCGCCTCGTCAGTCATCGCCAAGGCCAAGACTGAGGCATGGCAGACGACTTGCTCTTCTCTCTCATCTAAGTCTAACCCTAAATTTGTACATTCTCTTCTTCGCTCTATCGCTGGCTCATCTTCCTCGTCTTCCTCTTCTCCTAACTTTCCTAACTGTTCTTCTTCCAAGGAATTGGTTTCGGTTTATGCCGCTTACCTGAGATCGCACTTTTCCGTTTTTCTGCCAAAGGCTCTGCGTAGCAGAGCCAGAGGCTACCTCTCTGAGCTACGCCAAGCCACGTGCTCGGAGGAGTCTCACTGTCCTTTTGCTCTCTTTTCTCACTTGCTGAATTTCTTGCGGCTGCCTCCAACCTTTTCTCCTTCACCGCCACCGGCCCAGACAAAGTTGCCTATCCCATACTAAAGCACCTTCCTTGCTCTGGCATGGATTTTCTTCTTTACATCTTCAATCTTTCTTGGTCTTCACATTCCATTCCTTCCATCTGGAAGACATCTTCCATTATTCCCATACACAAGATGGAAAAGCCTCTCGACTCTCCTGCTTTCTTCCGGCCTATCGCTCTCACCTTCTGCGTATCAAAGCTGTTTGAACACATCATTCTATCCCGTCTACTCTTCTTTCTGGAATCTAATTCCATTCTTTCTCCCGGCCAGGCCGGTTTCCGCCCTGGACGGTCTACACTCGATCAAATTCTGTTCCTTTCTCAGTCCATTTCGGATGGGTTTAACAAACCCAGGCCGGGCTCTCGGACGATCCTGTCTACTATCGATTTCTCCAAAGCTTTTGACTCTGTCTGGCATCCCACCCTTTTCCACAAACTCATTTCGGCTAGCCTCCCTCCTTGCTTTGCTCGTTGGACTCAATCTTTCCTTTCTGATAGGCGCGCTTCTGTGGTCTTTCAAAATCACAAAAGTCATTTCTTTCGAGTCCGTCGAGGTGTTCCGCAAGAATCCGTTCTTGGCCCTGTACTTTTCTCTCTCTTCATTAATGATTTTCTGGCCTCTCTGCCTTCTTCCGTCAGCTGCTCTTTTTACGCTGACGATCTGGCCATTCGGTCCTCCTCCCCCACGGTCCCCACTGCGGTGGAGGCCACACAAGGAGCTCTGTTTCGATTGGAGCGCTGGTCTGAGTACTGGTGTCTTCCTCTCAATCCGAGCAAATGTGAGGCCTCCTTCTTCTCAGTGGATCCCCACCAAGCTAACCTCCAACCCAACCTCCTCTTACTCGGCTCCCGCCTCCGTTTCAATCCAAATTTTGTCGGGGTCACCTTCGACCGCACTCTTTCCTTTTCTAAGCATGTATCTTCGCTGAAGGCCAAGTTCTTCCCACGTCTCAAGGCCTTATTCTGTATCTCTGCTTCCTCATGGGGCCCCTCTAAGGAGTCCCTCTTTCTTCTGTATAAATCTTTTCTTCGGTCCCTTCTCACTTACGCTTCACCCGGATGATTTCCTTTCCTAAGCGCTACCAATCTTACCAAATTGGAACGCCTCCACCGAGAGGCCAGTCGCACCATTACCGGCTGCCTCTCGTCCTCCCCTATCCCAATTCTTCTCTCCGAGGCTTCTTTACCTCCCCTACGAGTCACCCTGACTCATTTCACCCTTTTTTCTTATGAGCGGGCTCTTCGTCTCCCAACCTCTTTTCCTATTTCAGGATTGGCCAGACTTGGAGTGAAACCAAGACTCTGCAGATCGTCCTGGAGAGCTTTTGCGTTCACTCCCCCACTCATGCTTCCTTCTAGTTGTTCTAGGGAGGCTCATCTTGCTTGCCCTCCCTGTCCTCCTTGGAATCTGCCTTCGTTCACGGTGGAGTCCACCTTTTCCACTCCATGCTCTCGCTTTGATTCCTTTCACTCTCGCCAAGGCGCGGCTCTCGCCCACCTTGACTCTCTCCCCCTTGATGATCTGGTGCTTTGGACAGATGGCTCTTTTCCTTTTCCCTTTGGCAAGGGCGGCTCCGGCGTTCTTGCCAACTGCTCTCTCTATGGCATTGAGGCCACTTTTTCATTTTCGGCAGGCCCAGTATGCTCAAGTTTCTCCGCTGAAGCCTGCGCCATTCTGCACGCTCTTTGCTGGTCTCGGCAGCACCAACAAGTCTGCTATTTTTCTTCTCTTCTCCTATTATGTGACTCTCGTTCTGTCCTCGCCACCCTGTCCTCTCCTCTATCTTTCCTCTCATCTCAAACTCTGTGGCAGATCTGGCAGGAACTGTCTTCTCTCTCCTTCTGTTCTTATCAGGCTACAATGGGTCCCCGGACACTCGTTTCTACCGGGAACGGCTGATGAGCTAGCCAGAAGGGGAGCGCTACTTGCGCCCTCCGCTATCCCTTGTAGTCTCTCTCCTCTTATCTCTCGTATCCATTGTCGTCTTATTTCGGACTGGAGGCGTACCATCTCATCTAAATTCTTTGTCACACAGGTTCCCATTATTTTCACTGAGGAACTTGTGCTCCCCGTCATGCTCGCTGTGCCCTCTCTCGTCTTCGCTGCAACAAACACAGCCATCTTTTAGGTTCATATCTCTCGAGGATTGGCAGAACTAAGAATCCTTTTTGCAGCGCCTGTGGACACTCGTCCCAGGACACCTCTCATCTCATTCTGCACTGTCCAGCTACAGACTCTTTGCGCCGCTCACACTTTGGCGACTCTCTGTCTCTGTACGACCTCTGGTCCAGACCCTGGGGAGTTTCCCGGCTTTTGGGGCTCCATGGTCTTCCGCCATGCCCCCATCCCTCAGAAGGGGTTGGGTAAACAACAACAAACAACAACAACAAGTAATCCACTTCTGAAAAATAAAAGCTTGGTGTCAGGAATAAGGAAATTTTCCTTGTAAGCGTAGTTTTCATATATGTGTTAAGTGCTGTATTATTTGTTCGCTCGGCGACTGATTGAAAAAAAAAAGACATTTTTTCCTCGCAATTGAATTAGCTGTAAGTACGCCTTTATCACGTCATAATTGTTTATGACATAATAAAATTCCAGATTGATCTAGTGATTCTAGCTTTTTCGAAGAATTTCGATAACCAATTACATAACTAGTAAAGCTTTTTTTTTCTTTTTTCACGTAATTTCGTTCTAACGTTTTCTGGATTGTTTTTTTCGATTTATATATAAGGCGACGGGATTTTTTGTCGAGTAGTTGTAGAGTAGTAAAAAAGTGTGTAGTGGGGAGAGAGAGATTGGTTGACGGATTAAAGAAGGGTAATTGTTTTTTTGTGATAATTTATTGTGAATTCTGTGGATGTGGCGAGTACTAAGTAGTTATCGGTGAAATTAATTTTGGCGGTTTCCGGATTGTGTAGTAAAGTGATTAATTCTGAGATCGTTGAGCGAAGAAGTTTGAAGTCGCGAAGTAATATTTCGGTGAATACACTATTCTGTTATCAAAGTGGTTTAAGGTGTTTTCAACGGAAGCCAATCTTTTTCAAGTTTTATTAAGTTGCAGTCAGACCTAATTATCCGAGCGATTATCATACGTCATCTCAATTTTAAAAGAAATTTAAGACTGATATAGAACCCAAAAGTTCTATTATTATATTAAAACGCAACACTTGGTTTAGAGGGAAATAAACGTTTCTGTGCTGATTCCGCCATTAATTGTTGGCTACATAATTTGTGGCCACATAAATTGTTGGCGTTTTCTACAAAATATACACTTTTCCAATTCTCCACGAACAGTCAGAGCATCTTTCATCACCCAAAACATTTGACGTAATGATATCAATGTATTGGACATCCCTGAATGCCCTAAAAAACGGTGATAATCTTCAATAATCAAACGGGTCACGTGACGCTTAGAGGGAAGTATTAGGATGTCTACTTTCATAATTCATGGGCGCCCTTTGAATTCTACCACCAACTCTAAGCATGCCAACAGGATCCATGCATGGCTGAAGTTTAGCAAGTTTACTCGATTTGGTCAAGCACTTTTTTGCCTAAACAATCGAAATTTCATGGAAGGCGTGAGCTTGAACCTGCTCAATAAATTCGATTTCAGATACTTTCAAATCGGACACTGTTAGTGACTTCTGGCGAGTCACGTAGCGCTTCAATAAGTAATTTTTCAATTTTATGACCCACGCAATTGCACATTTTAGCTTATACCATGAAGAATATTGGTCAAACTTATTTTGCAAAGTCCCTTATGGCTGGATCACAATCCATGCAATACTTTTTATTTAAGACACAAAATTCAGCAGGAAGTTTGGGGATTAGGCATAGGCATTTTGGCCAAAACGATGACAGCGAATACAAAAACTCGAGAGCTTTTATCCTAAGTGCGTTAGTAAACTCGCTGGCGTTTAAGCCTCTGCTCCCGTCATCAACCGGGTTTAATTTCGATTCGACATAATTCTATTGTGACGGGTTCGACAATTCTTCAATTTTTGTTAGTCTCTTGGTGAAAAATGTAGAAAACCATTTAGTACAATTGTTTATCATATAGAGAACGGCAATAGAGTCTGCCGAGAAGAATGAATTTATAGTGGTGGCATTTAATTCAAGTTTGATTATTGCATCGCATTTAGCAGCAAGAGTTGCTGCCGCTAGTTCTAAACGAGGTACAGAAACAGTTTTCAACGGCGCCAAACATGACTAATAAACAAAACAACAGTAACTATCATCTTAACTATCAGTTACCACAATGTAAGAAACAACCGCGAATCCCAAACAAGAGGCATCACAAAAATTGTGCAGTTGTACATTATCAGGCTTCCAAACGCTTCCGGAAAACAAGCAACGCCGAACAGCAATATCATTCAGCATGGGCATTCCCTCTAACCAACTTTCCCAAGCACGCATTTCACCGTCGCTAATTTTTTATCTCAGCAAAGTCCATTTCTACACAAATTTTGTAATATCAGTTTAGCTTTCATAATGACAGGCGCAGTACACCCGAAGGGATCAAACAACATGCTAATGACTGAGAGAATTGCCCGACGAGTAAACATTTTTTTTGTTAGTAATAGCAACAAAAAGATTGTCATTCTTAAAGTCCCAGCAAACACCTATAATGTGCTTACCACTAACTTTAGCACAGTCAAATAAATGCGTCACAGATTTGAATCTTTCTTCTTTAGATATCGCATTTAAAACTTCTTCTCTATTATTTAACCATTTAGTAGCTTTAAATTCTTCTTTTGACTACAATTTTGTGAGTTGTGGAATTAATTCAAGTGCCTTTTCAACAGTGGAAACAGACTTCAACAGATTATCCATGTAGAAATTATCTATGACTGTAGCAACAATCTCTTCCTCAAACTCATTTAAGTTATCTTCAGCAGTTTGATGCAACGCAAATATCTCACAAAAGGGAGATAATGTAGTTGCAAACTGGTGGATTTGCAAGCAATATTCTGTCACGGGAGCTTGTAAATTGCCATTTTTCCACAACAAAAATTTAAATACCTGTGATCACGTGACTTTGTTCAAACTTGGGTGAACATTTTTTCCGCGTCACGCACCACCGCAACAGCTTCTTTTCGAAAACGACAAAACACACCAATAAGGGATAAAGATCTGGTCCTGGCAGAAGCTGGTTATTACGCAATTTTTCTTTACACTGAGCCGCGCATTTAAATACAACTTGCACTTTGTTTAGCTTGTTGATAATAAATATTGGATGATGGGGCAAAACAAACATCTAAATTTATCACCTTCGTCATTCTTTTGGTTCCATTTCCCAGGAAAATCTTTTGTAATATTCTCATTTATAGCCTTCAGACTTATACGCCTTTAATCCTTCTAGCCTTTTCTTGAGACACGCTAAACGATTGCGAGCATAATCATAATTTCTTAACAAAGTGGGTGCACCTGACCACCACGGTAAAGTTAGCTGAAAATAACCTTCTTGAAATTCTTTGGACTCTAAAACTAGCTTTAAAGCACGTCTATCCTATTTGGACATTCATTTTCCAATAATTTTCTCCGGAGTTTTTCCATTTTTCATAGGCATTTGACTTGTTCATCCAATAGCTGATCTGACATTCTGCAGAAATTCACTAAAAATATTTTTTCGTTTCGAGTTTGTTTTGGGCCAATTAGTGATCAGCCTAGTTTTGTTTTAAGAGCGTGAGGATGCTTAAGATTTCCACATCTTTAAAACTTCTGGTACATCTGTGGAAACAAGGAGTAATACATCTGCATTATTTAAACTAGGAATCGTGAGATTTTTCAAGTGAGTCCACACTTTCAAATCATTTACTGTTAAGGAAAAATTTGGTGCAACTGGAATCTCGTAAATGCAATACACGTCAGGAATTAAAGAAACTGATTGCCGTGCAAAGGCCATACTTCAAAAGATAATCGCTTCCCTTTGCACTACTCCATTGTATGTTTTAGTGGAGATAGTATAATGAGTATCTTTATCACAAACTTGCGATTTATCAATTAGCTACTGCTAACATAATGTCATAGTGGAACCTTGATTCAAAAACGCGTAACATGAGATCTGTCGATCTCCACTAAAAACGGTTACAGGAACTATGATCAAATAAGCGTGTTGTCTGGATTCAATCATAGCACCAGCAAATTGCGCTTTGGGTAAACCCACTGTAGATTGCGAGGTAGTAGGTCTGCTCTCAGGTTTTTCGGGCAACCTGCTACTCTGATGCAATAACGAATGGTGTTTTCCTTGACACCCCTTACTGAAACAAGTTTTCGAAAACCGACAAAAACGCGCCACGCAACCCTTGGAAAAACAATTGTCTCACTAACGATTTTGGAGTAAAATTACAATCTTGTCGGCATGACTTTTTGATCTAAACCTAATACAAGCTGACAACTTGTGATTTTTCAAAACAAAGATAAACATTTCACAGGATTAAACACAGGAGCAGAAATTGGTCACTCATTGACAGACATGGAGTGAACTTGCATCTAACCGTTCTTGCCTATTCTATTCAATAACAAATATGTGCAAGTTGATCCAGCTACCTCAGCTTCAGCTTTGAAAAAACAAACTAAATTTTCAAAGTAGGGTTTTCGCCAGTTTTCTCAATGTCAGCGGCATGACGAATCCATCGTGTCTGTGACTAATGCGGTAAACGTATAACGGCCCGAGCCATGATTTCAAGATTGTTCAAATAAGATGCAAATTTTAATTGAGATAAAGTGATCTTGCACTCTTCAAGCTCTCGAGCAAGTAGCATAATTCCTTGATGATCATCAGGACTTAAAACAGCTTCTTGTTGCAATTTTTCTAAGAATGATCTTGCTATAACGTTTCTTCTTCCAAAATTTTCCTCGAGAATTGCCTTAGCTCTAACATCACCAACGCTTGGTTCCAATAGAGAGCAAAACCTAATCATTTTCTCGGCTTCTCTTTCACAGTGCTGAATCAGTAACAGCAAACGCTTGTACGGATCCAACAAACTACTTTCAACATTAGCTTTAAATGCTTTAATACATCTAGTATATTGCATAGGTTCTACTTGAAACTTGGAAAATTCAATTTTTGATACTTCTAAACTTTTCTTTAACAAGGCCGTGGTTCTATCCATTCCGTCTCGGTAGTGCCTAGGGCTAGGACCCGCCAATTCCCAAGGCCAATTAATTTTGTCATTATTTATCAAATAATCATTAAACCTTACAGAATTTTGACATACCATAACTGTACTTGGCTTGAAAACAGCTCTGACTGGGGCAAGGTATCCGACCACATCCAATTCATCCCTCACGCTTCCTCCGCATATGTTTATCATAATAGAGCAGAACTACCGGCATTAGTTTGTAATTGCTAGGCATCTTTTCCTAGCATTTTATGCTCAGTTGCTACACTTGAAATAACTCTGAAAAAGATTGTAGGGTTTGGTGATTTTTCGGAAGCTGTCGTACGTCATTGTGCTCGACTAAGATAATTGTGCATCTTCATTGTAATAAAGTGCGTCGGCTACATCACAAAAACATTTATTCCCATGCTTATCTAAGCGTTTATTTATCCAAATTACAAACACGGTACCAGTAGCAGTATTACGTTCCTGGCTCAGAATCTGAAACTGTTATCAGTTTTCGTTGACTTTTTTATTTTGTTAGTTAATACGAATGTGCTGTTTGTTTGATTCCGAAAAGTTGAGATAAGTGTCATAAAGCGTCTTATCCAAGAATGCAATTACGTGACGATCAGTTTCTAAAACTGAACCAGAACCGAAAACTGGTATTAACCGCTATTCCTAAACCCAAACTGTAATCAAGTTTCTAAGATTTGACGCTGGTGAGCCCAAATCGCACCTCAACCATAAGTTTTATAATGTGTTAAGCGTAAACCGGAGCTATCAAACTAAGTTTTTGCTGAACCCAAGCCCAAGTTGGAGAGACATTTTAATGTTTAAGGGTTCGACGTCTTGGTGGCGACTGACGAGGGTGTGCGAGTTGAAACAAAAACTTCAATCCCGCTTGTAAATGCAACGTTGTTTTACTGTTTGCCACACTATCGCTGCAACGTAATTAAAGTTTTGACATAACAGCTCTGTGCCTCTGGCAAGAAAGAGACAACTATTCCTGGAGCCGCCATTCAGAACTAAAATTGAGAGTTTCGTAAGTAATAATAAAATCAGTCAAAATGATTTGGTTGCAGGCGAAGCTTTAACTTTCAAAATAAAAAGTGGCAAACTTAAACTGTCGGGTAAAAATGCAACTCTATAAAGAGCTAAAATCGTTAGCTTGAGAGGTAAAACAAGCAAAATATCTCGGCTACGAGTTTCGCCCGCAGCGAACAAAAGCGTTTTAATGCTAAATGTTTCCCAACTTGATTTTCTGGAACAGGGAGAGTGCCCTTAGCACAGATCTGAACAAACTGAATTGTGGTATTAATGCCTATTACAGTACTGCTATCTTACAGTAGTTAACTGCAGAAATGTCATACTTTGTTATGATCATTCGGTGATAATGCTAGGGATGTACGGAAACTATTTAGCCGAAGCCAGGGACAATTTTTTCCGAATCTTTGCCTTTGGCAAAATTATTTTCAGTTACTTTAATAACTTACTATTACGCATTTTTGGAAATCGAAACGATAATTACTGCTACTAGATGAGGGTTACTTTTCTTAATTGGTTTCATTTTACAAATGTGGTCTAGCGTTTTAGCAAGTTGTACTTTTAAAGAATGAATTCTCTAATAAACGGTGGGGTACATACAAATATAGTTGCACCGATGAAGACTATAACAACTGGGATTTGGTGTTGGTAAGGTTCTCCAAAAAGTTTTGTGGGCACTTCCATTCTCCGAAATGAGTCAACGGCTATTCAGCACAACTGGAAACATATTTGAAGCAAAAAGAGGCAGAATGTTATCTGAGCCAGGAGAACAAATTCCATTCTTAAGTTATAACCTGCCTAGTTTCATTGACTAGTTCTGCATGGTCCAACTACCGGTCCACGGGCCGGGACGATGGGACTTTATGTTGCCTGCGGAACAATTTAAAACGTTCGTAATATTGTTTATCTAAAATAATGTAAAAATCTATTTGTTATCATCACTGATTTAATCAGAAATATTTGATGAAGCTGCTTACCAGGCATTAAATAAAAATTTAATCTTAGGTTTCGCTCTATCGGTGAGTAATAATTACCGCACAAATTTCTTTGGTGGTGCTTTTATTTAGGGTAACGTTTTGTCGGCCAGAACCGCCAGCACCATCAGAGCAAACTGGCAACTTATTTGCTCTACAGCAACAAATCAATATACTTTTATAATAAAATTTCATTGGATCACCGACTTATTATCTATCTCCTCACTTAATGAATATCCTCTCTCCCCTTTTTGCAATGTGAATATTCGTTAAAAAAATTCTATCGATTTTGTGAACAGAATTCGCGATTTTACTTCTGATGACCAAGATTGGTTTGTTTCTTTCAATGTAGTTAGTTTATTTTCGTCCATGACTGTGTCGCTTGCCATTGACATTATTTTTTAGTTATTATGTGATGATAAATCTCTGCACAATTGCAATAAATTAAATTAATATTATTGAAGCTCTAAATTTACGTGTAAAATCTACA
This sequence comes from Trididemnum clinides, assembly GCA_963675345.1. NCBI lineage: Eukaryota > Metazoa > Chordata > Ascidiacea > Aplousobranchia > Didemnidae > Trididemnum > Trididemnum clinides. Next base: position 49,384,493 of record OY776284.1, on the reverse strand, counting down.
GTGCTTTCATTAAAAAATATCTTATACCGCTAAGTTTTCGGTATACCTATGGACTCTTGCATCTCTCCTGTTATCGCGAATATTTTCATGGAACGCCTTGAGCGTAAAGCCATTTCCACTTTCACACCAGGGGCGTATCCAGGCGGGCCGCTGGGACCGCGCCCCCCCCCCTGCTGAATCAGTGTATAATAAATTTCTTTGTGAAAAATTTATAAATTTTTTATAGCTCACGATTTGCCGTTAACTTCAATATTTTGTGAGATTTATGCACTCAAATTTGTGACCATGACGTAACTAACAAAAACAAGCATGTTAGGATAGAAATAAATGAACAAACCAGGCGCGGTTGCAAATTATGCAGTGTTGGTGCCGATTTACCGAAGTTAATATAAAAACTTAGCGTACAACCCAGCAGCACTAAGATGGAATAATTTGGTGATAGTTCAAGCTAGTTGTTCAAAAAAGGACTTTAAACAAGTAGTTTATCTCAGGAACTTTGGTGGAAGGTGCAGATGATCAAAGCTACTGTATAGCCGGGCGTTAGCTTAGGTTAGAAGCTACAGCTTAGCTGCTAGCAATCAAATGTATAGCCAGCGAGCCAGTATACTAAGCTGCTAGACCAGTATTTAGCCTAGGATACAGGTATCAGAATGGTGAGGTAGCAAACTGAAATAAGTTCCCTACAAAATCTAAAAATATTTTTCTTTGCAAGTTTTAAGCCCAAGAAACAGATTATTTACATGCTTAAGGGGATGGCAGAATTTTTAAAAGAAGCGTTAAGGCATATTTAAAACCTAATCTGCGTCGAAGTGCATACGGAAAATATTTTTGCTCTTGAGTAAATAAAGATAATAATAAGGTTATAGCCAGTTGCCATTTGATGAGTCGCTTGGCGAAATAGCTGTTGTGGTTTCATTATTTTATCTTAACGTCTAGTGTTTTCAATTATATTACGTATAGCTCTAACCTTGATCGTTATTGAGCACTGTGGCGGCAACGTCAGAATTACTTTACATAATAGTAAGGTTGTACAGGGTGTTCGAAAAGTTACTGTGCAGTATGAGTGCATAAAAATGTAATGTATTTACAGTAAAGTTTGTTAGAAAATTTTTAGTCAATACAATTTTTATTTATTTGAGGCTACATTTGTTTACAATACTAGAGTTTGTTTGTAATGTATGCAAATTGTTTGCAATGCAAAATGTAACTTTTTTTGTGGGGCCTGTTGGGATTCAGTACTTCCTCGATTATCCGGTCTAGTTGGGATAATACTTTCAGAAATCTGAAAGGATAAGCAAAAAAAACGGATAACTGAATTCTTAACGTTTAAGTCAAGGGAACAAAAACAAACAAAAACACAACACCTTTATGGTTTAAAAAATGACAGAAGTTCAACATTACAAGAGTTAAAATTACAAGAAATTTTTCACGCTTAACTATAATTTGCAACACAAGATCTACTAAAATAGAAAACAATTTTAGATTGTTTGCGGGAAGATTCGCTTTTTTCAGCAGCAAACTCGCCAAGTCGTGCCAATGTAGAGTGTTTGAAACTGTTGCTTCCAGCTGAATACGGAGCCACGTTTGGCAATGGTTAACCACTTACATTGCAACTACACGAGAAATAGAGCATTTGTGCTTTTTGCGTTGAATGTTGTGTATTCCCGTCTGCATCCTCTTCTTCATCACATTTGTTCCCTTCTGCTACTGAAACAAGACAAATTATTCCCTGTTCATCCAAATATTCACAACCTGGTCCATCAGCATGAAACCAGCCATTAATATCAGAGGTCATCAATTCAAAGTTTAGCGCGGCAAATTGTTCTACAAAATCGTCATTCAGCCCTTTCTTTGAACTAATTGCGCTTTCTACTACAGAAAATTTGCCGACAATACAGCATTTTAGCTTTTTTTAGTGGGATTTAGCGTAAAGTTTTCCGGAAACTATTCCTGCAACATCTAGTTAAAAGCAATCTAATTTTGAAATGTTGTAGCAAAATAGAGCACCGGATAATTGAATGCCGGTTAAACGAGGTACGGATAATCGAGGAAGCACTGTAATTGTCTTACACACTTCTTTGATAGTATTTTCTGGATCTCTATAGCTTTCTCATTTGTAGTTGAAGGCCTACCAGTTCAAGAAGCGTTTTTTACGTCGCCAGTTTGACAAAATTTCTTTATCAAACGTCCCACAGCATTATTGTGCGGGGCCTCCGCATCTGGAAGTTGCTTGAAAAATCTTTTTTGCACAGTATTTATGCATTTTCCCCCATTACGGAACACATGCTCAACTAAGAAAGCTCGCTGCTTAATTGCCAGTACCATTAATGTATAAGGGTATCGATTTGGATATATAATAAGTGACTAGTTGTTGTTATAATGGCTAACTTGTTTTTACATTAGCACCTAAATATTGCGTCACAAAAACAGCCATTGCTAAAAATTTTTTCTACTGCACAGTAACTTTTCGAACACCCTAAGGGCGGAGTTGGAGTCGTGCGATTTTGGCTGTGCCTCCACAACCGTGTTTCGTACATAAGTTACATACAACATCATAATTCATGAACAAACTTCAATCTCAAAATATTGTTGCTTTAGCAGCTTGTAGTTGACTAAACTAAAAGCACAAGCTTTTGGAAGGGTCACCAAAATGTAAAATTGTAGGTGTAGCTTGGCAGGTTTAGTTCATATTTTTGTTCATAATTGAAAAAGTGTGAATTAAACCGTATTTGAATAAGCTTAATGTACCGTATTCGTGTAATGTAAGGCCATACAATTCTTTCGCACAAGAATAATGTGCTTTTAAGTTATACAGGGTGTCCCAGAAGTCGCGCACCATCCAGGTTTCTACAGAAAACGCTTTTATTGATTACAGTCATAACAGATGCTCAAACTGTGCACCTACAGCAATGAAACAAGCATCAAATCTCTCTATCAAACTGTCTTTCACTCTCTTGAGCGTTTTATTGCTGATTTTCGGGCACTCAAGTAGTTATTGCATCCTTGTTATTGTTGTCATTTAGCACTCAGTTGCTATTGTTATTCTTAACGGTTGCTCTCGCTCAGGGCCATTAAGGTTGGATTCTTGAGCTACAGATTGGTGTGTCGTCCCAGCTCTTCCAAACATAAAAATGAATTTAACTCTTTCTTGTACTTTTAGTTTCTTCCGTGTAATTAAATCAAATATGAAAACGCAGATTAGAATGGTGCGCGACTTCTGGGACACCCTGTATAGTGATGTTAGTGACCACTCTACTGTAGTAATAAAAGGGTATGGACCTAAAAGAGTTTTGTGTAATTGCTCTCGCTGCCGTGCTACTGGCAAAACAACAGTCTACTATATTAATGCTTTTTAATAAAACTGACGGAGCAAGTGCCTGACTCTTTGCATCCTAATTCCTTGCATCCTTTTCAGAATGCTCGTCAAGTAGGCCTGTGCCTGCTGCCTATAGTCCTTCATCTCCAGTACAATACCTCGAAAGTACTAGACATATAGCACATCTTTGAATTCCCCTTTCATATATTTGTCGGGAGTTAACATAAAATGCCACTGTACAGATTTATTAAGCTAGTGCTGGTTGCCCCAGTTGATTTTTTCGGCGGGAGGGAACTATGTGGGTGCAATTGATTGCTTGCGTGTATGTGTTTTGTTTTAACGTTTTTTGTGATATGGATTATTGGAGTCCGAGATAAATAAAGTGTGGCGTTAAACTGCAGCACTGAGCAAACGCAGAAAACTACCGAAGGCCTATACACCAATATAAAGAAAACTAAAGTATTAAATGGTGAAATGTAGCAAAACGCACAGGTTGGAAGGCGAAGCTCTGCATAAGCTGATACAAGCGAAAAAGCTTGTGCCACCAAAAAAAGTTTCAACTGTCTAGGTTTTAAATTGGGCCCCCCCTTTTGAAATTTCTGGATAAGCCCCTGCACACGCCTCTACTTTATAGATCAAATATGTTGATGACATTTTTTGCATGATCAAAAAAGTTAAAGTAAACAAATTTCATCAACACCTTAACATTCTCCGTTTGTCTACATTTACTCTCAAACATGAACACAACAACTCATTGGCTTTCTCCGATGCAAAAGTAACAAGATACAAAAATTCTCTTTTAACCACACTTTTCAAAAAGCCCGCCCACACAAATCGTTACCTTCACTTAGCATCACCTTATTCTAAACATCAAAAACTTGTTATCTCAAAAACTTTCGTAACTGTGCTAAGAAATCTGCATTGGACAGCGATTTGAGCTGGTGGCCGTTGTATGGACGTTGCAGAATGTCATAGCTTCAACACTGATTTCACAATACTTTGTTTATTTTCGAAATTGTATTGAAGAAACAGTTATCCACAAATAAGAGAAAGAAATCAACACTTACTCATAAATTAAGAAATGCCACGAACTTACTGGCAATTGTGACACTTCGTCTTCTTTTCTTTTTTTTAAGGTAATTGAGGTAGCACAAAATTTGATGCATAAATTTAAGAACCTGCATAACAAAAATATAAAATTTCATTACCCAAAAACGCCGTAGCCTGTATAATACTTAATATTGTCTAACAACGAAGCTATATCCAACTCTCTGTTTAGCAAGGTTTCCGAAATGATTACGAAATGGCAGACAATTTACGCTTAAAACCAAACAACGTTTGATCAAAAACAAAGTGAATTGATTAAAGAACTAAAGTACTGACGCAAAGAAATGAATTTGAGGATTTATTCAAATTCAAGGCCTAATAACAAGTGCCATTATGCGGTAGCAGCACTGTATCTTCAAGAAATGCTCCGTTTACGCTATTCACTTTCTTGCCTGATATTCATGAAGCTTCCAATAAAATTAAACGTACTTTTAATGAAATCAAAGTAAAAGTAGGGAAAAGTTGTGCAAATTGGACCCTCGTGTAAATTGGTACCCAACTGTTTTGAGACTAATTTCATAATTTGGTGCGGAAATGGTCACATGATTTGAGACATTATTTCAAGACTTAGAAAAAGCTTTAATGTTTGTTGGCAAAGTATTGAGGAAAGTATTGTTCAGAAGCATCGCAGTCAACTAGAAAAGGTACATCATCTCTGATATATGAGAAGCAGCAATTGAGAAAAGTTTCTTTTAGAGATTCAAATGCCTAGGCAGACTCTTTAGACAAGGGGAAATCATTACAAGTAATAGCCAAATTAAGAGACCGAATACGCTCAGAAAACTGAGGAATTCAACGTGCGTAGTAAGCAAACATACCTACTAATCGTTGCAGCGCTGATTTGCAAGTTGGCAATTGTAAGTTCATTAGCAGTTTCAGTCTTTCAGGGTTGGGTCGAATAACGCTATGCGATACGCAGTAACCCAGTAAATCTATCTCAGATTTAGCAATGATCGACTTCGCCTCGTTAAAAGTCAAGTTGTTTTTGCAGCAGCTTTAAGAAGAGCGTTTAAATTTCGATCATGATCGTCCCTATCGGCTCCCACAAGAGTGATACTGTCCAAATAAGCGTATGTCCCTTGCAGTTTATATTTCTGAATGATTTCTTGAATTATTCTTTGAAAATGCAACACCCGGTTGGTAACGCAAAGAGGAAGTCTAGTATATTGATAGAGCTTTCCATCAGCTTCAAAAGCTGTATATTCCCGATCGATTTCACAAAGGGGAATTTGATGGTAGAGCGACTTTAGATCTAATGTACTAAAAATTCTTCCTCGAGCAATTTGATTAACTTGATCATCAATTCTTGGAAGAGGATATGCGTCCAAAAGGGTAAACTTGTTGATAGTTCGAGAAAAATCGATTACCATTCGCTTTTTATGCCGCCCATCTTCAGCAATAAGGACTTGAGCTCGCCACGGAGACGTGGATGATTCAATTATGTTATCGCCTAGTAATTTCTTTATTTCTGATCGAATAAATTGCTGATCTTCCGCATTAAAGCGTCTTGATTTCGTTGCAATAGGTCTTACGCCCTGGTCGAGATTTTATAAAATACGAACCCGGTTGATCTTTGCAGCCGCAACTGTGCAAACGGATGAATTAATGATAATATCTTTTCCTTCTTCGTTCACTTCAAATACAACTCGACGATGTCATTTCATGAAATCTTGGCTAAGTATAAGATCAGCACACAGATTTTGTGTTACTCCAAGCTGCAGGTTATATTTTTGTTCGAAAACAGTCAGCTCTGCTGACGTTTTACCCAAGCTTTTAAAAGTATCATTCTGTTTTGCTAGAACTACTTCTGTAATCGGCCCGTTGGGCGCCTTCAACTTCAGCCATTCAACCGCGTTTAAGCTGATGTGACTATGCGAAGCTCCAGATTCCAATGATGCGTGAATAATCTTTTTATTGATTTGTACTGGAATGGTAGACAAGGTTAAGCAGTTTGGTACTCCAGTTAGCGAAAACAAACAAGGAGATAAGGACGCAGCTACACTGTCATCACCAGAGCTAATTTGATCATCTTTTTCATCATGAATTCCCGCTGTTAAAGATTTTGATGACAATCTGCATGCTTTGTAAAAATGTCCTTTTTTTCCGCAACCCCGGCAGTAGCAATCTTTAGCAAGGCATTCCTTTCTATCGCCGGGATGCATATTACCAGCACAAAAATAACACCGTTTCTTGGTTTGGCCAGTTTTACTTTGGGGGAACAAGCGGCGGAGACAGGCCATTGTAGAGGTTTAACAAATAAATTTCCGGATTGGTTTTGCGCTCTTTCTAAAATTTCAGCTTTTGATATAGCATCATCTAAAGTTAATGCGTCTTCTTCAAGTAGTTGCTGCTTAATGAACAAGGAAGTAATTCCAGTAATGAATGCATCTCGAGTCAATTAATTTTGGAATTCTTGGGCTGACACTGCACGCCAATCACAATCTTTTGCCAGCGATTTCAGTTCGCGAGAATATTCCGCAATTGACTCTCCAGGTTTTTGTTCCCTCGTAAGCAGAAGATGTCTGGCGTAAGTTGCATTTTTTTGCTTTAAAAACGTTTGATCTAGTATAGTTTTTGCTTCATCGTAGGTGGCACTTTCTTCAATCAGATCGAATATCTTTGGTGACAGATAGCAATGCAATAATGCTAATTTATCTACTACTCTATCCGGAGCATCAGCATTTTGTTCATCAGAATAATACTGCTATTAACATTGCTACCGCTGTCAAGTGGATGGCAATCAACGAGGAATGTCTAATTTGGGGCATCTAAGCTGCCCACAAGCACACTATTATACTTTTGTTTAGCAATCTCTGCTTCATCCACAATTAAAAAAAATTGTTTGTCACGAATTAATTCTTGAATTTGTTTTTCTTTTTGGGATGCTAATTTAGCAACACATGCCAGGGCTGAAGGCTCCGAAGGCAATACTTTTCCCATTGTAGCAAACAGAGACTTTAAAGAAGGATGGTTCAGTTTATGAAGTGGGATATCTGCAGCTAAGAATGAAGAGACAACCTGTTCCTTGAAGTTTACTTGATCGAGTTGTAAAAAGGTTTGGTTGCTTTGGGATTTACTTTTCGTCTCCAATTTTCTTTGGTGTTGCTTACTTTCTCGGTGGCTTTCCACGAAAAACTTTTTGTCGCATTTGACTAACACGTCCCAAAGATTGCATCGCAAGTCGCGGGCGGGCAGAAGTTGCCGAAAACGCATCCGGATATTTCTGGCAGATTTGCCTAAATTTTGCTGTAGAAGATTTGGCTTGTTTAGACATTCTTTGCTTTGCAAGCTACGATTTAAAAAGACCACATGTAAAGAGCGCAAAGGTTTTATAGGAATAGTTTAATTGTCTAACAATTATGTGTTTATGCATCAACAATGACAATTTGATGCATAATAAGTGCCATTTCTTTCTCAATCACCGCACGCATTTTTACCATTGCAACTATTTGAGAAGTTTAAAATCAAATAAAACTGCACAAAAATTTTAATAGCAGCTCAAAAGTTCAAAAAAATATAAAATTGTTCATTTTTGTAAGGACATTTTTGATGAAGATAATTTTGACAAGTTTTGACTTTATGCAAAATTTTGACTTATAAAATCTACGAAAACAGACTCCTGAACACCTGAAACGAACGTTAGTACACGTTTGATCATGTAACAAGGCCCTGAAAAAATTTCGACTTTATTGACTTTAGCGAGCCCTAATAATAATCGATTATTTCTACACTGGAACAATATTCATAAACGATCACAATATGTCCAGCATCTTAGAACAGGCGCACTTATTCAAATTAAACAAAGTCATGCAATTTTGCTTTGATTATTTGATGGAAGGAATCAACTGTGAGAATTGCTTTACTGTTTGTGCCCAAGCCAAATTGTACGGCAATATCTCGTTGGAGTGCGTGGCTATCAACTTCTTTTATAATAATTTCCAACATGTCATCAATACAAGCAGTTTTTAACAATTAAACAAACCTCATTTTGCTTGATTGCTTACTAGATTCAACGGAAGCATCAATTCCAGCTAGTGTCGTTTATGAAGTTGCTTTGTCTTGGACGAAGTACGACGTGAAGTCACGCAGTGAAAGTTTTCATGAACTGCTCAATCAGATTGACTTTGAACAACTATCATTTGATTTTTTGCAAACATTTGCGGTTAGCGAAGAACTTGTTCAAAACGATTTAAGTTGCATGCAGTTTGTGTTTAAACATTTGAAAAGTGCTTATGACAAACATAAAGAAGAAAATGTGAGTGCAATGATTAGTTTTGGAGGACGTCGCACACCAAAAACCGTTTTAGAAATTGATATCGGCTACAAAAATAAACCAACTGAATTACCAGATTTACCAATTCCACCTTTGGCACATATTACTTTGTTGTTGGATGATAGAATTTACTGCGTTGGTGGTAAAATGAAAAGTAACGATGATAAATATGTAATCAGTAATAAAGTATGGGAAATGTCATTGAATAAATCAGATTTGAAATGGAATGAAGTTGTCTCAATGAATGATGAAAGACTTGTCATGGGTGCAGCGATATTCAAAGATTGTCTGGTGGTTGCTGGCGGTTATGATGGTAAAAGTTATTTATCATCATCGGAAGTTTTTATTCCTCGATTGAATGTATGGTAAAATATTTTTGCTATGAATCAAGCTCGATCGAGAAACGCACTGGTCGAGTGTAAGAACAAACTGTATGTCATTGATGGGTGGGGTGGCGGTAGTGGTTTATCATTCGTGGAATGCATCAGTGATTTAAAGGCAGAATGGAAATATATCGCATCCATGAATGAACCAAGACGTTGGCTTGCCGCTGTAAACTGTAATGACGTCATTTATGCAATTGGTGGGCAAAGTGATGATAAAAATGTGAAAAGTGTTGAGAAATATGATCCTGGGATGGATGAATGGAGTTTCGTCTGCAACATGACAATTGAGCGGGTTGCTCACTCTGCTGCTGTCATGGATGGCAAAATATATGTAGTGGGAGGGATCGATACTGAAAGTAAAATTGTGCGAATAATTGAGTGTTACGACCTATCCAACGACAGTTGGAGCGTAGTTAGCAAAACTCAAAACAACATATTTTACAATTCACTCGTTGTATTATGAAATCACATTAATCGAAGTGACTGTTTTGCTTTGGATTAGTTATTTTTGTTGGTAAATGAATGAAATACAAACCGTGTAGATTTGCTAACATTGTGATATAAAATGTTAAACTATACTTGAAGTCTGGATACTTCATGTTTGTTTTAACTATAACTTAGGTTTAACAATTTAATTTGATCTTAACCCATTAATGACCACTACCAGAAATACAAGTCACTTTCTTGTAAGTTTTTAGTATTTTGTTACTGTTGATCTAATTAAGAAAAAATAAAAAAAAATTTTGCTCCCCGCTTTTGGTTGCCTAGCAACGCGATGTTCCTCTAGAGGAACAATGGTCCAATACGGGTGCAAAGCTGCTGTAGATTTAGTGGAGCTGTTGTAAATTAGTAAGGCTGGAGGTGGCTTGCCGGTATTGGTTTACCGTACGAAACTATTAGCAGGAGATCTGTGCAGCAATGCACAATCCTGTCTAAGAAGATAAAACAAATATTACTTTTTTCAAAAAAAAGTTACAGAATGCATTTGATACAAAAGCTTCGTTACTGAGTACCAGTGTTAATTTTCTCTGAAAGCCCTGCGCAAAATTTATTTTTTTCGGAGCAGTTTCTTCGAATTGATAGTGAACTATTTCTCTGTTAAAAATAACCAGTAACCAGCTACACAGAAGATATTTAACTCTGTAGAAAGCAGTTGACGACGTTTCACAGTCACAGGAAGTAAAAAGATAGATGCTGTTATTTTGCCACACACGCCAGATGATGTTTATGCTACTGATATAGAGGAAGGTGATGTAGATGAGTGCCATAAAAATGATTTGCTTCCAAACGATGTTGCAGGAGCTTTAGAGGTACATAATAATGATGAATGCAGAGTTGCTTCCAACGTATCAGCAGTTCAAAATAAACAAAACAAACCATCACCAAAGAAAAAGAGAAAGAATGCGGAAGCATTGCTCTGGAAGAAGAATAGCAGCCTGAAGGAAATATCAAAGGCAAATGTTATGTACTTAGCTAATAGCCACCCTCATCTTGCTCTGCTTGAGCCAGTTGCACTTTTTCGATTATTAATCAATGAAGAAATCTAGACTAATTGCTGGCGAAACGGAACAATATGCGTCCCAATGGGATGAGGTCATTCATTTTACACCGCAGGAAATCGAAGCTTTTGTTGGAATTTCTCGGTTGACATAATACAACAGCCTACCTCGTCAGCGCTTGTACTAGAGCAAAGATGATGATATCTGCTGCTTACTGATATCAAGGTCAATGTCAAGAAAAAGGTTTGAAGACATAATAAAGTTAATCCATTTTGCTAATAACAATAATCTTCCTGCTGGATATAAGCTTGCTAAAATCCGACCTCTACAGGATGGGGTCAATGCTTCGCTTCAGAAGTTTGGAATGTTTGCAAAAGATCTGCCCATTGATGAACAAATGGTGTCATACTTTGTTAGGCACTCTGCAAAAATGTTCCTTTGTGGCAAGCAGATCAGATTTGGCTACAAAAACTGAGTTTTAGTATCAAGTGATAATTACCCTCACAAATTTGAGGCCTATACCGAATCGTGTGATACTAACAACAGCAGCAAGCCTCTTGGACCACAAGTTGTGTCTACTCTTCTTTCGATAGTTGAAAACCCTGCTTGTCATTGTGTTTATTTTGACATTCTTATTACATCTTATTATTTACTGCGAGATTTGCACGAAAGAATTTCAAGGCTTTTGAGACTAAACGTGAAGGCCGTACAATAAAGTGTCCAATGCAATCATCAAAAAGTGTTAAAAAAGAGGAGCGTAGCTTCTTTGACCACCGCTCGGACGATTACGAGTCCATAGAACAATGAAAGGACAACAAGGTCATTTACCTTGGTTCAAATTTTAGCAACATAGAGCCAACCAAAATGCTGAAACGCTACAGCCAGCGTGAAAAGAAAAAGATCAGTTGTGTCCAACCGTTCTGCTTCTACTAATACAATCAAGGCATGGGAGGCGTCAATCTGCTTGATACGTTCATAAGCCAATACAGACCGACAATTAAAGCAAAGAAGTGGTATTGGTCACTGTTTGTTAACTGTATAGAGATGCCGAAGTGGTTGTGTGGAAGCTCCATGTCATCGTGGAAACTTTTTTGTGTTTGGATTTTCTTGAATTTATCCGGTCACTGTAGGTGGCGTGCTGAAAACTACTAGTTCTGCGTTCTCAGACCCTAATGGAAAAAGAATAATACACCTCAAGTGTTGGTCTGCACCATTCTGCAAACGCCGAAACTCAAGAACGTTGCTAAAACTGCAAAAAACACTGTAAAAAATGTCAAGAATGTGGTGTTTGCTTGAATCCTATGAGCCTCTTGGATTACCATAAGTGATAAAATTTTGTCTTTTTGTCGTTGTTTCATGTCATTTGGAGTATTTCCGCTATATAAAGTGCGTACAGAAAAGACAGAGCAGCGAAATTTTTTTGCGCAGTGTTAGTTGGATGTAGCGTTTTGGACCATTGTTCCTGTAGAGGAACAAAAAAAGTAAATGTAAAAGTGATTAGTTCAGAGAGATAATCCGGCAAAAACTAATAAACCATTACCTATTGAAGGCTTTGTGGTTACATAAAATGCAGGTAAAATTTTTTCAGACTTTTGTGCTAAGTCAACATTTTTACGCAAATCAAGGTCATTCCCACTTGAGAAAAATAGCTGTTTTCCGATGGGCATTTGCAACGGAATTTGACAAGTTAAAGAAAAACGTTTTTTGATTAATGTTTGTAAGGTCATTAAATTAGGTTTCTATCTAAAAATTACTTCGATACAAAACAACCAACTGGTTTTTCAAGCTTCCGAATAATTTGTTCCTCTACAGGAACAATGGTCCAAAATGGGTTAATGAATGCGACAAAACTAAAATATTGGAGATATTAGCTGCTCTAAAACCAAATAGTAAATTAGAAGTATGCGAGGTGTTCAGCATAATTATATTGAGATCAAACCAGATAAATCACAACCGGTATAAAAGCAAAAAATTCTTGAAGATATGGTGCGCTGTGATACAAGCTATTGATATAAATTTTGCCGCTTTGTATTACAGGACGCTATGATAAAAACAATAGCAACTTCCAAGTTAGAATATATTGATTTTGTTATAAAAACGAGTTTATAGCTGGTTTTAGCTGATTACATGTAGAAGGTAATCGATTATTTTTATAAAATAATTTCCGGTTCCTATTATGCTCGCAACAATTCTTGATCTCGACGTTAAAGCAAAGTACAGTAAACGATATTCTGACACTTTTATTGCTGGTTCCAAGTGGTTACGATCGATAGAGAGCGTCTTATAAGCGAGAAACAAAACAACAAAGGGAGTCCTACAGGCGCGGGGCTTCCGAAGGAAGCAATGCTATTTCATTCAATTATTACAAAAGTTGTTATGATTTTGCTTAATTGCACCAAAAACGTGATAGCTTCTGAGCTACATTTGTTAATAATTATTCAGTAGAAATCTTTATGGATCTGCCTCAATTCAAAACTTCTTAATTTTATTTGTTTAGTTATTTGCAGCTCAAAGCAACGTGAAAGTAAAGTTTCAAAATGTTTATTAAATCGTTATTGCAATTAATTTGTTACAAACACAAAATGTAATAAATATTTTTGCTTAATATTGCGATACGTTTTTGCCAATATTTGTTTGGGTTTTTGTTTAGACATAATTTATACGACTAACGTAGTTTATCAGCTTCACACAATAATGGCTTAGTAGCGGCAAGCCGAACGTTGGTTATGTTATACACGGTTATGCCGCTGCTTTGTGTACATCAGTTGTATAAAAATTTTAGCAGCATTGTTAGTGAATAATCGTTCTCTCCATCGAAATACGTACATGTTCGTTAAAAAACTTGAAATGCACTTAAAAATCAAATGGAAGCTGCTCGGTTTATCAATACCAAGTTCGGTTTGTTCGAGACTATAAAATAGTATTAAATTAATGCCTTTGAAAAGACAACATTCATGTACTGTATAGTCATAATTTGAAATGCAATTAATTTTTTGAAACTGTTTGTTTGTTCATAAGTAAATATAACTGTGATTGCTTTTCATGGTACGTTTGTTTTAACATTTTGTACGTTCCGTGTTGTCAGCAATTGAGATCACAAAATCACATTTCTCTTTGGGATAGTGAGTGGAAAGTTGCTTGTTATAGAGTCAAGAAAGGAAAACGAACACATTTCTCCGAGGAGCTTTTGGCCTGATTCGAGAATCAGCACTTAAGAAGTAGCAACAATCAAAATCTGTATAGTGCTTATGTGTAATCTATCAATCACTAAATCAACGATATGATTTTATTTGATTTGTGACTCGCTTAGGAGCTATTACTGGATGATTTTTTAACAAACGATTACTTTTAGAACTAAAATGGTCTTTTAGAACAGATTACCGATTAATTAATTTTTTTGTCCCCTCCAAACAAAAGAGTCTAGTCTGAACAGCCCAATGTTCCATTTTTGGAACATCGGTAAACAATACCGAAAAACAACTGCTTAAAGATTATGACTTCAAACTTACAAACGTGTTAGAATGGAGTACAACCAAAAATGTAAACAAAATTTTTGGCTAAAAAAGTGTTACACATCTGCGTAGTAAAGTTAAACATGAATGTCGCTAATTAGGTCACAAAAGTGCCATGATTCAACCTTGACCTTAGGGCAATTATACGCTCCAGTGCACAATAAATAATGTCATTGGAAATGGCAACTCAAGCACTTTGAAAATATATTTCATTTGTATGAAAATTCAAATTACAAGTTATATTAAATCTCATTTGACAATGTGTTCCAAATTTGGAACACTGGGCATTAATTGGTAAATAGACTTCTAAAATCTCGTTTTTGATTGTTTTTTTAAAGCATATCATAGTTAAATGTTTTAGATTATCACTGAGTTCAGATCAGAACTTAGTGCCGCGAAATGCCAATTGATTTTGAGTCATTTTTAAAATAGAAGGTAAAAAGAAAATTGAATTTTTGGTTAGTCTTGTATGATATGAGGGCACATCTCGTAAAGCAGTAAAATTTTTAACTAAATTTAATGAAGTTTGTTGTTAACTATTTTGAACAAGAGCGTTCCAAGTTCAAACTTACAGATACCTTGGAGCATAAATAATTTAAAACTTTTGCAAAATTTAGTTGTATGGCAACACTTTTTACTCCAAGAGATCGTTCTTAATACATTATTTTGTCAAACTTCAATCTTATGCAAAAGTAATTTTGGCGCTCTACCCCAAACCGTGATTCCATATTGAACATAAAAATATTCAAGGCTGTTTTAAAGCATAAGCAGCGTGCACTGTCAACATAATTACGAAGTTCATGTATTATTCTGTTGCGTTTGGATAGTTTTAAAGCAATTTTAAAAGTTTTTTGACTCGTCCATGTGAACTCATCATCAATAAAGACACCTTAATATGTAACAGAACTGGCTCTTGAAATTAATTTCAATTTATATAGAAAGTAAACTCTGAATCGGAAATTTTGGTCAGCTTATTTTTGTATATTAGCGTATAATTGGTTTTAGAGTAACTTAAAGGTAGTTTATTAGCTCGAATTCAATAATTGATTTTCGCAAGTTCAACGTTTACCTTTTTTTTATGACTACCCAAGTAATTATCAGATAACCTTAAATAGGTATCGTCAGAGTTTTGAAGCAGATCTTAATTCAAAGCTGCTCTGCCATTGGAGCTTTCTGTCATCAAGATGTTACTCAGGTTCTTGTCTCAGAGCTACTTGGCTGCATGCAGCTATTCCGATCCTGGTTTTATTACGAAATCAAATTTATTTTCGCAAATACAAAATTTATATTTTTTCCATGCAGTTCTTACAACAGCACACTTCACTTATTAATGTCAAATTCATATTTACGTATATGCACCCACACATATTAGTCATTACACAGCCACTCACGTTTGAATGTGATCATATCTTCACAAAAAAGCAATGAAACGCCAAAAAAAGACACAGCGCCGATAAAATACTAAACTATTTTGTTGGGAAATACTGATTTGCAATTTTTATTTAGAAAGAGATTACTGCTTCCTTTTAACAGGATCAAACAGAGCAAAATTTGAACGCGTTTGTTTTACTTTTGTTTGACCAGGTAATGGCCTCTTTTCTTTATCTTGAAATGCATTAGTTAACATATTGCCTGCTGGGTGGTGTAGTAATCTAAACGTCCGTTAGGTCGTTAATAAACTGGGGTTCAACTTCATTGTTTCATCATTTTAAAGACCTTAGAAGTGGTATATTACAGCTTTCCTTTACGGCGCTCAAGACAAAAGTATTGAATTGGTATGAAAAATTGTAGATAGTTACAGAGAAAATTCGGCAAGTTTGCTAGCTATGCTTTTCGGAAAAAGCCGAAACTCTTTTCGTGATTTTGACAAGGCCGGCAGGTGGGGTTTGAACAGTCTACCAGGCGTGATAGGCCACTTTGACTATACGATAACAAACACAAGAGTGAGCACCTGCTTTTAGGCATCAATAAAACTTTCTAATATTTCTTCATAAACACGAAAAGTTTGTTTCCAGTAATACTTTTACCAAGGAGGACCAACTTTGTGTGCTTTATGTAAAACCTTATCACGGATAAATATACCTATAATAGACTGATAAATTTTTGAAAGCCTTAACAGACGAAGCTTTGATCAATACGTGATTCTAAAACTGAATCAATTTTTATAGTACAAGAGACAATCCCACGTACTTTTAACTGACAAATAAGGGGATTGTGCATATTCTACATCAATGCTCTTATCGACGTCTTGAAACCTTACACCTACTTTTTGAGTGTCGTCGAACCCCATTTCAGTAAGATGAATCAAAACAAGTAAAAATAGAAAGAAAAATATGTACGAACGCTTATCACGAAATAACACACTCTGCTGTTGTTTAAATATGCATGTCAATTTTTTCCAGAATTACATTTACAGTTTTTTAATGTAGTCTTGCTACTCTTCAATTACCGAATTCTAGCGTTTGGGACGCTACACAATCCCATTCGCCTGGTTTTCTCTGTTTATTTATCAAACGGCTCGGCTAATGGCAACAGAAAACTCTTTGAGAGATGAAAAGTGGTATTTACCCATCGGTTATTTTCTACCTTCGCCAATAAGTTGAAATTTGGTAGTGTGGTAGTTTTTGCGGTTATATGCTTAGGCCATTTTAGGCCCATTGCACTGCTTTTCTTTTTTAATTATGGTTGAGTAAACTCAAAGTAATAATTAAAATATCTTGTGCATATGAGCTTGTTCCTTGTTTTTACTGGGCCATCGTAACTCGCAAATTGCTCTGCTTTGCCACCTGTCTGCCACACAAAGATAGAGGAATCCCGTCTTGCCTAAAGGCCCGTTTTTCCAAATGTCTTGCCTAAGAGCACAAAAAGCAAACTTTCCGGCTTGTTTTCTTTCGTGACAAGAACCAAACAGGAAAGCTGTGAATACCATTTTTTAAAAAGTCCTTCGGTTTGATTCAACAAATAAAATGAGCCTCAGGTCTACCGACTGCGAAGCAGACGCTCACATCACTGCGCAATTGTGTGGGTCCCAAAGCTGATAAGTTTAGGTCTGGGCTGTAACATCATTCACAAAATGAGGTCAAAAATTGCAATGGTTGACAAGTGCCCCGGTCACAAGCATTTGGGGTCTGACTTTACGCATGCTCCTTCAAAGCCTCTGCAGAAAACTTTAATTGTAAACTGTTGTAAGATTGGCACCACATAGAACTTTGCGTGTTACGATAAGTCGAAATGGTCGTAAGCAAAAATCAAAGGTTAATTTCTTTCTGATTTATTCAGTAAAATTTCGATTTGAATGACTTATCTTTGAGATGATTACACTCAGGTTTCATTTTTAGCAAGAATTGGGTTGCTACAAAAGTAAATGCGCTTCAGTATGAGGTGAACACACATTATGAACCAAAGTCTTGATTTACTTCTGGTGCAATTTTCTTAGATGTTACGTCATAATTAGAGGGGTGGTGTAATATTCAGTGCATTTCTGATTAACCCACGTATTTTGCTATCGCATAAACTCGATTTTTGCGCATATGCTTGGCTACAAGTCATCAATGTCTGAACATTAAAGTTAAAAGTCAAGGAACTTTTTCGAAACTCTAAAACCTCAATGAACCCCAATACATGTCTCGAGAAACTCCGGTTGAAAAGCTCTGCTCTACATAATAATTGTTCATATACTATACATTATTGAATTGTTGTTGTAGCAGTAGAGTTAAAAGTTTTGTCATGGAATGCAGAAATCAAAATTCAGTTTAAAACTGAATATTTATTGATTGAAAGTATTTGTGGTCATTTCATTCGCTTGATGTTTTGACATGAGCAAAATAATGTAAAAAGAGGGAAACGTTTTTAGAATATTTTGTTCTTACAAGATGTTTCTTAAAAGCATTTTGAGGTAACCTTTTAAGAGAGTTTGGAGCAATGATTCTTGACGTTTTTTCTGTGTTTTTCCCTTACAAATCGCAGGACTTAATTGTTTATCCTTTATTACGACTTTAAGCTTTTGGAGATTGATACAATCGACTTTACAATTAAAGTATTTTGGTTCCAAATTAAACCTGAAGAACGTTTTTTGGGTCAACGTTTCTGAAGTCTTAATTTGCTTTACACAGACATTTTTTGGGTTCGTACAAACCAATATTGACACACTTGAATGTTTATGCAAATCGCGCAACAAAATTTTTCCTTCCCAAACTTCTCCCTAAGAATCGTGTTTTTCTTCCCAATTTCATCCTAGAACAAAATTTTTCTCTTAAAAAAAGTTCCTTTCTTAGAAAGCCAAGTGGCTCCTGGTGGAGAACCACTGGTATAGAGTATTCACTCCACACAAACTGTACAAAGAATACCATGTGTTATTTGCGAATAACTGCATTTTTTCAGAAAGTAAAAATTGTTTTCGAAAATACTTTTTGTTGGCTAAATTCTTACTGTGTACAATTTTTGAACACCGTTTTTAAAGCTACAGTATTTGGGGCCACTTGAAAAGTTTAATCGCAACGTCACTATTACCTTAGAATGCAGGTCTCGTTTTTAACCTTAACTTGAGATACACAATAATTGTCACTCAACATTGAAGAGGCATGTTTCTATTTTATGAGGTTGCGCCGAACACTGGGTGAAGTCTGTTATGAAACCGAGATAAACTGTAGCGCTGTTATAGAGAATCAAAATTTCGATTTGTACTATCATGCAAAAGTGATTTTATGATTTTTTGAATTAGGTACAAAACGCATACGCTGTTTAGACAGAGTACTAAAAATTTCAAATATTGATTGTGTTGTGATGTTTCAACGCACTACCTCTGGATCATTGTTGTCATAAAAACTGTGCCACAGACCACTAGACCCTATGTCAACTAATAAAAAATATTTCGCAGAAAGATTTATAATTGGGAAACGCCTACCACTATTTATCGATTGTTTTCAAGGCTTGATTGCCAAAGTTTTTGAGCTAACTGAAAATGAATTTTAAAAAATTGATAAACATTAGTACCGTCATAAACTTAACTTGCATTTCTATAAATCTTTACGATTAGATTTGAGGATCTAATGAGCATGATTTGTTTAGAAAAAAATGCATGGGATCGGGAGACCACTTAAAAACTTTTCTTTGATTTTAAACATATTGTAACACTAAATTTTAATCAAATTTCAGCAAAACCACAATATTTTGTGCAAAGGATGAAAGACGAACTAAATCTCTATGCCGAATTTAGCGCACGAGAAATTTGTCTATTATTCGATTTGGAAACCAATATTAGAATATTATAAAAAAGACATGAAATTCAGGGACAATGTTGTTGCTTGAAAAATAACATAAAACGTGATCACACTACATCAATTTTTTCAAAGAGCAATTAAATTAGAATGGTCGTTTTGCTGCCTCAATAACTCGAATTTCTTTTGTCCTACAACCAAATGTTCAAACTATGCATCACTAACAAAAATTTAAGGAAATCATTCTACAGCAGGCATTTCCTGCAAAATGCTTTGTGTGGCATATTTTGTACGCAACCCTTGATTGTCTATTCAAGTGCGAAAAGTTGACAAAGTGAGTTGCAACAATCATGGTGAAGTGGTTTCCTGTGAGTTTATAAAGCTTAAGCCTGGCACGCATTGGTGAAACACAAAGAAAAGTTTTGAGGACGGGTGTAGGTATATTGTTCAGGACAAAGAAAATTTATTGTAGTTTGAGCGTGAGTAAATAGCGAAAACAAGAGATGAAGAATTTTAGAATTACTTTATATTCTAAATAATAGCAAAATATAAAAATTAATAGCGTTGGCATGAGGGCAGCTTAGAATCCGCGTGACGTTTATTTTTCTAATTTTTTAAGTCACTGTGCTTTGAATGCTACCACGTATCTGCTGCTAGAAAAACAGTAATGTTGTTCTGACCATAACTTTAATGAAATGCGCATACACTTTTGACTTGTATTATTGCTTTTCATTTTTTAAAGCAAAATTAGGAACTGAAATAACCAAAAAATAATTACTTTTTACTTGCTGCAAAAATCTTATCAATATCGATAATTATAGCACAAACTTTGAAAGAACTATAAATCAAGGTTATTACTGACAACGTAACAACTTGTTTTCCCTCTCGAAACTTTTAACTTACTCTGTTCCTTCCCGGGTTACTTTTTGTTATTGATATTTTAAGTTTAGTTTGCAAATACATTGATGCTAATTTATGGATTCCTTTAAACAGATGCACGGACTCTATCCATGTTTACCAGAAATCTCATTGTAGTTGATGGACCAATTTTTTCTCTTTTGCAGTCAAGGACTGTGCTTTCGGCCAAGAAAACTGCACTGTGAATCAAACGAAGATTTGTTTTGGAGCTTTACAAGTGCGCACTTGTAATCCTCAAACAAAACGTGAGCGAATCGTTGCGTAGTATTTTGAGTAACTACACCATTCGATCATTATAATTTTTTGCTCTTTAAAATAGATCGCTTTTGTATAAATAAATACGCATCAGTTTGGAAAGATTGCATCTTTCTATAACCTAAAAACCGTTTTTTGAGAAAACTTTGGTATTGGCTCAACACTCACTTTTCAGAAAACAATTTTTGAAATGTTTTGTTTGGGTCGAGTTGGGACTGATTTACTTGCATTGTCATAAATCCGTTGGAAAAAGATTCAAGTTTTTACACATTTTAAAAGTTACGCATTATTTGTCGTGTAACAGCAATTGTAAATAATCAGTTTGGGAGCCGTTTAAATATAATGGACGTCTCCAAAGGAAAAAGAGGCAACCAAAACCGTTACATTGATGTATATGTGGGGTAAAAACTTGCTTTGTATTGAAAGATAATTATAGTTCTCCTTTGTTTGCTTAAAGAAATTTTTGTCGCGAGTCCAAACAATTAAAATTTGCTTGGGTGTATGATGCGTCTCAAAAGAGAGAGAGGGGTTTTCAAAGCGTCATAATGCGTCACATGGGCGGAGGGGGTTAAAAATCAAAATAATAAAGCTTCATATATCAATAATTTGTAATAGCTCCTTAAGGATGTTTTGCTCAAAAGTTAGTAGTGTTTACGATTAACTGACGCGTAGTTACAGAGAATCAGAACTTCGATACTTGGCGTCATGCTACAATAAATCTAAATTAACATTTTTGTGGCGTTGCTAAAATTCCGTTCAAATCGTTTAGTCTTTTCATCAAATGGAGGTTTAAAAGTGATGTAAGATTTTAATGCTCAAATGTTGCATCATTTTTGTCGTAAAATTTGCATTGTAGTCACCTGGATCACACTACTTAGTTATGTCAACGCTTCATGCTATAGTATTTTAAATTACCAAAAGAGGATAAGTTACTAATGGTTTCGCGACTCTACAGAACCATTTAGTTGTGTTGCCATTTCTTAGTTTAAAAACATTTTCAATGAACATTTTTTAAATTGAGTATTTACCAACCAACACCAAGTACTTGTTGTTGGTAGAAGGACTGCCAGTCTACATTCATTTTATTGAAGTTAGTTTTATGATGTTGCTCTGAAAGTGGGAATGGCTTCAAATAAAATAAAACTGCCGCCATTTAACGCTTGATAAAAATTACGCGAACCACTGTCTTGCATCAGTAATATTGATTTGATGTTTTTACGATGTTGCCATTAAAGTGTGCGACAATGTAATTTCAGTGAAACGCATAGCCTTTAATGGGTTTTCATTAATTATACGAAGAACTGAAATTACAAAGTTTTCAAAAATCACCGTTGATACATTTTGAAATAGTAATAGTTGTTTTGTTGTTACTTTGTTGGTTGTTGTTTTGTTGTTACTTTGTTAACGTTGACGATGTGTTGATGAAAGCGGTGCTCAACAAATAACTGGACTATTGCCAATCGGTCAATCGTTTCGTATTGTCGGCAGCTTGACACAGTTGACTGAACATTCAAAGGCGGTAGGTTGAGTGCTCATGCGTAATGTGGCAAAGACGACATTGCTGAAAGAAAATGCCGTATTTTCAAGCTCACATTGCAGCAGCAACTATAGCTTGCGCCAAAGCAATAGGTTGCTGGCTGGGTGCATAAAAGCTACATGCCAATTACGAAATGGTATATCTTACTCCAAGTCACCTAAATTCAAATAAGTGAATTAATTTGGTTTATTTTGACCCGTAAGCGGTAATGGCAAATGGTTAATCTTTGAATTGGGCTAACTTTTACTCTACACATGTGGGCTCTATAGCTTGTATTCTTCAGAAATGTTTTTTGAGTTTTTTATTGGTGACCTCCGAAACCAATTACTCGTCCCTTTGTAGATACATCTTAAAAACAGAGGCTTTGCTTCTAATGCATTCGACCATTCAAAAATCTCTAAAGAAGGCATGGACCCTCCTGATACTTTAACTTTATGCCATGATTACAACATCCTTCAAAATAAATATTAATGAAATAAATCTTACTTTTTGAAACGCTTATGTCATTAAGAGTATTATGTAAAATACCAGACAATATCCGTTAGAAAATGGATCTTTTAATAAGCGTAGCCAAGGAGACAATAATAAGACGCTTCTCGAATTTCTTGTGTTTGGTTAAAGTAAAGCGCTGTTTTCAAGTAAAATGAGAACAATACCTAGGAGTAGATGTCCCAATAAAAGATCGTTTCTCTTGAAAAAGTGACAAGCGTCCCTAACTAAATAGATATTTCCAAATAAAGATCAATTAAGGAAAAAAACGCCAAAAAAATATATCTTGGATCCCTGCCAATTTCGCTAGTAGGTACTCCGATGTTCCTTACTTCTAAAAACGTCTCGATACTACAGAGACGGATAAACAACAAGTGGGACCCGGGAATAATCTAGTTGTGAGGCCCTTTCAACACAGAAAATGATTCGATTCCCTAAGATGATTACAGCAATGCTGCGACGTTCACCGGTGACCATAGGCATAGAGAAAACATTTTGCTGGAGAGAGGAAACATGTTAGCCTAAACATCGGAAACATTTTTCCCTGAAAACGTTGTATAATCTGTATATTGTAATGTTTTAACTGATATAACTGTGTAAAAATGAATGTTTTAGTTTTAATCTAAATTTTAGTGAACATCGAATCAAAAAATTTTTCATCATTCAAAATTATTTGAGAAAGTTGCAGCCGTCTTGAAAATCAGGGTTTGCCTTAAGAGTTTTCGAACAGGAAACGCTGACACCCCTCCCGCTTCTTGCACATATGTTTATCATGATAGAGCAGAACTACAAGCATTACCTTGTAATTGCTGAGCATCTTCTCCTAGCACACTATGCTCAGTTCCTACACTTGAAATAACTCTGAAGAAGATTGGTAGTTTTGGTAATTTTTTTTAAGTTGCCACACGTCATCTTGTTCGACTTAAGATAATTACGCATCTTTATTGCAATGAAGTGCATCGTCTACATCACAAAAATATTTACTCTCATGCTTATCTAAACGTTTATTTTCCTAAATTACAATCAAAATTCGAAAACAGTAATTAAACCCTAGCAGGTTAGTCTATACAAGCGACCTTACTCCATATCAGTAAATGTTGGAAAAAAGTCTGCTACTAATAAAGAGTAATAAAGTCGTCAGCTTAGACATTTATTGGCCATAACAAAAATTATTTCGCTAACGCATCCCCAGTTTCTGCAAAAAAATAAAAATCGCACACGAAAAACATTAAATATTTTTTCATACAAACTAATGGTAAAACCAGAAAAAAGGCTGTATTAAGATAATAAAATCTTCAAAACTTTACAAGAAACAAAAATATTTATCTGCACGGGCTCTACAATAATAAACAGTTATCAAAACTACAGACCACAAAACTAGCTCCGACTCCTTTCGAATTACATTCAAACTTATGTGATTGGTAAAGTTATATAGAAATAGGCTTGACATAAATGAGGCGTCTAATTACTTAATAAAACAAAGGCCAGAATTTCATAATAATGAGTAAAAGGGCATAACCTATAGAAGCCGTAACGTAAGTGGTAAAAATAACGCATTGGGATATGACAGGAAATAAAACTAAAACAATATTTATTAAAAATAAACAATAACTTTAAGTTTCTAAACAAACTAACTAGTAAGAATCGGCTCGCATCTACTCTAGAAACAAGAAAGAAAAAACAACAAAACTTACCAAAACTGTTTGGTCAAGCTATCGGAAGCAACTAACTAATGCACAATCATGTATAGGCTACCAAATTTCTGTACAACATAAAAACAATTAGCAAACCTATAAAGAACAGTATAAAGTTCTGTGATACCTAACTGACCAACCCAAAAAACCTTACAAAGCCTAACTTGATAGTATCTCGATCTGACAGTCGATCTAGAAGCGAGCCTCGCCTTATGAGCTCAAAACAAAGAAATGTAATTACGCAATTTAGCAACTTGCATGAGCAGAGTTGCCAACCAAAACTGAAGTCACGTGAAAAGAAAATATCCAACAATTTAAATGGTTTGCTAAATGTGATAAATCAATTTAAACTACATTTTCATGTTACTCAAACTTATTTGAACGAGGAGCAAACGATTGGAATCTTTTGAAGATTTTTGGCAAAAAAAACAGAGCCAGTATACTGCTGCACATATTTTAAGTAGCATGTTTCGCTGAACGCTGCTGGCATTGTCAACTAAAATGGTGCAACTGATTACATTGAAATTTAATTAACCATGACCAAGTGTAGCATTTATGTCATGACAATTCAATTATGAAAGAAGAAAACAATAACTATTACATACTTAAGAGTCAATGTTGTTTCGTGTTAAATTAGTGAGATAATAACTAGGAACAAAAATAAATTCACACATTTAAAAGGTAAAGTGGATGTAAAGCTTCACCTGAGTTCAATTGTGGCTGCAGCTTTTGAATACATAGCGTTTCCTCAATACGTAATTTTCACCAATTAGTTTCTTGAGCTAGTATTGGTGTTTTGTGAAAGTCAATTGTGTGGTCTGAATTTTCCCGTAAACGAACTATAACATCGCTCTTTCCAAAAGTAAGGAAGCCATATTCTTCCTATTTCAATGACATAATTTATATTCGATATGACATAAATATTTATTATATCAGTGTACTTACTTCATATTTTTTGTAGAAAAACACAGCCAGTACAAATCATGCATATGTGTACACCAAAATACAATCAAAGACGGAATGTCAGCTTATAAAAATCATTAAGATAATGCCGTGTCGATTTAAAAAGCAGTTCATTCACCGGTAGAACGACATAAATAGTTTGATTTAACTGTTTACATGATCAGTCATTTGTGAAACAATATACCAACGGTGGCAAAATGGCGGCTCGCCATCCGCATGCGGCTGTTTGGGCCCCTGAACTGCGTTCTCATTAAGTCTGCCAATATCGACTTTGAAAATGATCTATGAAAAATCTGGTTATTTCTTTGTCTGTATCATGATGCTTCAGTGTTGTGAAGAGTGATCTCTAAAAAGAAAAAACGTCATCATCTCCTGTCTGGATGTAACATGCGTCAATTTAAACTGACTAATGATTGTGTAGCGGCTCTTTCAATGATGATCTCTATTGTTTTTGGCTCTTTATCACGGCAAGTGTAACCACCCCTGCAATAAACCAAGAGGGTTCCAACAAGACTCCAGGTGAATTTTTCTTACCGTGCATGATTTTCAAAATACATTTTGTAAAATTATTTGCACCGTATTTATTTTGTTTAGATTTATGACGCATACGAAGATTTGCAGAAAAAATCATACTATAGGTAAAGCACTAGCCAAAAAATGATCTCTAGGGTCCCATGAGGTCTCCCTTGGTATGCTAAAGGTTAAGACAAGCAGCTAACAGCATTTGTAGCTTTTGCAGTGCATTTCTCTTTTTCTAAATTAACTGATTTTTTGTAGAGGTTGCTGGCCATGTGCCCAGATTTGTCCCAACCTAAGTCCGGCACTGGTTCTAGCTAATAAACGTACAAAATATAACTCACCAAAAATACTTGAAGTAAGGCTTTATTACTAAAAAAAGCGTGTTTATATCAAACAGTGGTATTCAGGATTCACAATCAAAGCTAGATCCTGCAAGCTTTATTCTTAAGGAATAAATTTTAACACTACAACCAGTCAAAAATCAACTTTTGAGTAATGTGACCAGCATGAGAAATTGTTGGTTCGTTGATGACGGTCACTAAATTGTTTTTAAACAATTTTGAAAATGAATTTCTGCTTGTTTTCCTTTAGGTATTAGCGAACTGCAAAACGAAGTGAACAATGGTTTACCGCATAAGAAATTGGATGTTCATTGTTCATCCATTCATCTCGCAAATTGTTTATCTGCAAGAAATCATTGTCCGATCTGGGTAATCGCCACTTTCATAATATTTGTTCAGGGAGTACCAACGATGGAAGTTTGAATCGCGTTTACTTGGTAGCTGATCACGCGCTAAAACGACCATGTAATACTGTTTAACTTTTGACTTGTCTGAAGAGCAATCATTGGCTGATTTGTAATGGAGGAAATATCACCAGTGATTCTATATGTGTGACGACTTTGATCACAACAAATTTAGTTTAACTTCAAACCAATTAATTTACAGGCTGCTTTAGTATATTTGTTCATATATAGATAAAGATATCAGTTTTTGGTTTCATAAATAACAGTGTACTCAATTTTTAGACTGAAACTTTATAGAGTAAAGTTGTGACTGGAATCAGTCAATATTAGAACTCACACTTTATTTAACAAATCGATTTCACTAAATTAGCATCATCAGTGTTCATCAGATTCTATTTGAATAAAAACACTGATGATGCTAATTTAGTGAAATCAATTTGTTAAATAAAGTGTGAGTTATAATATTGATATTCTTAAATAATAAGTTAAATAAGTTTCAGTCTATTGATATTCTTAATGGAATCGTCATTTATTAATTTCACTTTTGTGGAGATTCTCCTAAAATCATTATGATTTATATTCACTCAATTTTTCGATAAAAGAAGAATTGAGCAGTTTATGGTTATACAAAGAACAACTTGTTCAGGGTTGAAAATCACGTCAAAACGTCTAGCTTTATTGGCACAATACACTTTACCACGAGAACAATAACTAACAGTACATTGTGTTGTTGAGGCATACAAAATCTCAGATAAAAATGATTACAAATATAGCGGCGTTTATGATTACAAACTGCTCGAGCTTAAAACCTACTCACTTATGGGCATGGTATCGTTTTCATCTAAAACAACGAATATCAACTTGGACTACAGTAGCTGAAGATTCCAGTGCAAACACGCACAAAAATTTATAAAAATAATTCATGAGCAAAGATCATTTGCAAGTGGAATGATTTCAGATGAGTACCTATTTCCTTTCACAAAAGTACAAAAGAGTTTTCGGCCCGATTTTGATGTCAATTAGTTACGTAACGTTGTTTCCCTTGACTCTAAACTAGGTACACAAACCTGCCAATAAACTGGGATCTTGAAAGAAAAGCAAACAGAGAGCTGTTCCGTTTCAAAAACCTTTGTGAAAATGAAAATTTGATTGCTTGCTGACATGTTTATGAAAATCACAACAAAGTCGATTTCCACAGATCATGGGTCAATGAATTGAAAGTAAACAATGTTGACGTGACCTAAAATTCATTATGGTTGTTCATCAATTCAGCTTTAAAATTCAAAAATGTTAAACAGCATCGACAGTAAACAATTAGATTAATTTGGATGAGACTGCGCTATACTTCATGAAAAAGCCATATAACATGGACACCTAATTAATTCAACATTTAGAAGACGCCTCAATGCTTTGATCAATGACAGGCAAAAACAAGAGATTAGAGTGAGAGATATGAAAAAAGTTTCATTGATAGAAATGTTTGTAATTAAGCCATAAAAAGTAAAGAAATCTACGTGTTTCATCATTCGTCGATGTTGATTTGACAGTGCCATATGTGAATGTGCTGATCAGAAAATACGATTATTGGTAGATTTGTTATAAATATTGCATGTGCTTGTCTTTGATGTAGGTATTAGAGATAATTGTTTGAGATTTTCAAATGTAGTTCAACGGAAGTTGTCAATATGTTTATCTAGGAATGGGTCGCCTTTTTACAAATAAATGTGTAACACGATTTTTTTAACAAAATTAAAAATGAGAATTGTGCGTTTAGTAATAGTTGTTTTAAAGTGATTGAATTAAAAATTGTAAGGTTGTATCAAGTCTACATAACGCTCAAGTATTATTGCTGTAAAAATTCAAGTAATGGAATTAGCACGATTTATTCTTAAATGGTGTATATTACATGACTTTCCCATATTAAAGAAAATGTATGGATCACCAGAAGTATTTACTGAGGGGAAAGCAATAGCGCGTAATTTCAACATTGGTTTACAGCAACTACAAAAATGCTTGGTTGTTGACATAGAATCATTGTTTTTTGTAACTATACTGCTCGTTGATGATAATAAGTATGAATATTTGTGTAGACAGAATGTATATCAAAAAGGACATCAAAGCGATTAAATATTTTGTTTTTCGAACGGAGTTTTACTCATTAGAACGGAAAGTATTTAAACGTTTAAATGTGGCAAAATATCGATTTCCTTACAACAGGGGTGTGCAAACTTTTTTAATGGTGGGCCAAATACCAATAAGCACAATATTCTGCGGGCCGCACCTTCAAATAGGATAATATTTTACCGAATATCAAAAACAATATTGCCAGCGATAAAAATAAAACTGCAATAATATCAAAAACAGTAATACCAGTATTATTCGAAAAAAATTCGTTTAGTAATTTGTTAAAAACCAAAAATATGTAAACTTAATTGTATAATCAGAACATGGCAATACGATTTAATCTTTGTACAAACAATTTCTGTGAGAATTATGCAGCTGGCTTTTTTTCTGAACCACTCTATTCAAATTTACTTTAATTGAGGTGCTTGCAACTCTAAGCCCATTTTCCAAGTGTTCGCCTGTCATTACTGATCGATAGGGAGATTTCATAAAACCCATTTTAGAAAAAAATTGTTCACACAAATAAGTTGAGCCAAAAAGTGCCATTTTGGAAGCCACAAATTTTCTTAAATTTGGGAACTTATCTTGGTCAAGAAATTTCCGGTAAAAATCACCAAGATTCATATCCACATACTTGGCCTTCAAGTCACTACTCTCCTGAAGATCAATCAGTTCCATTTGGATATCAGTGGGGGCTTTGTCAATTTCTGTGTGAAATGGTGAAGAAAATATTTCAAATAAATGTTCATGGGATCTGAAGTCTTTAAAGCGAGCCGAAAATTTATTAAGCAATTTTTCAAGTTGATCTGCAAATTCGGTTTTCTTCTCTGGAAGCATTCACATTTCTTTTAAAGTTGGAAAGTGAGAGAGATCCGCATTTTTTATGTGTGCGTGCCAAAGTCTCAACTTGTTCATAAAGCCTTTTATGTGACCATACATTTCACTCGCATACTGGGCTTTTCGTTGCAGCTTTGTATTGAGTTCATTCATGCGAGTAGTAATATCGACCAAGAAAGCCAGATCACACAACCAACTTTCGTCTTCCATTTCAGCCATTAGTCGCCCTTTATTTTTTAAAAATAGTGCGACTTCGTTTCGCAGTTTGTAAAATCGTCGCAACATACCACGCTTGCTTAGCCAACGTACCTCGGAAGAATAAGTTAGATCTTGATGTTCGGTGTCGAGATCATTCAGAAAATTTTGAAACTGCCGGTGATTTAGTCCTCGAGCTCGAATGAAATTTATTGCCTCATTGACCGGGCTCAAGACATGTTTGAATTTCAAGGATTTTGCGCATAGATTTTGTTGATGAATAATACAGTGGAAAATTGCTATGTCGTCACTGATATTTTTCTCTTTCAAAGCAGATTTCAAGAGACCTACAAATCCAATGCCAGTTCCGGACATGGCTCGAGCACCATCAGTTGCGATTCCGCATAAAGTGGATAGGTCCAAACCAAACTTATCAAAAGCATTGAGAACTTCACAAAAAATATTTGCACCAGTAGTAGTATCCTTCATACACTGTAGTGACAGAAGTTCTTCTGTTTCGTTCAACTCCTTGTCCACTCCTTTTATAAACACAGCCAACTGAGCCGTGTCCTTTGCATCGGTGCTTTCATCGATTGCGAAGCTCCATGACACAAAGTTTTTCACTTTGTCTTTAAGCGTGTCACAAACATCACCAGCAAGTTCGTCAATGCGCCTTGCTATCGTCCAACGTGACAAACTTATTTTCTCGAACTCCTGTACCATTTTAAGACATATTTCTTCTGCGACATCAATAAGGCACTTTTCACAAAATCGCCTTCAGAATACGGCTTCATAGTTTGAGCTATTCTCTGTGCAATTAAGAAACTGCATCGAACTATTTTTTCATTATCAGTTTGCATTTTTTGAAACATCAAATGCTGGCTCTTCAATTGTTCCTTCAATTGCTTAACTTTCAGCTCTCTCTCACGTCTTTTCAGCTTTCCATAAATACAGTCAGCATGTTTTGAGTCATAATGTCGTTTGATGTTGTACTCTTTATTAACATTTACAGTTTGATTGCAAATCAAACACAAGGGTCTACTGTCTGCATTTTCGATAAAAAAATATTCAGAAGTCCATTTGTCATTAAATTTTCGCATCTCTTCCTCTACTTTCCTCTTTCTTGTCTCTTTTGAATTTGCGAAATTTGCCATTGCGGAGTGATGAATTAATTGAAACCAAGGTTTAAATTTGTTAAACTCTTGTATATAAGTTTATTAGAATTAGACAAAATCAATAAATATGCTGAAACCAAAATTCACGAAGTTAAAAAGTATGCAAACAGAATGGACAAAAAACGAACGAAGGACATCTTTGCTAAACTAGGCTGTAGCCATGGTTTAATTGTGATTAAACCGTGGTTAATTAATTGGTAAGTTATAGCATGTTAAACGCATAATTTTTACCTAATTTGTCCTTTATTTTTCAAAAATAATCAACTGATAAAACTAATTAACGGACCGACCTTCCTTTCGAGATTTCAAGTTAGCTTAGCTGACTGGCTATTGATAACTGGCTGGACTCGCTAGACTCAATATTAGCTAACTGGCTAGACTCAATATCTTCGCTACGAACCACCTCTTCATTCACTAGCACAACTATCAACCATAAATTAGCTACGCGCTAATTCCTCAAGCCACGATACGAATGATTCTAATTCTAAACTAAATTAGCAAATCGTCAAAAGGACATATCTCTACGATTAACTAATAATTTTCTTCGTCGTATCTCTACAAATCTCACTAGATTCTGAAATTTTTTCCAAGAGGTGAGAAGAACAAAAATTGAGCAAAATTAACCAATTACAATACATGGAACGTTCTAGCAAAAACATGCGCAATAGTATATGTCTATAACGTCACAAGCGAACAATATTTAGCTAAAAAACTTGTTTCTTTATGATCTTTGCTGTGCAGAGAGCAACCTTTATTTGGAATATATTCTTGCAAAGCGGTTAACTGTTAAATTATTTAACTTTATTCTAGGTTTATTTCTGACATTGATTTTATTAAGCACCTCCAAAAAACGTGTGAAACGTTCGCGGGCCGCACTCTATTCAAAAACCGCAACTCTCCGCGGGCCGCACAATTTTCAGACGCGGGCCGCATTTGGCCTGCGGGCCGCAGTTTGCACACCCCTGCCTTACAACCTGTACAGCTTTAATAACTTGAAGAATGAAATCAACTCAACATCCAACAAGATGACATTAGCAGAACCTAATTTCGCAATTTTTAATTTTTGAGATCACCAAAAACAATAAAATTTTTAAGTTACGATTACAATACAGTCAAATCTCGGTTTTCGAACACGATTTGTTCTGGAAGACTGTTTGAAAACCGAATGATATTTTCCCATCACAAATAATGTAAAAGAGATTAATTCGCTTCATGCACCAAAAAAATAACTTATTCACCTGCTTACACTGTACCCTGTATATCATAGTATAAAACCATTTATTCAAAGAGTAAACAAATCGAAAAAGTGTAAATAAAACAAAAAACATAACAAGTAAATTTAATGAAACTGCGGTACTTTTTACTGGATCTTACTCAGGTACTTTGATTGGTATATTTATTGCAATTTGATCTCCTTACTCTGCATCTGCTTAAGGTTGAATCCGTTTTATATTGCATTGAATCGTTGATGCATGTCTTCGTTTTTGTCTTCTTCACGATGCTCAACGTCACTCGCTAAATGCAAGTGACCTCATAGCGCACCGATTTGGAAAGAAAATGGCGCATTGCTTATCATCAGACATCAGTAAAGATTCACTTGAAAGAAAAAAGACCATGTTGAGTTGTAAACGTTTAAAACGAGCACATACTTATATAAAGTGTTGGCCAAAAAGCTTGAAACAACCAATTTGGTTTTTGAAATTGAAAACAAAGTTGTGAACACAACTACTGATAATGGCTTTAACTTTGTTAAGACATTTAATGTTTATGGAGAGACGGCTGAAACTGTTGAAGAAGAAAACTCCGATGAAGAGAGATCATGTTGTTACGGTGGTAAAGTTGATGAAGACCCGATACAACCAGTACGACTGCTACCCATTCTTGAAGGAGATAATGTTGAGGAAAATGTATGAGTATTCTTGCCAAAACATACGCGTTGTGCGTCACATACTCCTAATCTTGTGCCGACTACTGATGCTGACAAGACTCTGAACAAATGTGCTATTTACAAAAAGTATTGTCGTTTGGCGGTTGCAAATCCCAAGAGATACAAAATATACAGTCCAGGTACATCAAGGCGTCGGATGTCATAAATGATAACATTGGTTTTTTGCTTCAAGTTCCAACTGTAATCCAATGGAATTCTGTATATGATGAAGTTAGACGATTGATCGCTATTTTCGACTCGAGATAATTTAAAAACTTCTAACCAAGCTTGTACTATTTTGACTTGGCTGCTCTTCACTAACAATAATATTGGATTTCTGAAAGATTAGCACCGAGTAATGCGCCCTATCTGCACAGCTTTGGATAAGCTGCAAAGTGAAGAATATGCGTACACGGAAAGTTTTTGGCCCACACTCTTCATAACTCTAAAAAATGCATGAACTTCAAACGAACAATAATGTTGCGTTTTGCTTGCCGTTGGTAACGGTGTTGATTGAATCTGTACAGGAAATATTTGACAAGGCATTGAGTAATACTGAATATCAAGCGGCAATGGCATTTTCGATATTCGTTAATGTCGGATGCAGATAACCTATTTTATCAATTTACTTCTGAATCGACTCGAGAAACAATAAAGACCACGATGATTGGCTTGGTTGAATCTTTGCTAAATGAGGAAGATCTACGTGCCACCAGCAGCAGCCACAAAACAGAAAAGGGTGCAAAGCAAGATAATTGTTTGGTTTAAACAATCACAAGACGGAAAACAGAGTGCAGCTAAACTAGAGAAAGAATTTCTTGACGCTAGTCCTCAGAGACATGTCAATGCTTTATGCTTTATGCATGAAACATTGAAACGAGTTTTTATAAAAATGAACACTGCTGTTCCTTCAATGATGCAGTTGAAAGAGTATTTTCGATTGGAAAAGACATTCCAAAGCCAAAAAGATCGGGGTTAAGTGATATCCAATTTCAAATGCTCATATTTTTAAAAGTAAACAAGTAGAATCACGTCGGTTGTGTTATTTCTTTTTGGTTTGTAAATAAAAAGTGCGAAATTTTGTAACTCCATATGGTGTGATTCAAATGATAATTGAAGTTATGCAAGTGTTGTATATTGATTCTACAACTTAAAAAGTACCGTGCAAAGTATCGTAACGATATCGCGATGCTGTTTAGATCCATTACCGGGTACCGGTACCGCGGTACTTTTATTTTGTACCGTGTCGACCACTGATTGCACATCTTTTTTCTTTCCAAGTGATGGTAAGAAAGGGATGAGCTATTTTTGGATTGGAAAGGAGAATCCCCTTCCATGAAAACTTTTGGTAACTCTAAGAGTGTTTTTTCTATTCTTTGTCTATTCGGCTCAAATGAATCTTTCTCTTGAGTGTCTTTCTCTTGGGATTGCGTCGGTGGTACTCCTTCCTGGCATGGACCCAAAATGTTGCTTACGAATCGTCACCTCTCTCTTTATCCTTGCTTCTATTACCCTCTCCCACAGTTTCATACAGTGACTCATCAACTTGATTCCCCGGTGATTTCCACATTCTTTGATGTGTCCTTTGCCTTTGTACAAAGGTACAAGCACGCTACTCCTCCATTCATCTGGCATCTTCTCCCCTTGTAGGAGTCTATTAAAAAAGTTCATTAGAAACTCCACACATTTATACCTAGAGCGATCCATACTTCCACTGGTATGTCATCAGGTCCTTGCGCCTTTCCCTTCTTCATCTTTCTCAACCCAGTCCTGATTTCTTCTACAGAGATATCTTCCACGTCCGTTTTTGTCTCATCTGTTCTCATTTCTCTTCTCTCTCTAGGGTTTTCCTGGTTGAGCAAGTCGTCAAAATACTTCTTCCATCTCTGTTTCACTTTGTGTTCTTCCATCAGTATCTCTCCAGTTTTATTCTTGATTACTCTTACTTGTTGTACATCCTTGCTTTGTCTGTTTGTCTGCTTTGCTATCTTAAACAACTCATTTTCTTTCTCCTTTGTTTCCAATTTCTCATACAGTTCGTCGTATGCCTTGTTTCTTGCCTTTGCCACTTCTCTTTTAGCTTGTTTTCTTGCAGTTTTATAGGCCAACTTGCTTGCATCATTTTTGATGGTATCCCATGCCTTTTTAGCATTTCTCTTATCCTTCAGTTTCTCGGATTCCTGGAAGGACCCTTTTCTTTAAAGGCTTTGTCACTGCTGGACGACTAGAAATAGCAGGAGGGGTGCCACACTTCTGCAGATAAAACTGCACTATGCGTCTGGCAAATCCCAAATAGTCAAGAGGACTGTTATTGTCACCCTTCCTGTACAACTGCCACGCGTTGTGAAAATTTGCATCAACTGTAAACGCAAAACAGGCCACCACTACTTTTTGATCGGACTTCCATTCTGTAACTGTCGATGTTTTGGTCCATGCGGTCTACACCACCCATAAAATGGTTGGACAGGGACATCATGAAAGATTGATCTACTTGTTTTTTCTGTGCATCTTTGGCAATCCAGTGAGTGGCTTTCACGATAGACATGACGGGATCAACAGCTGACACCAGTGAGTTTATCGTCTTTAGTAAGTTTTGTATTGTCAGAAAAATGAGCATATGCCTTTAAGATTTCAAATCTATTTCTACGCATTGCATTCGACACAGATGGCAAGTTCAATTCGGAGTGGTACTCCCACATCATACGCCATCTGGGAAATGACATGTACCCCGATGGCATCAGTATACCCAGCCAGCACTTAATTTCCTCTCGCTTGGTCGAGTACGAGGCATCACCTTTATCTTGAGATGCATACAGATTGAATATGCTTGTGATGAAGTTTATCACTTCTTCATCATAGAAGAGCTCGAAATATTCTTCAGGCTGCATGCTCTCTTTGTATGTTTTTCTTGCAAGTGTGAGGGGTGGAAAGCTCGGCCGTATATCTTGTTTTCTCATCCATCATCTCTTTCGTTTTCGTCTCAAACCGGTTCCAGAAGTTGAAGAACTTTCCTTCTCTAAAGGAAGTTGAGGAGTATTGGCACTGGAATCAAAGAAACAACTAATTTGGTTGTCCCCTTCATTGCCTTCCGGAGACCGAGATAACAAAACAACACTCGCCTCAGCATTAGCCTGTAGCTGTTTTCCACTAAGATTATTCACGCTACCACCCGTGTCTTCGTCGCCGCTGTCCCCTTCATTGTCAAAACCATCACTGGTAGGCTGAATAAACGCCATCGCTGAAGTAACTGTTTCATTTTCTTCGATCTGAGAAAGGACTTCTTCAGCAGTAAGAAACCTAAAAAAAGATTTTTTACATAGCGTCTCATGCCCAGTGTTCCCAAAAGGTAACATCATTATGAAAACAAATATAACACACCACCTCGAATTCACATTCAAAATTAATCCTTTCTGCCTGGAACTATAGTCCATAGTCGTTTAATTACAACATTGGTTATGCAGAAAAATATACTAACACTAGACCAAAAACTTACCTTCTTAAGTGAGGGTCACGTGATGTTGAAGGTTCATCAGACATCTTTACACAATTCACAGCATGATACAAAAACTTTAGAACAAACAAAGTCAACTTCTACCTAATACTATATTTAACTAGTAAAAATACCTGAATTCACGAAATTAGTTTAATAACAAAATTTATTGCAAATACAAGTGATGTTCCCTTTTAGGAACACTGGGAAAAAACGGGTTAATACTATTCTGTGCTGTTTTGCTACACTTTCATTGACAATAATCTTTGTATCCACCACCTCTTTGATTCTTCTTCTCACCTTAATGTAATCCACCTGTGAACTGCGTCCGCCACTGTTGTAGGTGACTCTGTATGCTGGTTTCTTTACAAAGTAGGTGTTAGTGATCGCTAGTTCCATTCTTTTAGCAAAATCCACCACTGCTTGTCCTTCGTTATTTCTCTTCCGCAATCCATGTCTGCCCATGCATTCTTCATGACCGTTATTTCCTTTTCCTACGTGCCCATTCAGGTATGCTCCCACCACAACTCTTTCATTCTTTGGTATCTTTTCCACTGTCTCATCTAGATCCAACCAAAAAGCTTCCTTTTCTTCACGTATGCACCCCACTTGCGGTGCATACGCACTGATAACATTCAACATAACACCGTCAAGTTCCATCTTCAAGCATATTATCCTGTCTGTTACTCTCCACAACTCCACTACCCTGTCCACATGCTCCTTTTTCAATATGCATCCCACGCCATTCCTTTTGTTTTCGCTTCCACAGTACCACATTTCATATCCTCCATCTATGCATCTTGCTTTCTCCCCCTTCAAGCGAGTTTCCTGCACACACAGTATGTCCACCCCTTTTTGCTCCATAAGATCCGCCACTTCTCTTCCTTTACAGGTCATGGTTCCAACGTTTAATGTTGCAATCTTCAGCTTGATCTTCTTAGCTTTCCTCCTCTCTTGATTTCTCTCCTTCTTTCTTCTCCATTTTTGCATCCAAGTAGCATGTCCGCCAGTGACCCTTGGTGCCCAGTCACTGGTAACGGTCGTTGTTATCCCGGGCCTCGACCGATCCAGTATAAAGTCAGATACGACGCGCACTGAAAACATTTGGCTAGGTTTTACGCCGGATGTCTTTCCTGTCGCAACCCTCCCCATTTATCTGGGCTTGGGACCGGCACCAAGGCTGCTCTGATTTGAACAACCTTAGAAGCTGGGTTCCAAAGTTTCCGCCAAGTTTTTTTCCGCCAAACCAACCAAAGTTTCCGCCATGCTGAATTTATATTTCTGTAACTAACTTAGTTCCGTGCATTATTATCAATAACATTAACACAGTTCCGAATAATAAAATGATTTTTCCACAATTCTTTGAAAGTGAACTGAGTGTCATTAGTGACTTGAAAACACTTACGAAACAGGGCTTTAGTGTAAATTGTTTTAAAATTAGCTATGATCTGTTGGTTTATTGGTTGTATTGGTGGAGTTGAGTTAAGTTGCAAGTATTTGACATAAATAAAGTTAAACTCATCGACTAAGTCATTCTCAAAATTTGGAGAGTGATAGGGAGCATTGTCTAACACGAGAAGGAATTTCAATGGCAACTGTTTGTCTTGCAGATACTTTTCAAGAGTGGAGGCAAAAACATCATGAACCCATTCTACAAAAAATTGTCTGGTCACCAAAGCCTTTGTATTACCACGCCACATGACAAAGCAATTTACTTTCCATATCGTTATTTCTTTTAAAAATTCTTGGATTATTATTAGAATGATACACCAACATTGATTTGACCTTGAAATCCCCACTTGCATTACCGCACAGTAAAAGAGTGAGTGTGTTTCATTGGTTTGTGCCTTGGCAATGTTTTTTCGTCTTTAATAATATAATTTCGGTTTGGCATCTTATTTCTAAAACAACCTTGTTTCATGTGCGTAAAATAGCTGTTGAGGGAGATAGCGTTCTATCTTTATCATGTCATTAATTCAACTACAAATTTATCCGCTGCTTCCTTGTTTAAACTCGCCGTCTCTCCATGCCTGATTTCGTTGTGTATTTTACTTCTGCTCTTAAATTCTCGAATCAGCCTCTACTATCCTTAAATTCAAAAATATCATCACTTGTCCCAGTGTTTTTCTTTACTAGATGAATATCAATTTCTAATGCTTTATCACAAATGAACGATTAACTGGTGGTATCACCTTTTAATTGTACTTCATTTATATAAACCAGCAACAACTTTTCCACTTCCTCGAGTATTGGTGGTCTTTGATTACTAATAAAGTCACTCAGTTTGCAACATCAGCCCCCTTTATTACTTCGTTATTCTTTATAGTTGTAGATATATTTGACTTTGTCTTGCCATGCTCTGCAGCAAGATCAGACACACAAACGCCATTTTCATGTTTTGCGATAGTTTCTTTCTTCACTTGAACTGTTCTTCTTACAAGTTTTCTTTTTGCATGACCAATATGACTTCTCGCTTTCTTTGCACCCATAATTAAGAGCTAATGAAGAGAAAAGAATGCTCAGTGCAATAAAATTGTAAATGCACTGCGTAACAACAAATGTACTGTATCTCGTACGGTGGTCGACTGAAAAATGTTTGCGTTTCGTCTTGGCTGTCACGTGTCGCTGTTGTTATTTTTTTTTTGTTCGAGTTGTTCGAGAATCGAAATTTTTGTTCAAAAACCGAGTCGTTTTAATCTCGAAATTTCCGTTCAAAAACCGAATTGTTCGAATTCTGAGACGTTCGAAAACCAAGGTTTGACTGTATTAGATAGAATAGTAAATTTTATCGTTATTTTTAGACCTCATGTATAAATTTGAAATATCTGTTGGAAATGATTTAGTTTGTTTTGAAAGTGCCACTGCCTTTACTCATAAAAATATGTTTGTTACGATCCTGGTGATAACAAGTTAGATATTTTCTGAATTACGCCACCATAACTAATCAAGTACCATAAATAAGCTGTACTCACAACTTTCTAATACTTTTCAACAAAAGTCAGTGAAATAATATACGTATAGATTGTCAGAAATATTTGCTGAGAGGAAAACAACAGCATATAATTTTAAGGTTGGTTTACAGCGGCTACAAAAATGTTTGCTTATTGAAATAGATTTATTTTATTTTTGAAACTATATTATACGTTGCTAATAAGACGTTAGTATGAATAATTGTGTAAAGAGAATGCACACCAAAAAGAACATCAGAATCAATAAGCTTTTTATAATTTGAACGGAGTTTTGGCCATTCGAACGAAAAGTATTTTAATCATTAAATGTAGCAAAAAATCGATTTTCTTCAAACATGTTCGGCTTTAATGACTAGAAAAATAGAATCAACTTGACCGAAGTTAGATGACATTAACAAAACCTAATTTTACAATTTCACGTTTTTGAGATTACGAAAAGCAATAACTTTTAAAGTTATGATCACAGTGCAGTAGAAACTGGATATAACGGCACCGCCTATAACGACAATTCGCTTTTAACAACGCATTTTTGTTAGTCCCGACAGAATTCCTATCTTTTATATACATTTGACTTCGGCTTTAGCGACACCCGCGTTTATGACAATTCGCCTTTAACGAAGCCACTTCTTCATCCCCACGAACAAAATTATTTTATTTTGCGACAGTTATTGCCGTTTGTGTAACACATTTGCTACCAACGCTTCATTGTACGCATTACCGCTGCGAGCCAAACGTTTTTTTGCGAGTTACGCAAAGCGCTATTCAATACCCATTCATGCGTGACAACCACACACTGAAAACACGTAGACTGCATGCAACTTGCTTTGAGTTCGTATACAAGACCATTGTTGACTTAATAAAGAGTGCGACTTTGCTCTACTGTGTACTGCACAGTATTCACACTACACTATACGTTATGATTGCGGCTAGTTTATTTACAGTACAGTGCAGAAAGATCTCTAAAAAAAGAACATCACTACCGTTATGGGAAAAATATGACATCGTTAATGAGTTGAACAGAAGAAATGATGCGCCAGTGTCAATGCCTGATGAGGAACTTGAAATTTTAAGAACATCCTCAATTACAATTTTGAAGAATAAAGAAAAGATAATCGAAGACGTTGAGACAGGTTGCAGCAGCATAACTAAACGAAAGCGTAAGCATAATTTCGAAGCGGTGGATGAGCCTTTGGTGAAATGGATTAGTCAAGCAAGCGACAAAAAAATTCCAGTCAGTGCGCAAATGTTACTGTTGAAAGCTCAAGAGTATGCAGAAGTTTGCGGTTGTGAAAATCACAAGCAATTAAGTATGAGTTGGATAAATCGGTGGAAGATGAGAAAGCACATTGTGTGCAAAAAATTATATGGTGAGGCAGAATCCGTTGACCAAAATGGCGTAGATGAGTGGCAAACAAACTGTCTTCCTGCTCTTTTAAAACAATTCAAGGCTAAAGACATTTTTAGTGCAGACGAAACCGGGTTGTTTTATCGATGCTTACCAGGTAGGACTCATGTTTTTAAAAATGACAGGTGTGCCCATGGAAAACTTTCGAAGGAAAGATTAACTGTGTTAGTGACAGCGAGCATGGCTGGGGAAAAGTTGTCCCTTCTTGTAATTGGCAAATCAGCCAATCCAAGATGTTTCAAAAACATCAAGAAATTGCCTTTGCCATATGAATCGAACAAGAAAGCTTGGATGATCGCAGCAATTTTCAAAACGTGGGTGAAAAACTAGACTCGCAAATGCGAGAAAGCAACCGAAACATTGCACTGGTGCTTGGCAACTGCACAGCTCATCCCAAAGTTAAAGGGCTCACGAATATCAAGCTAATCTTTTTCTCACCCAATACAACAGCAAGAGCCCAGCCAATGGATGCTGGGGTTATTCGATGC
Source organism: Trididemnum clinides (assembly GCA_963675345.1). Taxonomy (NCBI): domain Eukaryota; kingdom Metazoa; phylum Chordata; class Ascidiacea; order Aplousobranchia; family Didemnidae; genus Trididemnum; species Trididemnum clinides. The sequence goes on along the minus strand of OY776284.1, from coordinate 49,343,454 downwards.
CTCAAATCACAGGATCGAAAACATTTAGCGAAAATGCGCTTGGTGGCCTTTGAAGAAAAGAATGACTTTACGATCAATGTTTTAGAAGGAACGAAACTTCTCAGCAATGCCTGGAATGCGGTCGGTGAAGCAACAATAACAAACTACTTCAAAAAAGTCAACTTTATCCAAGCAGAACACAACCAAGTTCAAGAAGAACAAACCGAGGATGATGATTATGATGATGAAGTTGTTGGGATATGGGAAAGACTTCAAGCTGGATTAACTTCAAGTGGATTAATTCCTGAAGCACTTGGCTTTACCGATTATGCTACAAGCGACGATGGATTGTTAACACGTGAAACGATTACAGACACAAGCATTTTGAATGAACTAACAACCGTTGATGATCAAGAAGACGAAGATGATGACGTGATTTCTGTAGAAGACGTTCAACATGCCGCTATGTCACCATTTGAAGCACTGTCAGCAATCAGACAATTAGATCTCTTCTTCAGAAGTAGAGATTAACACGAAGACGCGCTGCATTTGCTTACACAATTACAACAACAAGCAATGAACATAGCAGTTACTAAACCAAAACAAAAACAAATCAGCGAGTTTTTTGTACGAATGTAACCGTGTATGAAGTATAAATTGTGTTTTTTAAATTAATTCATCTTTTAATAGCAATATTTCTATATCTGAACTGTAGTACGATATCTTATTTGCGTGTAAATACACTCACCAATTTATTTTTGACCTACTGATTTGCTTTGTTCTTGCACAGATAAAACGTAGCAAAGACACGTCATAAAGCAATAATGCTCATTTGAGTATGCTTGTAATCCCTGTTAGATCTTTAAATTGAACTAAAAACACTTTGTAGGAACAAAATACACCAATCCCGCTTTAGCGACAATTCGCTTTTAACGACACTGTTTCCATGGTCCGTTGAGATGTCGTAATTGCTGGATTCTACTGTATTAGATAATAAATTCTATCGTTACTTTTAGACGTCATTTAAAAATTTGAAATATCTTTTGTTAATGATTCAGTTTGTTTTGAAAATGCCACGGTCTTCATCCTATCAAAAATGTTTGTTTGTTATAAATCTGGTTTCACCAAGTTAGATTACGCCTACGTATCTAATGAAGCAGCAGAATGAAGCTGTGCTCACAACTTTCTAATACTTTTCAACAAAAATCAGTAATTTAATTTATAATTTATTGTTTCTACAGACAAAACTATTTTAGCTTTAACTGTGTCTATTACTTTCAATCAAATTATAAAAATGTCATCAAATGACGATCAAAACCGATTCGTGACTCGGGAACGAACCAACAAAAACTTACTCGATTATGCGCGCGAAAATCGGAATAGCGCAACATACAATGACGTCATAGTCATTGCTCAAAACCAGAGATACTTTGCAAACAAACTTGTGCTTGGATGCTTTTGTCCGTACTTTGAGGAAAAGTTAAACAACGCTGAGAAAGACTCTTATGTAACCAAGATGAAGGTGCCAGTTTATGATGTGGATACATTGAGATTAATAATGGATTATTTATACACTGGAACAATATCCATAAACCATCGCAATGTGTCCAGCATATTAGAACAGGCGCACTTATTCAAATTGAACGAAGTCATACAATTTTGCTTCGATTATTTAATGGAAGGAATCAGTTGTGAAAATTGCTTTACTGTTCGTGGCCAAGCAAAATTGTACGGCAATAGCTCGTTGGAGTGCGTGGCTACCAACTTCATCAATAATAACTTCCAATATGTCATCAATACAAACAGTTTTAAACAATTAAACAAACCTGATTTGCTTGACTGCTTACTACGTTCAACGGAAGCATCAATTCCAGCTAACATCGTTTATGAAGCTGCTGTATCATGGACGAAGTACGATGTGGAGTCACGCAGTAAATGTTTTCATGAGCTGCTCAATTTGATTGACTTCGAACAACTTTCACTCGACTTTATGGAAAGATCTGTAGCTAGCGAAGAACTTGTTCAAAATGATTCAACTTGCATGAAGTTTGTGTTTAAATATTTGAAAAGTGCATATGACAAACATAAAGAAGAAATAGTGAGTGCATTGATTAGTATTGGAGAACGTGACACTCCAAAGACCGTTTTCGAAATTGATATCGGCTACAACAAAAAACCAACTGAACTACCAGATTTACCGATTCCACTTTATGGCCATATCACTTTGTTGTTGGATGATAGAATTTACTGCGTTGGTGGTAAAATCGAAAATAATGATGACAAGATTAAAATCAAGGATAAAGTCTGGGAAATGTCATTGAATGAACCAGATTTGAAATGGAATGAAGTTGTCTCAATGAATAATAAAAGATTTGTCATGGGAGCAGCGATATTCAAAAACTGTCTGGTGGTTGCTGGTGGTTCTAATGGTAAAAGTCGGTTATCATCAACGGAAGTTTTTATTCCTCAATTAAACGTATGGCAAAATATTACTGCTATGAATCAAGCTCGATCGAGAAATGCACTGGTCGAGTGTAAGAACAAACTGTATGTTATTGGTGGGGGGAGTGGCAGTGATTATTTATCATCCGTGGAATGCATCAGTGATTTAAAATCAGAATGGAAATATGTCGCATCCATGAATGCACCGAGATGTTGGCTTGCCGCTGTAAACTGTAATGACGCCATTTATGCAATCGGTGGCAAGAGTGGTGATGGTCATGATAAAAGATTGAAAAGCGTTGAGAAATATGATCCTGAGACGGATGAATGGAGTTTCGTCAGCAACATGACAATCGAGCGGTCTGCTCACTCTGCTGCTGTCATGTATGATAAAATATATGTGGTGGGAGGGATCGATAGTGAAAGTAATGCAGTGCGAATAATTGAATGTTACGATCCATCCAATGACAGTTGGAGAGTCATTGGCGAAACTCCAAACGACTTATTTCACAATTCACTCGTTGTATTATGAAATTTCATTAATCGTAATAATTGTATTGCTCTGCATTACTACTAGATTGTTGATAGGTAAACAGAGTTACAAGTGAATAATTTTGTTTGTACTGTGTTTCAACTTTAAAGCAAACTACAGGGTGCCCCACAAAAAACTCTTAATTTCGAAACTTTAAACTGTATTATTTAAACCATGTTATTTTTTAATGGTATTTAAAAACGAATCAAACTAACAACTTTATCGTGTAATTAACAAACTGTTAGCTAATAACAAGTTACAGATACCGCTCAAAATGCTGTCCATTTACTGCAGAACAGTGGAGTTGCGTCAAGTTCTAAGACTGCTCGCCTTGTTAAGGAATCATGCTTGCAAGAAGTGCCACTACATGCTTACGCACCTTTGCTACAGGTGATCCACCTTGTTTGAATGCAGCCGCGACACCTCTAAACTGGTCAGTGGTAATGGCACCAAAAAATTCAGGCAAAATTTTCCGACATTTCTGTAACCTCCATGTTGGATGTTCTTCCCGGAATAGGACGATGACCTCGCACTGGAAATTGCTTAGCTGTGGCATGGGTCTACGAATTCTAAAAATATAAAAACTTACAAATTCTGAAAATATAAAAACATAAATCAACCATTATCACAAATTTAGGGTTTTTTTGTGGTTGTAATCATTAATTACTTTCATAACAGTATAAACCTTATCACAAACTTAGGGTTTTTTTGTGGGGCACCCTGTAGATGATTTTCTGAGTGTTGCATTCGATCATTTTGAAGATTGTTATGATTTCACTTTATCGTATTGAAAACGTGAAAGCTTCCAAGATGTACATATGTTACAAAATATTGGATGTTCACGTATCAACCTCAATTCAAAACTTAGTTATTTTGTTTGTTTTGTGCTTTACAGCTTTACCCTTATCAGAACATATGTTGACATTCGTCCACATCGATTTTTTTTTGTTTGATTGCACTCGCCCCTTATATGCTAGCGCAGTGCCATTCGCTCACGAAGGAAAACTTATTATTGACGTACTACTGCAGTGATATCAAAATCCCAAATTGTTTCTACAATGAGTTATTTGCGTTTTATCTTAATCGGAACACTTGTTGACAAATGTCAACAAATAGAAACAATAGCAGATTAACAGAGACATAAAGCCTTTGACATTTAAAATTATTAGAAATGACTGTTACTATTGCTGTAACTGAAAACTATTGTTACAACTAATAATTTGCTATTGTTTCAACACAATTGCCAGCAATTTGTAAGAAATTTGCAACTGCAATTAGTGATTTGATCTTTGGCTAAAGGAGGTTAGGTTTCTGTCCGCAGTTCTTGTATCTCAGACTTAGTAGTACTTACATTTCAGAATACTTATCTAGATATTAGTACATTTTAGAATTTAGAGCATAGAATCAATATCGGTAGAGTCATGCACTGTACTTGGCTTCAAATACTTACTAATTGCAACTGCCGTATATATGATTACTTGAGTAACATAGCTAGAATTTTACTTATAGATAAACAGAGAAGATTTACGTTTTCAGAGGCCCTCAAACAAGTCCAGATAGTTTTTGATGATGTGAACAACGATTCTGATGCTGAGGCTTCAAGCAACAGCAAAACGGAATCTATTGTTGATAATGACAAAGTTTTTTTGGATGAGAAACTTTTTGACATAAACGTGTTTGAGGAAGAAAATGAAGATGCTGGTAGTGATGAATATCAAGAACATAATGACAATGATGGTAGCTCAGAAGATGAACCTCAAGTAGCAATAACAGCTGGAAATGCAACATATTATAATAATCCTTTTCCCAACAGGCTCAGAAGAAGAAATATGATGACACAACAACCTCAATTATTGCTGCTCCTGAGCATAAAGTGGATGGTTTCAAAATATTTTACTGACCTGCAGTTATAACCGGCGCGATGGTGTAGTGGTGAGAGCGCCTGCATCGCTGTCGGTAGACTTGGGGTTCATTCCCTAAGTTGAGTCATACCAAAAGACTTTAAAAAATGGTATTCACAGCTTCCCTGCTTGGCGCTCAGCATAAACAAAGGGATAGTGTGGAGAACAAGCCAGCAAGCTTGATTGCTGTGTCCTTAGTCAAGGCATTTAACGGGATGCCTCCACCTTTATGTAGCAGACAGGTGGCCCAACCCGTACTTTACCGGATTACAATTGTGAAGTTGCTAACGCAGCATGTCGTAAGAGGCGACTCTTGGGTACCCACTATTGGCAGTCCGCCTTGTTGGTGGTGGGGCTACCAGCCACTCATGACTCGTTCGAAATGGCTGCCATCTTTCGCCTAGTCTAATTTAAATTAGGTTGACGTCCTGAACCTGAATTGGCGTTCATGCCGTACCTCCATCCCGAGGAAGAGAAGGGGTAACCTCAAACAACAAACAAACCTGAAATTATACTTCAGATAGTACGTGAGACGAATAGAAAGGCAAGGGACATGAGACATGAGTGTACATTTCCGCCAAACTCTGTCTACAAAAACTTTACATCCCAAAAAGTTGAAGCCGGTCTTGCTATTATGATTTGTGCTGGCTTGGACAGAGATAACTTCACAAACTTACATAGCTTGTGAAATCCTATTGACAGTAGACCATTTTATAGAGTCACTATGGCATTGAATCGATTCCAATTTTACTACGTTGCATGCATTTCGGTAACCATTGTAGTCGACCAGCAAGACAAAGAAACGATCGATTTGCTGCTATCCGAGAAGTATAGGAAACATTTAACAGTAATCTGCGAAACATCTACATCTTTAATGAGGCCTTGACTGTAGATGAACAACTCGTTGGGTATCGTTGCAAGATTCCCGGACGAATATACATGCCATCAAAACCAAGAAAATACGGAGTTAAGTTTTTTGGCTGTGCGAAACCACAACAGGTTTCGCTCTGAAAGACATGATTTATTCTGAAAAGGACTCTGACTCAGAACCTCAGAGAAACCTCGCCAATGATATTGTAATGAAATTGTGCTCAGTTTATTTGGTACAGGTCGAGACATACGCTCGTATATGTTGACCGGTATTTTACCTCTCATGGCGTGGTGTGCAACCTTTTGCAGCAAAATCTGACACTAATTGGGACAATTATGGCTAATCGGTGTGAAGTGCTATCGCAGTTCAAAGCAGCACAAGGAAGAGAGGTTGAAAGCACTAAGGCATTGTATGACCATTCTAACAAAATCCTACTATTGTCATATGTCCACAAACGCAACAAGAATGCGCACATGATGTCCTCTTCACACTTTTCTATTTCAATCATGGACTGACACAAAAAACTTACAGTTATCACAGATTACGATAAGCATAAAGGAGGAGTTGACACTCTTGAAGAAAATTGTGAAGAATTCAGTTGCTTGAGGAAAACAAATCTTTGGCCAAAGGTTATCAATTACAATTTGATAAGTGTTGCCACTAACAATGCTTTTATCGTAATGAAAGGCAGTGGAAAATGTGATAGAAAAACAGATTTTCTCAAACAACTAAGCTTTCAGCTAGCTCAATCATACTTAAGCAACCGAAAATTGAGATCTGAAATAAAGATGCTTGACGAAAAGATGGGGTTTATTGATGCTGCTTCTAACACCATAAACCGTACAGTTCAAGGCATCAAACGGGGAAGATGTTACAGATGTGGGAAGCATACTCGCCTTGCATGCTTGGTTTGCCGTCGACGTGTTTGCCCGCAACACAGAAAAATACCAAAAAACACATATTGCTTAGAATGCTGAACAATTTGTGATTGTACTACATGTTTGTGTATTTTTGTGTTTGAAATACAATCTTCGCTTGCTAAAATTTTGTTCTACTTCAGCTAAGAGCTAAGCAAGCTAAAATTATACCATGGATAGGAAGCAGACCCTGGATTTTAGATTCAAGATTGTAATGCTTTATCAAAATCAAATTAACCGTACAATCAATGGATCGCGCAGTACGATCAATCGATTGCGCTGTGAGATTGATCAATGGTGCATATCGATCATAAGAGGACAACAGATATACTTTGGAAACAGTGAGCATTAGCATTGAAAAACACAAGAAAATGGCATGTTGACAATTGTCAACATATGCTTCGATTAAGTAACACAAAAACGCTGTTCTGTTAACGATTAAAGCGAAGTAAAAGTGAAATTTCAACATGTGTTACGTCATTTATGACAATTAATTTGTTGCAAACACTCCATGTAATAAATACTTTTGTTAAATATTATGGTTTGTTTTTGCCAATAGATGTTTGGGTTTTCGTTTAAACACAACCTGCACGCCTAACGTAATTTATCAGCTTTACACAATAATGGTTTAATGTTGGCAAGCCGAGCGTTAGTTTTCTATTTACACGGTTACGCCATTGCTTTGTGAACATCAGTTGATCAAAAAGTTTAGCAGCATTGTTTGTGAACATTTGTTTTGTTTTTCGAATTTTATGTTTGTTAAAAACTTGAAATGCGCTTGAAAATCGAATGGGAGGTGCTCGGCTCACCAGCACCAAGTTCGGTTTGTCCGCGACTATAAAATAGTGCTAAGTAGATGTCTTTGTAATAATAACAGCCATCTATAATCATAATTTGAAATGCAATTTGTTATTTGAAACAGTTCCTTTGTTTGTGAGTAGCCTCAACATAACTACGATTACGTCACATCAAACGTTTGTTTTAACTACTCGTAAGTACGGTGTTGCCAGCAATTAAGATCGCAAAATCGCATTCGTCTTTGGGGTAGTGAGTGCAAAGTAATGCACCAATGTAGATAATTTGCACCAAGCGTAGACTCAATGAAGAAATAGAACGGATCAAACAAATATTACTGAACAATGGCTATCCTAAAAACGTCATTTACGCTCAGATCGCCAAGAAATTAGCCCTGTGTATTTGAGGGTCCCTTGGATAGGTAAGCTCTCCACAAACTTGCAAAAAGAAGTCTAAAATCGCCGTGGAAAACTGCTATGGTTCCGTCAGCATCCGCTTGGTCTTTACGTCCAAGTGCATGCTGCCTGTAGCCCGCAAGAATGTTCTACCTACCATTCAGAAAAGTTTTGTCATATATAAATACAAGTGCCACTGTGATAGTCGGTACGTAGGCCAAACATCTCAACGACTACAGGATCGCATCAAGCAACATGTTCCGCAATGGTTAAGACAGCAATTGACCTGTCCATGCCGATCTCAACCACACAGATCGTGTAATCGAAGCGACACCAAACCGCTTGTGACTCTGCCATTGGTCAGCATCTTTTAAATAATGATCAATGTGCATTACACTATGATAATAAGCGGTTTTCAATCCTCGCCGCAGCATGTAGCTCCTTCCATCATAATCTCTTTGAGACTGCTTATATCAAGACCCGGCGCCCGGTGTTATGCAGACAGAAAGAGTTTGTTTACACTCTCAAGCTCTTTTGATGATCGCTGCGTTCTTATTTGGCCTCCTGCTGCGCTTTCTTTAACATTTCGCTATTGCAAAATTATTCTTGGCGCGCTTTACCTTACTAGCGCTGTCATTGGCTTGTCTTGATTGCCTAATGACCAAATTATTCAAATGAAACACTTACTCACTCTAGATCTTCCCTTTTGACGCAATACTGCCACTGATAAGAGCGTCACGAAAAGCTTATGGCTAAAACAGTTTTTTTCAAAGCTATATGAAAATTCTGTACCACCAACAAGATTTAAGCAAAATATTCTCGGCTACGAGTTTCGCTTGCAGCAAACGAATACTTTTCAATGCTAAATGTTTCCCAACTCAATTTTCTGGAACAAGCAGATTCCCCTTAGGACGAATTTGAACTAACTGAAATATGGTACCTAAAGAATAATGTTATTAATACCTATTTCAGTACTGCTATCTTGCAGTAGGTAATTGCAGATATGTCATACATAATTATAATCACTTGGTGATAATGCTAATGATGTACCGAAACTTCTTCTTTGGCTATTTTTCCGAAGCCAGGGGCAATTTTTGGCTTCGGAAAAATATTTTTGTCACTTTAATATACTACTAATACGCATTTTTTAAAATCTAAAACATAATTATTGTTATTAGATTGGGTTCATTTTCTTTGTTGTTCCATTTTAGAAACGTGGTTTAGCGTTTAAGAACTTTGTACTATCAAAGAATAAATGCTCCTATAAATGGTGGGGTGCGTACAGAATGAATGTTCCTGCAAATGCTTCGTACATACATACAAGCGTTCTTGGGATACATACAAGCGTTCTTGCATAGATAAAGACAATAACAACTGGGATATGGCGTTGGCAAGGTTCTCCACAAAAGTTTTGTAAGCACACTATCATCCGAAATAAGTGAACGGTTATTCAACACAGCTGGGAACATATTTCAAGCAATAAAAAGCAGACTATTGCCTGAGTATGAAGAACAGATTACATTCCTTAAATATAACCTACCTAGTTTTATTGAGCTCTGCATGGTTCGACTGCCTGGCCGCTGGTCATAACGATGTGATTTTATGTTGTGTGCCGAACAATTTAAAACGTTCGTAATATTGTTTATTTACTGTAAAGCGAAAACTTGTTTTTATCATCACTGATCTAATCGTAAAGTTTTAGACTACTTGTTTCGGTCAAATCGGCTCTCAAGTTCTTATACTTTTAAAAAGTGCCCGTAGGCATGAAATAGTTGGACCACCTTGAACTACAGTAGTTGCGGTAACACTTATTACTGTTATCAGTTGATCAAGTAAGGTGCAATTGGATTAGTGTTTGCCAAACTTTAGTCATTTTATATAAATTTTATTATAACTTCAGGAAGAGGAGTTAAGCAAATTATGCAATGAGTAAATAGTTGGCATGGACATTTCGAATTACCAAAAACTTTTTATTTTATTTTATCTGTTTGCGTTATACGGGGAAGAAGAGAAATTGTTCAAAATGAATGAAGGAAGAAATGTTGCTAAAACGCTTGGAAGCTACTGATTTAGATACTCATTCTTCAGTGAATAACTGGAGCAATTTAACAAAGGAACTTCGCCAAAAATACAAGTTTGACTTCTATAATTCTTAAATCACATTCGATCATTTCCGAAAACTTTAGTTTTTTTTATTATTTAGCATAGAACTACAAAGCTTTCTAGAAAATTTTAAATTGAACATTGTTGAATCAGAAATCAATAAACTGGCTACACAAAAATATAGCAACTGCAGCTGTTGATAATGCATTACTAGATATCAAGCAAATTTTCATGCAGGTTCAAAAAGCAATTTTTTCAAACTTTGCCTGTCACTGGTTTCATTTGTTGGTCAGTTGTTTTTCTTGGCTATCTTTTATTACAGCCAGCAAACTTATTTCCTGCCAAATGATGGCATACATGTAGCTCAAATTAGTAGTTTTTGAAATAACTTTTGAATAAAAGACTACAATGAGCACTTTTTTCAACATTGATTTAATACCATTAAGCGTTATTTTAAGCCGCATTTGTGCGTTTGTTGCGTCTCTTTAATAAAGAAAAAATGATTTATAGAAAACATGCAAAAACAACTTGCAATTAAATATTCGTTTTGTTCAAAGAAAATGTTCAGAATTTTGTAAGAGTATTTACATACAAAGTTTGTCTGCAGACGCGATTATCATTTGATTGATTTGAAACTTTCAAGTATCTTATAAGTTTCAAACACACAAAACTTTTGCATGGTTTGTGTGTTTGATGAGTTATCTACAACTACCACGTAGGCCATAATCTATTTTATGGTGAGTCATGTGATCATTATGCACTTTAGCATCAAACTATAAACTGCATAATCAGTAAAACCGCAATAATATATTTTAATTGTAGTTGCATATAACCACCACATAAGCTTCGGCAGAATTCTAGCTTTGGTACATCCCTAGATAATGCTAAGTAGTTCTGTCAAACTTGGCGATCGGAAACCGAAGTCCAGGCAACTTAATGTACTTATGTAGGATTTCAACTTAATTTACCGGTCGGCATTCAAACTTACTTTTTCCATCTACAATAAAATGTAGGTTACTGTTGTGATAAAATATACTTCAGTTGACATTTCTACTTCTGAACCATAAATGTTTGTAATCATACTCGCTGCCACAACCAGTCATCCTTATTACAGTATTACGAAATAGGAATTAAGATGCTAAACTTTACCAGTAAAAAAATCACTCTGATCAAATCATCAACATTGCGACGTACAAGTCAAGAAGATGCAACAAAAGCCATCCAATTTGAACTTGAATAAACTCATTTCTATGAACACGACATCATCTTTAAATGACGTGCTTTTTCATTTGAGGGTTAAAAAATACAGGAGGCCTACGGTCTATCAATCTCATTGTAATACAAATACAAATCTTGCGAGATCCTTAGATCTTTCGGGGCCTACAAATTTTGCCCAGTTCGCTCCTACCCCTTAATCCGCCATTATGTATTATACCAAAGGTAGGCAGACTTTTTAGTCGGAGGGCCGCATTGACCATTCAAGAGTTGGCCGAGGACCAGTGCTTAAAATCTTGAAATAGCAGCATGCAATGCAAGAACTTGGAATAGCCTAAAATCTTGCAATGTCGTATTTCAGAGCCATAAAAATGATGGTGTCAAAAAATATTTCATCACCCACTATTAGGACGGAAAATGCATCGAATCAAATTAAGAACTGCGTAGCGACTCATCTATCGTTTTTGGCTCCTTAGTACGGCAAGTGCGTCCACCCCTGTCATATCAAATTAAATACATGAAACTTTCTATGAGTTGGCAGGCCACACAAAATGCTCTGGTGGACCGCATGACGCCCTCCTCTGTATTACATTGTTATCATTTAGCGTCAATACATGACAAAACTGATAAAACAATGAAACTGCTTTCTACGTTTACTAGTTGAAGTAACTAAATTTTTGAATAGTTTTTAGTTGTACTCGAGTAAATACGTCTGCTAATGACTTGCAATTTTTGCTTGCTGTTACCAAGGTCACCTTTTGAATCATGATGAAGGAAATGTGTATTAACCCTATTAAGGCCGGGCTTTTTTTTGCTTTCTAAGTCCGGGGGGGGGGGGGGGTCGATTCGACCCGAGCACTTTGGCAGCTAATAACTTTTAAACTGCTCACACTAGAGATTCCGTGTTTGCTCAGATAGATGAAGAATTTATTTTTCAATTTAGTTATACACTTTTCGTTATGATCAGATTAATAGCGTTCAAGTTATTGCAAATTAAATACACAGCATTAGATTTTAGATTTTTGACTATAATTTAAAATAAAGAAAGGGCCGGCGAATTTTCTTTTTTCGTCGTGTTTACTCTTCGACGTTGTGGTTTTGCGATCGGCTAAGCGCAGTTTATCATTGTCAGCTACCAGGTGAAAAGTTCAACACTTCATCATCAATTTGCCATTTTGCCTTTTATGAGGAATTTACCAGCCGTGATGTTTGTATAACATTTCTTGTGTTGGACTAGACCAGAGGTGCCCATTGCGTCGATCGCGAAGGCATTGTGGGTAGATCGCAAGGCATTTAAAAAAATTAAATTTGAAAGAATATTTAAAAAAGTATCCGGACTATGCATCACTGGCTGATTCCATAAAGTGCAAGGCATGAGAGTAAGGCAGCAGTTCCCAAACTTTATACAGTCTGGGCGCACTTTCAACACTACAAATAACAGCAGGCTCACCATATAGCCCAGCGCCTTTGAAATGATGCACATTACAAAACTTCGTCACAACTGTTAGACATCACAACCCGGCTTCACTTGACAAATACCAATCAAATTGGTGGCGTTCTCAAAAAAAAAAGGTTATCACGTACTGAACAATTACTATTTATTAATAATATGTTTTGCATTTTTAGTAGGTGGTAGATCTCTTTAACTTGGTCATGTCATAAGTAGCTCTCAGGCTGGAAAAGTGTGGGAACCCCTGGACTAGACCAAGTGTCTATTCTCTAGATAGAGTTTTGTAATTTGAATTGATTGTTAGTAAATGTGAAACAGGCTGTAAAATTGCATTTCAACGACAAAAATTTCTTAACTTTATGAAATTATTACTCTTTTCATTATGCAAGCTATGCTTGTTCATCACGGATAAATATTTTTATTGATCAAAACATAAATCTCATTCAAATTAAGGAATGCTCACGAATCATATGACTCGTTTATTCTTTTTTCTACCTTATGCGACGCAATACGACGTTTTTCTAAGCCTCTCCATCCTTGTGTGCACACTTGGACGAGTAGAATTTTTTTAGCATTTTGAAATTAGATAACACTTAGAATTAGAGCATTAATGCTTTTCTCAAATTGAAGTAAAATAAAATTAAAGCATTTCTGATTACCACAAATTAAAGTAGAATTGGAATTAGAGCTTTTCAGTTTTTCTAAAATTAGTTTGAAATTTTCACTACCCAGCAAATTTTGATGCCATTTGAACATCTTCGCAAAACCACTTTGTATTTGCGATAATTCTAAGACTCTTTCATTTTTGCCACCAAATTATTGTGAAGGCCTTTTTTCTTTTTAGAGATCACCTAATTTCCATCTTGATTTTCGGCCTAACTTTTCGAAAATCCAGGTAATCCCTAATAAAAAAAGGTCTTGGTCATTTTTCAGACTCGACTCTTCGGTCAGAAACTTTTCCGAAATTAGATTATAATTGGAATTAGGGATTTTTCAAATTACACTAGAATAAGAGACTTTTAGTTTTTCAAATTCGATTACAATTAGCGTCTTTTTGCTGTAATTCACCGAATTAGCCAGCTAGAATTAATCAGTTGTCCAAGTCTGCGTATGTGACGAGTTGAATGAAAAAAGTACTCAAACAAGCTTGAGTTCAAAGTTTTGAATTTGCTACAAAAACCTGTGTCAAACGATTGTAAACTTTGATTCTTTTTAATAGCAAGTTTGTCTTACAACGATAGGTCTATGTGGCCTATCTTTTATCCCTCCCACCATAATAACACCAATACGGCAGTTTTGTTTCCTTTTGGAGGTGTCATATGATATTTAAACGGTCCTTACAGTTTTTATATTCAATCAGGATTAATTATGATGTCATCAATTTGAGCTTTATCTTCGTTACTAGTGCTTTGAGGCGTTAGTGAATTTAGAGCTATTATTTAAAAAATCACTTGCAATTAACAGAATACATTACAAATGTGAAACAAAATGGGCTATTTCTGGACTGGCTGTTGTATTGCAGTCATACGCCATGCTGTTTCTGCTTATAATTTATCGTCTAATATGAAAATACGGGAACGCTACATTAAATTTACGGGTAATATCAACAATACATATATCATCGACAAAGCAGCAATACGCTCGCATGTTTCAAAAACAACTAAGGCAATGCAATTTTATCCTTAAGTGTAAGTCTAACAACAGTTTAGTCTTGCAAGCAAGAACCACAAATGCGAATAAGACGCTTATTACACAAAGGCTTTGCGCATTTTTGGCACTGGCTCAATTGCTTAGAAATTTTGTTTTTCTTTTCTTTTGCTCCTTCTCCTTTAATCTTACTGATACATGCATCGCATCGCCTTCGTTTTTCACTTTGATGAGGAAAAAAGCCACTTGATGTTTTTACATGTTTGGAGGATATTTTTTTCCCCAGTACTATCTCAATTTTGCGAACTACAGAAGAATTTATGCCAATTAAACTTGGTCGTGCTATATGTGGGCGAATCAAAGGCATAGCTAGTTTAAATCCGAAATCTACGGATTTTATGTTTTGAGGCTGCAGATCATTGTTCATTGCATATATCGTGCTAGCGTTCACTCGACATGTGTTCAAAACGTATCAAAATGCATTCATAGTCCAGTGCTTTGATTTTGATCTACAGCTGTAGAGATCCATTTTTTGGTCAATGATGTCTGTTTTGCCTTTTGAAAAGTCGTATAGTTTGTAAATAGCAAGCTTACTTTTGTTGTCATCTTTTGTAGTTGCAAGAAGGGGTGGTACTGTTCACAATAATAAAGCATTTCGCTTTCCTAAACTTTTTGTTTTTACTACATACGAGTGCAGATTTAATATGCCGTTATTCTTTTCCCAATAAATCTCGGTCTTTGATTTCTCTAATTTCGGCTGGAATTGCTTTTCTATTTGATTGTAAAGTTCCTACAGAAGTTTTTTCGCGGTCAAGCAGCCACTGCGCCATTGGTATTGAAGTATACAATCTGTCATATAATATGTTTCTTGCCACTAAATTTGTGTGGCATTCCAAATTTTGAATTAGGTATTTTATTGTTTGTGACGTCCCAGGAGTGTAGTAAGATCTCGGCTCTGCTTTTGGCTTAGCAGAATATACAGCAGTTGAAAAGGTAAATGGATAGCGAAAAGCATTGATTGATTTTTGTAGGCGAAGATATGAAAATTGTAAACCTTGCACCTAATGCTGCATCTAGTAGGCTGCTTTGCCAATTAGGTGCAAGGTTTACAATTGATTGATTTATACAGCATTTCATACTTGGCTGGTTTGCTCGGATTAAATTGTTTGAAACTGATTTGCGTTTTCGTAGGATAAAGAGTATCATCCAGCGACAAATAATCATTAGGAACTAGAAATTTCCCACAGTTTTTGTTAAAATCTTCAAAAATTTTAAGAAAAGCTGCAAATCTATCGTATTGCTAAGGAATAGGACGCGTTGTATGATCATCAAGTGATATGTGAGCAATCAAAAAATTTAAATCTATTCCTTGACTTAGCTGCACTAAAAACTGGATTGCCAAATATTTCATGGAACATCGCATTAGTGCTTAGATGTGCTTGTCCTAGTAAGCCTTGCATGTAAATCATTCCAATCAGTGCCAATACTTCCGAAGGTGGTTCTGATCCCTAACATAAAAGATCTTTTTATTTTTCACACCCGACTCTTTGGTCAGGAACTTTTTCGAAATGAGATTAGAATTGGAATTAAGAATTTTTCAAATTAGATTAGAATTAGAGACTTAGTTTTTCAAATTAGATTAGAATTAGCGACTTTTGGCTGCAATTCACTGAATTAGGCAACTAGAATTACGCATCTTTTGTTGTCCTAGTCTGCGTGTGTATATGACGAGTCATATGAAAAAAGTCCTCAAGCAAACTTAAGTTTCGTATTTGCTACAAAAAGCCTGTTATATCAAACGATTGTAAACTTTAATTTGTTTTATTATCAAGTTTGTGCTACAACAATACGCCTACGTAGCCTATTTTTTATCCTCTCCCACATAATAACACCAATACGGCAGTTTTGTTTCCCTCTGGAGGCGTCATGTGATATTTATAGGGTTCTTACAATTTTATAGTCACCGGAAGCTAAAGAGGCTGTTTTCAATGTCGTCGTTTTCTTCGTCAGATACTTCATTCAAAATTTTACTTAACACTTCTTCAGGTCATACATTGACATGGGCTATTTTTTATTACTTTTGTTTGCGAAATTTATATGCCTGAAAGAAGAAAATTATTCGTTAAATATCATATAATCATCACTATCTTATACACCGGCAGCATATTTAAATTTTAGTGGAAACGAGCAATTTGAACATTTCAAACATAGAATTAAAATGTAGTGGCTGCATTCCCAATGTCATAAGAAACTTTTGATTTCTTAACTATTCCTGTATTGAAGTAAAACAATTGGAAATTTGACTTATCGAATGCAGCATAAACGTAGTTTGGAGTAGGGGTGGGCAAACTACGAACCGCGGGCTGCATGCGGCCCGCGAGAGCATTTTGTGCGGTCCTCGAAACTTATACAAACTTCCATGAATTTAATTCAATAAGAAAGGGTTGGCCGCACTTGCCGTACTGAAGAGCCAAAAACGATAGAAGCCATCATTGAAAGAGCCGCTACGCAATTCTTAGTTTGAACTGACGCATTTTCCGTCCAAATAAAGAGTGATGATCTTTGTTTTTGAACGCCATCATTATCAAAGCCCTGTGATACGTCTTTACAAGAAGTTATTGCAAGATTTTAAGCTATTGCAAGCTCTTGCATTGCATACAGCTATTACAAGATTTTACGCATTGGCCCTCGGCTAACTCTTGAATGGTCAATGCTACCCTCCGACTAAAAAGTTTGCCCATCTCTGGTTTAGAAGAATGGAAATGACAAGACGATATTTGAGTCAGCATTCAATCTTATAATGGTGTGACAGTTGACGCAAGCTGTAGTTTGAACTTTGAACGTCAACTTCAATGCAAATGCCTTTTTGCTCGGCCATGCAGCAGGAAACGTAATGCTTTTACTAGAGGCGTCTTTATAAAAGTGGATAAAAGAACACGGAAAAAAAATCTTTATTTGCGTTTGGAAGTGTGTAGATGTAGAATACAAACACATTGCTTTTGTCACGCGGTCAACAGAAAAAAATTTTGGTGTTGATCACAAACTCAGGAGATGTTCCACAGCTCCTTCTCCCCTTAAAAAAATTTAATTTTGTGATTCACGATTGGCTTCTTGCGTTTTGGATTTGTATTTGCTGATAACAATTCGGTATTTGATTAAGTACTAACAGCTTACTCGTAAAGCAACGGAAATCAAGTTTTATAAAACTCCTAAATTAAATTTTGCTGTCTGTCGCCCCTGCGTCCCTTAATCTACCACTGCATATTTTCCATCTAATAAAAATTGCAAGTGCGCTCGTTGCTCTCCCACCAACCAATCCCCAATTTTAATTGGTAATAACATTACAAATCATTATGAAAAGCGCAAACTATATTATCACGCCGCCAAATTTATTTTCTGGCTTTTACGCTTGAAAACAATTCTTTTTGCTTTGTTGCATTTGTCAAGTATCAAAATTACGAAATATTTGCTAGCATTACTTTATCGATAGGTTAAGGCCTAGCGTCAAAAAGGTATTATTTATTTAACTAAAAGTTACAAAATAGCCGTGTATCTGAAAGCACATTGATGTTTTTGGCTTGTCAAATTAAGAGTTGCTGTTCACAGCGAAAAGGTTTTGAGAAGAAAGATTTCTGAAAAACGGTACAGTTTTACAGTCAATGCGTCACTTCAAACAAGTTCTGCGGTTTACGTAGCTCGTCACGGTTTTGCGTGTGCGCTCTTTCTCCTTTTTTTCTTCATTATACAAAAGCAATCAATAAAGAAATTTGCCAGAGTGGGTTTCGAAATTGCTATGTTTAAGTCAAAACTACAAAGAATATCTTTGTCAGTTTATAACCAACCAAAAGCCAGATAAATTTTAGGAAAAGTCAAAAAATTTCAAACATTTATCTGAAGCGGTCGCTAAGTTACAACAGTTTTAATTTGCTATGAGTCGAATCGACCCCCCCCCCCCCCCGGGCCAAATAGGGTTAATGAACCTAAGAGCGAAAATGGTTTGAGTAAAATATGCCTTCTGCAGGTTCACCTGTAACAATGAGGCCGATGGAAAATAACTGACAAAATGCGACTCATTAAGAATATGAACGATATCAAAGGCAGAAGAAAATTGTTTAGTGCTACTGATACTGTTAGTGCTACTGGCATCTATGACAACAATGGCGGATTAACGGGGAAGAAGCATGCAGGACTGAGGACAAGGACCTCGAAAACTGTTGAGGTTTTGCGATCCGTTAAGAATGTAGCAAATGAAAAAGTAATCAAAATTGTACTTACATTTATCGGACGTCGTTGAAGATGGAAAATGTATGCGTTTGAGTTTTAGGATGAGGTAATCGTTCAAGAAGTTATCGATTGTAAGTTCTACCCCACAAGCTTAAAACTCGATTAATAAGCTGGCTGAGTGTTTGAGCAGACAAATGAGGACAACCATGTTGTAAAAGTGAGGACTAAACCCTCCCTGGCACTCATGCCAGGAGACTAGACCGTTCCGAGCTGTTTTCATACCCCAGGAAATTTGAAAAATGGACAAAACAAAATCAAAATAGCAAGTAACACCGAACAAATTGATTAACAAAAAAAAAGTTCTGCAAATTATTTTGAAACTAAATACGGCAAACAATAAGTCATTCAAAAAAACTTGATCTTCACTTTAATTTAGAGTAGAAAGAAGCCTCAGTGATTAACTTGATTTCCAAAAAACTGTTCTTTATTCTTTGAGACACAAATGCTTTTAGCCTTCCCCAATACAAAACAATGTGTTACGCTTGTGGGCGGCTACTCGGGTAATTTGTAAAGAAAGAAAAGTTAAACAGATATCTGCCAGCTTATTGTATTGTCAGCTTATTTGCACAAGTGTAAAAGGATAAATAGCAATAGGATAAAAAGATATAAGTGGTAAAAGGATAGACCCTCGGCTCGGGCTTTGGTTTGTGCTGGCCCGAATTGAGTGTGGGGGCCAAACCAAACAACGACGACGACGACGACGACGACGAGTCTATTGCAATTGACAATTGGTATGGTCTCATACTCACTGCAGTGAAATAGAACTAAGGGAGGGAGGAGGGGGCGTTTAAGCTGTATCAATTAGACATATAGCTGGTGTCATTTTTACAAAACGTCATGGTTTGGGAGAAACACTTGTAAGTAATAGTGAAGGGAGCTGTATTTTCTGGCGTTGGCTATGCGACAAAATTTTTATGGTTACTCTACAACTTTATTGATGCACGATTAAAAGCCGATATTGGTCTTAAAAGAATGGAAAGCGTTAACTTTAAATCAGTCGTTGGAGGTTATTTGCAAATACTGCAATGACAAAGGGCTTCTTTACAAAAAATCCAAACTAACATGTTGCTATGAGCGTGAGTGCAGTTGCATCGGAATGTCAGTATATTGCAGTAATAATAACTGCTCAACCGGACCTTATATTTGACTGGTTTATTTAAAAATGCGTAACCACATTTGATCTAGTTTTCCCGACGTTACTAAGGATTGAGAATTGAGAAGTATATCACCTTATTGTTATTTCACATGTCTACAACATACGTTGCTATAATCAGTGTTTCTTACAGTTAGACTTACAGTAGAGTTTAGGTTTGTAGGTGACATGATGTGAAACACATTTGTTTTGTAATATGACTGAAAACAAAAACGTTTGGAAGGAAAACTTGGCTCGATAGCTAACTTTACAACGATAACAAGTTCTACATCAAGTGAGTTGCCAGCAGAAAGTATATTTAATAGTAAGAACAATATGTCACAAAAAGATGCAGCGATTTCTTGAAGAAAGAACAGAACTTGATGTCAGACATATAAACATTAGTTACAGTCACATTACTTGATATTTAACGTGATAATTCAAAGCGAAACAGCGAATAAAAAAGCTCATGAATTGAAGAAGATATATGGCGTGGACTTTGACTTTGACTTGTACGTGGACCTAATAACAGAATCAAATCAAAAAAATGACTTAAAATAAACTATTGCGACTCTTCAATTACCAGCTGATATGAAATTGGTAAATGTTGTTTCAATGCTAATCTACCACATATGTCACTAACGACATCAAAGGCAGAAGAAAATTATTTAGTGGTACTGATACTGTTAGTGCTACTGGCATCTATGACAACGACGGCGGATTAACGAGGAAGAAGCATGCAGAACTGATGACAAGCACCTCGAAAACTGTTGAGGTTTTGTAAAGTTTACATCTATTTTGTGTCGGGTTACAAACAGCCTGCGGTAATTTATTCAATATCGAATTTTATCAGCCAATCGCAACGCAAGAATTATAGCATCTCAAATTGGGAATCAGCTACTGTAAATATCAAAACGTTTCAAATTGATTTTAAACTAAAACGACTTCATTTCGATGCTGTTTTGGTTCAAAACCCGGTACTTGTTTGGTTCAACAATTTGAGAGTCTCAGTTTTATCACTTAAAAGATAGTTTGCACTCAAACCTGGAATTGAGAAATAATTCGTTGAGTAATGAAAGCTTCGAGAATATCTACAGCAATGTGTCACAGCTCAAGGGCAATATTTAAAAAATGTTATTTTCTAAAACTAATAACTAATAGTAAACATCTATTTTTGTAATTGCGGCAACACCGGTCGGCAAACTGAATCAAGTTTTGGTATAAATCATTGTTGGTTTGCTAGTCAGCAAATCAAGTTTTGCTGTGCTTTGGTCCAAAATTAGATATTTGATTTGTAGCCAACCAATTCCAGTCCACCCTGTTAGTAGTGGCGTATCTTCCATGCATTCTGCATTGATGTTATTGCTGGAAGCTCGATGATGCATAAAATGCTAACAATAGTCATACTGTTGTAGTGTTTATCAAAATTGACCTTATTCATCGTCACGCATTAGTGATTTTGGTGTAATGATTTTAAGACCTTGCTATTAAGTGAGCGATGTATTCTATTAAAGCACTAAGAATAGTTTCTGTTTTTACATTAAAGATATATCTAAATTTGAACAACATACAAAAGCAATTTCAAAACGGTTGATATTGATGTGGCATTGTATTCTATACTCTTAACTTGTAGTATAACAAAAATACTGCAAATCAAATAGCATGCGATTCATACCTGAAATGGAGTTTTCAAATTTTTATCATTTTACATAAATAATAGTTATTCCGATTATGGTATACCGTGTAGTAATTAGTTTCTCGATTTATACAACAACCAAATTGTTGTGAAACGTGACTGAAGGACTAAACCTGACGACAAAACTGTCTGCGCCAGTTCTCAAAGAAGATGATCAATTATTAAAATACTGCATTGAGTATTCACGAATTTTTCAAACAAGCAATAGCCTGTGACAATCCGTAATAGGCGCGCAGTACAAAAAATAGAAATCAGCAATAAGCTGGTTTGTCACTGTAGCGGATATTTTGATGTTACAGCTTGTTTCCATACTTTTTGCTGTAATCTCACAAAAAATCACAAAAGATTTAAAATATGTATGCAACGACCCAATGAACCTGATGTAGATTGAGAGCCAAACAAGTTTGTCCACTTCTGTGATTGATTGAATAGGACTAAGCCAACACTTAGTAGTGATGCTGCAGCTGCATGACATCAATTTAGCAATCCGACACTTTATATACTCATCTTCAAATTTTATCAATTACCTAGAAACGTTTGCTAATCACCAACCAATGGCAGTCTATTTTGTTATGTAATGACTACCAAAGTGTGTCCCTGATTGAAATGAACTGTCATTTTCTTCAATTTGATTTGCATATCGCTACGTTAATCATTAAATTTTCGATGCAAAGAAAATCTTGAATTTCGTATCTTCAACGAACAACAGAGAAAAGTGAGTCGAGAAATACAAATGAGAATATTGCTGCATTTCGAATCGGTTATGTAAACGGACTCTGTGGCATATCATAAATTTTTAACCGGTAAAAAGCGACAGCATGATCTGGTAAAGCAAACATTGATAAGCTTAATTCTATTTGTTTACCATGGGGCGTCGTTTGGAAAACAAGCTTTTTTCAGTTTTGTGCCGTAAAGTTGTCCTTTATTGCGCGCATCTTTTTGTAAGTGCACTATTTATATGCACATAAAACAAAAAACATTTGTTTGCTGAGCATTTTTCTGCGCTCATGATTTGCTTGCCTGAACAAAATTACGTGACATAAAAATGCTTCGCAACCAGTGTTGCCAGTTTGTATTTCATTTAGTCGCCCAATTCACTTCAAAAACAACGGATTATTGATCTCAGTAGGTCAAAATTTAAAATCATCTTCGCAGGACAAGCTATCAGTGTTTTGACATCCAAAATTAATCTTTACAATATTTATAAAAACAAAACCAAAACAACTGAGTTTTGTTCCTGTTCATCAACATTTTAAACCTTTGGATGAACATCTCACTAAAAACAATCCTAACCAAGTGTATTGCATGTATTTGGAAAATTGGTTTTTCATACTGAACTTGAGAATGTTGATAAATTGAAAGTTTTTCACTGTAAGCTTAATCTCGACATGGTTTGGAATCAACTTTAAAATCAAGCAAAAAAATGCCTTCAGATTTTACTTTTAATAAACACATCAGTTTTTATATGCCCGTTTGCTAACACTCGGGGGTGTACACTGGGAAGCCAGGTATACTGGAGGTACAATTTTTATAAATCGTCGTAAAAATTGACCAATGTAAAATGTTTATTGACAAAGTAAGGGTAAAATGCCGCTGGTGGCAAAACGCCTTCTGCCTAACACAAACCTGTTAGCTTAACTGAGCAAAACTTTTCAATTTGTAGGCTAAATTTCATTTACCGGAATCTGTTTCCACCACCAATTTTCCGATAGCTAAATATCTGAAGCAATACTTTTACTCATAATAACAAGCTACGCTTTATTTCATGGCTTTACGGTTTGACCCAGAACAAGAATGCAAAACGCTGCGTTACCAGTTACCACCCACCCGTAACCAAACTACTTCTCTCAAACTCTGACGTGTATGAGTTTTCTAGTTCCAACCAAGTTTTAATCTCTTATGTTTTAAAAGCTTACACGTGCTTTCCAGTAGTGACTCAGCGTAGCCCAATTCTCCTAAACATAGAGCCCAAGTAATTTTGCAAGTATGCTGAAAAGTAGCAAGTAGCGGATGGTGAAATTCTGTAGTGAATCAAACAAAATACAGTAGCCCAACCTGGCAACACTGTTCATAACGACTTATTGCTTTCATAGTTTGCTTGACTGAACAAAACTATGTGAATGGAAAAAGGGTCCCAACCACTGAGTGTGTTCATAATTTGCTTCACTGAGCAAAATTATGTAAACATAAAAAGGCGTCTTGAGGTTCTTCTGCACTTATCTGTTTGCATAGAGCAAACAGACAAGCGCAGAAGAACGAAAATTTGCAACGAAATTTAGCATAGTAACAAGCAGATTGTAAAATAACTAATGTTTATACAGAATATCGGATAAAAATCACCATTTTTATTTACGGCAAGCATTGTGATGTAATGACGACTGAAATGTAATACTGCAATACAATTGAAATCTAATAATAGAATTCAAGCTTATCGTTTGCAGTGCGATATAGTTTATTGAGAAATTCTTATCAGTAAAATGAAGGAAAAGCTAAGTCTAGATCAGATGTATTTTCTGAGGTTACAATTAGGGATATATTTCTTGAACTAGTTTTATTTTTAGTCATTCAGCCATCGCTTTTATATTTGCTGGTCAGACAATCGTATTTACGTTTGTAAGCCAATTTGTCACACTCGACCCATAGCTTATCACTTGCAACGTCAGCAGTAATTTACTAGAGTGCAGTGAATAAGCGTATGTAGGGAGTGGCACGAAACAGGCATAGTACTTGTATTATGCTTGTTTAGCGCGCTTGTGTTATGCTTGTTTAGTGCCAGACCTAAAGTATTGGGATCGAGTAGTACAGTATATCTGTTGCGGTGGCCTTGTTTAACTAGGGACTTGCAAACAGAAATTTTGCAAAATATATACTTTTGCAGAATTTCTGTTCTTCAAAATAAAGGAAAAGATCAATACTGCCTATTTTCGCATAATTTTGAGGACTGCGTTCGCCGATCTCCAAAAACAAACGTCTTACGCCCTACTCCCCACCGTCGTGAAATTTCTATGTACGCCCCTGACAACAGATATAGTATTTAACACACAAAAAGCAAACCTAAGATAATAACTGTCACTTTAAAGTCGTTCTAAATAGATAAATTTGTGACTTTGTAATCATAGTTAATGACGAATGTAATGAAACCAAGACAAAATTTGTAATTGAACTGTACCGACGCACTGTCCGCATGCACTACAATTTTGCGTCTCTTGTCTCTCGCAACAATAAACTCGAAATGAATGTTACCACATTTTTTAAAATGCTTGCGAGTTGCTCAGTCGTTGCAATGAGAATTGTTAAGGATTCATGCATGACCATTGGATAATACTGATGGTGCTCAAGATGAAATCAAACTGTTGTATTGCCAATACTTAACAAAAATGATGCAATTTACTCTCACGCTTTTGTTAGTTTGATCTGCAACACCGAGTTTGAGCAACTCATTTTAAGAAGTAAGTATGACTTTTGAATTATTCTTGATAAATTATTAAAAAAGTGAACTTGCTGAAGCTTTTATAAATCATGTTAATGGTAGCACAGTTTGAACTTGCTGCTGTTGGGGGTTTGATTGTAAACTCGCATGAAAGCGAAAGAGGCGTTCAATATAATTTAACTATTGATGACATGTATATATTGACGTCAGCACGGCGTGATGTACCGAATGTCAAGAGCTAGCGAGCTAAGTGCTGAGTGGGTAGATATGGAAACAGCATTGCTAAATGAACTCTGTCGCTTCGAAGCTCACATTTCTGGTACAAACTATGGTTGGCCCCAACCAAAATTACAGTTATTATGGTTCGCTCCGTTCGTGTAGGTCACACTAACGTAATTAATTGGTGTCTTCTACATCTAAAATTATACTGTTAAAGTAGCTATACTATTGATATTTAAATTAGTGGGCTAATATCAACCAGTGAGTTGTGATGGCAAAATGGTAAATGGATAAATCCGAGGAACTTGCGACCCACTGGCTGCCTATAAGCTATCGACTTATTATTCTCTTAGGTTCTCATGCAAAAATAAGTACGTATTACTGCCGCTTTGGCATGTAAGCTATAAACCATACTTGATATCGAACTCAGTGCATATGTTTTTCATAATAATCATTTCCAACTTCAAAAATGATTGCTAAAAAGTAGCTCATAATCAAATATCATGTCAATAATTGAGAGACAAAAAATAAGTCGAGGCAAATCTAGGTTATTCTATTCTGGTGTAGCCTTTCACAATTAGCTTCTGGTTATCATTGACAAAATGATTTTTACGCACAAGATTATTAATAAACATTGAAATGATTGTCGAGCTAATGATGTAGCCAGTGCCGGATTTAGTATGTGGAGGCCCTTGGGCACTAAGCTATGTGGAGAGCCCTAGTCGCATGCATAAAGCTGAGTTCATGATGCGACCGAAAAAAAAACAGTTACATTGTAAAGATCAAAGAAATAACGACGGGTCCGAAAACGTGTTGACTACTGTTGATTGGTTGAAACAGGCGGGAGCGAAAAATCTACGGCTTTACGACTTCTGAACTTCTAGCTTACGAGTTGGGCAAAGAACCCAACGCCAGTGGGAAGTGAATTTTAGTTTGTTAGTCCAAAAGCTGTTTTCTAAATATTAAAACCACAAGGCAAGGACATCTAAAACAAGGACGCGCATTGCCTATGTCCAGTCTTTGCTAGCGAAGGCCATCACCTTCACTGTAAAATTGCTATTGTACTACTGAAATCAATTAATGATTGGCTCATAATTGCTTCAAACAAAAACATTACAACGTTAAAATGCATATTTAAGGGGGTAAATATCTAAATATGTGATAACATGCCCACAGAACGACCCGAGCGTGAAATATCTGAAATATGCCATATAGCGCTAAATAGACATAAGAATTTAAAATGACATAAAAATTTATACACGTTATCAAATTACATTCACGAGTTGGTTATAAACTTAATTTGACAAGCGCGCCTTCTTGATTGATGTCTGGAGGAGGACGGAGTTCTTTTGCTGGTCCTTCTCCAAGTTATGCAGACCTTTCAAAAGTACATTTGCCAAGTGTCGTCGGAGCTTGTCACAGGTGTTCAGGTTATTGTAGTCCTCCATCACTTGCAGAATCATCATGAGTCTCCTGCAGCAGCAGGCCCTGTGTCTGGCTTTGGTGATGAAGGCAAGTCCACACCGCACAAGGTCAAAAGTGGTTTGATGGGGAATTTTCATGGAGTCTCGTGAAACTTCGGAGATGAAGGCACTGATTTCTAATGACACCAGTTCATCCTCCTCATTGAAGATTAGGTGTTCCTCACACTTTTTTTCCAGCCACCCTGCCACATAGGCTGCACTGCTTTCCTCATGTATGGAGAGTGAAGGCTCTGTGTAGTCCTCAATGAAGGTGGCGTCCTCAACATCAATGGCAGTGGTAACACACGTGTGAGCCTTGGTCTCCCCATTCACGTCCAAGGTTTCCAGGTAAGAAGCGGCATGACTAGCCAGGCGTTTTTTGCATGCAGTCAAAACATCCCCAGAAGTCATAAAAGCATTTGCACCCGTCGACTGCCTGTACACGGAAAATTCACCCTCTATCCTGTCACTTTGCAGCTCCCGAAGAAGTACATATTGGAAGCCAGCATGGTTCAGGAGGTGTGCACAAATGGAAATCAGGCCTTGTATGGTCTGCACAAGTGCTTTCTTAGTGTCATGGGTTACACACTGCTTTCTGCCTTTTCCGTGCCCAGAAGGAGCTCTCTGAAAGATCCGTTGATAGTCGGACAGGTTGGTAGAGGTGTGGTCCTGAACGCGCCGATGCGGATCATTGAGCCTCGCTTCTTGATGTTTTGACGACACATTCACAACATTCCACCAATTAAGCACAAATTGAATAAAGTCGGCTGTGTCGCCACACTTCTGGAGTCTGAGGGCAGCTTCAACTTTGTCGTTAAAAACTTTCAACACGTGCTGGACATTCTGCAGTTGAAGCTTTGAAGGTCGAACAGCAGCATCTGTTAGGGGAGAAGTTTTCAAGAGGTTTGCCTTCTCAGCATCATATAGCTTTCTGACATCGCTGAAGGAACCAGTGACTTGATTGTCGAAAGTCATCTTCTGACAGGCCTCTGAAAAAAAAGAACAAACAGTAAAATCATCTCATGCTGACATTTTTGTTACGGTGCTGCAGTATTCAGTTTTTTTTCTGTCACTAGGTAAACAAAAACTTTTTCACGTATCAACTACATTTAGAAATAATTTGTAAGAGCTTTTCCTCCGTTATCTTAAGTAAAATCAGGAGTAGGCTAATAATTGTTTGCTGTTGATACTTAATTGTTTATAAATCATAATAGTATAATAGGTACAAGGACCTCTAAACCCAAATAGATAAAAGGTTTTAGATGTCCTTGAATAGATAATAATAATTAAATATCTTATCAAGAACAATCAAAATTATAAAAACTACTCATTGCGTAAAAAAAAAACTCTCACATACAGACATGCCTATATACAGCAAAACGCAGTCCAAGGCGTGAATACCAACACAATTAAAGATTAAAGAAAAAAATAACCGAATTGTTATTATTGTTACTTGTCAATTAAGTTATAACTAAAGATTGTCCTTTCAAATAAAAAAATGTTTTGCCAAATTTTTTTCAAGATTTGTATGAATATGTTACAAACCACAAATCAAGAATAATACATGTAGACTCACCTGATATCCAGTTGTTTCTTATGCACTTCAGTAGATGCACTGTGCCAAACAGTAGGTACCAACTCTGTGTGCCATCTATAGGATGAGTAGCAGTGGCAGGGTAATCAGACTTTGATGAACGATCAAACATCTTACAGTAGAGCTGGTTGATCTTGTGGTTGTCTGTGATGGACCCAAGGACAGTGCCTCCAGCCTGTTCTACAACCATGGCAGCCTGCTTCACCACCTCAAACTGAAAGGAAGCGGTCAATTTATGGACAGGTGTGACAGATACCATGATGCTGGGGCCTCGATGAAGGCACTTGGACATGACGCAAAGCATTGAAGTGGCCTTTGCGTCGTGGTCATTCTTGGCCATGCCACTGAGGACTCCTCCGGAGAAGGCTACTGTTGGCCGAATCTTTATCTCGTCAACTAAGAGAACGACATTTTTCTGTTGAGGTTTTTGAAGTTTGGCAAACGTCTTTGATAAAATGTCCCTCACATTCACTGAAGAAATGACGGCTTGCACTTTTCTCCCACTTGGCAAAACTAGATACTCACGGAGAACTTCATAATTGCAGTGTGGAAACGATCCCACAGCAAAGCAGTAGTCTTTGACAGTAAAATTTTTGTTAACTAGAAGCTTCAGATTATTGACGATAAAATCCAATTTTTTTGCCTTATTTTTGTCTTCGGTTTCTTGAGCCTGAAGTGCAGTAACTACTTTCATCAACACTTTATCCAGGGGGATTTTGTAGTTTAAGCAAGTATGTACAACAGCATAAAACTGCGAATAGGAACTGAGGCCATTATTGGGGTTCAATATAGTCCCTAGTGGCACGCGAACTCCACTCTTGTATGCAAAACACGTAAGGGGAGAACACAGTGTTGATTTGTTTTCAACAAGAACAGTCATTTCGCATTCACGAAAGTCAGGCGACATGAAAAGAAAAGCACACCTGTCAGATCTTCTGGTAATCACAACATTGTCATAGTCCTTGTTAATTTTCTTGTCTGGTACGAAGTCACTAAACGACTTGATCCTGTCTCTGGCCATGAAAACCTCAAGTTGCTTGTCTACTTGTTTTGCTGGGCGAGGAGGGGCTTGGGGAGTCGGCAGGCATGCAGCAGGTACATCAAAAATGCTTGGTGCAACAGCTGGTCTTGTTGTTCCACCTGGCAGTTTCTTCATTGGAGGATTTTGGGGCCGATGCTTCTCACAAACGAAAAAAGATTTGGCATTTGCAATATCAAAGTCTTTGCGAGGAGGAATCACAGCAAGCCACCTCTGCCTCTCAGGATCAAGGCTGGGAAGTTTGAATATTCTACGTTTTGACAAAAGGTTGTAGTTTCCTCTACAATTCACAATTCCACATTTGTTCGGCATAATTACGAAAATAAATGCTCTTCGAAAAAAGAAAAAATTATTTATCGATATATTTCTCACAAAGCTACATGCAGCCTAAACTGTTGTCAGTACATTGCCCCAACTCCCGGTTACAAGGTGCAAAATAGTATGAATTGAAGATCAACAAAAATTTTATTCAATCATTTTGTTGACTGCTAAGATTTGGCCTCTGAGATGAAAACCGGTCGGGTCGAGCGGCACCGGTTGCCAGTCGGATCGGGAACTTTAACCGGTCCTGACCGACCGGTCGAAACCTTTTGTTTTCTGACAGTATAAAACATATCATTTAAAGCCATTTTATGCAATGTTTTGTTTCAAAAGTTATTTAACAGTGCGATTTCTTAGTGTGAGCAAGTTTGTAAAATTTGAAGGAAGTGGTCAATATGCATTGCAAGTTCAATTGTCATTATTCAGTTCCGAGAATGATGGAAAAAAAGTTCAGTTGTCGACAGTTGAAGACCTTTTTTTGGAGGTCACCTAGATTTTCTGTGAAATTTTGATAGCTTTGAAGTAACACTACGTTTTACGACCCCTCGTAGCGACGCCGTTGCTTTGACACCCCCTAAAAAAAACGGTCGATTACCGGTCAGAACATTGCTTTTATCTGCCGGTCAACCGGCCGGTCGGAGAATGGCGTTGCCGGTTGCGTTCGGGTCACGAAAATCCCGACCGGTTCCAACCACAACAAAAATTTAAAAAATAAGTTTAAGCTCAGCAAAATAATACCAGTAGGTACGGCATACGGCTTTCTCTTTACGAGCCCCAGTAAATAGGCCTACCTGAAACTTGCCTATCCCTTTGAGATCGCCAACCAG
The DNA here is from genome assembly GCA_963675345.1 of Trididemnum clinides. Lineage (NCBI taxonomy): Eukaryota > Metazoa > Chordata > Ascidiacea > Aplousobranchia > Didemnidae > Trididemnum > Trididemnum clinides. The sequence continues at coordinate 49,313,202 of OY776284.1, read as the reverse complement.
TTTTGACACTTCACCTAACTTTGCTCAGTTTGCAGTAAATTTAATGCTGTTCTCATGTAATTTACAAAATCATTAAACTGTATTTCTTATTAGTCTTTTTACATATAATAAAACCAGAACTAGACTAGATACATCAGGCTAGGATTCACCTTTCTCGGTACAATACACGCTTATAAAATTTAAATGAACCTACCAGCATAGTTTGCATTGTAGATCAGACAAGGTCTGCTCTATGATGTAACAATAAGCTTTTATTGGCTCTGCGCATAAATAGAAAATACAGTAGCCTTCGCTAAGTTGATCTGAAACTAGCGCCTGCATGTCCTTGGTTTAGAAGTCTTTGCCACAAGGATAAAAAGCAAGAAACGATAGCGCTAATATAGACATAAAGCTAACGATTGGCTTCTTCTTCGTCGTTTGAGCTAAATGTTCGGGGCATTATGCAGGAAGATGTACATACAGTGCGTGTGCGCTCACGCTCTGGTTGCGAGTCTTCAGTTAGACTGGGCAACCACGACGGGTAGACTGCTTGGCCCCACCACCTGCTTGTCACATCAAGGTGGAGGCATCCCGTTAAGTGTCTTGCTCAAGGACACCACAAACAAGCTTGCCGGCTTGTTCTCCACACTGTCCCTATTGTGCTGAGCGCGAAACAGGGAAGCCATGAATACCATATTTTAAAGTCTTTTGGTATGACTCGACCTGGGAAATGAATCCCAGTTCTACCGACTGCAAAGCGGACGCTCTAACAACTACGCCATTGTGCCGGTATCGGTGCTTGGCAGCTTCCCTGCTTGGCGCTCAGCACAATAGCGACAGTGTGGAGAACAAGCCGGCGTGCTTGTTTGTTGTGTCCTTGGACAAGGCACTTAACAGGATGCCTCTATCTTTATGTGACAGACAGGCGGTGGGACCAAGCAGTCTACCCATCGTGGTGGCTCATTCTAACTGAAGACTCGGAAACAGAGCGTGAGCGCACACACACAGTGTATGTACATTTTCCTGCATAATGCTTACAACAATTAGCTCAAACGACGAAAAAGATCGGCCTAGTATCGTCGATGCAACGATCGATTGTCCAAGTAAAATCAAAACCAAGCAAATGTCAATTTGACTTATGATCGGTACCGGTATACCACACAAAAGCTATCAACATAGGTTACTGTAACACTGGGGCAAGATCGCACATCGCTACTGCTGCGATATTTGCCGTTAGCTGCTAACCTGACTATTGTAAACTGTAGCCATAGCTTACCTATTACTTTCATAACCCTTTGTTACGCCACTATTCACATTGTTAATGCTTTGTGTTGCATTCGCTTTGTTTTTCACATAAATCCTTGGTACGAACCTAGTTTAACCTTTAGTAAGCCAAGCTTAGTTCACCAACTTCGTTTATCAAAGTGGGATCCTCTGAGAACCCCATCACTTTCGATGTTTAAATGGCTTGCTAAAAGTGATAAATCACTTTAAACTAGATTTTCATGTTACTAAAACTTATTTCAATGAGGAGCAAACGATTGGGATATTTTGACGATTTTTAGCAAAAAAACAGAGCCAGTATACTGCTGTACATATTTTGAGTAGTACGTTTCGCTAAACGCTGCTGGCATTGTCAACTAATATAGTGCTACTGATTACTTTAAAATTTAATTAATCATGACCAAGTGTGGCATTTATGACATGGCAATTCAATTATGAAAGAAGAAAACAATAACTGTTACATACTTAAGGGTCAATGTTATTTCGTGTTAATAAATTAGTGAGATAATAACTAGGAACAAAAATAAAATAATATTCACACATTTAAAAGGTAAAGTGGATGTGAAGCTTCACCTGAGTTCAATTGGGGCTGCAGCTTTGGAATACATACGTTTCCTCAATACGTAATTTTCACCAATTAGTTTCTGGAGCGAGTATTAGTGGTTTGTGAAAGTCAATTGTGTGGTCTGGATTTTCTCGTAAATGATTTGTAACATCGCTCTTTCCAAATGCAAGGAAGCCATGTTCTTCCTATTTCAATGACATAATTAATATTCGACATGACATAAATATAATTGTATCGGTGTAGTTACTTTATATTTTTTGTGGAAAAACACAGCCAGTCCAAATCATGTATATGTGTACACCAAAATACAACCAAAGACGAAATGTCAGCTTACAAAAATCATTAAGATGATATGGTGTGGTTTTAAAGAGCGGTTTATTCACCGGTAGAACGACATAAATTGTTTGATTTAACTGTTCACATGATTAGTCATTTGTAAGTTTGTAACACAATATACCAAGGGTGGCCGAATGGCGACTGGCGAGCCGCATGCTGCTGTTTGGGCCCCTGAACTGCGTTCTCATTAAGTCTGCCAATATCGACTTTGAAAATAATCTCTGAAAAAAACTGGTCATTTGTTTTTCTGTATAATGATGCTTCAGTGTTGTGAAGAGTGATCTCCAAAAAGAAAAAACGTCATCATTACCTGTCTGGATGTAACATGCGTCAATTTAAACTGACTAATGATTGTGTAGCGGCTCTTTCAATGATGGTCTCTATTGTTTTGTTTTTGGCTCACTATCACGGCAGGTGTAACCACCCCTGCAATAAACCAAGAGGGTTCCAACAGGACTCCAGGTGAACTTTTCTTACCGTGCATGATTTTCAAAATACATTTTGTAAAAATTATTTGCACTGTTTTTATTTTGTTTAGGTTTATGGTGCATAGCAAGATTTGCAGAAAAAATGATACTATAGGTAAAGCACTAGCCAAAAAAATGATCTCTAGGGTCCCATGAGATCTCCCTTGGTATGCTAAAGGTCATTACAAGCAGCTAACAGCATTTGTAGTTTTTGTAGTGCATTTCTCTTTTTCTAAAATAACTGATTCTTTGTGGAGATTTCTGGTTATGTGCCCAGATTTGCCCCAACGTAAGTCCGGCTCTGGTTCTAGCTAATGAACGTACGAAATATAACTCACCAAAAATACTTGAAGTAAGGTTCCATAACTAAAAAAACGTGTTTATATCAAACAGTGGCATTCAGGATTCACAATCAAAGCTAGATCCTGCAAGCTTTATTCTTAAGGAATAAATTTCAACACTACAACCAGTCAAAAATCAACTTTTGAGTAATGTGACCAGCATGAGAAATTGTTGGTTCGTTGATGACGGTCAGTAAATTGTTTTTAATCAATTTTGAAAATGAATTTCTGCTTGTTTTGCTTTTGGTATAAGCGAACGACAAAACCAAGTGAACAATGGTTTACCGCATAAGAAATTGGATGTTCATTGTTCAACCATTCATCTCGTAAATTGTTTATCTGCTAGAAATCATTGTCCGATCGGGGTAATCGTCAGTTTCATAATCTTTGTTCAGGGAGTACCAACGATCAAAGTTTGAATCGTGTTTACTTGCTAGCTGATCACGCGCTAAAGCGACCATGTAATACTATTTAACTTTTGACTTGTCTGAAGAGCAGTCATTGGCTGATTTGTAATGGAGGAAATCTCACCAATCATTCTATATGTGTGACGACTTTAATCACAACAACTTTAGTTTAACTTCAAACCAATTAATTTACAGGCTGCATTAGCATTTTTGTTCATATATATAAAGATATCAGTTTTGGGTTTAATAAATGACAGTGTACTCGAGTTTTTGGTAAAAGAAAAATTGAGCAGTTTATGGTTATACAAAGAACAACTTGTTCAGGGTTGAAAATCACGTCAAAACGTCTAGCTTTATTGGCACAATACACTTTACCACGAGAACAATAACTAACAGTACATTGTGTTGTTGAGGCATACAAAATCTCGGATAAAAATGATTACAAATATAGCGGCGTTTATGATTACAAACTGCTCGAGCTTAAAACCTATTCACTTATGGGCATGGCATCGTTTTCATCTAAAACAACGAATATCAACTTGGACTAGCTGAAGATTCCAGTGCAAACACGCACGAAAATTTATAAAAATAATTCATGAGCAAAGATCATTTACAAGTGGAATGATTTGAGATGAGTACCTATCTCCGTTCACAAAAGTACAAAAGAGTTTTCGGCCCGATTTTGATGTCAATTAGTTACGTAACGTTGTTTCCCTTGACTCTAAACTAGGTACACAAACCTGCCAATAAACTGGGATCTTGAAAGAAAAGCAAACAGAGAGCTGTTGCGTTTCAAAAGCCTTTGTGAAAATGAAAAACTGATTGCTTGCTGACGTGTTTATGAAATTCACGACAAAGTCAATTTCCACAGATCATGGGCCAGTGAATTGATGTAAACAATGTTGACGTGACTTAAAACTCATTATGCTTGTTCATCAATTCAGCTTTAAAATTCAAAAATGTTAAACAGCATCGACAGTAAAACAATTAGATTCGTTTGGATGAGACTGCGCTATACTTCATGAAAAAGCCATGTAGTATGGACACCTAATTAATTCAACATTTAGAAGACGCCTCAATGCTTTAATCAATGACAGGCAAAAACAAGAGATTAGAGTGAGAGATGTGAAAAAAGTTTCATTGATAGAAATGTTTGTAATAAAGTCATAAAAAAGTAAAGAAATTTACGTGTTTCAACATTCGTCGATGTTGATTTGACAGTGCCATATGTGAATGTGCTGATCAGAAAATACGATTAATCGGTAGATTTGTTACAAATATTGCATGTGCTTATCTTTGATGTATGTATCAGAGATAATTGTTTGAGATTTTCAAATGTAGTTTCACGGGAGTTGTCAATATGTTTATCTAGGAATGGGTCGCCCTTTTTACAAATAAATGTGTAACACGATTTTTTTAACAAAATTAAAAATGAGAATTGTGCGTTTAGTAATAGCTGTTTTAAAGTGATTGAATTAAAAATTGTGAGGTTGTACCAAGTCTACATAACGTTCAAGTATTATAGCAGTGAAAAGTCAAGTAGTGGAATTAGCACCATTTGTTCTTAAATGGTCCATATTACATGACTTTCCTGCATTAAAGAAAATATATAGATCGCCAGAAACATTTACTGAGGGAAAAGCAACAACGCGTAATTTCAACGTTGGTTTACAGCAACTACAAAAATGTTTGGTTGTTGACATAGATTCATTGTATTTTTGTAACTATACTGTTCGTTGATCATAATTAGTGTGAATATGTATGTAGACAGAATGTATATCAAAAAGGACATCAAAACGATTAAATATTTTGTCTTTCGAACGGAGTTTTACTCATTAGAACGGAAAGTATTTAAACGTTTAAATGTGGCAAAATAACGATTTCCTTACAACATGTACAGCTCTAACAACTTGAAGAATGAAATCAACTCAACATCCAGCAAGATGACATTAACAAAACCTAATTTCGCAATTTTTAGTTTTTGAGATCACAAAAAAACAATAAGTTGTTAAGTTATGATTACAGTACAGTCAATAATCGGTTTTCGAACACGATTCGTTCTGGAAGACTGTATGAAAACCGAATCATATTTTCCCATCACAAATAATGTAAATGAGATTAAGTCGTTTCATGCACCAAAAAAATAACTTATTCACCTGCTTACACTATACCCAGTATATCATAGTATAAAACCATTTATTCAAAGAGTAAGCAAATCACAAAAGTGTAAATAAAACAAAAAACATAACAAGTAAACTCAATGTAAATTTAAATAATACAGTACTGTATTGTACACAGAGATGGGCAGTACCGAGCACAATGGTACCGCGGTACTCTTAAAAATTGTACCGTTTTTCTCTACCGCAGTACTTTTTACTGGATTTTACCCGGGTACTTTGATCGGTATATTTATTGCAATTTGATTTCTTTACTCTGCATCTGCTTAAGGTTGAATCCGTTTTATATTGCATTGAATCGTTGATGCATGTCTTCGTTTTTGTCTTCTTCACGATGCTCAACGTCAATTGCTAAATGCAAGTGACCTTATAGCGCTCCGACTTGGGAAGGGAAATGGCGGCATTTCTTATCATCAAACATCGATGAAGATTCACTTGAAAGAAAAAAAAAGTGTAAACGTTTAAAACGAGCACATACTTATATGAAGCGTTGGCCAAAAAGCTTGAAACAACAAATTGGGTTTTTGAAATTGAAAACAAAGTTGTGAACACAACTACTGATAATGGCTTTAACTTTGTTAAGACATTTAATGTTTATGGAGAGACAGTTGAAACTGTTGAAGAAGAAAACCCCGATGAAGAGAGATCATGTTGTTACGGTGGTAATGTTGATGAAGACCCGATACAACCAGTACGACTTCTACCCATTCTTGAAGGAGATAATGTTGAGGAAAATGTTTGAGTATTCTTGCCAAAATATATGCGTTGTGCGTCACATACTCCTAATCTAGTGCTGACTACTAATGCTGACAAGACTCTGAACAAATGTGCTATTTACAAAAAGTATTATCGTTCTGCGGTTGCAAATCCCAAGAGATACGAAATATACAGTCCAGGTACATCAAGGCGTGGAATGTCATAAATGATAACATTGGTTTTCTGCTTCAAGTTCCAACTGTAATCCAAGGAATTGTGTGTGTGATGCAGTTAGACGATTGATCGCTATTTTCGACTCGAGATAATTTAATAGCTTTTAACCGAGCTTGTACTATTTTGACTTGGCCGTTCTTCACTAACAATAATATTGCATTTCTCAAAGATTAGCACCGAGTAATGCGCTTTATCTGTACAGCTTGGGATAAGCTGCAAAGTGAAGAATATGTGTACATGGGAATTCTTTGGCCCACACTCTTCATAACTCTAAAAAATGCATGAGCTTCAAACGAACAATAATGTTGCGTTTTGATTGCCGTTGGAAATGGTTTTCATTTAATCTGTGCAGGAAATTTTTGACAAGGCATTGAGTAATACTGAATATCAAGCGGCAATGGCATTGCACCCGCATTTTCGATATTCGTTAATGTCGGATGCAAACAACCAATTTTATCAATTTAATTCTGAATCCAATCGAGAAACAATAAAGACCACGATGATTTACTTGGTTGAATCTTTGCTAAATGAGGATGATATACGGCCATCAGCAGCAGCCACGAAACAGAAATGGTTGCAAAGCAAGATAACTTTTTGGTTTAAACAATCACAAGACGGAAAACAGTGCGCAGCTAAACCAGTGAAAGAATTTCTTGACGCTAGTCCTCAGAGACATGTCAATGCTTTATGTTTCACGCATGAAACATTGAAACGAGTTTTTATGAAAATGAACACTGCCGTTCCTTCAAGTGATGCAGTTGAAAGAGTATTTTCGATTGGAAAAGACATTCCAAAGCCAAAAAGATCGGGGATAAGTGATATCCATTTTCAAATGCTCATATTTTTAAAAGTAAACAAGTAGAATCACGTCGGTTGTGTTGGTATTTCTTTTGTAGTATGTAAACAAAAAGTGCAAAATTTTGTAACTCCATATGGTGTGATTCAAATAACAATTGAAGTTATGCAAGTGTTGTATATTGATTCTACAACTTAAAAAGTAGTGCCTAGTACCGTACAGGTACTGCGATAATGTTTAGATCCAGTAACGTGTAACGGTACCGCGGTATTTTATTCTGTACCGTGTCCACCACTGATTGTACATATGTAACTCTTTCTTGATTCGAAGTGATGAGAAGAATGAGCTATTCTTGGATTGTGAAGGAGAATCCCCTTCCATAAAAACTTTTGGTAAGTCTAAGAGTGTTTCTTCTATTCTTTGTCTATTCGGCTCAAATGAATCTTTCTCTTGAGTGTCTTTCCTTTTTTATTCATAAAAATCTTGTTCAATGTTTGTGGTTTTCGCCTGCGTTGTAAAATGTTTTTTAAAGTTAAACGACATAATCATTGAAATGGTTTGCTGCTCTATTTGCTACCACGATATCAGGGTGATATTTTTCCACAAATGCTCACACATCACCCCGTTTAAAACAAATTTTTTTGCTTGCAGCATCTGGGATACTCTCTTCAGCTTTTTCCTTATCTTTAGAAGACTGTTTCTCGGCCAAATTCTTTTGTTGTTCATTCCGAATGTATACAAGCTCTACCGGTGGTAAGTTGTGTTATGTGGTCTTGCACCAAGTCATCAACATTTTTGCTGTCGACCTCTAACCCCATACTTCTTCCTAAAGAAATAATCTCCTCAGCAATAGCATTTTCGTAAACATCAGTATCAGGAGCATCTGTTTCAAATCTCTCAAACTCTCGTTCTGGTGCACAACCCGGCCGAAGTTTCCGCCATGCTGAATTTATATTTCTGTAACTAACTTGGCTCCATGCATTATTATCAATAACATAACATAGTTCCGAATAATAAAATGATTTTTCCACAATTCTTTGAGAGTAAACTGAGTGTCATTAGTGACTTGAAAACACTTACGAAACAGGGCTTTAGTGTAGAGTTTTTTAAAATTAGCTGTGATCTGTTGGTCTATTGGTTGTATTGGTGGAGTTGAGTTAAGTGGCAAGTATTTGACACAAATAAAGTTAAACTCATCAACTAAATCATTCTCAAAACCTGGAGAATGATTGGGAGCATTGTCTAACACGAGAAGGCATTTCAATGGCAAATTTTTGTCTTACAGATACTTTTTAACAGTGGAGACAAAAACATGGACCCATTCTACGCAAAATGGTTTGGTCACCCAAGCCTTTGTATCACTACGCCACATGACAAAGCAATTTACTTTTCATATCATTATTTTTTTTAAAAACACTTGGATTATTAGAATGATACACTTACATTGATTTGACCTTGAAATCCCCACTTGCATTACCGCACAGTGTTTCATTGGTTTGTGCCTTGGCAATGTTTTTTTTGCACTTGATAATATAAGTTCGGTTTGGCATCTTATTTCCAAAACAACCTTGTTTCATCTGCGTTAAATACCTGTTGGGGGAGATAGCCTTCTATCTTTATCATGTGATTAACTTAACTACAAATTTATCCGCTGCTTCCTTGTTTGAACTCGCCGCTTCTCTAATTACGTTGTGTATTTTACTACTGTTCTTAAATTTACGAATCAGCCTCTACTAGCCTTAAATTCATAAGTATCATCACTTGTCCCAGTGATTTTCTTCACTAGATCATTATAAATTTCTAATGCTTTATCTCAAATGGACGATTAACTGATGTTGTCATCTCTTATCTGTACCTCATTTATTCAAATCAGCAACAATTTTTCACTTCCTCGGGTATTGGTGGTCTTTGATTACAAATAACAGTCACTTCTTTTGCAACATCAGCCTCCTTTATCACTTCGTTATTCTTTATAATTGTAGATATAGTTGACTTTGTCATGCCATGTTCTGCAGCAAGATCAAACACATAAACGCCATTTTCATGTTTTGCAATAGTTTCTTTCTTCACTTGAACTTTTCTTACAATTTTTCTTTTTTCTTGACCAATATGACTTCTCGCTTTCTTTGCACCCATAACCAAGAGCTAATGAAGAGAAAAGAATGTTGAGTGCAATAAAATTGTAAATGCACATCGTAACAACGAATGTACTGTATCTCGTACGGTGGTCGACTGAAAAATGTTTGTGTTTCGTCTTGGCAGTAACGTGTCGCTGTTGTTATTTTTTTTTGTTCGAGTTGTTCGAGAATCGAAATGTCCGTTCGAAAAGCGAGTCGTTTTCATCTCGAAATTTTCGTTCAAAAACCGAATTGTTCGAACTTTGAGACGTTTGAAAACCGAGGTTTGACTGTATTAGATAGGATAGTAAATTTTATCGTGATTTTTAGACGTCATGTGTAAATTTGAAATATCTGTTGAAAATGATTTAGTTTGTTATGAAAGTGCCACTGCCTTTACTCATAAAATATTTTCGTTTGCTATAATCCTGGTGTTAACAAGTTTGATTTTTTCTGAATTACGCCACCATAACTAATCAAGTACCATAAATAAGCTGTACTCACAACTTTCTAATACTTTTCAACAAAATTTAGTGAATTAATATACGTATAGATTGTCAGAAATATTTGCTGAGAGGAAAACAACAGCACATAATTTCAAGATTGGTTTACAGCAGCTACAAAAATGTTTCCCTATTTAGATAGATTTATTGTATTTTTGAAACTATATCATATGTTGCTAATAAGACGTTAGTATGAATAATTGTGTAAAGAGAATGCATACCAAAAAGGAAATCACAATCAATAAGCTTTTTATGGTTTAAACGGAGTTTTACCCATTCGAACGAAAAGTATTTTAATCATTAAATGTAGCAAAAAATCGATTTTCTTCAAACATGTTCGGCTTTAATGACTTAAAAAATAGAATCAACTTGACCCGCAGTTAGATGACATTAACAAAACCTAATTTTACAATTTCATATCTTTGAGATTACAAAAAAACAATAAAGTTTAAAGTTATGATGACAGTGCAGTAGAAACTGGATATAACGACACCAGCTATAACGACAATTCGCTTTTAACAACGCATTTTTGTTGGTGGCGACTCGCGACAGAATTCCTATCTTTTATATACATTTGACTTCAGCTTTAGCGACACCCCCGTTTACGACAATTCGCCTTTAACGATGCCACTTCTTCATTCCAGCGAACTAAATTATCTTATTTTGCGGCAGTTATTGCCGTTTGTGTAACACATTTGCTACCAACGCTTCATTGTACGCATTACCGCTGCGTCCCAAACGTTTTTTTTTGCGAGTTACGCAAAGCGCTATTTAATAACCAATCATGCGTGACAACCACACACTGAAAACGCGTAGACTGCATGCAACTTGCTTTGAGTTCGTAAACAAGATCATTGTTGACCTACGTAATAAAGAGTCCGACTTTGCTCTACTGTGTACTGTGTAGTATTCAAAGTACACTATACGTTGTGACTGCGGCTAGTTTATTTACAGTACAGTGCAGAAAGATCTCTAAAATAAGAACATCACTACCGTTATGGGAAAAATATGACATCGTTAATGAGTTGAACAGAAGAAATGATGCGCCAGTGTCAATGCTTGATGAGGAACTTGAAATTTTAAGAACATCCTCAATTACAATTTTGAAGAATAAAGAAAAGATAATCGAAGACGTTGAGACAGGTTGCAGCAGCAAAACTAAACGAAAGCGTAAGCATAATTTCGAAGCGGTGGATGAGCCTTTGGTGAAATGGTTTAGTCAAGCAAGCGACAAAAAAATTCCAGTCAGTGCGCAAATGTTACTGTTGAAAGCTCAAGAGTATGCAGAAGTTTGCGGTTGTGAAAATCCCAAGCAATTAAGTATGAGTTGGATAAATCGGTGGAAGATGAGAAAGCACATAGTGTGCAAAAAATTATATGGTGAGGCAGAATCCGTTGATCAAAATGGCGTAGATGAGTGGCAAACAAACTGTCTTCCTGCTCTTTTAAAACAATTCAAGGCTGAAGACATTTTTAATGCAGACGAAACCAGGTTATTTTATCGATGCTTAGCAGATAGGACTCCTGTTTTTAAAAATGACAAGTGTGCCGGTGGAAAACTTTCGAAGGAAAGATTTTTTTGCCATATTTATCCTCCATTCACGAGAAAGCGATGTATCGCTATGTTTTGGACGGTGAGTCCGCACTCGCTTGGGAGTTGCCATTTCCCGGTCACCTGTCTTCCACATAAAGGTGGGGCGTCCCGTTAAGTGCCTTGCCCAAGGACACAACAAGCGAACTTGCCAGCTTGTTTTCCACAACCACCCATAAATGCCGAGCGCCAAGCAGGGAAGCTATAGATATTATTTTTTAAAGTCTTTTGGTATGACTCGACAAGGGGAATGAACCCCAGGTCTGTTGGCAAATCAGCCAATCCAAGATGTTTCAAAAACATCAAGAAACTGCCTTTGCCAAATAAATTGAACCAGAAAGCTTGGATGACTGCAGCAATTTTCGAAACGTGGGTAAAAAAACTAGACTCGCAAATGCGAGAAAGCAACCGAAACATTGCACTGGTGCTTGACAACTGCACAGCTCATCCCAAAGTTAAAGGGCTCACGAATATCAAGCTAATCTTTTTCTCACCCAATTTAACAGCAAGAGCCCAGCCAATGGATGCTAGGGTTATTCGATGCCTCAAATCACATTATCGAAAACATTTAGCGAAAATGCGCTTGGTAGCCCTTGAAGAAAAGAATGACTTTACGATCAATGTTTTAGAAGGAACGAAACTTCTCAGCAATGCCTGGAATGCGGTCGGTGAAGCAACAATAACAAACTACTTCAAAAAAGTCAACTTTATCCAAGCAGAACACAACCAAGTTCAAGAAGAACAAACCGAGGATGATGATTATGATGATGAAGTTGTTGGGATATGGGAAAAACTTCAAGCTGGATTAACTTCAAGTGGATTAATTCCTGAAGCACTTGGCTTTACCGATTATGCTACAGGCGACGATGGATTGTTAACACGTAAAACGATTACAGACACAAGCATTTTGAATGAACTAACAACCGTTGATGATCAAGAAGACGAAGATGATGACATGATTGTTGTAGAGGACGTTTAACCTGGCGCTATGTCACCATTTGAAGCACTGTCAGCAATCAGACAATTAGATCTCTTCTTCAGAAGTAGAGATAAGCACGAAAACGCGCTGTATTTGCTTGCACAATTACAACAACAAGCAATGAACATAGCAGTTATTAAGCCAAAACAAAAAAAATGCGCAAGTTTTTCGTACGAATGTAACTTTGTATGGTGTATAAATTGTGTTTTTTAAATTTAATTCATTTTTTAATAGCAGTGTCTCTATATCTGAACTGTACTACGGTATCCTATTTACGTGTAAATACACTTACCAATTTATTTTTGACCTACTGATTTGCTTTGTTCTTGCACAGATAAAACGTAGCAAAGACACGTCATAAAGCAGTAATGCTCATTTGAGTACGCTTGTAATTCCTGTTAGATCTTTAAACTGAACTAAAACTGTATTAGAAACTAAAAACTTTATTAGAAACTTTAAACTGAACTAAAACTGAACTGTATTAGAAAATAAATCCTATCGTTATTTTTAGACGTCATTTACAAATTTGAAATATCTGTTGTTGATGATCCAGTTTGTTTTGAAAATGCCACCGCCTTCATTCAATCAAAAATGTTTGTTTGTTATAAATCTGGTTTCAACAAGTTAGATTACGCCTACATATCTAATGAAGCAGCAGAAACAAGCTGTGCTCACAACTTTCTAATACTTTTCAACAAAAGTCAGTGAATAAATTTATGATTTATTGTTTCTACAGACAAAACTATTTTAGCTTTAACTGTGTCTATTACTTTTAATCAAATTATAAAAATGTCATCAAAAGACGATCAAAACCGATTCGTGACTCGGGAACGAACCAACAAAAACTTACTCGATTATGCGCGGCAAAATCGGAATAGTGCAACATATAACGACGTCATAGTCATTGCTCAAAACCAGAGAATCGTCGCGAACAAACTCGTGCTCGGATGCTTCTGTCCATACTTTGAGGAAATGTTAAACAACGCTGAGAAAGATTCATATGTAACCGAGATGAAGGTGCCAGTTTATGATGTGAATACATTGAGACTAATAATGGATTATTTCTACACTGGAACAATATCCATAAACTATCACAATGTGTCCAGCATCTTAGAACAGGCGCACTGGTTCAAATTGAACGAAGTCATGCAATTTTGTTTTGATTATTTGAAGAAAGGAATCAGTTGTGAGAATTGCTTTACTGTTCGTGGCCACGCAAAATTGTACGGCAATAGCTCGTTGGAGTGCGTGGCTACCAACTTCATTAATAATAACTTCCAACATATCATCAATACAAACAGTTTTAAACAATTAAACAAACCTGATTTGCTTGACTGCTTACTACGTTCAACGGAAGCATCAATTCCAGCTAACATCGTTTATGAAGCTGCTGTATCATGGACGAAGTACGATGCGGAGTCACGCAGTAAGTGTTTTCATGAACTGCTCAATCTGATTGACTTCGAACAACTTTCACTCGACTTTATGCAAAGATCTGTTGCTAGCGAAGAACTTGTTCAAAATGATTTAGTTTGCATGAAGTTAGTGTTTAAATATTTGAGAACGGCATATGACAGACATAAAGAAGAAATAGTGAGTGCATTGATTAGCATTGGAGGACGTCGCACTCCAAAGACCGTTCTAGAAATTGATATCGGCTACAACAAAGAACCAACTGATTTCCCAGATTTACCGATTCCACTATCTGGCCATATCACTTTGTTGTTGGATGATAGAATTTACTGCGTTGGTGGTAGAATCGAAAATAATGATGTCAAGATTGAAATCAGTGATAAAGTCTGGGAAATGTCATTGAGTGAACCAAATTTGAAATGGCATGAAGTTGCTTCAATGAATAATGAAAGAGATGTCATGGGAGCAGCGATATTCAAAAACTGTCTGGTGGTTGCTGGTGGTTGTAATGGTAAAAGTCATTTATCATCAACGGAAGTTTTTATTCCTCAATTAAACGTATGGCAAAATGTTTCTTCTATGAATCAAGCTCGATCGGGAAATGCACTGGTCGAGTGTAAGAACAAACTGTATGTCATTGGTGGGTGGGGTCGCGGTAATTATTTATCATCCGTGGAATGCATCAGTGATTTAAAATCAGAATGGAAATATGTCGCATCCATGAATGAACCGAGATGTTGGCTTGCCGCTGTAAACTGTAATGACACCATTTATGCAATTGGTGGCAAGAGTGGTGACCACAAAGATAAAATTGTGAAAAGCGTTGAGAAATATGATCCTGAGACGGATGAATGGAGTTTCGTCAGTGACATGACAATCGAGCGGTCTGCTCACTCTGCTGCTGTCATGGATGGTAAAATTTATGTGGTGGGAGGGGTCCATACTGAAGGTAAAGTAGTGCGAATAATTGAATGTTACGATCCATCCAATGACAGTTGGAGTGTCGTTGGCGAAACTCCAAACGACTTACATCACAATTCACTCGTTGTATTATGAAATTTCATTAATCACAATAATTGTATTGCTCTGCATTACTACTAGATTGTTGATAGGCAAACAAAATTATAACTAAATAATTTTGTTTGTACTGTGTCTCAACTTTCAAGCAAACTAGATGATTTTCTGAGTGTTGCATTCGATCATTTTGAAGATTGTTATAATTTCGCTTTATCGCATTGAAAACGTAAAAGCTTCCAAGATCTACATATGTTAAAAAATATTGGATGTTCACGTATCAACCTCAATTCAAAACTTTGTAATTTTGTTTGTTTTGTGCTTTACAGCCTAAAGCGATGTAAAAGTGAAATTTCAACATGTGTTACGTCATTTGTGACAATTAATTTGTTACAAACACTCCATGTAATAAATACTTTTGTTTAGTATTATGATTTGTTTTTGCCAATATTTGTTTGGGTTTTTGTTTAAACACAACCTGCACGCCTAATGTAATTTATCAGCTTTACACAATAATGCTTTAATGTTGGCAAGCCGAGCGTTAGTTTTCTATTTACACGGTTATGCCATTGATTTGTGAACATCAGTTGATCGAAAAGTTTAGCAGCATTGTTTGTGAACATTTGTTTTGTTTTTCGAATTTTATGTTTGTTAAAAAAGTTGAAATGCACTTGAAAATCGAATGGAAGGTGCTCGGCTCACCAGCACCAAGTTCGGTTTGTCCGCGACTATAAAATAGTGCTATGTAGATGTCTTTGTAATGATAACAGTCATTTATAATCATAATTTGAAATGCAATTTGTTGTTTGAAACAAATTGTTTGTTTGTGAGTAGCCTCAACATAACTACGATTACGTCACATCGTACGTTTGTTTCAACTACTCGTAGGTGCCGTGTTGCCAGCAATTAAGATCACAAAATCGCATTCGTCTTTGGGATAGTGAGTGCAAAGTAATGCACCAATGTAGATAATTTGCACCAAGCGTAGACTCAATGAAGAAACTGAACGCATCAAGAAAATATTACTGAACAATGGCTATCCTAAAAACGTCATCAGCGCTCAGATCGCCAAGAAAAGAGCCCTGTGTATTTGAGGGTCCCTTAGATAGGTAAGCTCTCCACGCACTTGGTAAAAGAAGTCTGAAATTGCCGTGGAAAGCTGCTATGGTTCCATCAGCATTCGCTTGGTTTTTACGTCCAAGTGCATGCTGCCTGTTACGCGCAAGGATGTTCTACCTGCCATTCAAAAAAGTTTTGTCATAAATGAATATAAATGCCACTGTGATAGTCGGTCGGTACGTAAGGCGAACATCTCAACAACTACAGGATCGCATCAAGCAACATGTTCCGCAATGGTTAAGACAGCAGTGGAGTTGTACACGCCGATCTCAACCACACAGATCGTGGAAAAGAAACGGCACCAAACCGTTTGTGACTCTGCCATTGGCCAGCATCTTTTAGATAATGATCAATGTGCTTTAAACCAGTGCTTTTCAACCGGGTGTTATGTACACCCAAGGGTGTACCAAAATTTTTGAAGGGTGTACCACTGTAATAGGGTGTACTGGGGTGTACCATAAAGCAATATAGTGAATTTGTTTTCATACCAGGTGTCACTGTATCATTATAAATAGACAGAACTATGATTCTGACCTGATTGTACTGGAGTAACCTTACTGTCAAGAGGGCTTCTGTACACGAGTGACCACAGAGACAATTTAAGCTGATTGTAGGTGCTGTGGTGCATTGACACTGCTTGCGCCACTATGACATAACAATTGTCTGTTGGACTTGTGGGAGTTTGGGCATGTGCAAAAAGTTTAAGCCAGCAGTTTTTTGTGTTTAAGTAAGCTGTCAACTATTGTTCAATTGAGCTAGTTGAGAAAGACACTTGTAATAAAATAAAGATACTTACCACTCTACTACGATTGCAACAGTGCAATAGTTGAACGATGTTTCTAATTTACATTTTTTTAGCAGAAATAGCAATTAGTGTGTTGCCATAAAATAATCATAATGGACATTCGTAATTTCTTTAAGAAGTCTTCTGTAGAAAATCAAAACTCCATTGAATCAAGCAAGCTTGAGCATGTTGTCGAAAGATACGATGAGGTTGATAGAGAACAGTTGTCTGAAAGCAGTAATAACAAGAAAGAGCAGCAATGTTCTTTTGCCAGGGAAAACATTCAAAGAAACAAAACTGGAACCACAAAGAAACGCAAATGGAATGATGAGTATATTATGTATGGGTTTTATCGAACAGAGAAAGAAATGTTAAATCCTTACCCTTTTGCTTGTTGTCGGTTTTGTCCTGCCATTTTTGGAAACAGTAACCTAGCCCCAAGCCATCTACAAAAACATTTGAAAACACAGCATCCTAATCATCAAAATAAATCAAAGGCATTCTTTGAAGAATCTTTGCGTGATAAACAAACAAGTTTCTCTCTTAGAGAGTCAGGTAAAAAGTGGAAATGAATTAGTGCTTGCTTCCCTGAAAATGGCTTATGTTGTAATGAAACGAAAGTGTCCATATACCGAGTTGGAATCTGTTGTTCTTCCCTGTCTTGAAATTGCTGCTGACATTTTACATGAAGGAAAAAAGGCTGTTGGCAAAGTGAGGGAAATTCCTTTATCAGACAATACAACTAAGCGTAGATGTGATGATATTTCAAAAGATTCGCTAAAACAACTTGTTATCAAGCTCAAAAAGAGTCCCGCTTATGGCTTACAACTCGATGAAACAACCGATATTTCAGATGATCAGCAGCTAATCGTTTATTGTAGGTTTGTTGATGCGGAAGCCAAAACTACTGTTGAGCATTATTTGTGCTGTGTTAAAGTTGGAGTTTCTGCAACAGCTCAATCCATGTTTGATAAATTGAATGAATTCATTGAGAAACATGATTTGGATTGGATGAAATGTAAGTCAGTTACTACCGACGGAGCAGCAGCAATGCAAGGTTATACAAATGGAGTTGTTCAAAAAAAAAAAAAGTTTCACCGGATTGTGTTTCAAATCATTGCATGATACATCGAGAGGCCCTCGTCAAAAAATTAAACCATGATAAAAATCAGAGATCTGAGCTGGAGATTGTTCTTAGCGACATCGTAAAAGTTGTAAATTTCGTCCGCTCCCATTCAAAGAAACATAGAATGTTTTCAGAACTTTGCAAAAATATGGAAGCAAATCAACTGAGATTGTTATATCATGCTGAAGTACGCTGGTTATCAAGGGGAAAAGTTTTGAAGCGCATATTTCAACTGCGAAATGAGCTATCTACTTTTCTTACTCAAGAAAGACACCCAATGTCTGCAAATTTTGAAGATATCTATTGGCTCGCAAAATTGTCTTATCTATCAGCATTATTTAAAAGCACAAATCAGTTGAATTTATCGATTCAAGGAAAAGGATGCGATATTTTTAAAGTTAGTAGTAAGATTCAAGCTTTTAAATTAAAACTGAAATTGTGGCAGAGTAATGTAAAAAATTGTAATTTTTCTGATTTTGAATCTTTGAACAATTTCATCAAGATTAGTGATTGGGAAAACAAAAGTCCAAACATTAAAGCCAAGATAAAATCACTTGTTCATGAGCGCCTCAACTTGCTACAGCAAAATTTCGAGGCCTTAAAAGATGCTGACCAATAGCGGAGTCACAATCCGGTTTGGTGTCGGTTCGTTCCCACGATCTGTGTGGTTGAGATCGGCGTGGACAGGTCAATTGCTGTCTGAACCATTGCGGAACATGTTGCTTGATGCGATCTTGTAGTCGTTGAGATGTTGGCCTTACGTACCGACTATCACAGTGGCACTTGTATTCATATATGACAAAACTTTTTTTGAATGGCAGGTAGAACATCCTTGCGGGCCACAGGCAGCATGCGCTTAGACGTAAAGACCAAGCGGGTGCTGACGGAACCATAGGCTCAAACAGCTTTTTTCAAAGCTATATTAAAATTCTGTACCACCAACAAGATTTTTAAATATTCTTTGCTATTTAATTTTTTTAAATGCCGTGCGATCTACCCACAATGCTTTCGCGATCGACCGGTCGATCGCAATCGACGTAATGAGCACCTCTGGTTTGGAAGGAAAGCTTGGCTCGATAGCTAATTTTATAACGATAACAAGTTCTACAATCAGGTGAGTTGTCAGCAGAAAGTGCTTTTAATAGTAAGAACAATATGTCACAAAAACATGCAGCGATTTCTTGAAGAAAGAACAGAACTTGATGTCAGGCATATAAACATTAGTTACAGTCACATTACTTGATATTTAACCCTCTGTCTACCATGGGGTCCAATGGACCCCAAAGTGAAATTTGCTCTTTTAATACTTAGAACGTATAGCAAATACGGTCTTGAAATTCCTTGACTTTTCTTAAGTTATGTTGATCTGTAGCCAATTGGAATATTGTAAATCTAAGATGATGATATGTTGTATAAAAAAAAAAATAGCACCTTATACCAGTGGGGTCCATTGGACCCCATGCTTATACCAGACATACATAGCGTAATTTGTAGCATCAATGTTGATCTTTACCTTTTGTTTTGAGAAATGTAATTTTTTTGTTTAGTACCACAAACAAAAATATATTCGCTTTTATATAAATCCATCTGTTCAAGTTCAATATTCAACTTGTATTGCGTTTCAAAACAGTTGTAAGAATTTGACGATATCATAAGAATTCAAGTAAAAGAGTTATTTGGTTGAAACGAGGGACTGGAAGACATCGTCAGAAGCAGTGAAAATCGAAGAAATGGATAAATATCTGGAAGATGATGAAATACTGATCACATTGGAACAGAGCGAAGATGATGAGAGCGAAAGTGGTAGTTGGAGTGCATCATCCGATGACGGAGAGAGCAACCATCTCAGTGTTGAAGAATTGTTTTCATCTGAAGTGTCAGATACTGATGATGATAGCCAAAACCTGAATGCTTCTTCGACATGTTTTATTTCACGAAATAAAAAGGAAAATTGGTCATCAACTCCCTGAACAAGTAATACTTGCCGCACTGCTGCTTGCAACATTTTTCGCGAAAGAACAGGCCCTTCACGTTACGCAAAATCTCAATGCGAATCAGAATCTGATTCATTCAAACTATTCTTCAGAAATACACTGCTGGACAAGTTTCGGGATTGGACAAATGCCGAAGGGTTGCTTGTATACAAAGAAAATTGGACTGCTATAGATCAATCTGAATTTGACAAAAATTTTTAGGTGTAGTAATTCTTATTGGAGTATACAAATCAAATAGTGAAAATGTTGCTCAACTGTGGAGTAAAGAGGATGGGAGACCAATTTTCAATAAGCTTATGAGTCGAAATAGATATCAGCAAATCCTGCGAATGCTTCGGTTTGACAATGCAAATGCACGGAGAAGCAACCGATCAGCTGACAAATTTCAGCCTATTAGATATGTTTTCGAAGAATGGGATCTCAATTTTCGGGATGCTTACACTCCAGGACCCACATGACTGTTGATGAACAATTGGTTTGTTTCAGAGGAAGATGTCCGTTTAGGCAGTATATTCCTTAAAAGTATGGGCAATACGTGAAGCCAACACTTCTTATGCATGGAAGATGCAAGTGTACACTGGAAAAGATCCTACGCTTGAAAGAGAAGTTAACCAGGGAGCAAGGGTTGTCAAAGATTTGGTGAAAGAAATTGAAAATTTTGGAAGGAATGTTACTTGCGATAACTTTTTAATAGCGTGTCACTTGCACGTGACCTGCTTCAAAAGAAGGTTACTCTTGTTGAAACCATTCGAAGAAACAAACCAGAACTGCCACCAAAATTCACACTTGCGAAAGGACGTGAGGTAACCTCAACTGTTTTGGATTTCAAAGTGATGCCATGATTGCATCATATTGCCCGAAAAAGAGATATGTGGTAAATATGCTGTCCACGATGCACGCACTCCATGACATGTCTTCAACCTCTTGCGAAAAGAAGCCTGAAGTAATCTCGCATTACAACAGCACCAAAAGTGGAGTGGACATTCTGGATAGAATGGTGCGGACCTACACTTCCAAAAGAATGACAAGAAGATGGCCAGTGGCACTATTTTACAATATGCTTGATGTAAGTGCTGTCAATGCGTATGTGGTATGGCAGCAATTACAAGGTGAAAACAGCAGCTGCTTTAGCAAAAAGAAGAGAAGAAAGTTTTTGATTCAGCTGGCAAAAGGGCTAGCTGGACTGTTACTGACATATATAAATCATGCTGCTCTGCCACAAAACAAAAGGAAGAGAGCTGAAACTGAAGATCAGCAGCCGAAACCAAAGAAGGCAAGATGTCATCTTTGTGACAGAAGCAAAGACAGAAAATGTAAGCAAACCTGCATTGCCTGCAAAAAGAACGTTTGCCAAGAACATTCGGAAATCATACATATTCAATGCAGGCGTGCATAAGCTGAACTCGTCACAGCAGTTTTCTAAGTACTGGTACAGTGTTTATTGCTGTGTAATTGGTTTCATTGTTTGCCAATTTATGCATTTTTTACTTTCATGTGTCACACAGCGCAGTAAGCTTGAGTACACTCATTTGTGTTCCTGCGAACTGCTCATATGAATCCTGATATGTCGGTACCTCAACTTCTAGTGAAGGCTATGTGCATGAATATGCTCATAAAACGTAGGAGAGAAAAACACTTTTGGGGCCCCACCAACCTGCTTGAAATTAGCATATTTTGCCCATTTTTATAAATTTGCCCGAAATCTTATGAATCTTGCTCAGATTTGTCGGAAATTCTCAAATTTTCTAAATTTGATCAAATATGTCGGATTTTATCAAACTTTTGCAGTATAAACACTGCCCCCCAAAAAAAATTATTTCGAATTTTGCCAAAATTTCTGAATTCTGCTCATTTTTCTAATTCGTGAAGGGGGGGTCCGCACCTTTGTCTTCTACCCTTTATGGATAAGCTGACAAACATTTCATGGAATTGAAATAAACTTCTTAACATGTATAGGCCATCCAAGACTGTTTCAGTAGGCTTATTAGTAAATTGCACCATATGCTCTCTGTGACTGTGTGTGTTTACTTTTTGTGTATCGGTATTTTTGTTTTTATGTGTGCTTATTAACAGATTTTTGAGTGTTAACTGCTTCATTTTCCGTTTAGCCAATAATTTTGAAGATTTCCATTGCATTGCTTGTCCTCAACATGCCTTTTTAAAATTGGGGTCCAAGGGACCCCAATGGTATAAGTTGAATGAGTTTTTTTTGGTAGACAGAGGGTTAACGTGATAATTTGAAGCGAAGTGGCCAATAAAGAAAGCTCATGAATTGAAGAAGATATATGACGACTTTGACTTTACGTGGACCTAATAACAGAATCAAAATTTTTAAAATAAACTATTGCGACTCTTCAATTACCAGCTGATTTGAAATTGGTAAATGCTGCTTCGATGCTAATCTACCACATATGTTATCAAAGGCAGAAGAAAATTTTTTAATGGTACTGATACTGTTAGTGCTGCCGACGTCTATGGCAGCTATGGCGGATTAACGGGGAAGAAGCACGCAGAACTGATGACAAGGACCTCGAAAACTGTTGAGGTTTTGTAAAGTTCGCATCTATTTTGTGTCGGGTTACAAACAGCCTGCAGTAATTTATTCAATATCGAATTTTATCAGCAAATCGTCAACGCAAGAATCATAGCATCTCTAATTGGGAATCAGCTACTGTAAATATCAAAACGTTTCAAATTGATTTTAAACTAAACCGACTTCATTTCAATGCTGTTTTGGTTCAAAACCCGGTACTTGTTTGGTTCAACGATTTGAGAGTCTCATTTTTATCACTCAAAAGTTAGCGTGCACTCAAACCTCGAATTGAGAAATAACTCGTCGAGTAATGAAAACTTCGAGAGCATCTACAACAATGTGTCACAGCTCAAGGGCAATATTTTAAAAATGTTATTTTTTAAACTAATAACTAATAGTAACCATCTATTTTTGTAATTGCGACAACACCAGTCGGCAAACTGAATCAAGTTTTGATGAAAATCATTGTTGATTTGCTAGTCAGCTAATCAAATGAGGGAGAATGTTTTGCCGCACTTTGGTCCAAAATTAGATATTTGATTTGTAACCACCAATCTCAGTCCGCCGTGTAAGTAGTGATGCATCTGCCATGCAGTATGCATTGATGTTATTGCTAGAAGCTTGATGATGCCTAAAATGCTAACAATTGTCACTTTGTTGTAGTGTTTATCAAAATTTGCCTCATTCACCGTCACGCATTAGTGATTGTGGTTTAATGATTTTAAGACCTTGCTATTGAGTGAGCGAGGTATTCAACTAAAGCACTCACAATGGCTTCTATTTATACATTAAAGATATATCTAAATTTGAACAATTTACAAATGTAATTTCAAAACGGTTTATATTGATGTGGCATTGTATTCCATACTCTTAACTTGTAGTATAACAAAAATACTGCAAATCAAATAACATGCGATTCATACCTGAAATGGTGTTTCCAAACTTTTATCGTTTTACATGAATAATAGTTATTGCGATTATGATATACCGTGTAGTAAATTGTTTCTCGAATCACACAAGTGACTGAAGGACTAAACCTGATTCTAATTCGATCTGTCTTGGGAGAGTTGAACTAACGATCATTGATGTTTGTTTTTATTAAAATTGTTTACCCGCCCATTCTTTCTCGGTACCTGCTAATGAAGAAGGATTTTGTTGTCTCAGGGATAGACGACTTTACTTCATGCTTGATCCAAATCGGAAACAGTGATGATATTAAAGAGTGGCAAATATGATTTTTCAAGTTTAAATTTTTTCTCCCTAACCAGTTTTGTTTATTCAATAATAACTACTTCCGCAAGGTGATGCGGTGAGTATCTTTGGTAGCTACGGTACAATCTGCAAAATTTAGTCAGCAAGACGATAAAACTGTTTGCGCCAGTTCTTTAAAAAGATGATCAATTATCACAATACTGCATTGAGTTTTCACGAATTTTTCAAACAAGCAATAACCTGTGACAATCCGTAATAGGCCTGCAGTGCAAAAAATAGAAATCAGCAATAAGCTGGTTTGTCACTGCAGCGGATATTTTGATGTTACAGCTTGTTTCCATACTTTTTGCTGTAATCTTACAAAAAATAACAAGAGATCTAAAATGCGCTTGCAACAACCCAAAGAACCTCATGCAGTTTGCCAGCAAAACAAGTTTGTCCACTTCTGTGATTGATCGCATCGGACATAGCCAACCCTTAGTGATGCTGCAGCTTCATGACATCAATTAGGCAATCCAACGCCTTATATGCTCATTTTTTAATTTTTTTCAATTACCTTAAAACGTTAGCTAATCACCAACCAATGGCAGTCTATTTTGTTATGTAGTGACTACCAAACTGTGTCCCTGATTGGAATGAACTGTCGTTTTCTTCAATTTGATTTGCATATCGCTACGTTAATCATTAAATTTTCGATGCAAAGGAAATCTTGAATTTTGTTTCTTCAACGAATAAAAGAGAAAAGTGAGTCGAGAAATACAAATGAGAATGTTGCTGCATTTCGAATCGGTTGTGAAAGCGGATGCTATGGCATCTCATAAATTTTTAACCACTAAAAGGTGACAGCACGATGTGGTAAAGCAAACATTGATAAGCTTAATTCTATTTGTTTAATATGAAGCGTCGTTTGGAAAATAAGTTTTTGCAGTTTTGCGCGGTAAAGTTGTTCATTATTGCACGCATCTGTTTGCAAGTGCACTATTTATATGTTCACAAAACAGACAATATTTGTATGCTGAACAATTTTGTGCGCTCATAATTTGCTTGTCAGAACAAAATTACGTGGACATAAAAATGCTTCGCAACCAGTGTTACCAGTTTGTATTTTATTTAGTAGCCCAATTCACTTCAAAAACAACGAATTATTATCCTCAGTAGGCCAAAATTTAAGATCATCTTCGCATCACAAGCTATCAGTATTTTAACATCTAAAACCAATGTTTACAAAATTTCTAAACACAAAGCAAAAACAAATGAGTTTTGTTCCTGTTCATCAACATTTTCAACTTTTGGATGAACATTCTATCAAAAACAATCCTAACCAAGTATATTGCATCTACTTGGAAAATTGGTTTTCCATATTGAACTTGAGGATGATACAACTTTGGCAGAGAGGTAATACATTTTAAAATACACCCTTACGTGCAGTAAGTAAAGTTGTAAAAATTTTGTTAATATATCTTTAGCAAAAACGAAGCTCCACTTGCATAGCATCGTTTGGCATAGCATTGTTTTTCATTGCATAGCATTATTAAAACGTCATAGCCCTAGCCTTAAAATAAACAATTCTATGCAAGTGGAGCTTCGTTTTTACTTAACATATATTATCAAAATTTTTACAACAAATTTACTCACTGCACGTAATTATTGCAATACCACATTCCATATTGAACTTTTTGCATAATTTTGAAGATCTTGCTATCTCTGTAAGGTTTCAGTCCTAATTTTAATGTGCTTAATGGTTTTTGCATCCGATCTCTCCCAGCTATTATTTATTTCAAAGTTAGCTACATTTCTACAGACGTTAGAAGTACTATATCTTCATAAGTGCATTATTTGAAATTATCGTTGATTATTTTAATTTATTGCGTCACATTCACAGATTTAATTCTTGAAAAAGGCTTTATGAAAATCGAAAACGTTTGAGTTTAAAGATGTTTTACAAACTAAAATGGCTTCAAATTTATTAAAGTTGATTGCTACAACAACAGTGTGGATTTTGAACTTGAGAATGCTGATGAAATGAAAGTTTTTCACTGGAGGCTTTATCGCCACGTGTTTTGGAATCACCTTTAAAATGAACCAAAACAAAGGCTTCGAATTTTACGTTAAATAAATATATCTGTTCCTATATGCACGTTTGCTAACACTCCCTGACTTCATTGGTGAAATTCATTTGACTAAAATAATGTAATAAATATATAATGTGACTTATAACCATGCAGGAATCCTATACTTTGTCAACTAAAGTCACTGCAAAATGAATGTGTGGGAAAGTGTACACTAGGATGCCTGGTACACTGAAGGTACAATTTTTGTAAATCGTTATAGAAATTGAACAATCAGAAATGTTTATTGGCAAAGTAAGGGTAAAATGCCGCTGCTGGCAAAACGACCTCTGTCTAACATCAACCAGTTAGCTTATTTAAGCTTTTTAATTTGTAGGCCCAATTTCATCTACCCAGTAGCTGCTTCCACCACCAATTTCCCAATAGCTTAATACCTGAAGCAATACTTTTACCCATAATAACAGGCTACGCTTCATTTCATGGCTTTACTGTTTGACCCAGAAGGAGAATGCAGAACACTGCGCTACCAGTTACCACCCATCCGTAACCGAACCACTTCTCTCAAACTCGAACGTGTATGAGTTTTCCAGTTCCAACCGAGTCTTACTCTCTAGTGTTTTAGATTTAGAAGTTAAATGTACTTTCCATTTGTGACTCAGCGTAGCCCACAACTCTTTTCAACATAGCCCAAATAATTTGCAAATAGCGGATTGTGAAATTCGGCAGTGAATCAAACAAAACACAGTAGCCCAATTTGGAAACACTGTTCGCAACGACTGATTGCGCTCATAGTTTGCTTGACTGAACAAAATTATCTAAATAGAAAAAAGGTGTCGTAACGACTGAGTGCGCTCATAATTTGCTTCACTGAACAAAGCGTGTAAACATAAAAAGGCGTCTTGAGGTTCTTCTGCGCGCATCTGTTTGCATAGCAACGAAAGTTAGCATAGTAACGAGCGGATTGGAAATTAACTAAAGTTTAAAGAGGATATTCGATAAAAATCACCTTTTTTATTTACGGCAAGCATTGTGATGTAATGGCGATTGAAATGTAATACTGTAGTAGAATTGAAATGTAACAATAGAATACAAGTTTATTGTTTGCAGTGCGATGTAAGCTTTTTGAGAAATTGTTATCAATAAAATGAAAGAGAAGCTACGTCTAGATCAGGTGTGTTTTTTGAGGTTACAATTAGAGGTATATTTCTTAAACTAGTTTTGTTTTCAGTTATTCAGCCATCACCTTTATATTTATAGGCCAGACAATCGTATTTACTTTTGTTAGCCAATTTGTCACACTTGGCCTATAGCTTGTCTCTGAAAAGTTATCAGTAATTTACTAGGATGTATTAAGTAAACGTATTTAGGTGGTGGCACAAAATAAGCATAGTACTAGGCATAGCGCGCTTGGATTATGCCTGTTTAGTGCCAGCCCCAAAATATTGGGGTCGAGCAGTCTATCTGTTGCGGTGGCCCAGTTTAACCAAGGACTTGCCGACAGAGATTTTGCAAAATATACAGCTTAGCAAACAAAATGCACTTGCAAAATTTACACCACCGCCAACATCGATCTCCAAAAAAAGGAAAAGGTCAATACTGCCTATTTCCGCACAATTTTGAGGATAGCATTCGCCGATCTCCAAAAACAAACGTCTTGCGTCCCACCCTCCACTATCGAGAAATTTCTGCCTACACCCCTGACAACAGATATAGTATTAACACACAAAAGCGAACGTTAGATAATAATTGTCACTTTGAAGTTGTTGTAAAAAAGTAGATTTATGACTTTGCAATCATAGTTAATGACGCATGTAATGAAACCAAGGCAAAATTTATAATTGAATTGTACCGACGTACTGTGGGCATGCACTATAATTTTGCGTCTCTTCTCTCTCGCAACAGTAAATTCGAAATGAATGTTGCCACATTTTTAATAAATGCTTGCGAGCTGCTCAGTCGTTGCTATCAGATCAAACTAACAAAAGCGTGAGAGTAAATTGCATCATTTTTATTAAGTATTGGCAATACGACAGTTTGATTTCATCTTGAGCACCGCTGACATTATCCAATGGTATTGCATTAACCCTTAACAATTCTCATTATTATAAATTATAAAAAAAAGTGAACTTGCTAAAGCTTTTATAAATCATGTTTATGGTAGCACAGTTTGAACTTGCCGTTGTTGGGATTTTGCTTGTAAACTTAGAAGAAAGCGAAAGAGAGTGCTCAATATAACTTAACTATTGATGGCAGGTATATGTTGTCGCCAGCACGGCGTGACGAACTGAATGTCAAGAGCTAGCGAGCTGAGTGCTGAGTGGATATAGATACATGGAAACAGCATTGCTAAACAAACTCTACCGCTTTGAAGCTTACATTTCTGGTACAAACTATTGTTGGCCCCAACCAAAATTACAGTCATTATGGTTCGCTGCGCTCGTGTTGGTCACATTAACGTAATTAATTGGTGTCTTCTACTTCTAAAATTATACTGTTAAACTAGTTATACTATTTAAATTAGTGGGCTAATATCAACCAGTGAGTTGTGATGGCAAAGTGGTGTATTGACAAATCCGAGGAACTTACGACCTACAGAGAGAGAGAGAGAATTTATTTGATTTGCTTTGCGCACCGACACAATAATCAGATTGATAATACACACAAAAAAAAATCACTAGTAGCAAAAGCCAGGGAGCATCGAGGAACCTTTCGGTTATCGAGTCGAGATACTCCCTGATCTCAGCAGATTGAGATATAAGCGAGATGTATTAAGTGACACTTATAATTTGAGTACATTATGTAAAAAAAAAAGAGTTGAGTTCAAGTTTTTATCAAATGATAAAAAAAATAAAAATAGAAAAAAAAAGGAAACGGAACAAACAGTAACCATAAATATTCTTTACACAATCAAAAGCTTTTGCAAGCGTTAATATTCATTTATTAACTTTAGTTTATACGCTTTTTTAAAAGAAACCCAGTGCATGCTCTTTAATTCGGATTCAAGGTTACCCCACAGCTTTGAACCTCTGTGAGAAAATAGTTTTTGGCTAAATAATTTATTTATTCGGGGGCGGTAGTTAGTAGTCGAATTAATTAATCTCGTTTCATGTTGATGAATAGTATTTAACTTACGAAAAGAATGGTAAAAGTTTTTAGGTAATTGACTATGATGGAGTTGATACATAAATTTAGCTAACTCAAGTTGATATATGTCTTCTACTTTTAATACTTGAAGTTCTTTATACATTTGTGAAGTTGGCGTATATAAGTTACGAAACAATATTATTCTCAAAATTTTATTAAGCCTTACTCGAATTATTTCTTGTGAAGTTTTATTTGCTGTTGCCCACGCAGTAATTCCATATTGAATTCTGCTGTATACAAGACTATAGTATAGCATGCAAAGGGTTTCTCTTGAAACAAAATTGCGCAATCTGTAAAAGAATCCTGTGCATCTGGCAAGCTGCGTAGACAAATAATTTATTTGCGACGTCCATTTGAGATTGTCGTCAATGAATAACCCAAGGTATTTAACAGTATGCACTCTATTAATAGTAATACCGTTAAGAGCTACTTTAAAATTACAATGACAAGTTTTAAGGGGTTGCTTGTTTATTAACATGTAGTTAGTTTTTGAAAAATTTAGGGATAGCTTATTTTGACAGAGCCAGGAGTTAACTTTTTTGAGTTCTATTTGAACTTTGTGTTCCAGGTTTTTCAGATTGTTATCAGCCATCATCAAGCAGGTGTCATCGGCAAATAATGTGGTGTCAAAATTGGAAATCAACGAAATGTCATTAATGTATAACAAAAAAAGTAGCGGCCCAAGGCAAGATCCCTGGGGTACCCCACATGATACTTTAGTATATGAAGACATAAATTTACGTACATTAGTATATTGATATCTAATTTTTAAGTAGCTGGTTAATAAATCCAGAGGTTTACCACGAATTCCAAATATACGATACAATTTATCTAAAAGAATGTCATGATCAACCGTATCAAAAGCCTTTGATAAATCCAAAAACAAGCAGCATGTATATAAATTTTGATCAATATTGTTTATAAACTTGTCATATATTGAGTTGATTGCGAATATAGTTGAAGAATTTTTCCGAAAGCCAAACTGATTTTCACAGAGCAGTTCATTTTTTTCAATAAAATTAATGATGCGGGAGTAAATTAATTTTTCTAAAATTTTATCAAATTGTGATAAAATTGATATGGGACGATAATTAGAAGCTTCCTTACGATCACCCTTTTTAAAAATTGGAATAACTTCAGCAATTTTCAAGCAGTTTGGGTAGACACCTTTACTAAAGCAATCGTTTATCAATTTGCAAAGAAAAGGAGATATTACTGATTTACTAATTTTTATAAATTTAGTTTCGGCGTCTGTATACCTGGTTGCTTTTGAATCTTTAAACGAGCCGATAATATTATTTATTTCGTTTGGATACGTTGGAGTTAAGAAAAAAGAATTGATTATGCCTGTCGGCGCTGTTGCATTCGTATCCATGTCAACTTCGGGAATGGTTTCAGCCATTTTTTTCCCTATGTTGGCAAAGTATGCATTGAGATTTTCAGAAATAGTAGCAGGATTAGTTATCACCTCACCTGTTTTTGTGTTGAGTTGGTTAATGTCAACTTGTTGTGAAGGTTTTAAGTTTACTAATTCATTCACTATTTTCCAGATTTTACCGCTATTACTTTTGTTCTCAATTATTAATTCATTATAGTATTTTTGTTTCGCGTTTTCAATCGTTCGATTTAAAACATTACGATACGTTTTATAGTTTTTGTATTTTGTTTCGTCATATGTTTTACAAATCGATTTGTACAACTTATGTTTGGTTTTAATTGAACAGAGAAGACTAGAGGATAACCATGGTTTAGTCTTTAGTTTCCTTTCTTTCCTGGTAGCTAATTTAAGCGGGGCGTGTTTATTTATCACACTCGTAAAAGAGTTAATAAATTGTTCGAATTGATTATGGATTGTAGAGTCAAATGACGATAAAGATGCATTTAGAGTTTGGTTTAAGTCTTCGATAAAGTGTTCAGCTTTAAAATTTTTCATATCTCGTTTCCATACTTGGCGAGCGTTGTTTTTGAAATGCTTTACACAAGGAATTAAAGCGAAAACAGGATAGTGATCAGAAATGTCGCTAATTGCTATGCCTGGCATAAGCTGGTTATTTAGGTTGTTGGAATAGATATGGTCCAGTAATGACTTTGAATTTTTGCTCACTCTTGTTGGTTGATTTATTAGACACTTTACCGCGCTGCCTATTAAATCATCCGCATATGTTTTGATGCGATTGTTAGATTTTATTTTAATTAGGTCAATATTGAAGTCTCCTAACACGTAGAATTCAGATTTTTTAGAATTAAGTTCATGAAAGATGTTCGTCAATGCTCTGGAAAATAGCTCAATTTGCTCCACTGTTTGGACAGGATGGCGGTAAACAACGCCTACAATTAGTTTTTTTTTGTTAATTTCTATTTCTATCCATAAATTTTCAACCGAAGACAAATCAATGTTAATAGTAGGTTTTAAATTATAAGAAATAGAACTTTTTACATAAATTCCAACACCGCCAGCAGACGTATGACTATTACGGTGAATAAATTGGTAGCCATCTAGTTCAATATTACTGTAAATCATATTTTCTTTAAGTTTGGTCTCAGATACTGCAACTACATCAGGTTTACGGTTTAAATCAGTAAGGTAGTGCGATAATTTGTCAATATTTTTTTGTAAACTTCTCACATTAAAGTGAATCATGAACAAGTGATTAGATTTATTTTTTGAGCAGAGCAAATTATTAATAGAGTTATGATCGTCATAGTAATCACTTGGCATAAAATATAAATCGTTATAATCTAGCTCTGCATCTACATCAGGTAAATTATTTGATACGTTTGGATTTTCAGTTTCAATGGTGTTAACAATGGTGCTAGCACAACCAAAAATTGGTGGCAAATCTGGGCTTTGATCGACATGTGTTTGATTGCAGCAAAACGAGTTTGAAGAATTCTTGTAATTGCTATTTACAAAAAATTGATCGCAATCAACACAGTTTCTGTAACCTAAACTGTTGTTGCATTGATTGACACCTGCTTTGCAACTGTTAGTTACAGAGGCGTAATTTTGATTTAATTTACAGTTTCCACTACTATTATCAGTAACATCATAAAAGGTCACGTCGTTTTCGTTGTCAGCATGGGATTTATCAGTAGGCAATCTGATAAGCTTTTCAGCAGCTGCATTGCACTCATGGTTGTTGTCAAAGATTGCGCAATGATGTACAGGTCCATTGTTATCATCAACACAGTCATTTTTTAATTTATAAGAGGCCATAATTTAACAGAAAAAAAACGATCTTGATAAGCAATTTGAATACGAAAAACATTATTTAAAGTCAGATTTTGCTGAGCATTCAATATTAAATTTCAATGGGGTATAATTAAGTTTATCAAAATCTATGTCCATTCCATATTTAAATAAGTCGTCAGGTGAATCGATTGTTAGCCAATTTCCCGTACCTGTGTCTCTTTCATTGTTGGTGATCGTTCCTGCTTCCCGTGCTGACCGCTTCATACGTATTTTTCCGTTGATGGTATAAAAGAGAATAAATTTATTTTTAGCAACTTCTTTTACATATTTTAACATTTTTGCTCGCAAGGAAGTCAAATCTTCCGTAAGATAAACACCATTGAAGTTGGGATGAACTTTCAATTTTGATTTTTTGTACATAAATTCCATTCTTTTTTTGTATGAAGCGAAGCGCACAATCACAGGCCGTGGTTTCGCTTTTGGACCTTTCTTTTTTTTGCCAAGTCGATGTACCCTCTGAATATCCAGCTCAGGGTTGAGCTCAACATTCAGGGCTTTGGCCACATTTGTTACAACTTCTTCACCATCATCCCTTTCATCATTTCTTTCAGCAACTCAAAGGATTCTAATATTCTCTCGTCTACCGTATTGTTCAAGTTCGTCTACTTTAAAAAACGTTGTGTTGACAATTTGTTTTAGTTTTTCATTTTCAGTTTTGATTTCCTCATACTTCAGTTTGCTTTCTTCTACTTCTTCTTTTAAGTATTCGACTTCTTTAACTAGTTTTTTAATTGTTAGGTTAATTTCAGTAAGTTGTTGTCTGTCCTCGTCGTTAAAACCTGAACTCAATTCATTTCGATTTGTTCTGTTTTTTGGGCTCATATTGCCAGATCAGTGCAAAAAAAACACGTCCGTTCGCTACAACTGCAGAGTTAGAAATGATGGTCAGACATACAGGCTGCCTATAAGCTATCGACTTATTATTCTCTTAGGTTCTCATGCAAAAATAAATACGTATTATTACCGCTTTGGCATGTCAGTTATAAATCATACTTGACATCGAACTCAGTGTAAATGTTTTCATGATAATCATTTCCTACTTCAAAAATGATTGCTAAAAAGTAGCTTATAATCAAAATATCATGTCAATTAATAATTGGGAGAACAAAAAATTAAATTGAGGCAAATCTAGGTTATTCTATTCTGGTGTAGCCTTTTACAATTAGCTTCTGATTATCATTGACAAAATGAATTTTACGCACAACATTATCAATAAACATTGAAAATGATTGTCGAACTAATGTTGTAGCCAGTGCCAAATTTAGGTATGTGGAGGCCCCTGGGCACTAAGCCATTTGAAGGGCCCTAGTTGCATGCATAAATCTGAGTTCATGATGCGACCAAAAAAAAAACGAACACATTGTAAAGATCAAAGAAATAACGACAGCTTCGAAAACCGCGTTGGTTACTGTTGGTCGATCGAAACAGGCGTGGGAGGAAAATCTGGCGGCTATACGACTTTTGAACTTCTGGCTTACGACTTGATAAAAGAAACATAGCGCCAGTGAAAAATAAATCTCAATTTTTTAGTCCAAAAGCTGTTTTCTAAATATTAAAACCACAAGGATAAAAAGCAAGAAACGATAGCGCTAATATAGAAATAAAGCTAACGACTGGCTTCTTCTTCGTCGTTTGAGCTATTCGTTCTGACCATTATGCAAGAAGATGTAAGTACACTGCGTGTGCGCTCACCCTTTGTTTGCA
This sequence comes from Trididemnum clinides, assembly GCA_963675345.1. Lineage (NCBI taxonomy): Eukaryota > Metazoa > Chordata > Ascidiacea > Aplousobranchia > Didemnidae > Trididemnum > Trididemnum clinides. The sequence goes on along the minus strand of OY776284.1, from coordinate 49,279,365 downwards.
GTCTTCAGTTAGACTGGGCCACCACGACGGGTAGACTGCTTAGCCCCTCTACCTGTCTGCCACATGAAGATAAAGGCATCCCGTAAAGTGTCTTGCCCAAGGACATAACAAACAAGCTTGCCGGTTTGTTTTCCACACTGTCCCTATTGTGCTGAGCGCGAAACAGGGAAGCTATCAATACCATTTTTAAAGTCTTTTGGTATGACTCGACCTGGGAAATGAACTTCAGGTCTGCCGACTGCAAAGCGGACGCTCCAACCACTACGCCATCGCGCCGGCACCGGCGCTTGGTAGCTTCCTTCCTTGGCGCTCAGCACAATAGGGACAGTGTAGAGAACAAACCGGCAAGCTTGTTTGTTGTACCCTTGGGCAAGACACTTAACGCGGTGACTCCACCTTTATGTGGCTGACCGGTGGTGGGGCCGAGCAGTCTACCCGTCGTGGTGGCCCAGTCAACTGAAGACTCGGAAACAGAGCGTGAGCGCTAACTCACTCTATATACACCTTCCTGCGCAATGCTCAGAACAAACAGCTCAAACGACGAAGAAGATCGACGCAGTATTGCCGATGCAACGATTGGCTGTCCAAGTAAAATCAAAACTAAACAATTGTCAATTTAACTTATTATCGGATACCAGTATACCACAAAAAAGCTATCAACACAAGTTACTATAACACTGGGGCAAGATTGCACGTCGATACTGCTTTGATATTCAACCGTTAGCTGCTAAGCTGACTATTGCAAACTGGAGCTATAGCTTGCCTATTCATTCCATAACTCTTTGTAGGTCACTATTCTCATTATAAATGCTTTGTGTTGCATTTGTTTTGCTTTGTTTTCCACAGTATTTCTTCATCCCTGCGTAGTTTAACCTTCAATATACCAAATCTAGTTCAACAATTTCGTTTATCAAAGTGGGATCCTCTGAGGACTTTCAATGTTTAAATGGCTTGCTAAATGTGATAAATCACTTTAAACCAGATTTTCATGTTACTCAAACTTATTTCAATGAGGAACAAACGATTGGGATATTTTGACGATGTTTAGCAAAAAAGCAGAGCCAGTGTATTGCTGTACATATTTTCAGCAGCACGTTTCGCTAAACGCTGCTGGCATTGTCAACGTAAATGGTGAAACCGATTACTTCAAAATTTAATCAACCATGCCCAAGGGTAGCATTGACAATGCGATTATGAAAGAAGAAAACAAAAAATATTACATACTTAAGGGTCAATGTTATTTCGTGTTAAATCATTGAGATAATAACTAGGAACAAAAATAAACTAAAATTCACACATTTTAAAGGTAAAGTGGATGTGAAGCTTCACCTGATTTCAATTGTGGCTGTAGCTTTTGAATACATAACGTTTCATTAAGGCGTAATTTTCACCAATTAGTCACCTGAGCTAGTATTATTAGTTTGTGAAAGTCAATTGTGTGGTCTGGATTTTCCCGTAAATGATCTGTAACATCGTTCTTTTCAAATGTAAGGAAGTCATGTTCTTCCTATTTCAATGACATAATTGATATTCGACATGACATAAATATAAATGTATCGGTGTAGTTACTTTATACTTTTGTAGAAAAACACAGCCAGTCCAAATCATGTATATGTGTACACCAAAATACAAGTAAAAACAAAATGTCAGCTTACAAAAATCATTGGGTTACTTAATACCGTGTCGTTTTAAAAAGCAGTTCATTCACCGGTAAAACGACATAAATTGTTTGATTTAACTGTTCACATGATTAGTCATTTGTAACACAATATATCAAAGGGTGGCCAAATGGCTGCTCGCGAGCTGCATGCGGCTGTTTGGATATCTGGACTGCGTTTTCATAAAGTCTGCCAATATTGACTTTGAAAATGATCTATGACAAAAATTGGTTATCTCTTTGTCTGTATGATGATGCTTCAGTGTAGTGAAAAGTGATCTTCAAAAAATAAAAAGGTCATCAACGCCTATCTGGACGGAAAATGCGTCAGCTTCATCTTACTAATGATTGTGTAGCGGATCTTTCAATGATGGCCTTTTTTCGTTTTTGGCTCTTTATCACGGCAGATGTGGCCCTACAATATACCAAGGGGTTCCAACAGGACTCCAGGTGAACTTTTTTTTATCGTGAATGATTTTCAAAATACATTTTGTAAAATTGTTTGCACTATATTTATTTTGTTTAAATTTATGACGGATAGCAAGATTTTCAGAAAAAAATGATACTATATGTAAAGCACTAGCCAAAAAATGGTTTCTAGGGTCCCATGATATTTTCCTTGGTATGCTAAAGGTTAAGACAAGCAGCTGACAGTATTTGTAGCTTTTGCAGTGCATTTCTTTTTTCCTAAAATAAATGATTCTTTGTGGAGGTTGTTGACCATGTGCCTAGATTTGCCCCAACGTAAGTCCGGCACTGATTCTAGCTAGTGAATCTACAAAATAAAACTCACCAAAATTATGTGAAGTAGGGTATTATAACTAAAAAATGCATGTTTATATCAAACAGTGGCATTCAGGATTCACAATCGATGTTAGATCCTGCAAGCTTTGTTGTTAGGAAATAAATCTCAACACTATAATCAGTCAAAAATTAACTTTTGAGTAATGTGATCAGCATGAAAAATTGTTGGTTCGTTGATAAAGGTCACTAGATTGCTTTTAAATGATTTCTGAAATTGACGAATTTCTACTTGTGAGTCTCTTTGGTAGCTACTACCAATAAAATTTGGTCGACAAGATGACAAAACTGCTTGCGCCAGTTCTTTTAGAAGATGATTAAATATTACAATACTATATTGAGTTTTCAAAAATTTTACAAAGGAGCAGTAATCTATAACAATCCGTAATAGGCCTGCAGTACAAATAATGGAATCCAGCAAAGTTGTTTTATCAATGTAGCAGATATTTTGATGCCATAGTTTGTTTCCGTACTTTTTCCCGAAATCTTACAAAAAATCACAAGAGATCTAAAATGCGCATCCAACGACACAAAGAACCTCATGCAGTTTTCCAGCCGATCAAGTTTATCCACTTCTATGATTGATCGAATCGGATAAAGCCAACACTCAGTGATGCTGCAGCTTCATGACATCAGTTTGGAAAACCGACAATTTATACTCTCATCTTTAATTTTTAATTAATTACCATAAAACGTTGGCTAATTACCAACCAATGCCAATCTATCTTGTTATGCAGTGTTTACCAAACTATATTCATGACTGGAATGAACTGTCGTTTTCCTTAATTTGATTTGTATGTCGCTACGTGCTTCAGTGAATTTTCGATGCAAAATTCAAGATTTCCTTTGTATCTTGTTTCTTTAACAAATGAAAAAGTAAAGTGAATCGAGAAATACATAAAAGAACGTTTCTTTATTTCGAATTGGTTATGTAAACGGACCCTATGGCATCTCATAATATTTAAACTAGTAAATAATTACAGCACCATGTGGTATAGGAAGCATTGATAAGTCTAATTCTATTCGTTTAATATGGAGCGTCGTTTGGAAATAAGTTTTTGCAGTCTTGAGCCGCAAAATAGTCCGTTACTGCCCTCATCATTTTGTAAGTGCACTATTTATAGGCTTATAAAACAAATAACATTTATTTGCAAAACGTTTTTGTGCTCTCATGATTTGCTTGTCTGAACAAAACTACGTGAGCATCAAAATGTTTCGCAACCAGTATTGCCAGATTGTATTTTATTTGGTATAGCCAAAATCACTTTAAAAACAGCTGATTATTGTCCTCACAGTAGGCTAAAATTTGAAAACATCTTCGCAGGACAATCTATCAGTGTTTCAACATTTAAAACTAATGTTTACAATACTTTTGAAAACTGAGCAATAACAAGTGAGTTTTGTCACAAAATCGTAAGTGTATTATGTATAATTGAGGAATTACACAAAATGTGGAAATTTACGGAAATACGGAAACTCATATTGAAATATGGAACTACTGATGGAAATTCATATTTAACGTAAAATTAAGGAAATTCATCATAAAACAAAGAATTTTTGGCTTACGGAAATGTGGACAATTACTAACCAAGGAAGTACAGAAATCGCAGAAATGCCGAAAATTGCGGAAGTTAATAAAAAACTAAAAACATAACCATCGAATTGTATAAAATTAATTGAGTTGATTTAAAGTAAGCATTTCCGTATTTCTGCAATTTTCGTAATTTATTTGGAGTTTTTACCATATGTTTGAAAACATTTTCCCATTTCCATAATTTTCCGGATTTTAGTGTAGTCCCAATTTAGGACATGTAAACTTGAAAACATTAAATAATCTAGAGAACCGAATTGAAATCATACTGATAGAATATTATAACCGATGACTTTATCTGGTCAAACAAAATTCAGATCAACTTTTTTCGGTTCATTTTCAACTTTTGGATAAACATCGCATACGGAACAATTCTAACCAAGTCTATTGCATCTATTTGGAAAATTGGATCTAATTTGAGAATGTTGATGAACTGAAAATTTTTTCACTGGAAGCTTTATCTTGACATATTTGGAAATTACTTTTTAAAAAAGCAAACGAGATACAGTGGACCTAGTATTGGTCCCACAAGTGTGACGGTCTAAGCTATGCTTTATTAAAAACCTCTAGCTTCTTATTGGTCACCAACTGCACTGAAGAGACCTGATAGGTCAAAACAGATACTTCAGACTTTACGTTTAATGTACGTATTTGTTCCTATATGCACGTTTGCTAACACTTACTGAATTCATTGCTGAAATTCATTTGACTATAATAATGTAATAAATATATAATTATAACCATGCAGGAATGCTGCTTTTGGCACTGTTTTTTGTCACAAGAATGCTGCCTAATGTCACTGCAATATGAATGTATGAGAGAGAGCATACACTGGGGATCCAGGTACACTGGAGGCACAATTTTTGTAAATCGTCATAGAAATTGATAAATCAAAAGTGTTTATGGGCAAAGTAGTTCCAAGGGTAAAATGCCGCTGGAAACAAAACTGGCCACTGCCAAACATTAACCTGTTGGCTTAACTAAGCAAAGCTTTTGAATTTGTTGGCCCGATTTTATTTACCCAATATCTGCTTCCACTTCCGATTTCCAATAGCTAAATGTCTAAAGCAATACTTTTACCCATAATAACAGGATACGCTTTATTTCATGGGTTTACAATTTGTTTCAAAACAAGAATACAAAACATTGCGTTACTACCCACCCGTAACCGAGCCACTTCTCTCACTCTCTGACATGTATGAGTTTTCTAGTTCCAACCAAGTTTCCACTCTCCTAAATTTTAGAACCTTACATATGCTTTCCAGTAGTGAATCAGCGTAGACCAATTCTCCTAAACATAGTCCAAATAATTTTGCAAAGCAAATAGCGAATTGCGTAATTCTGTAACGGATTAAACAAAAAAACAAAAACCGTAAATTCGAAATGAATGTTGCCACATTTTAATAAATACTTGCGAGCTGCTCAGTCGTTGCAATGAGAATTGTTAAGGATTGACCCTTTGCGGTCCAATTAATTTTACCAAATTTTGCTTATCTGATCCAAACCTTTTTGCAACTAATTTTAGTAGAGTTTTACATGCATTGACGGATTTTGATCGTTTTGTCTCGAAAAGACTCAAATTTGCTTGGTATGGACCAAAGTTATCTTAGGGACTGTTGCAATTTTATTGAAGAAATATTTCAGTAAACAAAGCTCAGCAATCGACACATAACAACAAGAACCAAATATCAGTTTATTGTTTGTAATTTTTCTTGGTGTGGTGTGATTTAAAGCTAGCACCAGGGTGTAACCCTGGCTTTCTGGTGCAAGTTTCGTAAAAAAACGAAGTCGTTTTTCGGGATTGTGTCAAGCTGCGTACCATACAGTCTTTGTTCCGCCCGCTTGCAACCTTCGCAACAAAATGTGTCTAATTGTTGAGTCTTTTTTCATGATCAAGAGAACTTGGCCAGCTCCGTTGTTTGCTGCGATTGTTTCTTATCACTCCAACGAGTTGCTCCACAAGTTTTCACAACTCCCTTATTTAGTTTTTCTAATAGGCTACAGCAGGCAGGGCCGGATTAAGCAATGGGCAAACTGGGCAGTTGCCCCGGGCCCCGCGTTTTGGGGGCCCGGCGCTTTTTAACACTATGAACTATTGGATTGAATTGAAATAAATTTATAGCCTTATAACCTACATTACCAGCAAACTTCAACAGAAGAATCAAAGTATCTACATACCGATACAGTTATTATTTGTACGAAAAAAAATTAAAACTGGCCTTCAATTACAAAGTAACTGTGACGTCACTGTAGAGATTGATACAATCAGTGGTGTATTGCTAAACAATAAAGTAGGTGGACGGTTGGAACTGATTTCAAACCTTATGATCTGAGAGACATGCGCAACGGCAGATTTAGCTGCAACGTAAGGCGGGAAACATGGACAACATGTAATTGAACTGTTCGCAATAAAGGGTATACTAATTAAAACAACTTTATTTAAAATAAAAGTACATTTAAAAACATATTTTAGAAACAATGAAATAAAAAAATTTTGTATATTAATAAAATGTTCCTTTAGTCAAGTGTTTTCTAAAAAAAGTAAGTGGACGGCAATCCCCCTGATCCCCCTCCAATATATCTTTGGGTATAATAGTATTCAAATTAATGGCTGCGAACGACTGTCAAATGTTAGAGCAGTTATAAGAAATCTTAGACGCTATTACAATTCTCAAGGAAAATTTTGTTAAGTTGCGACAACTGCTACAAGATTTTACGTTGGACGACAATGAAACAAACAAACCAAATCAGATTCATCGTATTGGAAAAAAAGTATGGATGCCTTAGAAACAGCCATATTATGTGTTTTGTGGCACAAAATCCTTCACAGGTTTCACAGTTCAAGTAAAAGTCTACAGCGTGCTGACATGACTTTAGGAAGTTGCGCAGCACTTTGCAATGGAATCGAGAGTTTTTGCCAGCATTTACGGGATGAGTTTGTTACAATTGAAAAGGATGATTTGAAACTCACAACCGGTATGCAGAAAACCTATGTGTCTCCAAACAAACGCAACCAATAAACGAAGAAGACTTTTGATTATAAAGGAGAGGACACTGGATACACTAGAGCTTTGGAAGATGCTCGTGAATCCTTTCGTATTGGAACTTACTTTCCAATTATCGATTTATTAATTGCAGAAGGAAGAAGACGAAAATCTGTGTACTGCATATGGCAACAGAATTTTAATATTTTGTTGAATCTGAACACTTGGGCTATCAGTGATATAGAAAACGCTGCAAGTAAGTCGTTAAAGTATATGCAAGCAATTTGGATAGCGACTTTCCTTCAGAAGTTGTGCACTTCGCTTTTCATTTACGCTCATCTCCTGATCTTGGTTTGAAGACAAATACTGCGCAAGCACAGCTGTCATATTTGAAAAAAAACTGCTTAATTGAAACTTTTCCAGATGTAGCTATTATTCTTCGTATATATCTGAACTTGCCTGTTGCAAATACGGAAGGTGAACTTCCTTTTTCGATATTGAAAAGAGTGAAAAAGTACCTGCGCTCATCCCTGTCGCCGAAACACGTCTGGGATTTCTGTATTATAGCCATCGAAAAGAAATACACAAAATCTATGAGCTTTAAGGATATTATTAATAAATTTTCAGCAGCGAAATGCCGAAAACACCAGTTGTAATACATTATTTGCCTTAGTTTTTTTTTGTGTTGCACTCTCTGTGTTGTTTATTATATTTTCTATGTTGTTTATATTTGCCCCGTTAATGAAACAGTGCGAAAATTTTATTCTATAATTAACCATTTAAAATAAATTTTAAAGTAAATTTTAAACAAAATTAATAAAATTTACCTGTTTTGATAAATCAAAATAACAAATTAGGCTCAACCTCTTTAATTAAAATAATTTTTTTTAAATTTAAATTTCTATCAAACAAAAACACAAATAACGCAAAAAAATCAATTTTTAGCTTAAAATAAATACTGTACAGTTGAATTAACCCGTTTATCCTTCACCCATTTTAACTACCAAGGATTACGTCAGGCACACTTTATTCCCGCAAGGTAAGAGCTTATTATGTCTTCTATGATTACGATCTACTAAATGAGTGGCTCCCAAACATTTTCGAGCGCGACCCAGATCTAAGTTGTTTTCGCGTTCCATAATTTAGGGGCCCCGCACTCTTATCTGCCCCGGGTCCCGCAATCTCTTAATCCGGCCCTGACAGCAGGGGTGTAAAACACGCGGCCCACGGGTCAAATGTGGCCGTGTAAGGATTTTTTGCCACAGTGCGAATGCCTGGTCTGCGAAGTAACTTGCGAAAGTTACCAGAATATGGCCGTGAAGTAATGACCGACAACTTCTAGAAGTCGCGGCTGGCATGACGTGTTGCTGTGAAAGAGGTGTTGACCAACGTCTAAGATCGCTTTTCTTTTGCACACGGCACTAATTTTTTTCACACGACACAAACAAGAAACTAAGTATATCAAGCTTATATTCGCCCTGGATAGGGTTAGACTTCCTGTAGCGACTGCATACTTATATCATCCCAGGGACGAGGTAGGACTGTAAAGGGTTAATGCAGACCATTGCATAATGTTGTTGCTGCTCAAGATGACATCAAACTGTCGTATTGCCAATACTTAATGAAAATGACGCAATTTACTCTTACGCTTTTGTTAGTTTGATCTGAACATTGAGTTTGAGCGACTCATTTTAAGAACTAAGCATGACTTTTTAATTATTCTTGATAAATTATTAAAAAAGTGAACTTGCTAAAGCTTTTATAAATCATGTTTATGGTAGCGTAGTTTGAACTTGCTGCTGTTGGGGTTTTGCTTGTAAACTTGCAAGAAAGCGAAAGAGAGTGCTCAATATAACTTAACTATTGATGGTATGAGTATATTGACGTCAGCATGGCGTGACGGACTGAATGTTAAGAGCTAGCGAGCTGAGTGCTGAGTGGGTAGACATGGAAACAGCATTGCTAAATGAACTCTATCGCTTCAAAGCTCACGTTTCTGGTACAAACTATGGTTGGCCCCAACCAAAATTACAGTCATTATGGTTCGCTGCGCTGGTGTTGGTCACATTAACGTAATTAATTGGTGTCTTCTACATCTAAAATTATACTGTTAAATTAGCTATACTATTGATATTTAAATTAGTGGGCTAATATCAACCAGTGAGTTGTGATGACAAAGTGGTAAATTGATAAATCCGAGGAACTTGCGACTTACTGGCTGCCTATAAGCTATCGACTTATTATTCTCTTAGGCTCTCATGCAAAAATAAATACGTATTACTGTCACTTTGGCATGAAAATAAATCATACTTGACATCGAACTCAGTGTATATATTTTTCATGATAATCATTTCCAACTTCAAAAATGATTGCTAAAAAGTAGCTCATAATCAGGGATGTGGAAGCGGAAGCTGAAGGCGGAAGTGGTCCTTTTTCTGCGGAAGCGGAAGCGCGAAAAATCCACCGCTTCCACATAGGAGGGAAGAATGGAGAGAGAAAAAAATTGGTTCTGCTATCCTTTGTAGAAGAACGAATATGGGGAGCATACACCTTAAGAAATGAGAGCGAGGAAAAGTTGTTTAGAGAGATGTTGACCTCTACATAATCAGAGTAGGGGTCAAGCGAAGAAAGAGAGGAGGTAGTGTTATCGTCTATCCACTGATACACCAGATTCCATCAAGATCGCTAGGTAGCAGGTACACGCAGCCAATTCCTTCCTGTAACTTTCCTTTATTGACCAGCAAAGCATCAACCTCAATGCACGATACACACATATATCACTACTGGTGTTACACTGTTATTGTGTACTAGAGTGCGGCCTGTAAAAAATATAAAACACATTCTCTGCTGGTTAGCCTAGACATAATCCCTACTAGCTGAACAATAGCAAGATAGTTTGAATAATACAGAACAAACTAGCTCACAAACCAAAGACATGATCATAGCGGCCAACTAATCATTATAAATACTTGTAAATTATTCTGAGATAAGCCAAATAAATGCACTAACAACTAGCTACTAGCACGTTAAAATCATTTTGCAAGACAAAGAAAGATCGCGTTGATAAGGTTGCGACATAAAACACCTTAACATTTAGTTTAAAGAAATCAGCCACGGCTATCGCTAACAGGTAGAAAGCTCAGAGAAGGATAAGCCCTGCTTGACGAAAATGATGACGCCGCCGCTAGCATCTGCGACATCAGTAGAAAAAATACCAGATCGGGAGTGGGTGCCATGGGATCGTAGAGCAGAGAATCCAGGGAGATAGAGGAAGATAATGAAAAGAGGAAGATAAATTAAGGTTAGATTCCTGGATATATATAAGGTCAACGGGATGAGACGAAATAAAGTGTAGTAGTTTAGTGCTCCTGGCTCGAAGACCCCCAGCATTCCATTGAAAAATCCTGAGGAAGTCAAAGAGGGGAAGAAAAAGCATGAGGTAAAAAAAAACAGCCAGGAGCATGAGGCGGTGGTGAGGGTGCAGAGGGAGAAGATACAAAGTGGGCGGAAATAGGATAGGAGGTTTGAAGGCGAGGGTGGAGTGCAAGTGCTGCATTAGCAGAAGGGGGCCAGATTGAGCAATGAAGGTATACCAGATGGAGGAGTCCGAGGAGAAAGGCACAGTGCTGGTAGGTGTGGATCTCAAAAAAAAGCAGAGAGAGCAGCTCCAGAAATGAGAGCTGCCAAGAGTTCTGAATCTAGAAAAGGAGAGTAGTGAGCACTTTAAATGAACTTAATTAGAACATGTGCAGCATTGCACTGACCTACCCCGCCAAGTCACATTTCCAGCGCACTTTAAATAGGGAAAGACAGGGCAAGGGTTAGGATGAACGTTGCCGCTCATCAGGAGAAGGAGAAGAATGAGAAGATGGGCAAGAGAAAGGCAGGAGTAGAGAGAAGACAGGCCAATTTTAAAGAGGCTGCGTGCTACCCTTCTGCGGTCGTTCAGAGGGCTGCACGGCGAAAAAATGGTTTGTGTGAGGGGAGTGCCCGGGGTATCTGGGACTCTCGGAAAGGCCAACAGCCATTTTGACCCAACCCAAACAGGTAGGTGACCGCACCACCACGTTGAGGCGGCTGTTGATTGGTACAGTTCAATTTTGCTTGCTTTACATTTACATACTACATATACGACAGAAATTTTGCACTTCACTATCCAAAAAGATTAGAGTCAATACGTCTTTTGGGGACAGACAGAAGGTTCGTGATGATGATTAGAGTTAAAGTTAACTCAAAGTCAGAGTTAGTTGAGGATAGAGAGGGAAAATCAGCGCTATACAGTGTAATTTATGGTTGTGACGACAAGTTATTGTCGAGAGCTGTAATATGGAATCTTGCGGTTTAGATCTGAGAAGCATTAAGTTAACTGTTGTAAAAGTAGTTGTAAGTGAAGGTACTTGTAATAACTGTTTATTTTTTGAAGTGTTTAATTATTTTTTGAATTGTAGTAACGAAATATTTGATTTTCTTGCAAGCAATTCGTGATTTCTAAATTTTTGTTAGTGGGAGTTTCGTGGCAAACGCGAAAGTACATTAGGGGCTCCGCCATGACAAAAAAGATTGAAAAGCACTGTTCTACATTCAGCACGAGTTTTGATATCTAAAAAAAATAAACACAGAGTAGTTCGAAACGATAAGCTCAAGCGAAGTAGGTAAAGTAATAGCAGTAAATGAAGGTTTTTGTTTTCTCAAAATGATGAAGTGTAGGAAAAGGCAGGCTACAAAGACACAAAAGTTAAAAAAATTGTCAACGGTCGTTTTTTCGTTTTTTGTTGGTGGAAGCGGAAGCGTTTGAAAAATAACCACTTCCACATCCCTGCTTATAATCAAATATCATGTCAATTAATAATTGGGAGAACAAAAAATTAAATTGAGGCAAATCTAGGTTATTCTATTCTGGTATAGCTTTTACGATTAGCTTCTGGTTATCATTGACAAAATGAATTTTACGCACAACATTATCAATAAACATTGAAATGGTTGTCGAACTAATGATGTAGCCAGTGCCGGATTTAGTATGTGGAGGCCCTTGGGCACTAAGCTATGTGGAGAGCCCTAGTCGCATGCACAAAGCTGAGTTTATGATGGGACTAACAAAAAAACGGCCACATTGTGAAGATCAAAGAAATAACGACGGCTCCGAAAACGTGTTGGCTACTGTTAATCGGCTGAAACAGGTGGGAGCAGAAAATCTACGGCTTTACGACTTCTGGATTTCTAGCTTACGAGTTGCGAAAAGAACCCAACGCCAGTGGGAAGTGAATTTTAGTTTGTTAGTCCAAAAGCTGTTTTCTAATAATTAAAACCACAAGGATAAAAAAAACAAGAAACGATAGCGCTAATATAGACATAAAGCTATTCTTCGTCGTTTGAGCTATTTGTTCTGAGCATTATGCAGGAAGCTGTACATACACTGCGTGTGCGCTCACGCTCTGCTTGCGAGTATTTAGTTAGACTGGGCCACCACGACAGGTAGACTGCTTGTAGACAGGTAGACTGCGAAACAGGGAAGCCATGAATACCATATTTAAAAGTCTTGTGGTATGGCTCGACCTGGGAAATGAATCCCAGGTTTTCCGACTGCAAAGCGGAAGCTCCAACCACTACGCCATCGCGCCGGTATTGGCGCTTGGCAGCTTCCCTGCTTGGCGCTTAGCACAATAAGGACAGTGTGGAGAACAAGCCGGCAAGCTTGTTTGTTATGTCCTTGGGCAAGGCACTTAACAGGATGCCTCTATCTTTATGTGACAGACAGGCGGTGGGACCAAGCAGTCTACCCGTCGTGGTTGCCCATTCTAACTGAAGACCCAGAAACAGAGCGTGAGCCCACACACACAGTGTATATACATTTTCCTGCATAATGCTTACAACAATTAGCTCAAACGACGAAGAAGATCCACGTAGTATTGTCGATGCAACGATCGGCTGTCCAAGTAAAATCAAAACCAAGCAAATGTCAATTTGACTTATGATCAGTACCGGTATACCACATAAAAGCTATCAACACAAGTTACTATAACACTGGGGCAAGATTGCACATCGCTACTGCTTTGATATTCAACTGTTAGCTGCCAACCTGACTATTGTGAACTGTAGCCATAGCTTACCTATTACTTTCATAACTCTTTGCTATGTCACTATTCACATTTTTAATGCTTTGTGTTGCATTCGCTTTGTTTCCCACATAAATCGTTCGTACGAACCTAGTTCAATCTTCAATATACCAAACTTAGTTCACCAACTTCGTTTATCAAAGTGGGATCCTCTGAGAACCCCATCACTTTCGATGTTTAAATGGCTTGCTAAATGTGATAAATCACTTTAAACCAGATTTTCATGTTACTCAAACTTATTTCAATGAGGAGCAAACGATTGGAATATTTTGACGATTTTTAGCAAAAAAAACAGAGCCAGTATACTGCTGTACAAATTTTAAGTAGCACGTTTCGCTGAACGCTGCTAGCATTGTCAACTAATATAGTGCTACTGATTACTTTAATATTTAATTACTCATGACCAAGTGTAGCATTTATGACATGGCAATTCAATTATGAAAGAAGAAAACAATAACTGTTACATACTTAAGGGTCAATGTTATTTCGTGTTAATAAATTAGTGAGATAATAACTAGGAACAAAAATAAAATTCATAGATTAAAAAGATAAAGTGGATGTGAAGCTTCATCTGAGTTCAATTGTGGCTGCAGCTTTTGAATACATAACGTTTCCTCAATACGTAATTTTCACCAATTATTTTCTGGAGCTAGTATTAGTGGTCTATGAAAGTCAATTGTTTGGTCTGGATTTTCCAATCAATGATTTGTAACATCGCTTTTTTCAAATGTCAGGAAGTCATGTTCTTCCTATTTCAATGACATAATTAATATTCGACATAAAATAAATACAATTGTATCGGTGTAGTTACTTTATATTCTTGTAGGAAAACACAGCCAGTCCAAATCATGTATATGTGTACACCAAAATACAACCAAAGACGAAATGTCAGCTTACAAAAATCATTAAGATAATATGGTGTGGTTTTAAAGAGCAGTTTATTTACCGGTAGAACGACATAAATTGTTTGATTTAACTCTTCACATGATTAGTCATTTGTAAGTTAGTAACACAATATACCAAGGGTGGCCAAATGGCGGCTCACGAGATGCATGCTGCTGTTTGAGCCCCTGAACTGCGTTCTCATTAAGTCTGCCAATATCGACTTTGAAAATGATCTCTGAAAAAAACTGGTCATTTCTTTGTCTGTATAATGATGCTTCAGTGTTGTGAAGAGTGATCTCTAAAAAGAAAAAACGTCATCATCTCTTGTCTCGATGTAACATGCGTCAATTTAAACTGACTAATGATTGTGTAGCGGCTCTTTCAATAATGGTCTCTATTGTTTTTGGCTCTTTATCACGGCAAGTGTAACCACCCCTGCGATAAGCCAAGAGGGTTCCAACAGGACTCCAGGTGAATTTTTTTTACCGTGCATGATTTTCAAAATACATTTTGTAAAATTATTTGCACTATATTTATTTTGTTTAGATTTATGATGCATAGCAAGATTTGCAGAAAAAATGATACTATAGGTAAAGCACTAGCCAAAAAAATGATCTCTAGGGTCCCATGAGATCTCCCTTGGTATGCTGAAGGTTAAGACAAGCAGCTAACAGTATTTGTAGCTTTTGTAGTGCATTTCTATTTTTCTAAAATAACTGATTCTTTGTGGAGATTTCTGGTTATGTGCCCAGATTTGCCCCAACGTAAGTCCGGCTCTGGTTCTAGCTAATGAACGTACAAAATATAACTCACCAAAAATACTTGAAGTGAGGTGCCATAACTAAAAAAAGCGTGTTTATATCAAACATTGGCATTCAGGATTCACAATCGAGGCTAGATTCTGCAAGCATTATTTTTAAGAAACAATATTTAACACTACAACCAGTCAAAAATCAACTTTTGAGTAATGTGACCAGCATGAGAAATTGTTGGTTCGTTGATGACGGTCACTAAATTGTTTTTAAACAATTTTGAAAATGAATTTCTGCGTGTTTTGTATCACGTATAAGCGAACGGCAAAACCAAGTGAACAATGGCTTATCGCATAAGAAATTGGATGTTCATTGTTCAACCATTCATCTCGCAAATTGTTTATCTGCAAGAAATCATTGTCCGATCGGGGTAATCGTCAGTTTCATAATCTTTGTTCAGGGAGTACCAACGATGGAAGTTTGAATCGCGTTTACTTGCCAGCTGATCACGCGCTAAAGCGACCATGTAATACTATTTAACTTTACACTTGTCTGAAGAGCAGTCATTGGCTGATTTGTAATGGAGGAAATCTCACCAGTGATTCTATATGTGTGACGACTTTAATCACAACAACTTTAGTTTAACTTCAAACTTATTAATTTACAGGCTGCGTTAGCATATTTGTTCACATATATAAAGATATCAGTTTTTGGTTTTATAAATAACAGTGTACTCAATTTTTCGATAAAAGAAGAATTGAGCAGTTTATGGTTATATAAAGAACAACTTGTTTAGGGTTGAAAATCACGTCAAAACGTCTAGCTTTACTGGCACAATACACTTTACCACGAGAACAATAACTAACAGTACATTGTGTTGTTGAGGCATACAAAATCTCGGAAAAAATAATTACAAATATAGCGGCGTTTATGATTACAAACTGCTCGAGCTTAAAACCTACTCACTTATGGGCATGGTATCGTTTTCATCTAAAACAACGAATATCAACTTGGACTAGCTGAAGATTCCAGTGCAAACACGCACAAAAATTTATAAAAATAGTTCATGAGCAAAGATCATTTGCAACTGGAATGATTTGAGATGAGTGCCTATTAACGTTCACAAAAGTACAACAGAGTTTTCAGCCCGATTTTGATGTCAATTAGTTACGTAACGTTGTTTCCCTTGACTCTAAACTAGGTACACAAACCTGCCAATAAACTGGGATCTTGAAAGAAAAGCAAACAGAGAGCTGTTCAGTTTCAAAAACCTTTGTGAAAATGAAAATTTGATTGCTTGCTGACGTGTTTATGAAATTCACGACAAAGTCAATTTCCACAGATCATGGGTCAGTGAATGGAAAGTAAACAATGTTGACGTGACCTAAAACTCATTATGGTTGTTCATCAATTCAGCTTTAAAATTCAAAAATGTTAAACAGCATCGACAGTAAAACAATTAGATTCGTTTGGATGAGACTGCGCTATACTTCATGAAAAAGCCATGTAGTATGGACACCTAATTAATTCAACATTTAGAAGACGCCTCAACGCTTTAATCAATGACAGCCAAAAACAAGAGATTAGAGTGAGAGATGTGCAAAAAGTTTCATTGATAGAAATGTTTGTAATAAAGTCATAAAAAGTAAAGAAATCTACGTGTTTCAACATTCGTCGATGTTGATTTGACAGTGGCATATTTGAATGTGCTGATCAGAAAATACGGTTGATCGGTAGATTTGTTATAAATATTGCATATGCTTCTCTTAGATGTATGTATCAGAGATAATTGTTTGAGATTTTCAAATGTAGTTCCACGGGAGTTGTCAATATGTTTATCTAGGAATGGGTCGCCCTTTTCACAAATAAATGTGTAACACGATTTTTTTGACAAAATTAAAAATGAGAAGTGTGGGTTTAGTAATAGCTGTTTTAAAGTGATTGAATTAAAAATTGTAAGGTTGTACCAAGTTTACATAACGCTCAAATATTATAGCTGTAAAAAGTCAAGTAATGGAATTAGCACGATTTATTCTTAAATGGTCCATATTACATGACTTTCCCGTATTAAAGAAAATGTATAGATTACCAGAAGCATTTACTGAGGGGAAAAGCAACAGCGCGTAATTTCAACATTGGTTTACAGCAACTACAAAAATGCTTGGTTGTTGACATAGATTCATTGTATTTTTGAAACTATACTGCTCGTTGATGATAATTAGTATGAATATTTGTGTAGACAGAATGCATATCAAACAGGACATCAAAGCGATTAAATATTTTGTCTTTCGAACGGAGTTTTACCCATTGGAATGGAAAGTATTTAAACCTTTAAATGTGGCAAAATATCGATTTCCTTACAACATGTACAGCTCTCATAACTTGAAGAATGAAATCAACTCAACATCCAGCAAGATGACATTAACAAAACCTAATTTCGCAATTTTTAATTTTTGAAATCACTAAAAACAATAAAATTTTAAGTTATGATTACAATACAGTCAAATCTCGGTTTTCGAACACGATTCGTTCTGGAAGACTGTTTGAAAACCGAATGATATTTTCCCATTACAAATAATGTAAATGAGATTAATTTGCTTCATGCACCAAAAAAATAACTTATTCACCTGCTTACACTATACCCTGTATATCATAGTATAAAATCATTTATTCAAAGAGTAAATTAATCACAAAAGTGTAAATAAAACAAAAACATTACAAGTAAATTTAATGAAAATTTAAATGATACAGTACTGTATTGTACACAGAGATGGGCAGTACCGAGTACAATGGTACTGCGGTACTCTTAAAAATTGTACCGTTTTTCTCTACCGCAGTACTTTTTACTGGATTTTACCCGGGTACTTTGATCGGTATATTTATTACAATTTGATCTCTCTACTCTGCATCTGCTTAAGGTTGAATCCGTTTTATATTGCATTGAATCGTTGATGCATGTCTTCGTTTTTGTCTTCTTCACGATGCTCAACGTCAATCGCTAAATGCAAGTGACCTTATAGCGCGCCGATTAGGGAAGAAAATGGCGGCATTTCTTATCATCAAACATTGATGAAGATTCACTTGAAAGAAACAAAAAGTGTGTTGAGTTGCAAACGTTTGAAACGAACACATACTTATATAAAGTGTTGGCCAAAAACCTTGAAACAACCAATCTGGTTTTTGAAATTGAAAACAAAATTGTGAACACAACTACTGATAATGGCTCTAACTTTGTTAAGACATTTAATGTTTATGGAGAGACGGCTGAAACTGTCGAAGAAGAAAACCCCGATGAAGAGAGATCATGTTGTTCCGGTGGTAATGTTGATGAAGACCCGATACAACCAGTACGACTGCTACCCATTCTTGAAGGAGATAATGTTGAGGATAATGTTTGATTATTCTTGCCAAAACATATGCGTTGTGCGTCACATACTCTTAACCCTCATCAGGTACCACGAGATTTATTTCTTCATTTAGTACCGTGGGGTCCAATGGACCCCAGTGCTTAAAATTGTTCGAAACCGTTTAAAATAGAGTGCCAATATTTATAGAAACGAGGAAAATGACATAATTCATCAGTATCCTTTCAATTTCTTAGGATAAAGCACAAAAAATTTTTAAAAAATGAGTTTTATTTATGAATAGCTACAGCGAATAAAAAATGGTAAAACTAGGAACACTTTTTAATTGAAACTGCTGGTCATGCAAATATTCGGACAGGATTTAGTCAAACTTCAGGGTAGCATGTAGTGCACAGAGTCACGCTATGACTTGTACATACATGTGTTTTGCAATCATCACAAACAGCTTTAGTTTTTCTGTCCGATTTCCTAGGACATTGTGCACACCTGGCTTTCAGACCCGTTTTTGTTGGGCTCTCTGCGGAATTTACATCGCGTTCTTCAGCTGCATGACCTTCACGTTTTATACCACAACTCTCAATTATTCGTCGAACTTGTTTGGGAGTTTGAATTTCATATAGCCTTTGCTTAGCATATGTTTCAATGAGAGACCTAGCAACACTTTTTATAAAGTAAGTTCTCTTATCTCTCTTATTGGCAGCAAATGCTGGCACATTTGCTGACATAATCACAAAAGCATTTACAATGGAACAGTCTAATATTCCGTAGAATAGTCTCATTGACCAGCGGTTTGTTCTTCGTGCAGTTGTGAAAAGACTACATTTTTGATCATGACTGTCAACACCACCCTTTGTTTTATTGTAATACATATTTATTTCTTCTGTGTTGCCGTCAGATTGTTTTGTTTGATGCATGCTAGGTAAGAATACTACTTTCTTATTTTTCTTTGGCGTGACAGATAACAAGGTGTAATCATTCTGCTTGTCGAATCCATAGTGAACTGTTCCCGCATTTGATTTTGTCAAAAAACATGGGGGAATACAAGTTTTGTTCTTCTTCAGTGTTCCTACTAAAGTAAGCTTCCGGCTTTTAGTTCCCTTGCCAAAGCAATAGAAGTATAGTAGTTATCTGTAGTAATATTTTTATTTGTACCTTCAATGCAATCAACTAGGCCAAGAACAGCTTTTTTTGGAACAGGAACATCTAAGTTGGCCATGTCAGCAAAGGTCCCAGCTCCAATGTAAACAATGGACTTCATAGAGTAAGATGTGTCATTATCAGCCAGCACGAAAAGCTTAATACCGTATTTACTTGGTTTATTTGGAATGTATTGCTTGAATCCACATCTCCCTCTAAATGATAAAAGAGATTCGTCAACTGTGCAGTCAAATCCAGGGGCATAGTTTGAATGGCATGCATGAACAAACATATCAAAAATCTCTCTTATTGGAGCCAACTTGTCATTCTTTTTGCGTTCTTCTCTACTTAGTTTATCATCAAATCTGAGACAAAAGGAAATGAAAGTGAATCGCTTCTGACTCATAGCAGAAATGCACAAAGGTTTTCCAGTTCCATCTTGTGCCCAAATACTTGAAAGAGCCTCCATTGAACTTTTTGTGGCCCCCAATAACAACAACATGCCAATGAACGCTTGTATTTCTTTATTTGTTACGTCATAAGAAAATCCCTGTCTGGATTTGAATTTATCTCTAACTAGTTTTATTTTTTGATTTGTCTATTTGGTTACAATAGTAAATATTTCATCATTGATGAAAATTCTGAAAGCTTCTTCAGGTGTTGTCGCTTGAATAGCGGCATTCTTTGGCCCAGGCTTGTCAATTACTATATTTCTTTGTGGTGCCCTTCGAGCCTTCCTGGGTTCATTGCTCCAAACATATCCATCTTTACCAATATATTCTTCGCTGTCATCACCATCGGATTCTTCTGCACTTTGCTCACTTTCATTGGCGTCATTCGCCTCATAATCATTATCTGTTTCATCCCCACTTACAGAACCTTCAACTTCACTCATTTCATCCAAATTTTCTAAATAACCTAAAATATCTTTGTCTGCCAACTTTCTTTTTCTAGCCATTCTCAAAGGGGGGAATTCTAATCAAAAAGATGCAAATATAATCTGAAATACAGAAAAAATAATTATGAAATAATGAACTCAGTTAGTACCATGGGGTCTTTTGGACCCCATGTTGAAAAAAATATATATAATAAGCATAGATATCATAAATACAATGTAATATATCACAATATACATCATTATAATAAAATACATGAACCTCCCATAAATTTCAGTTGGGAAGATTCTTTGTAATAATTAATTTAATTTTTCCTGGGGTCGATTAGACCCCATGGTACCTGCTTAGGGTTATTCTAGTGCCGACTACTGATGCTGACAAAACTCTGAACAAATGGGCTATTTACAAAAGGTATTATCGTTCGGCGGTTGCAAATCCCAAGTGATACGAATTAAACTGTCCAGGTACATGAAGGCGTCGGATGTCATAAATGATAACATTGGTTTTTTTCTTCAAGTTCCAACTGTAATCCAATGGAATTCTGCATATAATGCAGTTAGACGATTGATCGCTATTTTCGACTCGAGATAATTTAAATACTTTTAACCGAGCTTGTACTATTTTGATTTAGCCGCTCTTCACTAACAATAATATTGGATTTCTCAAAGATTAGCACCGGGTAATGCGCCCTATCTGCTATGCATGAACTTCAAACGAACAGTAATGTTGCGTTTTGCTTGCCGTTGGAAACGGTGTTGATTGAATCTGTGCACGAAAGATTTGACAAGGCATTAAGTAATACTGAATATCAAGCGGCAATGGCATTGCACTCGCATTTTCGATACTCGTTAATGTCGGATGCAGATAACCAATTTTATCAATTTACTTCTGAATCCAATCGAGAAACAATAAAGACCACGATGATTGGCTTGGTTGAATCTTTGCAAAATGAGGATGATCTACGTGCCACCAGCAGCAGCCACGACACAGAAAAGGCTGCAAAGCAAGATAACTTTTTGGTTTAAACAATCACAAGACGGAAAACAGAGCGCAGCTAAACTAGTGAAAGAATTTCTTGGCACTAGTCCTCAGAGCTTTATGCTTTACGCATGAAGCATTGAAACGAGTTTTTATGAAAATGAACACTGCCGTTCCTTCAATGATGCAGTTAAAAAAGTATTTTCGATTGAAAAAGACATTCTAAAGCCAAAAAAATCGGCGTTAAGTGATATGATTTTCAAATGCTCATATTTTTAAAAGTAAACAAGTAGAATCACGTCGGTTGTGTTATTTCTTTGTTGGTATGTAAACAAAAAGTGTGAAATTTCGTAACTCCATATGGTGTGATTCAAATGATAATTGAAGTTATGCAAGTGTTGTATATTGATTCTACAACTTATAAAGTAGTGCCGAGTACCATACCGGTGCCGCGATAATGTTTAGATCCAGTACCGTGTAACGGTACCGCTGTACTTTTATTTTGTGTCGTGTCCACCACTGATTATACATCTGTACATCTTTTTTCATCCCAAGTGATGAGAAGAAATGGATGAGCTATTCTTGGATTGGGAAGGAGAATCTCCTTCCATAAAAACTTTTGGTAACTCTAAGGGTGTTTCTTCTATTCTTTGACTATTCGGCTCAAATAAATCTTTCTCTTGAGTGTCTTTCCTTTTATCATTCATAAAAATCTTGTCCAATGTTTGTTGTTTTCACCTGCGTTGTAAAATGTTTTTTAAAGTGAGATATGACATTACCATTGAAATGGTTTGCTGCTCTATTTGCTACCAGGGCATGAGGGTGATATTTTTCCACAAATGATTGCACATCATCCCGTTTAGAACAAATTTTTTTGATTGCAGCATCCGGGATACTCTCTTTAGCTTTTTTCTTATCTTTAGAAGACTGTTCCTCGGTCAAATTCTTTTGTTGTTCATTCCGAATGCATACAAGCTCTTTGGTGGTAAGTTGTGTTATGTGGTCTTTCACTAACTCATTAACATCTTTACTGTCGACCTCTAAGCCCATACTTCTTGATAAAGAACTAATCTCCTCAACAATAGCATTTTCATCAACATCAGCAGCAGGAGCATCTGTTTCAAATCACTCAAAATCTCGTTCTGGTGCACAACCCGGCCGAAGTTTTCGCCATCTTCTTTTTCTTTCGGTTTCTCCCTATTCGGGATCACTGCAGCGCAAAAGTATTTTCCACTTCTCCCGGTCGACTTCGTCTCCTTCCTTAGCTCCAACCCTTTCCACGTCTTCTCTTGCCAAATCCATCCATCTTCTCCTTGGATTTCCTCTTTTCCTTCTACCTGGCACCGCCATCTCCATCATCGTTTTTCCCACGTAGCCTTCTTCTCTCCTTTTCACGTGGCCATACCAGCGTAGCCTTGCATTCCGAAGTTTGTCTCCTAGCTTTGAGATTTTCGCAGTCCCTCTCACGTATTCGTTTCTTATCTTGTCCTTTCTTGTCACTCCCAGTGCCCATCTCACCGTTTTCAACTCTGCAACTTCTATTTTTCCTACCTGTCTTTCCGTCACTGCCACCATTTCCATTCCATAAAGCATGGCTGGTCTGACAACACTCTTGTACATTTTACCTTTAACCCTTGCTGATAACTTCCTGTCGCACAGAACTCCAGACACCTTCTTTCAACTCATCCAGCCTGCTTGGATCCTTCTCCTCACTTCTTTCTCACATCTTCCATTGCTACTAACTGTCGAACCCAGATATTTGAAATTTTTTGCTCTCTTTAGCTTTTCTCCTTGCAGCTTCAATTCTTCTCCATCATCCACATCCCCATCCTTCAAAAACTTGGTCTTGCTCGGGCTCACTTTCAGGCCTCTTCTATCCTGTGCATTTCTCCACATCTCCAGATCATCCTCTAGCTCACTGCAAGTTTGCCTAGACAGCACTATGTCATCTGCAAACAGCATATCCCATGGTGCGTCCTTCCTGATGTCCTCCGTCAGCTTGTCCATGATGATGGCAAAAAGGAATGGGCTGAGTGCTGAGCCTTGGTGAAGTCCCACACCTACCTTGAATTCCTCCGTCAACCCAGCTGCACTTCACACAGTTGTTGTCGCTCCGTCATACATGTCCTTAATAGTCGTTATATAGCACTGTGATGTTTCAGCTAACCGCAAGCATTCCCACAGTTCCTCTCTGGGCACCCTGTCGTATGCCTTCTCCAAGTCAATAAAGGCACAGTGCACCGCCTTCTGCCCTTCAGTCCACTTTTCCAACAGCATTCTCAAACACAAGATTGCGTCGGAGGTACTCCTTCCTGGCATGAAAAATTGTTGCTCACCAATTGTCACCTTCTTCCTTATCCTTGCTTCTATTACCCTCTTCCACAGTTTCATATAGTGACTCATCAATTTGATTCCCCGGTGATTTCCTCATTCTTTGATGTCTCTTTTGCCTTTGTACAAAGATACAAGCACGCTCCTCCTCCAATCATCTGGCATCTTCTCCCCTTGTAGGAGTCTATTAAAAAAGTTTACTAGAAACTCCACACCTTTATTCCCTAGAGCGATCCATACTTCCACTGGTATGTCATCAGATCCTTGCGCTTTTCCCTTCTTGATCTTTCCCAACCCAGTCCTGATTTCTTCTACAGAGATATCTTCCACGTCCGTTTTTGTCTCATCTCTTCTCATTTCTCTTCTCTCTCTAGGGTTTTCCTGGTTGAGCAAGTCGTCAAAATACTTCTTCCATCTCTGTTTCACTTTGTGTTCTTCCATCAGTATCTCTCCAGTTTTACTCTTGATTACTCTTTCTTGTTGTACATCCTTGCTTTGTCTGTTTGTCTGCTTTGCTATCTTAAACAACTCATTTTCTTTCTCCTTTGTTTCCAATTTCTCGTACAGTTCGTCGTATGCCTTGTTTCTTGCCTTTGCCACTTCTCTTTTAGCTTGTTTTCTTACAGTTTTATAGGCCAAGTTGCTTGCATCATTTTTGATGGTATCCCATACCTTTTTAGCATTTCTCTTATCCTTCAGTTTCTCGTGGACTTCCTGGTTCCACCACCACGTCTCCCATCTACCTGCCGTGCCAATTTTTCCTGATGTTTCACCCAATTCCATTCTGTCAATGCTCCGTATCATCTCAGCTACTCTTTGGCAGTCTTCCTTTCCAACAAGTATTCCGCTTATAATCACTTCCATTTTTAAATTTGTTCTTCACTTTGAAGTCTTTCAGCTTCCACCATTTTATTCTCTTCACTGGTTTTGGTGCTTTCCTCCACTTCGTCCAGACGATTATCGCACTTAATACTATTCTGTGCTGTTTTGCTACACTTTCATTGACAATAACCTTTGTATCCACCACCTCCTTGATTCTTCTTCTTCTCACCTTAATGTAATCCACCTGTGAACTGCGTCCGCCACTGTTGTAGGTGACTCTGTGTGCTGGTTTCTTCACAAAGTAGGTGTTAGTGATCGCTAGTTCCATTCTTTTAGCAAAATCCACCACTGCTTGTCCTTCGTTATTTCTCTTCCGCAATCCATGTCTGCCCATGCATTCTTCATCAGCGTTATTTCCTTTTCCTACGTGTCCATTCAGGTCTGCTCCCACCACAACTCTTTCCATCTTTGGTATCTTTTCTACTGTCTCATCTAGATCCAACCAAAAAGCTTTCTTTTCTTCACGTATTCACCCCAC
Source organism: Trididemnum clinides (assembly GCA_963675345.1). Classification (NCBI taxonomy): domain Eukaryota; kingdom Metazoa; phylum Chordata; class Ascidiacea; order Aplousobranchia; family Didemnidae; genus Trididemnum; species Trididemnum clinides. The sequence continues at coordinate 49,254,515 of OY776284.1, read as the reverse complement.
CTGCGGTGCATACGCACTGATAACATTCAACATAACACCGTCAAGTTCCATCTTCAAGCATGTTATCCTGTCTGTTACTCTCCACAACTCCACTACCCTGTCCAGATGCTCCTTTTTCAATATGATTCCCACGCCATTTTTTTTGTTTTCGCTTCCACAGTGCCACATTTTATATCCTCCACCTATGCATCTTGCATTGTCCCCCTTCAAGCGAGTTTCCTGCACACACACAGCATGTCCACCCCTTTTTGCTCCATAAGATCCGCCACTTCTCTTCCTTTACAGGTCATGGTTCCAACGTTTAATGTTGCAACCTTCAGCTTGATCTTCTTGGGTTTCTTTCTCTCTTGATTTCTCTCCTTCGTTCTTCTCCATTGCTTTCCATCTCTTCTTTGCGTCCAAGTAGCATGTCCGCCAGTGGCCCTTGGTGCCCAGTCACTGGTAACGGTCGTTGTTATCCCGGGCCTCGACCGATCCAGTATAAAGTCGGATACGACGCATTGAAAACATTTGGCTAGGTTTTACGCCGGATGTCTTTCCTGCCGCAACCCTCCCCATTTATCCGGGCTTGGGACCGGCACCAAGGCTGCTCTGATTTGAACAACCTTAGAGGCTGGGTTCCAAAGTTTCCGCCAAGTTTTTTCCGCTAAACCAACCAAAGTTTCCGCCATGCTGAATTTATATTCCTGTAACGATCTTGGCTCCGTACAATTTTTTGGGAGTGAACTGAGTGTCATTAGTGACTTGAAAACACTTACGAAACAGGGCTTTAGAGTAAAGTATTTTTTATTTAGCTATGATCTGTTGGTCTATTGGTTGTATTGGTGGAGTTGATTTAAGTGGCAAGTATTTGACATGAATAAAGTTAAACTCATCAACTAAGTCATTCTCAAAATTTGAGGAGTGATCGGAAGCATTGTCTAACACTAGAAGGCATTTCAATGGCAACTTTTTGTCTTGCAGATACTTTTTAACAGTGGAGGCAAAAACATGAACCCATTCTACACAAATTGTCTGGTCACCCAAGCATTTGTATTATCACGCCACATGACAAAGCAATTTACATTTCATCATTATTTTTTTTAAAAACACTTGGAATATTAGAGTGATACACTAACATTGGTTTGATCTAGAAATCCCCACTTGCATTACCGCACAGTAAAAGAGTAAGTGTGTTTCATTGGTTTGTGCCTTGGCAATGTTTTTTGGTCCTTAATAATATAAGTTCGGTTTGACATCCTTTTCCAAAACAACCATGTTTCATCTGATATGTTAAATAGCTGTTGGGGGAGATAGCCTTCTTTCTTTATCATGTCATTAATTCAACTACAAATTTACCGCTGATTTAGGGTACAGAATTTGAAAATTGCAGAAAGTAGAGTATTCATTCTCGAAGCTTTTCGTCTGACACTTTTCAAGAGAATCCGTCAGAAATGGAGTGAAAAGATGAAGTGAGTCACTTATATAGAGACACAGTTGACGAAAAAGAAAAAAGGGAAAAAGGCTCTATCATTATTGATAAAAAGAAGCGACCAATAGAAGGAGCGGAAACTAATGTGTGATTTTTAGACCATAAACGAATTCATTTTGTTTGCATAAATTTGGTTTGGATGTTTTAATGTACGTCGCTTCAAGGGTGGAAAGGTGAAAAGAAGTACGGCCACGGGCAAGAATAAAAAATTTGTTGTCATTATATTCGTGTGCGCATGTAGGGTTTTGTAAAAGATGTTGTCCTATGGCAGAAAAGGAAGTTTCAGTTTTAAAGCTTCTAATTGGCTTGCAAGAGCGGGCCAATGTGCTTCGGTCCTGAGAAATATGCTTCTGGAGAATGGTTTTCGGCACGTGCTGCTTAATCCTCTGTTGTAGCCTTTGAGACGTACGACCCACGTACCGACTATCGCAGTGGCACAGAAATTGATAAACAATGTTGCTTTGATGAAAAGCGGGTAGTACATCCTTTTTGGCTACTGGCAGAAGTTGTCTGGTGGTGTAGACAATGCATGGTTCAACTGCAAAGTAACAGCGTTTGATGGCTGTTTTAATTTGCATTTCATATCTCAGCGAAACATTGCCCAGCCATGGCAAGTGAAGATAAACTGGGCATTTCTTCGGACCGAATTGCGTTGGTCTGCGAAATTGATTCATTTTCTTGGTCATAACAGTGTTGATTATAGCTTCAGGGTAACCGTTGTTGATAAGGATTGATCGAATATTGGAAAGTTCATTTTCAAGAGTAGATTTCGAACAGATAGCTAGAGCTCTGTGGACTAGAGTTGAAATCAAATTAGTCTTCCACTTCATGGGGCAAAAAGAGTTCCAGCGAATGTATTGGCCAGTGAAAGTCGGCTTCCTGTAGATAGAGGTAACAAATTCGTGATTATTCTTTTCTACCAGGACGTCAAGAAAGGGCAAAGTCCGAGTGCATTCCTTTTCAATAGTAAAACAAAGCGATGGATGAAGAGAATTTAGATGAGAGAAAAACTCATTGCGTTCGTCTTCGTCGTTAAAAACTGCAAAAGTATCATCAACGTATCGATAATACATAAGTGGTTTGTTGACTCTTTTGAAAAGCAAAGCTTCGTAATAACCGACAAAGATGTTGGTAAGAGATGGGCCAAGAGGTGAACCCATAGCAACGCCATCAATCTGTCGGTGCATTATGTTGTTGAAACTGAATTCTACGGAGGAAGTAGCCGTTTGCATCAGCTCAACAAAAACTGCACGAGGAAAAGGAGGCGGAGTAAGATCGCCATCATACAGAGCATTAGCGCAGATTTCAATAGTTTCTGCGAGTGGAACATTAGTAAAAAGGCTACAGACGTCATAGGAGCAAAGAAAGACAGATGGAGGAAGTTAAAAGTTTTGACTTTGTCAGCGAAAGTAAAAGAATCGGAAATGCAGTAGGTAGAATAAAGTGAAAGAACAGGATCAATAACTGACGTAAGCCATTGCGCTAATTGATGCTGTGCTGAGCCAGTCATTGACAATATAGGACGTAAGGGTACATCTTGCTTGTGAATTTTTGGCAAACCATACAATCGGGGCCGTTGTGAACCAGTTGGTCGAATCCTGATGCAAATCTCGGATGGAAGAAGGCCTTCTTTCTTGAGTTGAAGCAACCGTCTTTGAATATGAGCTTCAATCTTCACAGTGTTGTCAAATTCGGAAGAAGGGCCAAGATTTTCGAATTTAGAGTTGTCTTACAAAATAAAATCCATTTTTGAAATGTAATCAATCTTGTTCATTATGACAACCCCAGAACCCTTGTCAGGTTTAGTGATATGGATATTTTCATTGCATCTGAGGGATCGGGTTTTCCCTTTTTTCTTTTTCGTCAACTGTGTCTCTATATAAGTGACTCACGTCACCTTTTCACTCTATTTCTAACGGATTCTCTTGAAAAGTGTCAGACGAAAAGCTTCGAGAATGAATACTCTACTTTCTGCAAATTTACCGCTGCTTCCTTGTTTGAACTCGCCGCCTCTCTATGCCTAATTACGTTGTGTATTTTACTACTGTTCTTGAATTCTCGAACCAGCCTCTACTAGCCTTAGATTCAAAAGTATCATCATTTGTCCCAGTGTTTTTCTTTACTAGATCATTATAAATTTCTGATGCTTTCTCGCAAATGAACGATTAACTGATGTTGTCACCTCTTAATTGTACTTCATTTATTCAAACCAGCAACAACGTTTCTACTTCCTCAAGTATTGGTGGTCTTTGATTACTAATAACAGTCACTTCTTTTGCAACATCAGCCCATTTTATCACTTCGTTATTCTTTATAATTGTAGATATATTTGACTTTGTCATGTCATGTTCTGCAGCAAGATTAAACACATAAACGCCATTTTCATGTTTTGCGATAATTTTTTTCTTCGCTTCAACTGTTCTTAGAATTTTTCTTTTTGCATGACCAATATGACTTCTCGCTTTCTTTGCACCCATGACGAGAGAAAAGAATGTTGAGTGCAATAAAATTGTAAATGCACAGCGTAACAACAAATGTACTGTGTCTCGTACGGTGGTCGACTGAAAAATGTTTGTGTTTCGTCTTGCAGTCACGTGTCGCTGTTGTTCTTTTTTTTTGTTCGAGTTATTCGAGAATCGAAATTTTTTTCGAAAAGCGAGTCATTTTCATCTCGAAATGTCCGTTCAAAAACCGAATTGTTCGAACTCTGAGACGTTCGAAAACCGAGGTTTGACTGTATTAGATAGGCTAGTAAATTTTATCGTGATTTTTAGACGTCATGTACAAATTTGAAATATCTGTTGGAAATGATTGAATTTGTTTTGAAAGTGCCACTGCCTTTACTCATAAAAATATGTTTGTTTGTTATAATCCTGGTGTTAGCAAGTTAAATTTTTTCTGAATTACGCCTCCATAACTATTCAAGTAGCATAATTAAGCTGTACTTACAACTTTTTAATACTTTTCGACAAAATTCAGTGAATTAACATACGTATAGATTGTCAGAAATATTTGCTGAAGGGAAAACAACAGCACATAATTTTAAGGTTGGTTTACAGCAGCTACGAAAATGTCTGCTTATTGAGATAGATTTATTTTACTTTTGAAACTATATTATACCTTGTTAATAAGACGTTAGTATGAATAATTGTGTAAAGAGAATGCATACCAAAAAGGAAATCAGAATCAATGAACTTTTTATAATTTGAACGAAAAGTATTTTAATCATTAAATGCAGCAAAAAGTCGATTTTCTTCAAACATGTTCGGCTTTAATGACTTGAAAAATAAAATCAACTTGACCGCATTTAGATGACATTAACAAAACCTAATTTTACAATTTCATATATTTGAGATTACAAAAACCAATAAATTTTGAAGTTATGATCACAGTACAGAAGAAACTGGATATAACGACACCGGCTATAACGACAATTCGCTTTTAACAACGCATTTTTGTTGGTCCCGACAGAATTCCTATTTTTTATATACAGGGTTTTCAAAAAGTCATCATCTACTTTTAAATTGTTATTACATCAAAAATATATTTCCGATAATAATGAAACTTGTACACAATAAACAGTATACATTAAAATTTTGTTTTACTACACCATTTTAATTTTTCCATCTTGCTTTTATCTTTACCTCCATTTTAATTATCCCATTTTGTTTTTTAGGTTCAGGACCGTTTGAAATGTACAAAATATAAGAACGTGTTAGAATAGTTATTCTTATGGCAAAATACGAATCTGTTACAGCAGTTAAAAGGCAGCTTAGAAAAGAAGGATTAAATATACATATCTAATGAAGCAGCAGAATGAAGCTGTGCTCACAACTTTCTAATACTTTTCAACAAATGTCAGTGAATTAATTTATAATTTATTGTTTCTACAGACAAAACTATTTTAACTTTAACTGTGTCTATTACTTTTAATCAAATAATAAAAATGACATCAAATGACGATCAAAACCGATTCGTGACTCGGGTACGAACCAACAAAAACTTACTCGATTATGCGCGAAAATCGGAATAGTGCAACATATAATGACGTCATAATCATTGCTCAAAACCAGAGAATCTTCGCGAACAAACTCGTGCTTGGATGCTTCTGTCCATACTTTGAGGAAATGTTAAACAACGCTGAGAAAGATTCATATGTAACCGAGATGGAGGTGTCAGTTTATGATGTAGATACATTGAGACTAATAATAATCGATTATTTCTACACTGGAACAATATCCATAAACGATCACAATGTATCCAGCATCTTAGAACAGGCGCACTTATTCAAATTAAACGAAGTCATACGATTTTGTTTTGATTATTTGAAGAAAGGAATCAACTGTGAGAATTGTTTTACTGTTCGTGGCCAAGCCAAATTGTACGGCAATAGCTCGTTGGAGTGCGTGGCTACCAACTTCATCAATAATAACTTCCAACATGTCATCAATACAAACAGTTTCAAACAATTAAACAAACCTGATTTGCATGGCTGCTTACTACGTTCAACGAAAGCATCAATTCCAGCTAGCATCGTTTATGAAGCGGCTGTATCTTGGACGAAGTACGACGTGGAGTCACGCAGTAAGTGTTTTCATGAGCTGCTCAATCTGATTGACTTCGAACAACTTTCACTCGACTTTATGCAAAGATCTTTCGCTAGCGAAGAACTTGTTCAAAATGATTTAAGTTGCATGAAGTTTGTGTTTAAATATTTGAGAACGGCATATGACAAACATAAAGAAGAAATAGTGAGTGCATTGATTAGTATTGGAGGACGTCGCACTCCAAAGACCGTTCTAGAAATTGATATCGGCTACAACAAAAAAACAACTGATTTCCCAGATTTATTGATTCCACTTTTCGGCCATATCACTTTGTTGTTGGATGATAGAATTTACTGCGTTGGTGGTAAAATCGAAAATAATGATAACAACATTAAAATCAGTGATAAAGTCTGGGAAATGTCATTGAATAAACCAGATTTGAAATGGAGTGAAGTTGCTTCAATGAATGATGAAAGACATGTCATGGGAGCAGCGATATTCAAAAAATGTCTGTTGGTTGCTGGTGGTGTTGATGATCAAAATAGTCGATTATCATCATCGGATGTTTTTATTCCTCAATTAAATGTATGGCAATATATTACTGCTATGAATCAAGCTCGATCGGGAAATGCACTGGTCGAGTGTAAGAACAAATTGTATGCCATTGGTGGGAGGAATGGCAGTAATTATTTATCATCTGTGGAATGCATCAGTGATTTAAAAGCAAAATGGAAATATATCGCATCCATGAATGAACCGAGACGTTGGCTTGCCGCTGTAAACTGTAATGACGTCATTTATGCAATCGGTGGGCAAAGTGGTGTTAGTAATGATAAAATTGTGAAAAGTGTTGAGAAATACGATCCTGAGACGGAAAAATGGAGTTTCGTCAGCAACATGACAATCGAGCGGTGCGCTCACTCTGCTGCTGTCATGGATGGTAAAATTTATGTGGTGGGCAGGATCGATACTGAAGGTAATGCAGTGCGAATAATTGAGTGTTACGAACCATCCAATGACAGTTGGAGTGTCGTTGGCGAAACTCCAAACAACTTATTTCACAATTCACTTGTTGCATTATGAAATTTCATTAATCACAATAATTGTATTACTCTGCATTACTACTAGATTGTTGATAGGTAAACAAAATTATAACTGAATAATTTAGTTTGTACTGTGTCTCAACTTTAAAGCAAACTAGATGTTTTTCTGCCTGTTGCATTCGATCATTTTGAAGATTGTTATAATTTCGCTTTATCGTATTGAAAACGTAAAAGCTTCCAAGATGCACATATGTTAAAAAATATTGGATGTTCACATATCAACCTCAATTCAAAACTTCGTAATTTTGTTTGTGTAGTGCTTTACAGCCTAAAGCGAGGTAAAAGTGAAATTTCAACATGTGTTACGTCATTTATGACAATTAATTTGTTACAAACACTCCATGTAATAAATACTTTTGTTAAATATTATGGTTTGTTTTTGCCAATAGATGTTTGGGTTTTCGTTTAAACACAACCTGCACGCCTAATGTAATTTATTAGTTTACACAATAATGCTTTAATGTTGGCAAGCCGAGCGTTAGTTTTCTATTTACACGGTTATGCCATTGTTTTGTGAACACCAGTTGTTCGAAAAGTTTAGCAGCATTGTTTGTGAACATTTGTTTTCTGTTTTAAACTTTATGTTTGTTAAAAAACTTGAAAATCGAATGGAAGGTGCTCGGCTCATTAGCACCAAGTTTGGTTTGTCCGCGACTATAAAATAGTGCTAAGCAGATGTCTTTGTAAAGATAACAGTCATTTATAATCATATATTAAAATGCAATTTATTGTTTGAAACAGTTTGTTTGTTTGTGAGTAGCCTCAACATAACTACGATTACGTCACATCGTACGTTTGTTTTAACGTCTCGTAAGTGCCGTGTTGCCAGCAATTAAGATCACAAAATCACATTTGTCTTTGGGATAGTGAGTGCAAAGTAATGCATCAATGTAGATAATTTGCACCAAGCGTAGACTCAATGAAGATATAGAACGGATCAAGAAAATATTACTGAACAATGGCTAACCTAAAAACGTCATCAACGCTCAGATCGCCAAGAAAAGTGCCCGGTGTACTTGAGGGTCCCTTGGATAGGTAAGCTCTTCACAAACTTGCCAAAAGAAGTCTAAAATCGCCGTGGAAAACTGCTATGGTTCCATCAGCATTCGCTTGGTTTTTACGTCCAAGTGCATGCTGCCTGTATCCCGCAAGGATGTTCTGCCTGCCATTCAGAAAAGTTCAGTCATATATGAATATAAGTGCCACTGTGATAGTCGGTACGTAGGACGAACATCTCAACGACTACAGGATCGCATCAAGCAACATGTTCCGCAATGGTTAAGACAGCAATTGACCTGTCCATGCCGATCTCAACCACACAGATTGTGCAAACGAAGCGACACCAAACCGCTTGTGACTCTGCCATTGGTCAACATCTTTTAAATAATGATCAATGTGCATTAAACTATGATAATAAGCAGTTTTTAATCTTTCCATCTTAATCTCATAGAGACCGCTTATATCAAGACCAGGCGCCCGGTGTTATGCAGACAGAGAGAGTTTGTTTACACTCTCAAGCTCTTGATGATCGCTGCGTTCTTATTTGGCCTCCTGCTGCGCTTTCTTTAACATTTCGCTATTGCGAAATTATTCTTGGCACGCTTTACAATACTAGTGCTGTCATTGGCTTGTCTTCATTGCCTAACGTCCAAATTATTCAAATAAAACACTTACTCACTCCAGATCTTCTCTTTTGACGCAATACTACCACTGATAAGAGTGTCACGAAAAGCTCATGGCTAAAACAGTTTTTTTCAAAGCTATATGAAAATTCTGTACCACCAACAAGATTTAACCAAAATATTCTCGGCTACGAGTTTCGCTCGCAGCAAACGAATACTTTTCAATGCCAAATGTTTCCCAACTCGATATTCTGGAACAGGGAGAGTCCTCTTAGGACGAATCCGAACTAACTGAAATATGGTAGCTAAAGAATAATGTTATTAATACCTATTTCAGTACTGCTATCTTGCAGAAGGTAATTGCAGATATGTCATACGTAGTTGTGATCACTTGGTGATAATGCTAAGGATGTACCGAAACTTCTGCTTTGGCTATTTTTCCGAAGCCAGGGGCAATTTTTGGCTTCGGAAAAATATTTTCAGTCACTTTAATAAACTACTGATACGCATTTTTAAAAACCTAAAGCATAATTATTGTTATTAGATTGGGTTCATTTTCTTTGTTGTTCTATTTTACAAACGTGGTTTAGCGTTTAAGCACGTTGTACTATCAAAGAATAAATGCTCCTATAAATGGTGGGGTGCGTACAGAATGAATGTTCCTGTAAATGATGGGATGCATACAAACGTTCTTACATAGATAAAGACAATAACAACTGGGATATGGCGTTGGCAAGGTTCTCCACAAAAGTTTTGTAAGCACTCTATCATCCGACATAAGTGAACGGCTATTCAACACAGCTGGGAACATATTTCAAGCAAAAAGAAGCAAAGTATTGCCTAATTTTGAAGAACAGATTACATTCTTAAATTATAACCTACCTAGTTTTATTGAGCTCTGCATGGTTCGACTGCCTGTTCGCAGGTCATAACGATGTGATTTTATGTTGTGTGCCGAACAATTTAAAACGTTCGTAATATTGCTTATTTGCGGTAAAGTGAAAACTTGTTTTTATCATCACTGATCTAATCGTAAAGTTTTAGACTACTTGTTTTGGTCAAATCGGCTCTCAAGTTCTTATACTTTTAAAAAGTGCCCGTAGGCATAAAGAAGTTGGACCACCTTGGCTAGCTGCAATAACACTTATTACTGTTATCAGTTGATCAAGTAAGGTGCAATGGGATTAGTGTTTGCCAAACTTTAAGCATTTTATTTCAATTATATTATAACTTCAGGAAGAGGAGTTAAGCAAATTATGCAATAAGTAAATAGTTGACACGGACATTTCGAATTACCAAAACTTTTTATTATATTTTATTTTATCTGTTTGTGTTATAGAGGGAAGAATAGAAATTGTTTAAGATGAGTGAAGGAAGAAATGTTGCTCAAAAGCTTGAAAGCTACTGATTTAGATACTCATTCTTCAGTGAATAACTGAAGCAATTTAAAAAAGGAACTTTGCCAAAAATACAACTTTGACTTATGCAATACTTAAATCACATTTGATCATTTCCGAAAATTTCAGTTTTTTTATCTTTTAGCATAAAACTACAAAGCTTTCTGGAAAATTTAAAATTGAACATCGTCGAATTAGAAATCAGTTAACTGGCTACACAAAAATTTACTAATTGAAGCTCAAGCGCTTACTTCTAAGTGATTTACGCAAAAAAGTACTCTAAATCACCGCGGTTCCCAAATTTAGCAACTAACAAATCTCGGCTTTCCAGTACACTGCTTATTTTCGAAAAATTATTAAAAGAAACATGTATCAACGGATACGTGTACACAGTGGCGACTCCAGCTTTTTATGGCTACTCGGGCTCGTCACCGACAGTGTCGCAAAATATTGCAAAAACAGTAAATACAGCACTAAAACTAGCAAGACAAAAATAGCAACAATTTATCCAGCAATTTAATTATTGTAAAACGCCTTTATTTACACGGTTATAACAAAACGGGTGCTTTTATCAACTGTGCCCGATTTCAACACAAATTTAAGCAAAAAAGTGTCTGGAACAACGCAATAAACACTCGCATTGTTACAGCTCGGGCAAATGTAATCAAGCCTGAGTTAGATTTGATTCGAAAAAATGCTTGAAAAACGTTTTTCTCTCGTTATTTCTCTGCACAGCTTGTCGGGCTATTTTCGTTAATCCCGAGAAGACAAAACGACAGTAGACGTACTTATAAATTACTCTTTTATCTACCTTTTTCTGATTGCAACTCGGGCTATTTCTCATGGGCCCGAGTTCATGAAAAAAGTTAAACAAAAAAAGTGTCTGAAACAACGCAATAAACGCTCGCATTGTTACAGATCGGGCAAATGTAATCAAGCCAGAGTTAGCTTTGATTCGAAAAAATGCTTAAAAATTGTTTTCTTTCTCGTTATTTCTCTGCACAGCGAGTCTTGCTATTTTCGTTGAGCCCGAGCAAGACAAAACATTGAGCACAAAAAGCAACTGCCACCATAAACATTGGTGGTTTATACGATGTCCGGCTTCTTCTTTGGACTTAATATAATTAAGTTAAAAAGTTTTAAACTTGTTTCGCAGAATTTAAATTTAACAAAGTCTTCCGTCATTTCGTAACTCAGGCTCAGCCCGAGTGCCGGAGTTGCCACTGCGTGTACATGATAATAGAAAAAAGTTATATTATGACGCGCAGCTTACAAATGTCTCGATGTCTTGAAGCGAATACTAAACCACCGGATATCGAGTCAGACAGGTTTGCGTCTGGAACAATAATGCATAACTAGATATTAAGCAAGTTTTCATGCGGGTCCAAAAAGAAATTTTTTCAAACTTTTCCTGTCATTGGTTTCATTTGTGGGTCAGTTATTTTTCTTGTCTATATTTTATTACAGCCAGCAAACTATTTTCCAGCCCGATAATGTCATACATGTAGCTCAAATTAGTAGTCTTTAAAATAACTTTTTACTGAAAGACTACAATGATCACTTTTTTCAGCATTGATTTAATACCATTAAGCGTTATTTTAAGCCTCATTTGTGCTTTTGTTGCATCTTTTTAATGAAGAAAAAATGATTTGTTGAAAATATACAAAAACAACTTGCAATTAAATATTCGTTTTGTTGAAAGAAAATGTCCAGAGTTTTGTAAAAATATTTCCACGCGAAATTTGTCTGCAGACGCGATTATCATTTGATTGATTTTAAACTTCCAAGTATCTTTCAAGTTTCAAACACACAAAACTTTTGGATGTTTTCTGTGATTGATAAGTTATCTACTACTACAATATAAGCCATAATCTATTTTATGGTGAATCACATGAGCATTATGCACTTTAGCATCAAATTGTGAACTGTATAGTCAGTAAAACCGCAATAATATATTTTAATTGTAGTTGCATATAACAACCACATAAGCTTCGGCTTAGGCGGAATTCTAGCTTTGGTACATCCTTAGATAATGCTAAGTAATTCTGTCAAACTTGGCAATCAGAAATCAAAGCCCAGGTAACTTAACGTACTTATGTAGGATTTTAACTTAATTTACCGGTAGGCATATAAACTACCTTTTTCGTCTACAATAAAATGCAGGCTACTGTTGTGATAAAATATAACAGGGTGTTCCAAAAGTCTTCGGCACATTTGAAGTTCCCATATCTATTTAACTAGGAATGGTAGTATGATAAAAGTTGTGTCATTTTAAAGCTAATTACATTAAGTTTTTTGTAAGGCTATTGATTTTTTTATTTCTTTTCAGATATTAAGATTTTTTAGATTAAGATTTTTTTAGATATCTTTTCAGATTTTTTAGATATTTAGAGCCATGAATGGCGTTCACTCAACCAAAAAAGGCGTTTTGTGGGCTTGAATTGGCAAAAACTGAATCATGGACTGTTGTTCAACGTGCATTTCGCAGAAAATTTGGAAAGAAGCCACCAGAGAGGAAGTCCATAGTGAGATGGCATGGTAAATTCATAACAGATGGGTGCTTATGCCCAGGTAAAAGAACTGGACGCCCCTCAGCTTCAGAAGATGTGATTGAACAAGTTCGAACTGCTTTCCAGCAGAGTCCCTGTAAATCGATCAGAAGAGCCAGTAGGGAACTTCAGTGACCTAAAACAACTGTTTGGCGCGTCTTAAGAAGACGACTGCACATGACGCCTTACAAGCTACAGTTAGTCCAATACTTGAAGGACACTGATAAACCACTTCGTCGTGACTTTTGCATTGCAATGCAACAGGAGATGGAAGATGACGGATTTGACGACCGACTTGTTTTTAGCGATGAGGCGACTTTCCACGTAAATGGCAAAGTGAACAAGCACAACACTCGCATATGGGGTACTGAGAACCCGCATGAACTTCTTGAGCATCAGCGAGATTCCCCAAAGGTGACCGTGTTTTGTGCTATGTCGAAGAAAGCTGTCTATGGACCATTCTTTTTTGAAAGAGCAACAGTCAATGGTGAGACGTACCTCGACATGCTGAAAAACTGGTTAATGGATAAATTGAGTGAGAAAGAGTCTGGTGACTTCATTTTCCAACAGGATGGAGCGCTACCACACTGGAGCCTCAGGGTTAGACAGTTTCTGAACATAAAACTGCCAGACAGATGGATTGGAAGGTCTGAGCAGAATGATCACGATCTCATGTCCTGGCCACCCAGATCTCGAGATCTCACACCATGCAATTTCTTTTTGTGGGGATTTGTGAAAGGATTGGTATATGTGCCCCCTATTCCTAGAGACGTGGATGAGCTGAAGACACGAATAACAGAAGCTGTTTCAACCATTGGCAATGCAATGCTGGGACGCGTTTGGCAAGAATTGGACTATAGGCTTGATGTGTGTCGTGTGACCAATAGTGCTCACATTGAACATCTTTGAACATTCCATATAAAAATTGAGATTACAAGCTTTCTGAACTTACCAGATGCGTTTTCATATCCTTAATAGTTTCCGAGATATTCATTGTCAAAATGTGCTCAAGATTTTTGGAACACCCTGTATTTTAGTTGACATTTCTACTCCTATACCATAAATTTTTGTAATCATACCCGCTGCCACAACCAGTCATTCTTATTACAGTATTACGAAATAGGAATTAAGATGCTAAACTTTACCAGTAAAAAAATCAATCTGATCAAATAATCAACATTGCGACGTACAAGTCAAGCTGATGCAACAAAAGCCATCTAATTTGAACTTGAATAAACTCATTTGAATAAACACGACATCATCTTTAAATAATGTGCTTTTAGAATTGAGGGTAAAAAAATCCAGGAGGCCTACGGTCTATCAATCTCATTGTAATACAAATCTTGCGAGATCCTTATATCTTTCGGAGCCTTCAAATTTTACCCAGTCCGCTCCTGCCCCTAAATCCGCCATTATGTATTACGCTCGTATATCAAAGGTGGGCAGACTTTTTAGTCGGAGGGCCGCATTGACCATTCAAGAGTTGGCCGATGACCAGTGTTTAAAATCTTGAAATAACTGCCTAGAATGCAAGAGCTTGGAATAGCTTAAAATCTTGCAATAACTTCTTGCAATGTCGTATCACAGGGCCTTGAAAATGATGGCGTCAAAAAAATATTTTTAACCTTCAATCAGGACGGAAAATGCGTCGAATCAAATTAAGAATTGCGTAGCGACTCTTCTATCGTTTTTGGCTCCTTAGTACGGCAAGTTCGTTCACCCTTGTCATATTAAATTAAATACATGAAAGTTTCTATGAGTTGTCAGGCCACACAAAATGCTCTGGTGGACCGCATGAGGCCCACCTCTGTATCATACTGTTATCATTAAGCACCAATACATGACAAAACTGATAAAACAATAAAACTGATTTCTACGCTTATTACTTAAAGTAACTAAATTTTTGAATAGTTTTTAGTTCTACTCAAGTAAGTACGTCTGCTAATGCACATAGCAAAACTGCAGACAGTGACACTGTTTCGACCTATCAGGTCTCTTCAGTGCAGTTGGTGACCGACAAGAAGCTAGAGGCTTTTAATAAAGCATAGCTTAGACCGCCACACTGCTGCTAATGTTTTGCAATTTTTGCTTGCTGTTACCAAGGCCACCTTTTGAACCTCAACAAAGGAAATGTGTATTTACGAACCTAAGAGCGAAAATGGTTTCAGTAAAATATGCCTTCTGCAGGTTCACCTGTAACAGTGAGGCCGAAGGAAAATATTGACAAAATGCGTTTCGTTAAGAATATGAACGACATCAAAGGCAGAAGAAAATCATTTAGTGGTACTGATACTGTTAGTGCTACTGGCATCTATGACAACAATGGCGGATTAACGGGAAAGAAGCATGCAGGACTGATGACAAGGACTTAGAAAACTGTTGGGGTTTAGCGATCCGTTAAAAAGGTAGCAAATGAAAAAGTAATCAAAATTTTACTTACATTTATCGGACGTCGTTAAAGATGGAAAATGTATGCGTTTGAGTTTTAGGATGAGGCACTCGTTCAAAAAGTAATCGACTGTAAGTTCTATCCCGCAAGCTTCAAGCTCGATTAATAAGCTGGCTGAGTGTTTGGGCAGACAAATGAGGACAACCATATTGTAAAAGTGAGGACTAAACCCTCCCTGGCACTCATGCCAGGAGACTAGATCCCCAGATTGTTTTCAAAGCCTAGGAAATTTTAAATATGGACAGAATAAAAGCAACATAGCAAAAAACACCAAACAAATTGATTAACAAAATAAAAGTTCTGCAAATTATTTTGAAACTAAATACGGCAAACAATACGTCATTCAAAAAACTTTATCTCCACTTTAATTTAGAGCAGAAAGAAGTCACACTGATTAACTTGATTTCCAAAAAACTGTTCTTTATTCTTTGAGACACAAATGCTTTCAGCCTTCCCCAATACAAAACAATGTGTTACGATTGTGGTGGGCTACTCGGGTAATTTGTAAAGAAAGAAAAGTTTAACAGATATCTGCCAGCTTATTGTATTGTCAGCTTATCTGCACAAGTGTAAAAGAATAAATAGCAATAGGATAAAAGGTATAAGTGGTAAAAGGATAGACCCTTGGCCCTGGCTTTGATTTGTGCTGGCCCGGATTGAGTTTGGGTGTCTAACCAAACAAGGTCGACGACGAGAAGTCTATTGCAATTGACAATTGGTATGGTCTCATAATCACTGCAGTGGAATAGAACTAGGGTAGGGGGTGTTTAAGCTCTATCAATTAGACTTATAGCTGGTGTCATTTTTACAAAACGTCATGGTTCGGGAGAAACACTTGTAAGTGATAGTTGAGGGAGCTTTATTTTCTGGCGTTAGCAACGCGACAAAATTTGTATAGTTACTCTACAACTTTATTGATGCACGATTAAAAGCTGATATTGGTCTTAAAAGAATGGAAAGCGTTAAGTTTAAATCAGTCGTTGGAGGTTATTTGCAAATACTGCAATGACAAAGGGCTTCTTTACAAAGAATCCAAACTAACATGTTGCTATGAGCGTGAGTGCAGTTGCATCGGAATGTCAGTATATTGCAGTAACAATGACTGTTCAACAGGACCTCATATTTGACTGGTTTATTTAAAAATGCGTTACCACATTTGATCTAGTTTTCCTGACGTTACTAAGGATTGAGAATTGAGAAGTATTGCACACTTATTTTTATTTCACACGTTTACAACATACGTTGTTACAATCGGTGGTTCTTATAGTTAGACTTACAGTAGAGTTTAGGTTTGTAGGTGACATGATGTGAAACACATTAGTTTGGTAATTTGACTGAAAATAAAAACGTTTGGAAGGAAAACTTGGCTCGATAGCTAACTTTACAACAATAACAAGTTCTACATCAAGTGAGTTGCTAGCAGAAAGTGTATTTTTATAGTAAGAAAACAATGTCACAAAAACATGCAGCGATTTCTTGAAGAAAGAACAGAACTTGATGTCAGGCATATAAACATTAGTTACAGTCACACTACTTGATATTTAACGTGATAATTCAAAGCGAAGTAGCGAATAAAAAAAGCTCATGAATTGAAGAAGTTATGTGAGAACTTTGATTTTACGTGAACCAAGTAACAGAATCAAAATTTAAAAAATGACTTAAAATAAACTATTGCGACTCTTCAATTACCAGCTGATTTGAAATTGGTAAATGCTGTTTCAATGCTAATCTACCACATACTTATGTTATCAAAGGCAGAAGAAAACTATTTAGTGGTACTGATACTTTTAGTGTTGCCGGCGTCTATGGCAGCTATGGCGGATTAACGGGGAAGAAGCATGCAGGACTGATGACAAGGACCACGAAAACTGTCGAGGTTTTGTAAAGTTCGCACTTATTTTGTGTCGGGTTACAAACAGCCAGCAGCAATTTATTCAATATCGAATTTTATCAGCAAATCGTCAACGCAAGAATCATAGAATTTCTAATTGGAAATCAGCTACTGTAAATATCAAAGCATTTCAAACTGATTTTAAACTAAAACGACTTCATTTCGATGCTGTTTTGGTTCTAAACCCCGTACTTGTTTGGTTCAGCAATTTGAAAGTCTCAGTTTTATCACTCAAAAGATAGCTTGCACGAAAACCTCAAATCGAGAAATAACTCGTCGAGTGATGAAAACTTCGAGAATATCTACAGCAATGTGTCACAGCTCAAGGGCGATATTTAAATGATGTTATGTTTTAAACCAATAACTAATAGTAAACATCTATTTTTGTAATTGCGACAACACCGGTCGGCAAACTGAATCAAGTTTTGGTATAAATCATTGTTGATTTGCTAGTCAACAAATCAAATGTGGGAAGATGTTTTGCCGCACTTTGGTCCAAAATTGGATATTTGGTTTGCAACCAACCAATCCCAATCCACCCTGTTAGTAATGGCGCATCTGCCATGCATTCTGCATTGATGTTGTTGCTGGAAGCTTGATGATGCATAAAATGCTAACAGTAGTCACATTATTGTAGTGCTTGTCAAAATTTATTTCTTTCACCGTCACGCATTAGTGATTTTGGTGTGATGATTTTAAGACCTTGCTATTAAGTGAGCGAGGTATTCTATTAAAGCACTAAGAATAGTTTCTGTTTTTACATTAAAGATATATCTAAATTTGAACAACATACAAAAGCAATTTCAAAACCGTTGATATTGATGTGGCATTGTATTCTACATTCTTAACTTGCAGTAAAACGAAAATACTGCAAATCAAATAACATGCGATTCATACCTGAAATGGTGTTTTCAAAGTTTCATCGTTTTACATGAATAATAGTTATTCCGATTATGGTATACCGTGTAGTAAATTGTTACTCGAATCATACAACAATCAAATGGTTGTGAAACGTGACTGAAGGACTAAACTTGATTCTAATTTGCTCTATCTTGTGATAGCTGAACTGACGATCATTGATGTTTGTTTTTATTAAAATTGTCTGCCCATTCTTTTTGATACCGGTTAATGAAGAAAGGATTTTGTTCTCTCAGGAATAGACAAGGCTATTTAATGCTAGATCGAATAGAAACAGTGATCTTATTAAAGAGTGGCAAATATGATTTTTCAAATTTAAAGTTGTTCTCCCAAACAATTTTCATTTCTTGATTAATGACTACTTCGGCAAGGTAATGTGGTGAGATTCTGTGGAAGCTACTATCTGCAAAAAATTATACAACAAGACGACAAAACTATTTAGGCCAATTCTCAAAGAAGATGATCAATTATTACAATACTGCATTGAGTTTTCACGAACTTTTCAAACAAGCAATAGCCTGTAACGATCCGTAATAGGCGTGCAGTACAAAAAATGGAAATCAGCTATAAGCTGGTTTGTCACTGTAGCGGATATTTTGATGTTACAGCTTGTTTCCATACTTTTTACCGTAATCTCACAAACGATTTAAAATTTGTATGCAACGACCCAATGAACCTCATGCAGATTGGGAGCCCAACAAGTTTGCCACTTCTGTGATTGATTGAATAGGACTAAGCCAACACTTAGTAGTGATGCTGCAGCTGCATGACATCAATTAAGCAATCCGACATTTTATATACTCATCTTCAAATTTTATCAATTACCTAAAAACGTTAGCTAATCACCAACCAATGCCAGTCGATTTTGTTATGTAATGACTACCAAACTGTGTTCCTGATTGGAATGAACTGTTATTTTCTTCAATTTGATTTGCATATCGCTACGTTCTTCATTAAATTTTCGATGCAAAGGAAATCTTGAATTTCGTTTCGTCGACGAATAAAAGAGAAAAGTGAGTCGAGAAATACAAATGAGAATGTTGCTGCATTTTGAATCGGTTATATAAACGGACTCTGTGGCATATCATAAATTTTTAACCGCAAAGGTGACAGCACGGTCTGGTAAAGCAAATACTGATAAGCCTAATTCTATTTGTTTACCTTGGGGCGTTGTTTGGAAAACAAGCTTTTTTCAGTTTTGCGCCGTAAAGTTGTCCTTTATTGCGCGCATCATTTTGCAAGTGCACTATTTATATGCACATAAAACAAACAACATTTCTTCTCTAAGCAATTTTCTGCGCTCATGATTTGCTTGCCTGAACAAAATTACGTGACATAAAAATGCTTCGCAACCAGTGTTGCCAGTTTGTATTTCATTTAGTCGCCCAATTCACTTCAAAAACAACGGATTATTGATCTCAGTAGATCAAAATTTAAAATCATCTTCGCAGGACAAGCTATCAGTGTTTTGACATCCAAAACTAATGTTTACAATATTTATAAAAACAAAACCAAAACAAGTGAGTTTTGTTCCTGTTCATCAACATTTTAAACCTTTGGATGAACATCCCATTAAAAACAATCCTAGCCAAGTGTATTGCATGTATTTGAAAAATTGGTTTTTCATACTGAACTTGAGAATGTTGATAAATTGAAAGTTTTTCACTGTAAGCTTAATCTCGACATGGTTTGGAATCATCTTTAAAATCAAGCAAAAAAATGCCTTCTGATTTTACTTTTAATAAACACATCAGTTTTTATATGCCCGTTTGCTAACACTCGCTGACTTCATTGGGGAAATTCATTTGACAGTGATAATGTAACAAATACATACTGTGACTTCTAACCATGCGGGAACCCTGCACTTTGTCAACTAATGTCACTGCAATATGAATGTATGGCAAAGTGTACACTAGGGAGCCTGGTATACTGGAAGTACAATTTTTGTAAATCGTCGTAAAATTGACCAATGTGAAATGTTTATTGACAAAGTAAAAGTAAAATGCCGTTGGTGGCAAAATGGCTTCTGCCTAACACGAACCTGTTAGCTTAACTGAGCAAAACTTTTTAATTTGTAGGCTAAATTTCATTTACCGGAATCTGCTTCCACCACCAATTTCCCAATAGCTAAATATCTGAAGCAATCGTTTACCCATAATAACAGGCTCGCTTTATTTCATGGCTTTATGGCAGTGGTTTTCAGCCAGGGTTCTGCAGAACCCTAGAGTTCCGCCAGTACAGTCCAAGGGTTTCGCAAAAAGTTGCACAAATTTTATTTTATTACTTAAATCAAATGCTTTTTTTAGCATAAGACTATTGAATTATTGCACAGGGGTTCCTCGAGTCAATGAAACGTTTTTTTTGGGTTCCGCTCCAGCAAAAAGGTTGAAAACCACTGCTTTACGGTTTGACCCAGAACAAGAATGCAAAACGCTGCGTTACCAGTTACCACCCACCCGTAACCAAACTACTTCTCTCAAACTCTGACGTGAATGAGTTTTCTAGTTCCAACCAAGTTTTAATCTTTTATGTTTTAAAAGCTTACACGTGCTTTCCAGTAGTGACTCAGCGTAGCCCAATTCTCCTAAACATAGAGCCCAAGAAATTTTGCAAGTATGATGAAAAGTAGCAAGTAGCGGATTGTGAAATTCTGTAGTGAATCAAACAAAAAACAGTAGCCCAACCTGGCAACACTGTTCACAACGACTTATTGCGCTCATAGTTTGCTTGACTGAACAAAATTATGTAAATAAAAAAAGGGTCCCAACCACTGAGTGTGTTCATAATTTGCTTCACTAAGCAAAGCTTCTGCTCTTATCTGTTTGCATACAGCAAACAGATAAGCGCAGAAAAACAAAAATTTGCAACAAAAATTAGCATAGTAACAAGCAGATTGTAAAATAACTAATGTTAATAGAGAATATCGGATAAAAATCACCTTTTTATTTTACGGCAAGCATTGTGATGTAATGGCGACTGAAATGTAATACTGCAATACAATTGAAATCTAATAATAGAATTCAAGCTTATCGTTTGCAGTGCGATGTAGTTTTTTGAGAAATTCTTATCAGTAAAATGAAGGAAAAGCTAAGTCTAGATCAGATGTATTTTCTGAGGTTACAATTAGGGATATATTTCTTGAACTAGTTGCATGTTTAGTCATTCAGCCATCACTTTTATATTTGTGGGTCAGACAATAATATTTACGTTTGTAAGCCAATTTGTCACACTTGACCTATAGCTTATCACTTGCAAAGTCAGCAGTAATTTACTAGGGTGCAGTGAGTAAGCGTATTTAGGGAGTGGCACGAAAGCATAGCGCGCTTGTGTTATGCTTGTTTAGTGCCAGCCCCAAAATACTGGGATCGAGCAGTATATCTGTCGCGGTGGCCTAGTTTAACTAAGGACTTGCAAACAGAGATTTTGCAAAATTTTTGTTCTTCAAAAAAAAGAAAAGGTCGATACTGCCTGTTTTTGCATAATTTTGAGGACTGCATTCGCCGATCTCCAAAAACAATTGTTTTACACCCCACCCCCCACCGTCGTGAAATTTCTGTGTACGCCCCTGACAACAAATATAGTATTTAACACACAAAAAGCAAACCTAAGATAATAACTGTCACATTAAAGTCATTCTAAACAGGTAAATTTGTGACTTTGTAATCATAGTTAATGACGCATGTAATGAAGCCAAGACAAAATGTATAATTCAACTGTACCGACGCACTGTCGGCATGCACTACAATTTTGCGCCTCTTCTCTCTCGTAACAAGAAATTCGAAATGAATGTTGCCACGTTTAAAAATCCTTGCGAGCTGCTCAGTCGTTGCAATGAGAATTGTTAAGGATTCATGCATGACCATTGGATAATACTGATGGTGCTCAAGATGACATCAAACTGTCGTAATGCCAATACTTAATAAAATGATGCAATTTACTCTCACGCTTTTGTTAGTTTGATCTGCAACATTGAGTTTGAGCAATTCATTTTAAGAACTAAGCACGACTTTTAATTTGAGGTTGATAAATTACAAAATAAAGTGAACTTGCTAAAGCTTTTATAAATCATGTTTATGGTAGCACAGTTTGAACTTGCTGCTGTTGGGGTTTTGATTGTAAACTCGCATGAAAGCGAAAGAGAGCGCTCAATATCACTTAACTATTGATGGCAAGTATATATTGACGTCAGCACGGCGTGACGGACTGAACGTCAAGAGCTAGCGAGCTGAGTGCTGAGTGGGTATATATGGAAACAGCATTGCTAAATGAACTCTATCGCTTCGAAGCTCACATTTCTGGTACAAACTATGGTTGGCCCCAACCAAAATTACAGTGATTATGGTTCGCTCCGATCGTGTTGGTCACATTAACGTAATTATTTGGTGTTTTCTACTTCTAAAATTATACTGTTAAATTAGCTATACTATTGATATTTAAATTAGTGGGCTAATATCAACCAGTGAGTTGTGATGGCAAAGTGGTAAACTGATAAATCCGAGGAACTTGCGACCCACTGGCTGCCTATAAGCTATCGACTTATTATTCTCTTAGGTTCTCATGCAAAAATAAATTCGTATTGCTGCCGCTTTGGGATGTAAGCTATGAATCATACTTGATATCAAACTCAGTATATATGATTTGATGATAATCATTTCCAACTTCAATAATGATTGCTAAAAAGTAGCTCATAATCAAATATCATGTCTATTAATAATTGGGAGACAAAAAATAAAATCGGGGCAAATCTAGGTTATTCTATTCTGATGTAGCCTTTCACAATTAGCTTCTGGTTATCATTGATAAAATGATTTTTACGCACAAGATTATTAATAAACATTGAAATGGTTGTCGAACTAATAATGTAGCCAGTGCCGAATTTAATATGTGGAGGCCCTTGGGCACTAAGCTATGTGGAGAGCCGTAGTCGCATGCATATAGCTGAATTCATGGTGCGACCGGAAAAAAAACGGCCACATTGTAAAGATCAAAGAAATAACGACGGCTCCGAAAACGTGTTGGCTACTGTTGATCGGTTGAAACAGGTGGGAGCGGAAAATCTACGGCTTTACGACTTCTGAATTTCTAGCTTACGAGTTGGGAAAAGAACCCAACGCCAGTGGGAAGTGAATTTTAGTTTGTTAGTCCAAAAGCTGTTTTCTAATAATTAAAACCACAAGGATAAAAAGCAAGAAACGATAGCGCTAATATAGGCATGAAACTAACAATTGGCTTCTTCTTCGTCGTTTGAGCTATTTGTTCTGAGCATTATGCAGGAAGATGTACATACACTGTGTGTGCGCTCACGCTTTGCTTGCGAGTCTTCAGTTAGACTGGGCAACCACGACAGGTAGACTGCTTGGCCCCACCACCTGCTTGTCACATCAAGATGGAGGCATCCCGTTTAGTGCCTTGCCCAATGACACCACAAGCAAGCTTGCCGGTTTGTTCTCCACACTGTCCCTATTGTGCTGAGCGCGAAACAGGGAAGCCATGAATACCATATTTTAAAGTCTTTTGGTATGACTCGACTTGGGAAATGAATGCCAGGTCTACCGACTGCAAAGCACCACTACGCCATCGCTCCGGTATCGGCGCTTGGCAGCTCCCCTGCTTGGCGCTCAGCACAATAGGAACAGTGTGGAGAACAAGCCGGCGTGCTTGTTTGTTGTGTCCTTGGGCAAGGCCCTTAACAGGATGCCTCCATCTTTATGTGACAGACAGGCGGTGGGACCAAGCAGTCTACCTGTCGTGGTGGCCCATTCTAACTGAAGACTCGAAAACAGAGCGTGAGCGCACACACAGTGTATATACATCTTCCTGCATAATGCTCAGAACAATTAGCTCAAACGACGAACCGGCGCGATGGTGTAGTGGTTAGAGCGTTCGCCTCGTAGTCGGTAGACGTGAGGTTCATTCTCTAAGTCGAGTCATACCAAAAGACTTTAAAAAATGGTATTCACAGCTTCCCTGCTTGGCGCTCAGCATATAAAGGGGATAGTGTGGAGAACAAGCCGGCAAGCTTGCTTGTTGTGTCCTTGGGCAAGTCACTTAGCGAGACGCCTCCACCTTTATGTGGCAGACAGGTGGCCCTCCCGTACTTCACCAGGTTACAATTGTGAAGTTGCTAATTCAGCATGTCAGACGACTCGTGGGTACCCACCAGTGGCAGTCCGCCTTGTTGGTGGTAGGGCTACAAGTCACTCAAGACTGGTTCGAAATGGGCTGCCATCTTTCCCTAGCCTAATTTCAATTAGGTTGACGGCATGAATCCGAATTGCCGTTCATAATTCATGAGCAAAGATCATTTGCAAGTGGAATGATTTGAGATGAGTGCCTATCTCCCTTCACAAAAGTACAAAAGAGTTTTCGGCCCGATTTTGATGTCAATTAGTTACGTAACGTTGTTTTCATTGATTCTAAACTAACTACACAAACCTGCCAATAAACTGGGATCTTGAAAGAAAAGCAAACAGAGAGCTGTTGCGTTTCAAAAGCCTTTACGAAAATGAAAAACTGATTGCTGGCTGACGTGTTTATGAAATTCACAACAAAATCGATTTCTACAGATCATAGGTCAGTGAATAGAAGTAAACAATGTTGACGTGACCTAAAACTCATTATGCTTGTTAATCAATCCAGCTTTAAAATTCAAAAATGTTAAACAGCATCGACAGTAAAACAATTAGATTAGTTTGGATGAGACTGCGCTATACTTCATGAAAAAGCCGTATAGCATGGACACCTAATTAATTTAACACTTAGAAGACGCCTCAATGCTTTAATCAATCACAGCCAAAAACAAGAGATTAGAGTGAGAGATGTGCAAAAAGTTTCATTGATAGAAATGTTTGCAATAAAATCATAAAAAGTAATAAAATCTACGTGTTTCAACATTCGTCGATGTTGATTTGACAGTGGCATATTTGAATGTGCTGATCAGAAAATACGATCGATCGGTAGATTTGTTATAAATATTGCATGTGCTTGTCTTTGATGTAGGTATCAGAGATAATTGTTTGAGATCTTCAAATGTAGTTCCATGGGAGTTGTCAATATATTTATCTAGAAATGAGTCGCCTTTTCACAAATAAATTTGTAACACGATTTTTTTAACAAAATTAAAAATGAGAATTGTGCGTTTAGTAATAGTTGTTTTAAAGTGATTGAATTAAAAATGAGAGTTGTACGAAGTCTACATAACGTTCAAGTATTATTGCTGTAAAAAGTCAAGTAATGGAATTAGCACGATTTATTCTTAAATGGTCCGTATTACATGACTTTCCCGTATTAAAGAAAATGTATAGATCACCAGAAGCATTTACTGAGGAAAAAGCAATAGCGCGTAATTTCAACATTGGTTTACAGCAACTACAAAAATGCTTGGTTGTTGACATAGATTCATTGTATTTTTGTAACTATACTGCTCGTTGATGATAATTAGTATGAATATTTGTGTAGACAGAATGCATATCAAACAGGACATCAAAGCGATTAAATATTTTGCCTTTCGAACGGAGTTTTACCCATTAGAATGGAAAGTATTTAAACCTTTAAATGTAGCAAAGTATCGATTTCCTTACAACATGTACAACTCTCATAACTTGAAGAATGAAATCAACTCAACATCCAGCAAGATGACATTAACAAAACCTTATTTCGCAATTTTTAATTTTTGAAATCACAAAAAACAATAAGTTTTTGAGTTATGATTACAGTACAGTCAATAATCGGTTTTCGAACACGATTCGTTCTGGAAGACTGTTTGAAAACCGAATGATATTTTCCCATTACAAATAATGTAAAAGAGATTAATTCGTTTCATGCACCAAAAAAATAACTTATTCACCTGCTTACACTATACCCTGTATATCATAGTATAAAACCATGTATTCAAAGACTAAATTAATCACAAAAGTGTAAATAAAACAAAAACATTACAAGTAAATTTAATGAAAATTTAAATAATACAGTACTGTATTGTACACAGAGATGGGCAGTACCGAGTACAATGGTACCGTGGTACTCTTAAAAATTGTACCGTTTTTTTGTACCGCAGTATTTTATACTGGATTTTACCCGTTACTTTGATCGGTATATTTATTGCAATTTGATCTATCTACTCTGCATTTGCTTAAGTTTGAATCCGTTTTATATTGCATTGAATCGTTGATGCATGTCTTCGTTTTTGTCTTCTTCACGATGCTCAACGTCACTCGCTAAATGCAAGTGACCTCATAGCGCGCCGATTAGGGAAGAAAATGGCGGCATTGCTTATCATCAAACATCGACGAAAATTCACTTGAAAGAAACAAAAAGTGTGTTGAGTTGCAAACGTTTGAAACGAACACATACTTATATAAAGTGTTGGCCATAAACCTTGAAACTATAAATTTGGTTTTTGAAATTGAAAACAAAATTGTGAACACAACTACTGATAATGGCTTTAATTTCGTTAAGACATTTAATGTGTATGGAGAAACAGTTGAAACTGTTGAAGAAGAAAACCCCGATGAAGAGAGTCATGTTGTTAAAGTGGTAAAGTTGATGAAGACTCGATACAACCAGTACGACTGCTACCCATTCTTGAAGGAGATAATGTTGAGGAAAATGTTTGATTATTCTTGCCAAATCATATGCGTTGTGCGTCACATACTCTTAATCTTGTGCCGACTACTAATGCTGACAAGACTCTGAACAAATGTGCTATTTACAAAAAGTATTATCGTTCGGCGGTTGCAAATCCCAAGAGATACGAAACAAACAGTCCACGTACATCAAAGCGTCGGATGTCATAAATGATAACATTGGTTTTCTGCTTCAAGTTCCAACTGTAATCCAATGGAATTTTGTATATGATGCAGTTAGTCAATTGATTGCTATTTTCGACTCGAGATAATTTAAAACCTTTTAACCGAACTTGTACTATTTTGACTTGGCCGCTCTTCACTAACAATAATATTGGATTTCCCGAAGATTAGCACCGGGTAATGCGCCCTGTCTGCACAGCTTTGGATAAGCTACAAAGTGAAGAATATGCGTACACGGGAAGTTTTTGGCTCACACTCTTCATAGCTTTAAAAAATGAGTGAACTTCAAACGAACAGTAATGTTGCGTTTTGCTTGACGTTGGTAACGGTGTTGATTGAATCTGTGCACGAAAGATTTGACAAGGCATTAACTAATACTGAATATCAAGCGACAATGGTATTGCACCCGCATTTTCGATACTCGTTAATGTCTGATGCCGATAATTAATTTTATCAATTTACTTCTGAATCCAATCGAGAAACAATAAAGACCACGATGATTGGCTTGGTTGAATCTTTGCTAAATGAGGATGATCTACGTGCCACCAGCAGCAGCCACAAAACAGAAAAGGCTGCAAAGCAAGATAACTTTTTGGTTTAAACAATCACAAGACGGAAACCGAGCGCAGCTAAACTAGTGAAAGAATTTCTTGACGCTAGTCTCAGAGACATGTCAATGCTTTATGTTTTACGCATGAAACATTGAAACCAGTTTTTATGAAAATGAACACTGCCGTTCTTTCAATGATGCAGTTGAAAGAGTATTTTCGATTGGAAAAGACATTCTAAAGCCAAAAAGATCGGGGTTAAGTGATATCCATTTTCAAATGCTCATATTTTTAAAAGTAAACAAGTAGAATCACGTCGGTTGTGTTATTTCTATGCTAGTATGTAAACAATAAGTGTGAAATTTCGTAACTCCATGTGGTGTGATTCAAATGACAATTGAAGTTATGCAAGTGTTGTATATTGATTCTACAACTTAAAAGGTAGTGCCGAGTACCGTACCAGTACCACGATACCGCTTTAGATCCAGTACCGGTACCGCGGTATTTTATTTTGTGTCGTGTCCACCACTGGTTGTACATACGTACATTTTTTTTCATTCGAAGTGATTGGAAAAATGAGCTATTCTTGGATTGGGAAGGGAAATCCCCTTCCATAAAAACCTTTGGTAACTCTAAGGGTGTTTCTTCTATTCTTTGACTATTCGGCTCAAATAAATCTTTCTCTTGAGTGTTTTTCCTTTTTTAATTTATAAAAATCTTGTCCAATGTTTGTGGTTTTCGCCTGCGTTGTAAAAGTTTATTAAAGTGAGACATGACTTTATCATTGAAATGGTTTGCCGGTTTATTTGCTACCAGGGTATGAGGGTGATATTTTTCCACAAATGTTCGCACATCAACTCGTTTAGAACAAATTTTTTTGATTGCAGCATCTGGGATACTCTCTTCAGCTTTTTTCTTATGTTTAGAAGACTGTTCCTTGGCCAGATTCTTTTGTTGTTCATTCTGAATGTATACAAGCTCTACCGGTGGTAAGCTGTGTTCTGTGGTTTTGCACCAACTCATCAACATCTTTACCGTCGAC
This sequence comes from Trididemnum clinides, assembly GCA_963675345.1. Taxonomy (NCBI): domain Eukaryota; kingdom Metazoa; phylum Chordata; class Ascidiacea; order Aplousobranchia; family Didemnidae; genus Trididemnum; species Trididemnum clinides. The sequence goes on along the minus strand of OY776284.1, from coordinate 49,226,171 downwards.
CTCTAAGCCCATACTTTTTTCTAAAGAACTAATCTCCTCAACAATAGTATTTTTGTCAACATCAGCAGCAGGAGCATCTGTTTCAAATCTCTCACATTCTCGTTCTGGCACACAACCCGGCCAAAGTTTTCGCCATCTTCTTCTTCTTCTTTCGGTTTCTCCCTATTCGGGGTCACTACAGCGCAAAAGTATTTTCCACTTCTCCCGATCGACTTCGTATCCTTCCTTAGCTCCAACCCTTTCCACGTCTTCTCTTGCCAAATCCATCTACTTTCTCCTTGGCCTTCCTCTTTTCCTTCTGCCAGGCACCGCCATCTCCATCATTGTTTTTCCCACGTAGCCTTCTTCTCTCCTTTTCACGTGGCCATACCAGCGTAGCCTTGCATTCCGAAGTTTGTCTCCTAGCTTTGCGATTTTCGCAGTCCCTCTCACGTATTCGTTTCTTATCTTGTCCTTTCTTGTCACTCCCAGTGCCCATCTCACCGTTTTCAACTCTGCAACTTCTATTTTTCCTACCTGTCTTTCCGTCACTGCCACCATTTCCATTCCATAAAGCATGGCTGGTCTGACAACACTCTTGTACATTTTACTCTTAACCCTTGCTGATAATTTCCTGTCGCACAGAACTCCAGACACCTTCTTTCAACTCATCCAGCCTGCTTGGCGCTTTCTCCTCACTTCTTTCTCACATCTTCCATCGCTACTAACTGTCGAACCCAGATATTTGAAATTTTTTGCTCTCTTTAGCTTTTCTCCTTGCAGCTTCAACTCTTCTCCATCATCCACATCCCCATCCTTCAAATACTCGGTCTTGCTCGGGCTCACTTTCAGGCCTCTTCTATCCAGTGCATTTCTCCACATCTCCAGATCATCCTCTAGCTCCCAGGATTTTGGCTAGACAGCACTACGTCATCTGCAAACAGCATATGCATCCTTCCTGATGTCCTCCGTCAGCTTGTCCATGATGATGGCAAAAAGGAATGGGCTGAGTGCTGAGCCTTGGTGAAGTTCAACACCTACCTTGAATTCCTCCGTCAACCCAGCTGCACTTCTCACAGTTGTTGTCGCTTCATCATACATGTCCTTAATAGTCGTTATATAGCACTGTGATGTTTCAGCTAACCGCAAGCATTCCCACAGTTCCTCTCTGGGCACCCTGTCGTATGCCTTCTCCAAGTCAATAAAGGCACAGTGCACCACCTTCTGCCCTTCAGTCCACTTTTCCAACAGCATTCTCAAACACAAGATTGCGTCGGAGGTACTCCTTCCTGGCATGAAAAATTGTTGCTCACCAATCGTCACCTTCTTCCTTATCCTTGCTTCTATTACCCTCTTCCACAGTTTCATATAGTGACTCATCAACTTGATTCCCCGGTGATTTCCACATTCTTTGATGTGTCCTTTGCCTTTGTACAAAGATACAAGCACGCTCCTCCTCCATTCATCTGGCATCTTCTCCCCTTGTAGGAGTCTATTAAAAAAGTTCACTAGAAACTCCACACCTTTATTCCCTAGAGCGATCCATACTTCCACTGGTATGTCATCAGATCCTTGCGCTTTTCCCTTCTTCATATTTCTCAAACAAGTCCTGATTTCTTCTACAGAGATATCTTCCACGTCCGTTTTTGTCTCATCTCTTCTCATTTCTCTTCTCTCTCTAGGGTTTTCCTGGTTGAGCAAGTCGTCAAAATACTTCTTCCATCTCTGTTTCACTTTGTGTTCTTCCATCAGTATTTTTCCAGTTTTACTCTTGATTACTCTTTCTTGTTGTACATCCTTGCTTTGTCTGTTTGTCTGCTTTGCTATCTTAAACAACTCATTTTCTTTCTCCTTTGTCTCCAATTTCTCGTACAGTTCCCATATGCCTTGTTTCTTGCCTTTGCCACTTCTCTTTTAGCTTGTTTTCTTGCAGTTTTATAGGCCAAGTTGCTTGCATCATTTTTGATGGTATCCCATGCCTTTTTAGCATTTCTCTTATCCTTCAGTTTCTCGTGGACTTCCTGGTTCCACCACCACGTCTCCCGTCTACCTGCCGTGCCAATTTTTCCTGATGTTTCACCCAATTCCATTCTGTCAATGCTCCGTATCATCTCAGCTACTCTTTGGCAGTCTTCCTTTCCACCAAGTATTCCGCTTTTAATCACTTCCATTTTAAATTTGTTCTTCACTTTGAAGTCTTTCAGCTTCCACCATTTTATTCTCTTCACTGGTTTTGGTGCTTTCCTCCACTTCGTCCAGACGATTATCGCACTTAATACTATTCTGTGCTGTTTTGCTACACTTTCATTGACAATAACCAGCCAAAAAGCTTTCTTTTCTTCACGTATGCACCCCACCAGCTGTGCATACGCACTGATAACATTCAACATAACACCGTCAAGTTCCATCTTCAAGCATATTATCCTGTCTGTTACTCTCCACAACACCACTACCCTGTCCAGATGCTCCTTTTTCAATATGATTGCCACACCATTCTTTTTGTTTTCGCTTCCAGAGTACCACATTTTATATCCTCCATCTATGCATCTTGCATTGTCCCTTTTCAAACGAGTTTCCTGCACACACACAGTATGTCTACCCCGTTTCGCTCCATAAGATCTGCCACTTCTCTTTTTTTAACGGTCATGGTTCCAACGTTTAATGTTGCAACCTTCAGCTTGATCTTCTTAGGTTTCTTTCTCTCTTCATTTCTCTCCTTTGTTCTTCTCCATTGCTTTCGGCCTCTTCTTTGGATCCAAGTTGCATGTCCGCCAGTGGCCCTTGGTGCCCAGTCACTGGTAACGGTCGTTGTTATCCCGGGCCTCGACTGATCCAGTATAAAGTCAGATACGACGCGCATTGAAAACATTTGGCTAGAATTTTACGCCGGATGCCCTTTCTGTCGCAACCCTCCCCATTTATCCGGGCTTGGGACCGGCCCCAAGGCTGCTCTGATTTGAACAACTATAGAGGCTGGGTTCCAAAGTTTCTGCCAAGTTTTTTTTTCCACCACACCAACCAAAGTTTCGGCCATGCTGAATTTATATTATTGTAACTAACTTGACTCCGTGCATTATTATCAATAACATTAATACAGTTCCGAATAATAAAATGATTTTTCCACAATTCTTTGAGAGTAAACTGAGTGTCATTAGTGACTTGAAAGCACTTACGAAACAGGGCTTTAGTGTAAAGTTGTTTAAAATTAGCTATAATCTGTTGGTCTATTGGTTGTATTAGTGGAGTTGAGTTAAGTGGCAAGTATTTGACATAAATAAAGTTAAACTCATTAACTAAATCATTCTCAAAATTTGGAGAGTGATAGGGAGCATTGTCTAACACGAGAAGGAATTTCAATGGCAACTGTTTGTCTTGCAGATACTTTTTAACAGTGGAGGCAAAAACATCATGAACCCATTCTACAAAAAATTGTCTGATCACCGAAGCCTTTGTATTACCACGCCACATAACAAAGCAATTTACTTTTCATATCATTATTTCATTTAAAAACACTTGGATTATTAGAATGATACAATAATATTGATTTGATCTTGAAATCCCCACTTGCATTACCGCACAGTAAAAGAGTGAGTGTGTTTCATTGGTTTGTGCCCTGGCAATGTTTTTTGGCCATCAATAATATAAGTTCGGTTTGGCATCTTATTTCCAAAACAACCTTGTTTCATCTGCGTTAAATAGCTGTTGGGGAAAATAGCCTTCTTTGTTTATCATGTCATTAACACAACTACAAACTTATACGCTGCTTCCTTGTTTTAACTCGCCGCCTCTCTATGCCTAGTTACGTGTATTTTACTTCTGTTCTTAAATTCTCGAATCAGCCTCTACTATCCTTAGATTCAAAAGTATCATCACTTGTCCCAGTGTTTTTCTTTACTAGATCATTATAAATTTCTGATGCTTTATTACAAATGAACGATTAACTGATGTTGTCACCACTTAATTGTACCTCATTTATTTAACTAACAACAATTTTTCCACTTCCTCGAGTATTGGTGGTCTTTGATTACTAATAACAGTCACTTCTTTTGCAACATCAGCCAATTTTATCACTTCGTTATTCTTTATAATTGTAGATATAGTTGACTTTGTCATGTCATGTTCTGCAGCAAGATCAAACACATAAACGCCATTTTCATGTTTCGCGATAATTACTTTCTTCACTTGAACTGTTCTTCTAACAATTTTTCTTTTTGCATGGCCAATATCACTTCTTGCTTTTTTTGCACCAATGATTAAGGGTTAACGAAGAGAAAAGAATGTTCAGTGCAATAAAATTGTAAATGCACAGCGTAACGACGAATGAAATAAACATAACAATAAAGCACAACGTAACAACAAATGTACTGTATCTCGTACGGTGGTCCACTGAAAAATGTTTACGTTTGGTCATGGCAGTCAGGTGTTGCTGTTGTTATTTTTTTTTTTTGTTCGAGTTGTTCGAGAACCGAAATTTTGTTCAAATACCGAGTCATTTTCATCTCGAAATGTCCGTTCAAAAACCGAATTGTTCGAACTCCGAGACGTTCGAAAACCGAGGTTTGTTTGTATTAGACAGGCTAGTAAATTTTATTGTGAGTTTTAGACGTCATGTACAAATTTGAAATACAGTATCTGTTGGTGATGATTGAATTTGTTTTAAAAATGTCACTGCCTTCATTCAATAAAATATGTTTGTTTGTTATAATCCTGGTGTTAACAAGTTAGATTTTTTCTGAATTATGCCTCCATAACTAATCAAGTAGCATGAATAAGCTGTGCACACAACTTTCTAATACTTTTCAACAAAATTCAGTGAAATAATATACGTATAGATTGTCAGAAATATTTGCTGAGAGGAAAACAACAGCACATAATTTCAAGGTAGGTTAACAGCAGCTACAAAAATGTTTGCTTATTGAAATAGATTTATTTTACTTTTGAAACTATATTATACGTTGCTAATAAGACGTTAGTATGAATAATTGTGTAAAGAGAATGCATACCAAAAAGGAAATCAGAATCAATAAACTTTTTATAGTTTAAACGGAGATTTGCCCATTCGAACGAAAAGTATTTTAATCATTAAATGTAGCAAAAAATCGATTTTCTTCAAACATGTTCGGCTTTAATGACTTGAGAAATAGAATCAACTTGACCCGCAGTTAGATCACATTAACAAAACCTAATTTTACAATTTCATATATTTGAGATTACAAAAAACAATAAATTTCAAAGTTCTGATCACAGTACAGAAAATAAATTCTATCGTTATTTTTAGACGTCAGCAAAAAATTTCAAACATCTGTTGTTGATGATTCAGTTTGTTTTGAAAATGCCACCGCCTTCATTCAATCAAAAATGTTTGTTTGTTATAAATCTGGTTTCAACAAATTAGATTACGCCTACATATCTAATGAAGCACCAGAAACAAGCTGTGCTCACAACTTTCTAATACTTTTCAACAAATGTCAGTGAATTAAATTATAATTTATTGTTTCTACAGACAAAACTATTTTAGCTTTAACTGTGTCTATTACTTTTAATCAAATTATAAAAATGTCATCAAAAGACGATCAAAACCGATTCGTGACTCGGGAACGAACCAACAAAAACTTACTCGATTATGCGCGGCAAAATCGGAATAGTGCAACATATAACGACGTCATAATCATTGCTCAAAACCAGAGAATCTTCGCAAACAAACTAGTGCTTGGATGCTTCTGTCCATACTTTGAGGAAAAGTTAAACAACGCTGAGAAAGATTCTTATGTAACCGAGATGGAGATGTTAGTATATGATGTGGATACATTGAGACTAATAATCGATTATTTCTACACTGGAACAATATCCATAAATGATCACAATGTGTCCAGCATCTTAGAACAGGCACACTTATTCAAATTAAACGAAGTCATGCAATTTTGTTTTGATTATTTGAAGAAAGGAATCAACTGTGAGAATTGCATTACTGTTCGTGGCCAAGCAAAATTGTACAGCAATAGCTCGTTGGAGTGCGTGGCTACCAACTTCATCAATAATAACTTCCAACATGTCATCAATACAAGCAGTTTTAAGCAATTAAACAAACCTGATTTGCATGACTGCTTACTAGATTCAACGGAAGCATCAATTCCAGCTAGCATCGTTTATGAAGCTGCTGTATCATGGACGAAGTACGATGTGGAGTCACGCAGTAAATGTTTTCATGAGCTGCTCAATCTGATTGACTTTGAACAACTTTCACTCGACTTTATGCAAAGATCTGTTGCTAGCGAAGAACTTGTTCAAAATGATTTAGTTTGCATGAAGTTAGTGTTTAAATATTTGAGAACGGCATATGACAGACATAAAGAAGAAATAGTGAGTGCATTGATTAGCATTGGAGGACGTCGCACTCCAAAGACCGTTCTAGAAATTGATATCGGCCACAACAAAAAACCAACTAAATTACCAGATTTACCGATTCCACTTTCCACCCATATCACTTTGTTGTTGGATGATAGAATTTACTGCGTTGGTGGAGTAATCGAAAATAATGATGACAAAATTGAAATCAATGATAATGTCTGGGAAATGATATTGAATGAACCAGATTTGAAATGGAATGAAGTTGCTTCAATGAATGATAAAAGACATGTCATGGGAGCAGCAATATTCAAAAACTGTCTGTTGGTTGCTGGTGGTGGTGATGATAAAAACAATGATTTGTCATCGTCGGAAGTTTTCATTCCTCAATTAAACGTATGGCAATATATTACTGCTATGAATCAAGCTCGATCGGGAAATGCACTGGTCGAGTGTAAGAACAAACTGTATGTCATTGGTGGGTGGGGTGGCGGTAGTTGTTTATCATCTGTGGAATGCATCAGTGATTTAAAAGCAAAATGGAAATATATCGCATCCATGAATGAACCGAGACGTTGGCTTGCCGCTGTAAACTGTAATGACGTCATTTATGCAATCGGTGGCAAGAGTGGTGATGGTCATGATAAAACTATGAAAAGTGTTGAGAAATATGATCCTGAGACGGATGAATGGAGTTTCGTCAGCAACATGACAATCAAGCGGAGCTCTCACTCTGCTGCTGTCATGGATGGTAAAATCTATGTGGTGGGAGGGATCGATACTGAAAGTGAAATTGTGCGAATAATTGAGTGTTACGATCCATCCAATGACAGTTGGAGTGTCGTTGGCGAAACTCCAAACGATTTATATCACAATTCACTTGTTGTATTATGAAATTTCATTAATCGCAATAATTGTATTGCTCTGCATTACTACTAGATTGTTGATAGGTAAACAGAGTTACAACTGAATAATTTAGTTTGTACTGTGTCTCAACTTTAAAGCAAACTAGATGATTTTCTGAGTGTTGCATTGGATCATTTTGAAAATTGTTATGATTTCGCTTTATCGCATTGAAAACGTAAAAGCTTCCAAGATCTACATTTGTTAAAAAAATGTTGGATGTTCACGTATCAACCTCAATTCAAAACTTCGTAATTTTGTTTGTTTTGTGCTTTACAGCCTAAAGCGAGGTAAAAGTGAAATTTCAACATGTGTTACGTCATTTATGACAATTAACACTTCATGCAATAAATACTTTTAATAAATATTTCGGTTTGTTTTTGGCAATATTTGTTTGGGTTTTCGTTTAAACACAATCTGCACGCCTAATGTAATTTATCAGCTTTACACAATAATGTTGGCGAACCGACCGTTAGTTTTCTATTTACACAGTTATACCATTGATTTGTGAACACCAGTTGTTCAAAAAGTTTAGCAGCATTGTTTGTGAACATTTTTTTCCCTTTTTCGAATTTTATGTTTGTTAACAACTTGAAATGTATTTGAAAATCAAATGGAAGGTGCTCGGCTCACCAGCACCAAGTTCGGTTTGTCCACGACCATAAAATAGTGCTAAGAAGATGTCTTTTTAAAGATAACAGCCATTTATAGTCATAATTTGAAAAGCAATTTGCTTTTTGAAACAGTTTGTTTGTTTGTGAGTAGCCTCAACAACATTTGTTTTTGGGATAGTGAGTGCTAAGTAGTGCACCAATGTAGATAGTTTGCACCAAGCGTAGATTGAATGGAGAAATAGAAGGGATCCAAAAAATATTACTGGACAATGGCTATCCTAAAAACGTCATCAGCGCTCAGATCGCCAAAGAAATCGCTCAGTTATCCCATCCTCAAGCAATTCGGCCCAGAAAAGTGCTCTGTGTACTTGAGGGTCCTTTGGATAGGTAAGCTCTCCACACACTTGGTAAAAGAAGTCTAAAACCGCCGTGGAAAGCTGCTATGGTTCCGTCAGCACCCGCTTGGTTTTTACGTTCTAAGCGCATGCTGCTGTAGCCCGCAAGGATGTTCTCCCCCTACCACTCAGAAAGGTTTTGTCATATATGAATATAAGTGCCACTGTGATAGTCGGTACTTAAGACGAACATCTCAACGACTACAGGATCGCATCAAGTAACATGTTCTGCAATGGTTAAGACAGCAATTGACCTGTTCTCGCTGATCTCAACCACACAGATCGTGGGAACGAAACGACACCAAACCGCTTGTGACTACGATATTGGTCAGCATCTTTTAAATAATGATCAATGTGCATTAAACTATGATAATAAGCGGTTTTCAATCCTCGCTGCAGCACGTAGCTCCTTCCATCTTAATCTTTTAGAGACTGCTTATATCAAGACCCCGCTCCCGGTGTTATGCAGACAGAAAGAGTTTGTTTACACCCTCAAACTCTTTTGATGATCGCTGCGTTATTATTTGGCCTCTTGCTGTGCTTTCTTTAACATTTCACTATTGCAAAATCTTTCTTGGCGTGCTTTACATTACTAGCGCTGTTATTGGCTTGTCTTGATTGCCTAACGTCCAAATTATTCACATAAAACAGCTACTTACTCTAGATCTTCGCTTTGACGCAATACCGTCCCCTGTAAAAGCGTCACGAAAAGCTTATTGATAAAACAGCTTTTTCAAAGTTACATTAAAATTCTTTATCACCAACAAAATTTAAGCAAAATATTCTCGGCTACGAGTTTCGCCCGCAGCTAACAAATACTTTTCAATGGTAAATGTTTCCCAACTCGGTTTTCTGGAACAGCAAGAGACCCCTAAGGACGGATCTGAAGTAACTGAATTGTGGTACCTAAAGACTTATGCTATTATTACCTATTTCAGTACTGCTGTCTTGCAGTAGGTAGCTGCAGATATGTCATATTTATGATCGTTTGGTGATAATCCTAAGGATGTAAAAACTTCGGCTTTGGCAATTTTTCCGAAGTCAGGGGCAATTTTTGCCGAATCTTTGGCTTCGGAAAATTATTTTCAGCCACTTTAATAAACTACTGATACGCACTTTTAAAAATCTAAAACATAATTATTGTTATTAGATTGGGTTCATTTTCTTTGTTTGTTCCATTTTACAAATGTGGTTTAGCGTTTAAGCACGTTGTACTGTTAAAGAATGAATGCTCTTATAAATGGTGGGGTGCATACAATTATAATTGCATAAATAAAGACAATAACAATTGGGATTTGGAATTGGCAAGGTTCTCCACAAACGTTTTGTAAGCACTCTATCATTCGAAATAAGTGAACGGCTATTCAACACAGCTGGGAACATATTTCAAGCAAAAATAAGCAGACTATTGCCTGAGTATGAAAAACAGATTACATTCTTAAATTATAATCTAAGTAGTTTCATTGAGTTCTGCATAATCCGATTGCCTGTCCGCAGGCCATAACGATGTGATTTTATGTTACCTGCCGAACAATTTGAAACGTTTATAATGCAGTACCCGCAGGCATAAAGAAGTCGCACCACCTTGGACTAGTTACGGTAACACTTATTACTGTTATCAGTTGATCAAGTAGGGTGCAATTGCATTAGTGTTTGCCAAACTTTAGACAGTTTATATAAATTTTATTATAACTTCAGGAAGAGGGGTTAAGCAAATTATGCAATGAGTAAATAGTTGACATGGACATTTCGAATCAGCAAAACTTTTTATTTTATTTTATTTTGTCTGTTTGTGTTATAGAGGGAAGAATAGAAATTGTTCAAAATGAGTGAAGCAAGAAATGTTGCTAAAAATCTTGGAAGCTACTGATTTAGATACTTATTCTCCAGTGAATAACTAAAGCAATTTAACAAAGGAACTTCGCCAAAAATACAACTTTGACTTCTATAATACTTAAATCCACATTCGATCATTTCCGAAAATTTTCGTTTTTTATCCTTTAGCATAGAACTACAAAGCTTTCTGGAAAATTTTAAATTGAACATCGTCGAATCAGAAATCAATTAACTGGCTACACAAAAATATAGCAACTGCAGCTGTTGATAGTGCATTAGATGTTAAGCAAATTTTCATGCAGGTTCAACAAGAAAAGTTTTCAAACTTTGCCTGTCATTGGTTTGATTTGTTGGTCAGTTGTTTTTCTTGGCTATATTTTATTACAGCCAGCAAACTATTTTCCTGCCAAATGATGTCATACTTGTAGCTCAAATTAGTAGTTTTTGAAATAACTTTTGAATAAAAGACTACAATGAGCACTTATTTCAACATTGATTTAATACTATTAAGCGTTATTTTAAGCCGCATTTGTGATTTTGTTGCATCTCATTAATGAAGAAAAAGTGGTTTATAGAAAATATACAAAAACAACTTGCAATTAAATATTCGTTTTGTTCAAAGAAAATGTTTAGAGTTTCGTAAAAATGTTTACACACAAAATTTGCCTGCAGACGCGATTATCATTTGATTGATTTTAAACTTTCAAGTTTCAAACACACAAAACTTTTGCATGTTTTGTGTGTTTGATGAGTTATCTACAACTACAATATAGGCCATAATCTATTTTATGGTGAATCCGATGAGCATTATGCACTTTAGCATCAAACTGTAAACTGTATAATCGGTAATACCGCTAAAATATATTTTAATTGTAGTTGCATATGACCACCACATAAGCTTCGGCAGAATTCTAGCTTTGGTACATCCCTAGATAATGCTAAGTAATGCTGTCAAACTTGGCGATCGGAAATCAAAGTCCAGGCAACTTAATGTACTTATGTAGGATTTCAACTTAATTCACCGGTAGGCATTTAAAGTACCTTTTCCATCTACAATAAAATGTAGGCTACTGTTGCGATAAAATATATTTTAGTTGACATTTCTACTCCTATACCATAAATGTTTGTAATCATAACCGCTGCCACAACCAGTCATTCTTATTACAGTATTAAGAAATAGGAATTAAGATGCTAAACTTTAACAGTAAAAAAATGATTCTGATCAAATAATCAACATTGCGACGTACAAGTCAAGCTGATGCAACAAAAGCCATCTAATTTGAACTTGAATAAACTCATTTGTATAAACACGAAATCATCTTTAAATGATGTGTTTTTTGAATTGAGGGTTAAAAATACAGGAGGCCTACGGTCTATCAATCTCATTGTAATACAAATACAAATCTTGCTGGATTCTTAGATTTTTCGGGGCCTACAAATTTTGCCCAGTTCGCTCCTGCCCCTTAATCCGCCATTATGAATTATACCAGAGGTGGGCAAACTTTTTAGTCGGAGGGCCGCATTAACCATTCAAGAGGCCAAGGGCTCTTACTTAAAATCTTGAAATACTGTAGCTGCATACAATGCAAGAGCTTGGAATAACCTAAAGTCTTGCAATAACTTCTTGCAATGTCGTATTACAGGGCCTTGACAATGATGGCGTCAAAAAAAATCTCATCACCCACTATTAGGACGGAAAATGCATTGAATCAAATTAAGAATTGCTTAGCGGCTCATCTATCGTTTTTGGCTCCTTAGTACGGCAAGTGCGTGCACCCCTGTCATATTAAATTAAATACATGAAAGTTTCTATGAGTTTGCAGGCCGCACAAAATGCTCTGGTGGACCGCATGAGGCCCACTTCTGTATTACACTGTTATCATTTAGCATCAATACATGACAAAACTGATAAAACAATGAAACTGATTTCTACGCTTATTACTTAGCGTAACTAAATTTTTGAATACTTTTTAGTTTTACTCGAGTAAATACGTGTGCTAATGATTTGCATTTTTGCTTGCTGTTACCAAGGTCACCTTTTGAACCTTGATGAAGGAAATGCGTATTAATGAACCTAAGAGCGAAAATGCTTCGAGTAAAATATGCTTTCTGCATGTTCACCTGTAACAGTAAGGCTGAAAAAAAAACTGACAAAATGCGTTTCGTTAAGAATATGAACGATATAAAAGGCAGAAGAAAATCATTTATTGGTACTGATACTGTTAGCGCTACTGGCATCTATGACAACAATGGCGGATTAACGAGGAAAAAGCATGCAGGACTGATGACAAGGACCTCAAAAATTGTTGAGGTTTTGCGATCCGTTAAGAATGTAGCAAATGAAAAAGTCATCAGAATTTTACTTACATTTATCGGACGTCGTTAAAGATGAAAAATGTATGCGTTTGAGTTTTAGGATGAGGCACTCGTTCAAGAAGTTATCGACTGTAAGTTCTACCCCACAAGCTTAAAGCTCGATTAATAAGCTTGCTGAGTGTTTGGGCAGACAAATGAGGACAATCGTATTGTTAAAAGTGAGGACTAAACCCTCCCTGGCACTCATGCCAGGAGACTAGACTGTCCCGAACTGTTTTTAAGCCTCAAGAAATTTGAAATATGGACAAAACAAAAGCAACGTAGCAAAAAACACCAAACAAATTGATTAACAAAATAAAAGTTCTGCAAATTATTTTGAAACTAAATGCGACAAGCAATACGTCATTCAAAAAACTTTATTTCCATTTTAATTTACAGCAGAAAGAAGTCACACTGATTAACTTGATTTCCAAAAAACCGTTCTTTACTCTTTGAGACACAAATGCTTTTAGCCTTCCCCGATACAAAAACAATGTATTATGCTTGTGGTGGGCTACTCGGGTAATTTGTAAAGAAAGAAAAGTTAAACAGATATCTGCCAGCTTATTGTATTGTCAGCTTATCTGCACAAGTGCAAAAGAATAAACAGGATAGGATAAAAATTAAAAGCGGAAAACGATAGACCCTCGGCCCTGGCTTTGATTTGTGCTGGCCCGGATTGAGTTTGGGTGCATAACCAAACGACGATGATGACGACGACGAGCCAATTGCAATTGGTATTTGGTATGGCCTCATACTCACTGCAGTGACATAGAACTAAGGGAGGGAGAAGGGGGCGTTTAAGCTCTATCAATTAGACTTATAGCTGGTGTCAATTTTTACAAAACATCATGGTTCGGGAGAAACACTTGTAAGTGAAAGTGCGAGAAGCTTTATTTTCTGGCGTTGGCTACGCGACAACTTTTTTATAGTTGCCCTATAACTTTATTGGTGCACGATCAAAAGCTGATATTGGTCTTAAAAGAATGGAAAGCGTTAAGTTTAAATCAGTTGTTGGAGGCTATTTGTTGTTACTGCAATGACAAAGGGCTTCTTTACAAAAAATCCTAATTTACATCTTGCTATGAGTGTGAGTGCAGTTGCATCGGAATGTCAGTATATTGCAGTAATAATAACTGCTCAACAGGACCTTATATTTGACTGGTTTTATTTAAAAATGCGTTACCACATTTGATCTAGTTTTCCTGACGTTAGTAAGAATTGAGAAGTATAGCGCCTTATTGTTATTTCACACGTTTACAACATACGTTGTTACAATCAGTGGTTCTTATAGTTAGACTTACAGTAGAGTTTAGGTTTGTAGGTGACATGATGTGAAACACATTTGTTTTGTAATATGACTGAAAACAAAAACGTTTGGAAGGAAAACTTGGCTCGATAGCTAACTTTACAACGATAACAAGTTCTACATCAGGTGAATTGCCAGCAGAAAGTGTATTTAATAGTAAGAAAACAATGTCACAAAAACATGCAGCGATTTCTTGAAGAAAGAACAGAACTTGATGTCAGACATATAAACATTAGTTACAGTCACACTACTTGATATTTAACGTGATAATTCAAAGCGAAGTAGCGAATAAAAAAAGCTCATGAATTGAGAAAGATATATGACGAGTTTGACTTCACGTGGACCTAATAACAGAATCAAAATTTTTAAAATGACTTAAAATAAATTATTGCGACTCTTCAATTACCAGCTGATATGAAATTGGTAAATACTGTTTCAATGCTAATCTACCACATACGTATGTTATCAACGACATCAAAGGCAGAAGAAAATTATTTAGTGGCACTGGTACTGTTAGTGCTGCCGGCGTCTATGGCAGCTATGGCGGATTAACGAGGAAGAAGCATGCAGGACTGATGACAAGCACCTCGAAAACTGTTGAGGTTTTGTAAAGTTCGCATTTATTTTGTGTCGTGTTACAAACAGCCAGCGGCAATTTATTCAATATCGAATTTTATCAGCAAATCGTCAACGCAAGAATCATAGCATTTCTAATTGGAAATCAGCTACTGTAAATATCAAAACATTTCAAATTGATTTCAAACTAAACCGACTTCATTTCGATGCTGTTTTGGTTCTAAACCCCGTACTTGTTTGGTTCAACAATTTGAAAGTCTCAGTTTTATCACTCAAAAGATAGCGTGCATGAAAACCTCAAATCGAGAAATAACTCGTCGAGTGATGAAAACTTCGAGAATACCTACAGCAATGTGTCACAGCTCAAGGGCGATATTTAAATGATGTTATGTTTTAAACCAATAACTAATAGTAACCATCTATTTTTGTAATTATGACAACACCAGTCGGCAAACTGAATCAAGTTTTGGTATAAATCATTGTTGGTTTGCTATTCAGCAAATCAAATATGAGAAAGTGTTTTGCTGCACTTTGGTCCAAAATTAGATATTTGATTTGTAGCCAACAAATTTTAGTCCACCCTGTTAGTAGTGGCGTATCTACCATGCAGTATGCATTGATGTTATTGCTGGAAACTTGATGATGCATAAAATGCTAACAATAGTCACACCATTGTAGTGCTATTCAAAATTTACCTCATTCACCGTCACGCATTAGTGATTTTGGTTTGATGATTTTAAAACTTTGCGGTTAAGTGAGCGAGGTATTCAACTAAAGCACTAAGAATAGTTTCTGTTTTTACATTGAAGATATATCTAAATTTGAACAACATACAAAAGCAATTTCAAAACTGTTGATATTGATGTGGCATTGTATTCTATACTCTTAACTTCTAGTAAAACGAAAATACTGCAAATCAAATAACATGCGATTCATACCTGAAATGGTGTTTTCAAGTTTTTATTGTTTTGGATGAATAATAGTTATTCCGATTATGGTATACCGTGTGGTAAATTGTTACTCGAATCATACAACAACCAAATGGTTGTGAAACGTGACTGAAGGACTAAACCTGATTCTAATTGGCTCTATCTTGTGATAGTTGAAGTAACGATCATTGATGTTTGTTTTTATTAAAATTGTTTACCCGCCCATTCTTTTTGATACCGGTTAATGAAGAAAAGATTTTGTTCTCTCAGGAATAGACAAGGCTATTTCATGCTAGATCCGAATAGAAACAGTAATCATGTTAAAGAGTGGCAAATATGATTTTTCAAATTTAAATTTGTTCTCCCAAATAATTTTCATTTCTTGATTAATGACTACTTCTGCAAAGTGATGTGGTGAGTTTTTGTGGAAGCTACTGTCTGCAAAAAATTATACGACAAGACGACAAAACTGTTTGCGCCAGTTCTTAAAAAGATGATCAATTATTACAATAGTGCATTGAGTTTTGACAAATTTTTCAAACAAGCAATAGCCTGTGACGATCCGTAATAGGCGTGCAGTACAAAAATGCTGGTATGTCACTGTAGCGGATATTTTGATGTTACAGCTTGTTTCCATACTTTTTGCCGTAATCTCACAAACGATTTAAAATTTGTATGCAACGACCCAATGAACCTCATGCAGATTGGGAACCAAACAAGTTTGCCACTTCTGTAATTGATTGAATAGGACTAAGCCAACACTTAGTAGTGATGCTGCAGCTTCATGACATCAATTAAGCAATCCGACACTTTATATACTCATCTTCAAATTTTATCAATTACCTAAAAACGTTAGCTAATCACCAACCAATGCCAGTCGATTTTGTTATGTAATGACTACCAAACTGTGTTCCTGATTGGAATGAACTGTCACTTTCTTCAATTTGATTTGCATATCGCTACGTTCTTCATTAAATTTTCGATGCAAAGAAAATCTGGAATTTCGTTTCGTCGACGAATAAAAGAGAAAAGTGAGTCGAGAAATACAAATGAGAATGTTGCTGCATTTTGAATCGGTTATATAAACGGACTCTGTGGCATATCATAAATTTTTAACCGCTGAAAGGTGACAGCACGATCTGGTAAAGCAAACATTGATAAGCTTAATTCTATTTGGTTATCATGGGGCGTCGTTTGGAAAACAAGCTTTTTTCAGTTTTGCGCCGTAAAGTTGTCCTTTATTGCGCGCATCATTTTGCAAGTGCACTATTTATATGCACATAAAACAAACAACATTTCTTCTCTAAGCAATTTTCTGCGCTCATGATTTGCTTGCCTGAACAAAATTACGTGACATAAAAATGCTTCGCAACCAGTGTTGCCAGTTTGTATTTCATTTAGTCGCCTAACTCACTTCAAAAACAACGGATTATTGATCTCAGTAGATCAAAATTTAAAATCATCTTCGCAGGACAAGCTATCAGTGTTTTGACATCCAAAACTAATGTTTACAATATTTATAAAAACAAAACCAAAACAAGTGAGTTATGTTCCTCCTCATCAACATTTTAAACCTTTGGATGAACATCCCATTAAAAACAATCCTAGCCAAGTGTATTGCATGTATTTGGAAAATTGTTTTTTCATACTGAACTTGAGAATGTTGATAAATTGAAAGTTTTTCACTGTAAGCTTAATCTCGACATGGTTTGGAATTACCTTTAAAATCAAGCCAAAGAATGCCTTCAGATTTTACTTTTAATAAACACATCAGTTTTTATATGCCCGTTTGCTAACACTCGCTGACTTCATTGGGGAAATTCATTTGACAGTGATAATGTAACAAATACATACTGTGACTTCTAACCATGCGGGAATCCTGCACTTTGTCAGCTAAGGTCACTACAATATGAATGTATGGCAAAGTGTACACTAGGGAGCCTGGTATACTGGAAGTACAATTTTTGTAAATCGTCGTAAAATTGACCAATGTGAAATGTTTATTGACAAAGTAAAAGTAAAATGCCGTTGGTGGCAAAATGGCTTCTGCCTAACACAAACCTGTTGGGTTAACTGAGCAGAACTTTTTAATTTGTAGGCTAAATTTCATTTACTGGAATCTGCTTCCACCACCAATTTCCCGATAGCTAAATATCTGAAGCAATCGTTTACTCATAATAACAGGCTACGCTTTATTTCATGGCTTTACGGTTTGACCCAGAACAAGAATGCAAAACGCTGTGTGACCAATTACCACCCACCCGCAACCAAACCACTTCTCTCAAACTCTAGGCAAATTTTCATGCAGGTTCAAAAAGCAATTTTTTCAAACTTTGCCTGTCATTGGTTTCATTTGTTGGTCAGTTGTTTTTCTTGGCTATATTTTATTACAGCCAGCAAACTCTTTTACCGCCAAATGATGTCATACATGTAGCTCAAATTAGTAGTTTTTGAAATAACTTTTAACTAAAAGACTACAATGAGCACTTTTTTCAACATTGATTTAATACTATTAAGCGTTGTTTTAAGCCGCATTTGTGATTTTGTTGCGTCTCTTTAAAAAAGAATAAATGATTTATAGAAAATATACAAAAACAACTTGCAATTAAATATTCGTTTTGTTCAAAGAAAATGTTTAGAGTTTCGTAAAAATATTTACACACAACGTTTGTCTGCAGATACAGTTATCATTTTACTGATTTTAAACTTTCAAGTATTTTTTAAGCTTCAAACACACAAAACTTTTGCATGTTTTACCTCATTAGCCATAATCTACAATTACCATATTAGCCATAATCTATTTTATGGTGAATCCGATGAGCATTATGCACTTTAGCATCAAATTATGAACTGTATAGTCAGTAAAACCGCAATAATATATTTTAATTGTAGTTGTATATAACCACCATATAAGCTTCGGCAGAATTCTAGCTTTGGTACATCCCTAGATAATGCTAAGTAATTCTGTCAAACTTGGCGATCAGAAACCAAGTCTAGGCAACTTCATGTACTTAAGTACGATTTCAACTTAATTTACCGGTAGGCATTTAAACTAACTTTTCCATCTACAATAGAATTTAAGCTGCTGTTGTGATAAAATATACTTCAGTTGACATTTCTACTCTTAAACCATAAATGTTTGTAATCATACCCGCTGCCACAACCAGTCATTCTTAGTATAGTATTACGAAATAGGAATTAAGATGCTAAACTTTAACAGTAAAAAAATGATTCTGATCAAATAATCAACATTGCGACGTACAAGTCAAGCTGATGCAACAAAAGCTATCTAATTTGAACTTGAATAAACTCATTTGTATAAACACGAAATCATCTTTAAATGACGTTCTTTTTGAAATGAGGGTAAAAAAATACAGGAGGCCTACGGTCTATCAATCTCATTGCAATACAAATACAAATCTTGCGAGATTCTTTGATGTTTTGGGGCCTTCAAATTTTTTCCAGCCCGCTCCTGCCCCTAAATCCGCCATTATGTATTACACCAGAGGTGGGCAAACTTTTTAGTCGGAGGGCCGCATTGAATATTTAAGTGTTGGCCGAGGACCTGTGCTTAAAATCTTGAAATAGCTGCATACAATGCCAGAGCTTGGAATAACCTAAAATCTTGCAATAACTTCTTGCAATGTCGTATTACAGGGCCTTGACAATGATGGCGTCAAAAAAAATCTCATCACCCACTATTAGGACGGAAATGCATTGAATCAAATTAAGAATTGCGTAGCGACTCATCTATCGTTTTTGGCTCCTTAGTACGGCAAGTGCGTGCACCCCTGTCATATTAAATTAAATACATGAAACTTTCTATGAGTTTGCAGGCCGCACAAAATGCTCTGGTGGACCGTATGAGGCCCACTTCTGTATTACACTGTTATCATTTAGCATCAATACATGACAAAACTGATAAAACAATGAAACTGATTTCTACGTTTACTACTTAAAGTAACTAAGTTTTCGAGTAAATACGTCTGCCAATAATTTGCATTTTTGCTTGCTGTTACCAAGGTCACCTTTTGAACCTTTATGAAGGAAACGTGTATTTATAAATCTAAGAGCGAAAATGCTTCGAGTAAAATATGCTTTCTGCATGTTCACCTGTAACAGTGAGGCCGAAGGAAAAAACCGACAAAATGCGATTCATTAAGAATATGAACGACATCAAAGGCAGAAGAAAATTATTTGTTGGTACTGATACTGTTAGTGCTGCTGGCATCTATGACAACAATGGCGGATTAACGAGGAAAAAGCATGCTGGACTAATGACAAAAACCTCAAAAACTGTTGAGGTTTTGCGATCCGTCAAAAATGTAGTAAATGAAAAAGCCATCATAATTTTACTTACATTTATCGGACGTCGTTAAAGATGGAAAATGTATGCGTTTAAGTTTTAGGATGAGGCACTCGTTCAAAAAGTAATCGACTGTAAGTTCTACCCCACAAGCTTAAAGCTCGATTAATAAGCTGGCTGAGTGTTTGATCAGAAAAATGAGGACAACCATATTGTAAAAGTGAGGACTAAACCCTCCCTGGCACTCATGCCAGGAGACTAGACCAACCCGAACTGTTTTCAAGCCCCAGGAAATTTGAAAAATGGACAAAACAAAAGCAACATAGCAAAAAACACCAAACAAATTGATTAACAAAATAAAAGTTCTGCAAATTATTTTGAAACTAAATGCGGCAAACAATACGTCATTCAAAAAAACTTGATCTTCACTTTAATTTAGAGCAGAAAGAAGTCACACTGATTAACTTGATTTCCAAAAAACTGTTCTTTATTCTTTGAGACACAAATGCTTTCAGCCTTCCCCAATAGAAAACAACGTATTACGCTTGTGGGTGGCTACTCGGGTAATTTGTAAAGAAAGAAAAGTTAAACAGATATCTGCCAGCTTATTGTATTGTCAGCTTATCTGCACAAGTGTAAAAGAATAAATAGCAATAGGATAAACGGTATAAGTGGTAAATAGATAAACCCTTGGCCCAGGCTTTGATTTGTGCTGGACCGGATTGAGTTTGGGTGCCTAACCAAACGACGACGAGCCAATTGCAATTGACAATTCGTATGGTCTTACCATCACTGCAGTGAAATAGAACTAAAGGAGGGAGGAGGCGTTTAAGCTCTATCAATTAGACATATAGCGGGTGTCGTTTTTACAAAACATCATGGTTCCGGAGAAACACTTGTAAGTGAAAGTGCGAGAAGCTTTATTTTCTGGCGTTGGTAACGCGACAACTTTTTTAGTTACTCTATAACTTTATTGATGCACGATTAAAAGCTGATATTGGTCTTAAAAGAATGGAAAGCGTTAAGTTTAAATCGGTTGTCGGAGGTTATTTGAAATACTGCAATGACAAAGGGCTTCTTTACAAAAAATCCAGACTTACATGTTGCTCTGAGCGTGGATGCAGTTACATCGGAATGTCAGTATATTGCAGTAATAATAACTGTTAAAAAAACTTTGATATTTGACTGGTTTTATTTAAAAATGCGTAACCACATTTGATCTAGTTTTCCTGACGTTACTAAGGATTGAGAATTGAGAAGTATAGCACACTTATTGTTATTTCACATGTTTACAACATACGTTGTTACAATCAGTGGTTCTTATAGTTAGACTTACAGTAGAGTTTAGGTTTGTAGGTGACATGATGTGAAACACATTTGTTTTGTAATATGACTGAAAACAAAAACGTTTGGAAGGAAAACTTGGCTCGATAGCTAACTTTACAACGATAACAAGTTCTACATCAGGTGAATTGCCAGCAGAAAGTGTATTTAATAGTAAGAAAACAATGTCACAAAAACATGCAGCGATTTCTTGAAGAAAGAACAGAACTTGATGTCAGACATATAAACATTAGTTACAGTCACACTACTTGATATTTAACGTGATAATTCAAAGCGAAGTAGCGAATAAAAAAAGCTCATGAATTGAGAAAGATATATGACGAGTTTGACTTCACGTGGACCTAATAACAGAATCAAAATTTTTAAAATGACTTAAAATAAATTATTGCGACTCTTCAATTACCAGCTGATATGAAATTGGTAAATACTGTTTCAATGCTAATCTACCACATACGTATGTTATCAACGACATCAAAGGCAGAAGAAAATTATTTAGTGGCACTGGTACTGTTAGTGCTGCCGGCGTCTATGGCAGCTATGGCGGATTAACGGGGAAGAAGCATGCAGGACTGATGATAAGCACCTCGAAAACTGTTGAGGTTTTGTAAAGTTCGCATTTATTTTGTGTCAGGTTACAAGCAGCCTGCAGTAATTTATTCAATATCGAATTTTATCAGCAAATCGTCAACGCAAGAATCATAGCATCTCTAATTTGGAATCAGCTACTGTAAATATCAAAACATTTCAAATTGATTTCAAACTAAAACGACTTCATTTCAATGCTGCTTTGGTTCAAAACTCCTTACTTGTTTGGTTCAGCAATTTGAAAGTCTCAGTTTTATCACTCAAAAGATAGCGTGCATGAAAACCTCGAATTGAGAAATAACTCGTCGAGTAATGAAAACTTCGAGAATACCTACAACAATTGATCATAGCTCAAGGGCGATATTTAAATGATGTTATGTTTTAAACCAATAACTAATAGTAACCATCTATTTTTGTAATTATGACAACACCAGTCGGCAAACTGAATCAAGTTTTGATATAAATCATTGTTGGTTTACTAGTCAGCAAATCAAATATGGGAAGATGTTTTGCTACACTTTGGCCCAAAATTAGATATTTGATTTGTAGCCAACCAATTCCAGTCCACCCTGTTAGTAGTGGTGCATCTACCATGCATTTTACATTGATGTTATGGCTGGAAGCTTGATGATGCATAAAATGCTAACAATTGTCACTTTGTTGTAGTGCTTATCAAATTTTACCTCATTCACCGTCACGCATTAGTGATTTTGGTTTAATGATTCTAAGACCTTGCTATTAAGTGAGCGAGGTATTCAACTAAAGCACTAAGAATAGTTTCTGTTTTTACATTAAAGATATATCTAAATTTGAACAACATACAAAAGCAATTTCAAAACCGCTGATATTGATGTGGCATTGTATTCTATACTCTTAACTTGCAGTAAAACGAAAATACTGCAAATCAAATAACATGCGGTTCATACCTGGAATGGTGTTTCCAAATTTTTATCGTTTTGCATGAACAGTAGTTATTCCGATTATGGTATACAATGTAGTAAATTGTTTTTTGAATCATACAACAACCAAATGGTTGTGAAACGTGACTGAAGGACTAAACCTGATTCTAATTGGCTCTATCTTGTGATAGTTGAAGTAACGATCATTGATGTTTGTTTTTATTAAAATTGTTTACCCGCCCATTCTTTCTCAGTACCTGCTAATGAGGAAGGATTTGGTTGTCTCAGGGATAGACGACTTTACTTCATGCTAGATCCAAATCGGAAACAGTTATGACATTAAAGAGTGGCAAATATGATTTTTCAAGTTTAACTTTCTTCTCCCTAACCAGTTTTATTTATTCATTAATAACTACTTCCGCAAAGTGACGTGGTGAGTGTCTTTGGTAGCTACAATCTGCAAAACTTAGTCAGCAAGACGACAAAACTGTTTGCGCCAGTTCTTTAAAAAGATGATCAATTATTACAATAGTGCATTGAGTTTTGACAAATTTTTCAAACAAGCAATAACCTGTGACAATCCGTAATAGGCGTGCAGTGCAAAAAATGAAAATCAGCAAGAAGCTGGTTTATCGCTGACGCGGACATTTTGATGTTACAGCTTGTTTCCATACTTTTTGCCGTAATCTTACGAAAAATCACAAGAGATTTAAAATGCGCTTGCAACAACCCAAAGAACCTCACGCAGTTTGCCAGCAAAACAAGTTTGTCCACTTCTGTGATTGATCGCATCGGACATAGCCAACACATAGTCATGCTGCAGCTTCATGGCATCAATTAGACAACCCAACGCCTTATATACTCATTTTTTTAATTTTTTTCAATCACCTTAAAATGTTGGCTAATCACCAACCAATGCCAGTCTATTTTGCTACGTAATGACTACCAAACTGTGTTCCCGATTGGAATGAACTGTCGTTTTCTTCAATTTGATTTGCATATCGCTACGTTCTTCATTAAATTTTCGATGCAAAGAAAATCTGGAATTTTGTTTCTTCAACGAATAAAAGAGAAAAGTGAGTCGAGAAATACAAATGAGAATGTTGCTGCATTTCGAATCGGTTATGAAAGCGGACACTATGGCATCTCATAAATTTTTAACCGCTAAAGGGTGGCAGCACGATGTGGTAAAGCAAATCTTGATAAGCTTAATTTTATTTGTTTAATATGAGGCGTCGTTTGGAAAATAAGTTTTTGCAGTTTTTTGTGCCCTCATGATTTGCTTGTCTGAACAAAATTACGTGAACATAAAAATGTTTCGCAACCAGTGTTGCCAGATTGTATTTTACTTAGTAGCCCAGTTTACTTCGAAAACAACGGATTATTGATCTCAGTAAGCCAAATTTAAAATTATCTTCGCATCACTAGCTATCAGTATTTTAATATCTAAAACTAATGTTTACAAAATTTCTAAAAACAGATGAGTTTTGTTCCTGTTCATCAACATTTTCAACTTTTGGATGAACTTCCTATCAAAAACAATCCTAGTCAAGTATATTGCATCTACTTGGAAAATTGGTTTTCCATATTGAACTTGAGGATGATACAACTTTGGCAGAGAGGTAACGCATTGTAAAATTCACACTTACGTGCAGTAAGTAAAGTTGTTGTAAAAATTTTGTTAATATATGTTTAGCAAAAACGAAGCTCCACTTGCATAGCATCGTTTGGCATAGCATTGTTTTTCATTGCATAGCATTATTAAAACGTCATAGCCATGGCCGGATTTACCAATAGGCTAGGCAGGCTGAAGCCTATGGCCTCAACGTCCAGGGGCCTCGAAATTCGATTTCGAAGTTTGTAATTCTATAAAAACTTGACAAGCTTAAACCCTACCTAAATTAGATATATCAAGCTCTTCAGGCTAGAAAATTTTACGTAACTGGTTTCAATCACGTTATAAACAGCCAATGTTACGTCAATTGCATCATAATAAAGGCAATTATTATGCGTATTTTGCTGGAAGCTTCTATGGTGTGGAACTATAATTAAAGGAAATTTACCAGAAAAAAAATTTCTATTTTGATTTAAAGTTTATTTTAACGGCTATTTGAGCCGGGCAAAAAATACATTTAACGGTAACAAATATACAAAGACTGGCGATATTTAAGAACGGATCCCCTGCGTTGCTAAATATGGTCTACATGAGTTATAAATAACCGTAGTCATAAAGGTTACTAAGTAGTCTACTCTGCAAAAAAACAGTACCGGTAGTTGACATGTTGCTGAAATAACTTATAGACAGTGTGCTTTGCTTACTGTTAATGTGGTAAATTATAGGTTTTATGAATTGAAATTTACTGGTGTTAACGACTTATTAGACGTCTTGGTATTGCTAACCTGCGTTTAGATCAAGCAATGATCTTATTTCTTACTTTTTGTGCACCAATTTTATTATGAGTAAAAGATTTGACAGTAAAGCTAGCAATCAATAGGGAAAGAAAATTGAAAATGATAACGTAAAGAAGATAAAACCAATCATTACTTTCTTGCATCAACCTCTGACATAAGCAACAGGTGCTGGCAGTGAAGTAGGTGCATTGACGCTAGCACAAGAAAATCAGTGAGATGAATCTGATCAGCCAACTGCTAGCATTCAACCAGAAAAAAGTCTTATCGAAAAAGCAACGCAGGACGTTGAACAGCAACTGGGGAATGAGGAAGCAGCCATGCCCAGTGAAAATGAAAATACAAATATATTTCAGAATTCAATTGCTGCAAAGGGAGAGGAAAAAGAAACATATCAAAATAGTGGAGATAGTCAAAATTTTCAGATCACTCCTGGTGAAGTGAATCAATCCCAAGGTATTAAAGATACTTATGCAGATGATGCCGAGCATAGACGTACACATACATTGAGTTTAAAAGACGTCGGTTTGTGGAAAGAATTATTAAATGAGAAAATAGCCTACTGGATAGAGAGAACCTCTTTTGAAGTTCAGCACAGCTGTGAACCATTTTTTAGTTCCAACCGAAGGTACAAAAACCAATCCAGGTTTTGCACAAAAGCTCTCTTTCTTCAACGAAAGTTATTGGTGAAACATATAGCAGAGAGTAGCTTGTATATTACCCCTCAAAAGGACGGGTCACGGGTATATTGCTTTGCTTGTAAACCCTTTCCAAACCATGCATCTTCGGCTTTTGCTTCTGATGGTTTTGATGACTGACACAACTCTTATTTTATCAAAGATCATGAAAACTAAGAAAAACGCAAAAATGCCATGTTGACCTACCTAACAAAGAAGTGAGAATATACGCTTACTTCAAAGCTGGAAGAGCATATAAAAGCAGAACAGCAGTATTGGTGGCATGTAATGGAAAGAATCATTGCTGTCATCCGCACTTTTGCAGAACGAGGTCTACCTTTTAGAGGGGACAATAAACGATTTTGATCTTCTAATAACGACAGTTATCTTGGTCTTTTAAAACTTTTAAAACGGATCAAAATTTGATCCATTTTTACTAGCTCATATCAATCGTTACGGAAATTTGAGATCAGGAAACCCCTCTGATTTGTCAAAAACTAATTGCGAAGAGATGATTCAGCTTATGGCCAAAAAAGCTAGAGAGTCAATTGTGGCTGACGTGAAAAAGGTGGAATATTTCAGCTTTTCTGTGGATTCTGCTCCCGATATTTCTCATATCGATCAGTTAACTTTGATTATCAGATACGTGTCTCCTGTGAACGGTTTACCTCGTGAGAGATTTAGAACTTTCCTTGAGCTGTAAGACCATTCTGGGTAGGCATGGCAGATTTAGTGCATAAATATCTCACTACTAAGCTTCAGCTTGATTTTAATAAATGCCGAGGGCAGTCTTATGACAATGCTGCAAACATGGCTGGTTGGTACAACGGTATGCAGCAAAAAATCCTAGAAAGAAAGAAATTCACAAAATTTATTCCATATGCTGGCCACTCCTTAAATTTGGTGGGCCGCTAAGCTGTTGATTGCTGTCTTGATGCAGTGAACTGTTTTGGCATTATCATTAAAAAAATGTACATCTTTTTTTATCTTTCACAAAGAGGTGGGCACTTCTAAAATCATTTTTGCAACCTCACTCAAAGGTGTCTAAACATTTATCAAATACTAGGTGGGATGCACATGCAAAAGCAACGGAAGCTCTTTTGGGAAGTTGCAGTGCCATCACTAATGCTCTCAGTCATTTGCTCTCCGATGTAAGTGAGAAGGTGATACCAGGTTTCATGCTAACAATCTTTTGCAAAAGGAAAAATTGGAGTTTGTGCTTGCCAGATCGTTTTCACAGGGTTAACAAAGCCCTTCAAAAATCTGAATTGTTATTAAGTGTTTGTTCCGAATTGTACACTTCACTTGTAGCCTTTCTAAGCAAAATTAGAGATGAGTTTGATTAGCAAGCAAGAGCTACCTTGCCGAATATTAACTACGGAGCTACCTCTAGGAGACAAAGAAATGCACCCGACGCTTTAAGTGATTTCTCTTCAAACGATAGATTTAGAATGAATTCCTTTATTTCTATGCTTGACGCACTTGAAGTCAATTTAAGAAGAAGAACTATCGTGTACAGTGACGCTGCAAAAATTTTCCTCTTTCTTGCTAATCTGAAAGCAACTATGCTAGAAATTGTACGAGGTTTAAAACTTTTAGAAGAAGCATATCTGGAAGATGTTGACCCGAAACTTACTGATGAACTTCTACATTTTCATTTGTACGTGAGACAAACACAAAGCCAGGGACTTGCAGAAGAGCAATCTATTTCCTTGTCTTATGGAGAACTTCATCAAATTATTTGCAAGAAAAAAATTCACACTGCCTTTCCTAATGTGGAAGCAATATGAAGACTGTTTCTAAGCTTAATAGTTACTAACTGCTCAGT
Organism: Trididemnum clinides; assembly: GCA_963675345.1. Taxonomy (NCBI): domain Eukaryota; kingdom Metazoa; phylum Chordata; class Ascidiacea; order Aplousobranchia; family Didemnidae; genus Trididemnum; species Trididemnum clinides. The sequence goes on along the minus strand of OY776284.1, from coordinate 49,198,882 downwards.
AGAGAGATCTTTTCAAGGCTCAAAAGCATCAAAAATAAACTGAGATCCACCAGCCTCAAGAAAGATTGTTGCACTGAGCATTCTGTGCATTGAGGGTGACAAACTTAAACAGATAAATTTTGATGAACTTTTGCATGATTTTGCTTAAACGAAAGCTAGAAAATAACATTTCATAGCCTAGTTTTACTCTATTTGATGGCTGTAACTATTTCTTATGTCCTCGTAAATAAACTTTACAACTATTGCGACGGCTTTTTGATAAAAAAATAAAATTAAAAGCAAAACTGTCTTAACTAAATTTTTATTTTTTTAATTGAAAATTTGCACTCATAAATGAGGAAAGAACTGAAAAGAACAAACAGTTTAATGCACTCATATTTTTAGCATTAAGCAATGACATGCTATGGTGTTTCGAGAGAAATTCTGAGTTCAAAAATAGGGAGGGGCCTCACAAATAGAATAGCCTAGGGCCTCTCATTATCTAATTTCGACCCTGGTCATAGCCCTAGCCTTAATAAACAATCCTATGCAAGTGGAGCTTTGTTTTTACTTAACATATATTAACAAAATTTTTACAACAAATTTACTTGCTGCACGTAATTTCAATACCACATTCCATATTGAACTTTTTGCATAATTTTGAAGATCTCGCTATCTCTGTAAGGTTTTGGTCCTAATTTTAACCCATATCTTACTGGTGTCAGTTTAAACTGACACTTTATTTTTGGTCTCCAAAATTTTAACTGTTGCAAAAATCAGTGATGTTGTGATTAAGAATGGTTGAGTGCTAAATTTGCAACATGATTTGATATTTCGTTTTATTTTTTTTCTGTAAAAAAAGTGGATGTTTGAACTTTATAAAAAAAGTTTTAAAAAAATTGATATGTTGACATTTTGGCTCACGTAATGAACGAAAAAAGAAATGCAAGAACTACCAAACCTTGGAATTTTGTTTTTTGGACTATCTTGAACAGTTTTTAATTTTTATATGTTTATTCAACTTCGCACTGACGTATTTATTTCAATTTTTTCGCTGTCAGTTTAAACTGACACCAGGAAGGTCCACTATCCACTTTTGGCAAAAGAATGAATTTTGCTATGAACCGTATTCGCGACATGTTATTGGCGTCTTTCAACTTTTCTTTTCGTGTTTGATGGGAAAATCGCCATAATCAGCTGTTTTGTGTATGCAATGACGCTGGGACAGACAGTTTCCACACTCACAAGTCTCTTAAAGAAATTGGTTTGCTACAACTACAAAGGAAAAGGGATGAAGCAAAATTCACGCAGTGGTCGGACAAAGTTTTGCCAGGCTGAACAAGTAGTTCTTGGACTGCTAGATATTTCACTTTGCAACAACTTTGACAACGACAAAGACACCGGCATATGCATCACACGATGGAAAGATAGTAAGGTGGTTACGATGGCGTCAAACTACGCTGGAGTAAACACCATTAAAAAAGCCCAGCGGTACTCGAAAGCAGAAAAGAAGCGCGTTGAAATAACACAACCAAATGTAGTGGCAGAATATAATTACGGAATGGGTGGTGTCGATCGCTTTGACCAAAACATTGCTGCATATATGATAACACAGCGATCAAAGAATTGGTGTTGGTCAGTTTTACGATTTTGTGTCGACTTGGCGGTACAAAATGCATATCAGATTTATCGTCTTCAAGCAAGAGGGGTATCTAAGAAGTTAGATTCCCTTGGCTTTAGGCGAGCTATTGTTGAAGTTTATTCCAAGAAATACACAAAACATTCGTTTGGGCTCTTCAAGCATCCTCAAATGTGTCAGAGCAATGAAGTACAGTATGATAATGTCGGCCACTGGATCAAAAAAAGCAACACAGCGAAGGTGCCAAAATAAGCCTTGCAAGGGCACGACACTATATTGTTGCGAAAAGTGCACAGTTGCATTGCATCCAGAATGCTTCAAAGCATATCACACATGTTAGACAATACAAGCATCGAGTAATCTACATGATATCTGAAGTTACGTATATGCTAGAACACGATGTATGTGTCTAAAGAGAAGCAAATCGAATACACAATTTGTCATAAGTAGCAACGGTGCTCCAAGTTGCACTTGTACAAATTTAATTAGTTATCAACTTGTGATTGCAAATTATACAGATAATGACGATAGCAAATGATTTTATCAACTCTTGATGCCTTAAACTTTGTTATTAAGCGTGTTTTAACTCTTGTGTGCTTTTACATTTTTTGTTTTTTTATACCTTTTCTTCCTGGTGTCAGTTTAAACTGACGCTTGGATTCTTGCCTTTTATACCAACAAAAAAATTTTTTTTCAAAAAAAAGTTGTTTTCGGTGGTTTTAGCATAAAATCTTTCATTTTAAAAAACAAAATAAAAAATTTGCGATCTCAGGAAGATATGGGTTTATGTGCTTAAATGGTTTTTGCATCCGATCTCTTCCAGCTATTATTTATTTCAAAGTTAGCTACATTTTTACAGCCATTGGAAGTACTATATCTTCATAATGTGCATTATTTGAAATTATCGTTGATTATTTTAATTTATTGCGTCACATTCACAGATTTAATTCTTGAAAAAGGCTTTATGAAGATCAAAAACGTTCGAATTTAAAGATGTTTTACAAACTAAAATGGCTTCAAATTTATTTTAGTTGCTTGCTATAACAACAGTGTGGATTTTGAACTTGAGAATGTTGATGAAATGAAAGTTTTTTCACTGGAGGCTTTATCGCCACATGTTTTGGAATCACCTTTAAAATGAACCAAAACAAAGCCTTCGAATTTTACGTTAAATAAACATATCTGTTCTTATATGCACGTTTGCTAACACTCCCTGACTTCATTGGTGAAGTTCATTTGACTAAAATAATGTAATAAATATATAATGTGACTTATAACCATGCAGGAATCCTATACTTTGTCAACTAAAGTCACTGCAATATGAATGTGTGGGAAAGTGTACACTAGGATGCCTGGTACACTGGAGGTACAATTTTTGTAAATCGTTTTAGAAATTGAACAATCAGAAATGTTTATTGGCAAAGTAAGGGTAAAATGCCGCTGCTGGCAAAACGACCTCTGCCTAACATCAACCTGTTAGCTTATCTAAGCTTTTTAATTTGTAGGCCCAATTTCATCTACCCAGTAGCTGCTTCCACCACCAATTTCCCAATAGCTTAATACCTGAAGCAATACTTTTACCCATAATAACAGGCTACGCTTCATTTCATGGCTTTACTGTTTGACCCAGAAGGAGAATGCAGAACACTGCGCTACCAGTTACCACCCATCCGTAACCGAACCACTTCTCTCAAACTCGAACGTGTATGAGTTTTCCAGTTCCAACCAAGTCTTACTCTCTTGTGTTTTAGATTTAGAAGTTAAATGTACTTTCCAGTTGTGACTCAGCGTAGCCCACAACTCTTTTCAACATAGCCCAAATAATTTGCAAATAGCCCGAAAAGTAGCAAATAGCGGATTGTGAAATTCGGCAGTGAATCAAACAAAACACAGTAGCCCAATTTGGAAACACTGTTCGCAACGACTGATTGCGCTCATAGTTTGCTTGATTGAACAAAATTATCTAAATAGAAAAAAGGTGTCGTAACGACTGAGTGCGCTCATAATTTGCTTCACTGAACAAAAGCGTGTAAACATAAAAAGGCGTCTTGAGGTTCTTCTGCGCGCATCTGTTTGCATAGCAACGAAAGTTAGCATAGTAACGAGCGGATTGGAAATTAACTACAGTTTAAAGAGGATATTCGATAAAAATCACCTTTTTTATTTACGGCAAGCATTGTGATGTAATGGCGATTGAAATGTAATACTGTAGTAGAATTGAAATGTAACAATAGAATACAAGTTTATTGTTTGCAGTGCGATGTAAGCTTTTTGTGAAATTGTTATCAGTAAAATGAAGGAGAAGCTACGTCTAGATCAGGTGTATTTTTTGAGGTTACAATTAGAGGTATATTTCTTAAACTAGTTTTGTTTTCAGTCATTCAGCCATCACCTTTATATTTATAGGCCAGACAATCGTATTTACTTTTGCTAGCCAATTTGTCACACTTGGCCTATAGCTTGTCTCTGAAAAGTTATCAGTAATTTACTAGGATGTATTAAGTAAACGTATTTAGGGGGTGGCACAAAATAAGCATAGTACTAGGCATAGCGCGCTTGGATTATGCCTATTTAGTGCCAGCCCCAAAATATTAGGGTCGAGCAGTCTATTTTTCGCGCCGTCCCAGTTTAACCAAGGACTTGCAAACAGAGATTTTGCAAAATATACAGCTTTGCAAACAAAACGCACTTGCAAAATTTACACCACCGCCAACATCGATCTCCAAAAAAAAGAAAAGGTCAATACTGCCTATTTCCGCACAATTTTGAGGATAGCATTCGCCGATCTCCAAAAACAAACGTCTTGCGTCCCACCCTCCACTGTCGAGAAATTTCTGCCTACACCCCTGACAACAGATATAGTATTTAACACACAAAAAGCGAACGTTAGATAATAATTGTCACTTTGAAGTTGTTGTAAAAAAGTAGATTTATGACTTTGCAATCATAGTTAATGACGCATGTAATGAAACCAAGGCAAAATTTATAATTGAATTGTACCGACGTACTGTGGGCATGCACTATAATTTTGCGTCACTTCTCTCTCGAAACAGTAAATTCGAAATGAATGTTGCCACATTTATAATAAATGCTTGCGAGCTGCTCAGTCGTTGCAATCAGATCAAACTAACAAAAGCGTAAGAGTAAATTGCATCATTTTCATTAAGTATTGGTAATACGACAGTTTGATTTCATCTTGAGCACCGCTGACATTATCCAATGGTATTGCATTAACCCTTAACAATTCTCATTATTATAAATTATAAAAAAAGTGAACTTGCTAAAGCTTTTATAAATCATGTTTATGGTAGCACAATTTGAACTTGCTGCTGTTGGGATTTTGCTTGTAAACTTAGAAGAAAGCGAAAGAGAGTGCTCAATATAACCTAACTATTGATGGCAGGTATATGTTGTCGCCAGCACGGCGTGACGAACTGAATGTCAAGAGCTAGCGAGCTGAGTGCTGAGTGGATATAGATATATGGAAACAGCATTGCTAAACAAACTCTACCGCTTTGAAGCTTACATTTTTGGTACAAACTATTGTTGGCCCCAACCAAAATTACAGTCATTATGGTTCGCTGCGCTCGTGTTGGTCACATTAACGTAATTAATTGGTGTCTTCTACTTCTAAAATTATACTGTTAAATTAGTTATACTATTTAAATTAGTGGGCTAATATCAACCAGCGAGTTGTGATGACAAAGTGGTGTATTGACAAATCCGAGGAACTTACGACCTACAGGCTGCCTATGAGCTATCGACTTATTATTCTCTTAGGTTCTCATGCAAAAATAAATACGTATTATCACCGCTTTGGCATGTAAGTTATAAATCATACTTGACATCGAACTCAGTGTAAATGTTTTCATGATAATCATTTCCAACTTCAAAAATGATTGCTAAAAAATAGCTTATAATCAAAATATCATGTCAATTAATAATTGGGAGAACAAAAAATTAAATTGAGGCAAATCTAGGTTATTCTATTCTGGTGTAGCCTTTTACAATTAGCTTCTGGTTATCATTGACAAAATGAATTTTACGCACAACATCATCAATAAACATTGAAAATGATTGTGGAACTAATGATGTAGCCAGTGCCAAATTTAGGTATGTGGAGGCCCCTTGGCACTAAGCCATTTGAAGGGCCCTAGTTGCATGCATAAATCTGAGATCATGATGCAACCAAAAAAAATGACTACATTGTAAACCGCGTTGGTTACTGTTGGTCGATCGAAACAGGCGTGGGAGGAAAATCTGGCGGCTATACGACTTCTGAACTTCTGGCTTACGACTTGATAAAAGAAGCATAGCTCCAGTGAGAAATAAATCTCAATTTTTTAGTCCAAAAGCTGTTTTCTAAATATTAAAACCACAAGGATAAAAAGCAAGAAACGATAGCGCTAATATAGAAATAAAGCTAACGACTGGCTTCTTCTTCGTCGTTTGAGCTATTCGTTCTGACCATTATGCAAGAAGATGTAAATACACTGCGTGTGCGCTCACGCTTTGTTTGCAGTCTTCAGTTAGACTGGGCCACCACGACGGGTAGACTGCTTAGCCCCTCTACCTGTCTGCCACATGAAGATAAAGGCATCCCGTAAAGTGTCTTGCCCAAGGACATAACAAACAAGCTTGCCGATTTGTTTTCCGCACTGTCCCTATTGTGCTGAGCGCGAAACAGGGAAGCTATCAATACCATTTTTAAAGTCTTTTGGTATGACTCGACCTGGGAAATGAACTTCAGGTCTGCCGACTGCAAAGCGGACGCTCCAACCACTACGCCATCGCGCCGGCACCGGCGCTAGCCAGTTTCCTTCCTTGGCTCTCAGCACAATAGGGGCAGTGTAGAGAACAAACCGGCAAGCTTGTTTGTTGTGCTCTTGGGCAAGACACTTAACGCGGTGACTCCACCTTTATGTGGCTGGCCGGTGGTGGGGCCGAGCAGTCTACCCGTTGTGGTGGCCCAGTCAACTGAAGACTCGGAAACAGAGCGTGAGCGCTAACTCGCTCTATATACACCTTCCTGCGCAATGCTCAGAACAAACAGCTTAAACGACGAAGAAGATCGACGCAGTATCGCCGATGCAACGATTGGTTGTCCAAGTAAAATCAAAACTAAACAATTGTCAATTTAACTTATTATCGGATACCGGTATACCACATAAAAGCTATCAACACAAGTTACTATAACACTGGGGCAAGATTGCACGTCGATACTGCTTTGATATTCAACCGTTAGCTGCTAAGCTGACTATTGCAAACTGGAGCTATAGCTTGCCTATTCATTCCATAACTCTTTGTTACGTCACTATTCTCATTATAAATGCTTTGTGTTGCATTTGTTTTGCTTTGTTTTCCACATTATTTCTTCATCCCTGCGTAGTTTAACCTTCAATATACCAAGTCTAGTTCAACAATTTCGTTTATCAAAGTGAGATCCTCTGAGGACTTTCAATGTTTAAATGGCTTGCCAAATGTGATAAATCACTTTAAACCAGATTTTCATGTTACTCAAACTTATTTCAATGAGGAGCAAACGATTGGGATCTTTTGACGATTTTTAGCAAAAAAGCAGAGCCAGTGTACTGCTGTACATATTTTCAGCAGCACGTTTCGCTAAACGCCGCTGACATTGTCAACGTAAATGGTGAAACCGATTACTTCAAAATTTAATCAACCATGCCCAAGGGTAGCATTGACAATTCGATTATGAAAGAAGAAAACAATAACTATTACATACTTAAGGGTCAATGTTATTTCGTGTTAAATCATTGAGATAATAACTAGGAACAAAAATAAAATAAAATTCACACATTTTAAAGGTAAAGTGGATGTGAAGCTTCACCTGATTTCAATTGTGGCTGTAGCTTTTGAATACATAACGTTTCATTAAGGCGTAATTTTCACCAATTAGTCACCTGAGCTAGTATTATTAGTTTGTGAAAGTCAATTGTGTGGTCTGGATTTTCCCCTAAATGATCTGTAACATCGCTCTTTTCAAATGTCAGGAAGTCATGTTCTTCCTACTTCAATGACATAATTTATATTCGACATGACATAAATATTTATGGTATCGGTGTAGTTACTTTATACTTTTGTAGAAAAACACAGCCAGTCCAAATCATGTATATGTGTACACCAAAATACAAGTAAAAACAAAATGTCAGCTTACAAAAATCATTGGGTTACTTAATACCGTGTCGTTTTAAAAAGCAGTTCATTCATCGGTAAAACGACATAAATTGTTTGATTTAACTGTTCACATGATTAGTCATTTGTAACACAATATATCAAAGGGTGGCCAAATGGCTGCTCGCGAGCTGCATGCGGCTGTTTGGATATCTGGACTGCGTTTTCATAAAGTCTGCCAATATTGACTTTGAAAATGATCTGTGACAAAAATTGGTTATCTCTTTGCCTGTATGATGATGCTTTAGTGTAGTGAAAAGTGATCTTCAAAAAATAAAAAGGTCATCAACGCCTATCTGGACGGAAAATGCGTCAGCTTCATCTTACTAATGATTGTGTAGCGGCTCTTTCAATGATGGCCTTTTTTCGTTTTGGGCTCTTTATCACGGCAGGTGTGGCCACCCCTACAATATGCCAAGGGGTTCCAACAGGACCACAGGTGAACTTTTTTTATCGTGAATGATTTTCAAAATGCATTTTGTAAAATTGTTTGCACTATATTTATTTTGTTTAAATTTATGACGGATAGCAAGATTTTCAGAAAAAAATGATACTATATGTAAAGCACTAGCCAAAAAATGGTTTCTAGGGTTCCATGATATTTTCCTTGGTATGCTAAAGGTTAAAACAAGCAGCTGACAGTATTTGTAGCTTTTGCAGTGCATTTCTTTTTTCCTAAAATAAATGATTCTTTGTGGAGGTTGCTGACCATGTGCCTAGATTTGCCCCAACGTAAGTCCGGCACTGATTCTAGCTAGTGAATCTACAAAATAAAACTCACCAAAATTATGTGAAGTAGGGTATTATAACTAAAAAAAGCATGTTTATATCAAACAGTGGCATTCAGGATTCACAATCGATGTTAGATCCTGCAAGCTTTGTTGTTAGGAAATAAATCTCAACACTATAATCAGTCAAAAATTAACTTTTGAGTAATGTGATCAGCATGAAAAATTGTTGGTTCGTTGATAAAGGTCACTAGATTGCTTTTAAATGATTTCTGAAATTGACGAATTTCTACTTGTGAGTCTCTTTGGTAGCTACTACCAATAAAATTTGGTCGACAAGATGACAAAACTGCTTGCGCCAGTTCTTTTAGAAGATGATTAATTATTTCAATACTATATTGAGTTTTCAAAAATTTTACAAAGGAGCAGTAATCTATAACAATCCGTAATAGGCCTGCAGTACAAATAATGGAATCCAGCAAAGTTGTTTTATCAATGTAGCAGATATTTTGATGCCATAGTTTGTTTCCGTACTTTTTCCCGAAATCTTACAAAAAATCACAAGAGATCTAAAATGCGCATCCAACGACCCAAAGAATCTCATGCAGTTTTCCAGCCGATCAAGTTTATCCACTTCTATGATTGATCGAATCGGATAAAGCCAACACTCAGTGATGCTGCAGCTTCATGACATCAGTTTGGAAAACCGACAATTTATACTCTCATCTTTAATTTTTAATTAATTACCGGTACCACAAAACGTTGGCTAATTACCAACCAATGCCAATCTATCTTGTTATGCAGTGTTTACCAAACTATATTCATGACTGGAATGAACTGTCGTTTTCCTTAATTTGATTTGTATGTCGCTACGTGCTTCAGTGAATTTTCGATGCAAAATTCAAGATTTCCTTTGTATCTTGTTTCTTTAACAAATGAAAAAGTAAAGTGAATCGAGAAATACATAAAAGAACGTTTCTTTATTTCGAATTGGTTATGTAAACGGACCCTATGGCATCTCATAATATTTAAACTAGTAAATAATTACAGCACCATGTGGTATAGGAAGCATTGATAAGCCTAATTCTATTCGTTTAATATGGAGCGTCGTTTGGAAATAAGTTTTTGCAGTCTTGAGCCGTAAAATTGTCCGTTACTGCCCTCATCATTTTGTAAGTGCACTATTTATAGGCTTATAAAACAAATAACATTTATTTGCAAAACGTTTTTGTGCTCTCATGATTTGCTTGTCTGAACAAAACTACGTGAGCATCAAAATGTTTCGCAACCAGTATTGCCAGATTGTATTTTATTTGCTATAGCCAAAATCACTTTAAAAACAGCTGATTATTGTCCTCACAGTAGGCTAAAATTTGAAAACATCTTCGCAGCACAATCTATCAGTGTTTCAACATTTAAAACTAATGTTTACAATACTTTTGAAAACTGAGCAACAACAAGTGAGTTTTGTCACAAAATCGTAAGTGTATTATGTATAATTGAGGAATTACACAAAATGTGGGAATTTACGGAAATACGGAAACTCATATTGAAATATGGAACTACTGGTGGAAATTCATATTTAGCGTAAAATTAAGGAAATTCATCATAAAACAAAGAATTTTTGGCTTACGGAAATGTGGACAATTACTAACCAAGGAAGTACAGAAATCGCAGAAATGCCGAAAATTGCGGAAGTTAATAAAAAACTAAAAACATAACCATCGAATTGTATAAAATTAATTGAGTTGATTTAAAGTAAGCATTTCCGTATTTCTGCAATTTTCGTAATTTATTTGGAGTTTTTACCATATGTTTGAAAACATTTTCCCATTTCCATAATTTTCCGGATTTTAATGTAGTCCCAATTTAGGACATGTAAACTTGAAAACATCAAATAATCTAGAGAACCGAATTGACATCATACTGATAGAATATTATAACCAATGACTTTATCTGGTCAAACAAAATTCAGATCAACTTTTTTCGATTCATTTTCAACTTTTGGATAAACATCCCATACGGAACAATTCTAACCAAGTCTATTGCATCTATTTGGAAAATTGGATCTAATTTGAGAATGTTGATGAACTGAAAATTTTTTCACTGGAAGCTTTATCTTGACATATTTGGAAATTACTTTTTAAATAAGCAAACAAGATACAGTGGACCTAGTATTGGTCCCACAAGTGTGACGGTTTAAACTATGCTTTATTAAAAACCTCTAGCTTCTTATTGGTCACCAACTGCACTGAAGAGACCTGATAGGTCGAAACAGATACTTCAGACTTTACGTTTAATGTACGTATTTGTTCCTATATGCACGTTTGCTAACACTTACTGAATTCATTGCTGAAATTCATTTGACTATAATAATGTAATAAATATATAATTATAACCATGCAAGAATGCTGCTTTTGGCACTGTTTTTTGTCACAAGAATGCTGCCTAATGTCACTGCAATATGAATGTATGAGAGAGAGCATACACTGGGGATCCAGGTACACTGGAGGCACAATTTTTGTAAATCGTCATAGCAATTGACCAATCAAAAGTGTTTATGGGCAAAGTAGTTCCAAGGGTAAAATGCCGCTGGTAACAAAACTGGCCACTGCCAAACATTAACCTGTTGGCTTAACTAAGCAAAGCTTTTGAATTTGTTGGCCCGATTTCATTTACCCAATATCTGCTTCCACTTCCAATTTCCAATAGCTAAATGTCTAAAGCAATACTTTTACCCATAATAACAGGATACGCTTTATTTCATGGGTTTACAATTTGTCTCAAAACAAGAATACAAAACATTGCGTTACTACCCACCCGTAACCGAGCCACTTCTCTCACTCTCTGACATGTATGAGTTTTCTAGTTCCAACCAAGTTTCCACTCTCCTAAATTTTAGAACCTTACATATGCTTTCCAGTAGTGAATCAGCGTAGACCAATTCTCCTAAACATAGTCCAAATAATTTTGCAAAGCAAATAGCGAATTGCGTAATTCTGTAACGGATTAAACAAAAAACAAAACCGGTAAATTCGAAATGAATGTTGCCACATTTTAATAAATACTTGCGAGCTGCTCAGTCGTTGCAATGAGAATTGTTAAGGATTGACCCTTTGCGGTCCAATTAATTTTACCAAATTTTGCTTATCTGATCCAAACCTTTTTGCAAGTGATTTTAGTAGACTTTTACATGCATTGACGGATTTTGATCGTTTTATCTCGAAAAGACTCAAATTTTGCTTGGTATGGACCAAAGTTATCTTAGGGACTGTTGCAATTTTATTGAAGAAATATTTCAGTAAACAAAGCTCAGCAATCGACACATAACAACAAGAACCAAATATCAGTTTATTGTTTGTAATTTTTCTTGGTGTGGTGTGATTTAAAGCTAGCACCAGGGTGTAACCCTGGCTTTCTGGTGCAAGTTTCGTAAAAAAACGAAGTCGTTTTTCGGGATTGTGTCAAGCTGCGTACCATACAGTCTTTGTTCCGCCCGTTTGCAACCTTCGCAACAAAATGTGTCTAATTGTTGAGTCTTTTTTCATGATCAAGAGAACTTGGCCAGCTCCGTTGTTTGCTGCGATTGTTTCTTATCACTCCAACGAGTTGCTCCACAAGTTTTCACAACTCCCTTATTTAGTTTTTCTAATAGGCTACAGCAGGCAGGGCCGGATTAAGCAATGGGCAAACTGGGCAGTTGCGCCGGGCCCCGCGTTTTGGGGGCCCGGCGCTTTTTAACACTATGAACTATTGGATTGAATTGAAATAAATTTATAGCCTTATAACCTACATTACCAGCAAACTTCAACAGAAGAATCAAAGTATCTACATACCGATACAGTTATTATTTGTACGAAAAAAATTAAAACTGGCCTTCAATTACAAAGTAACTGTGACGTCACTGTAGAGACTGATACAATCAGTGGTGTATTGCTAAACAATAAAGTAGGTGGACGGTTGGAACTGATTTCAAACCTTATGATCTGAGAGACATGCGCAACGGCAGATTTAGCTGCAACGTAAGGCGGGAAACATGGACAACATGTAATTGAACTGTTCGCAATAAAGGGTATACTGATTAAAACAACTTTATTTAAAATAAAAGTACATTTAAAAACATATTTTAGAAACAATGAAATAAAAAAATTTTGTATATTAATAAAATGTTCCTTTAGTCAAGTGTTTTCTAAAAAAAGTAAGTGGACGGCAATCCCCCTGATCCCCCTCCAATATATCTTTGGGTATAATAGCATTCAAATTAATGGCTGCGAACGACTGTCAAATGTTAGAGCAGTTATAAGAAATCTTAGACGCTATTACAATTCTCAAGGAAAATTTTGTTAAGTTGCGACAACTGCTACAAGATTTTACGTTGGACGACAATGAAACAAACAAACCAAATCAGATTCATCGTATTGGAAAAAAAGTATGGATGCCTTAGAAACAGCCATATTATGTGTTTTGTGGCACAAAATCCTTCACAGGTTTCACAGTTCAAGTAAAAGTCTACAGCGTGCTGACATGACTTTAGGAAGTTGCGCAGCACTTTGCAATGGAATCGAGAGTTTTTGCCAGCATTTACGGGATGAGTTTGTTACAATTGAAAAGGATGGTTTGAAACTCACAACCGGTATGCAGAAAACCTATGTGTCTCCAAACAAACGCAACCAATAAACGAAGAAGACTTTTGATTATAAAGGAGAGGACACTGGATACACTAGAGCTTTGGAAGATGCTCGTGAATCCTTTCGTATTGGAACTTACTTTCCAATTATCGATTTATTAATTGCAGAAGGAAGAAGACGAAAATCTGTGTACTGCATATGGCAACAGAATTTTAATTTTTTGTTGAATCTGAACACTTGGGCTATCAGTGATATAGAAAACGCTGCAAGTAAGTCGTTAAAGTATATGCAAGCAATTTGGATAGCGACTTTCCTTCAGAAGTTGTGCACTTCGCTTTTCATTTACGCTCATCTCCTGATCTTGGTTTGAAGACAAATACTGCGCAAGCACAGCTGTCATATTTGAAAAAAAAACTGCTTAATTGAAACTTTTCCAGATGTAGCTATTATTCTTCGTATATATCTGAACTTGCCTGTTGCAAATACGGAAGGTGAACTTCCTTTTTCGATATTGAAAAGAGTGAAAAAGTACCTGCGCTCATCCCTGTCGCCGAAACACGTCTGGGATTTCTGTATTATAGCCATCGAAAAGAAATACACAAAATCTATGAGCTTTAAGGATATTATTGATAAATTTTCAGCAGCGAAATGCCGAAAACACCAGTTGTAATACATTATTTGCCCTAGTTTTTTTTTGTGTTGCACTCTCTGTGTTATTTATTATATTTTCTATGTTGTTTATATTTGCCCCGTTAATGAAACAGTGCGAAAATTTTATTCTATAATTAACCATTTAAAATAAATTTCAAAGTAAATTTTAAACAAAATTAATAAAATTTACCTGTTTTGATAAATCAAAATAACAAATTAGGCTCAACCTCTTTAATTAAAATAAATTTTTTTTAAATTTAAATTTCTATCAAACAAAAACACAAATAACGCAAAAAAAAATCAATTTTTAGCTTAAAATAAATACTGTACAGTCGAATTAACCCGTTTATCCTTCACCCATTTTAACTACCAAGGATTACGTCAGGCACACTTTATTCCCGCAAGGTAAGAGCTTATTATGTCTTCTATGATTACGATCTACTAAATGAGTGGCTCCCAAACATTTTCGAGCGCGACCCAGATCTAAGTTGTTTTCGCGTTCCATAATTTAGGGGCCCCGCACTCTTATCTGCCCCGGGTTTCGCAATCTCTTAATCCGGCCCTGACAGCAGGGGTGTAAAACACGCGGCCCACAGGTCAAATGTGGCCGTGTAAGGATTTTTTGCCACAGTGCGAATGCCTGGTCTGCGAAGTAATTTGCGAAAGTTACCAGAATATGGCCGTGAAGTAATGACCGACAACTTCTAGAAGTCGCGGCTGGCATGACGTGTTGCTGTGAAAGAGGTGTTGACCAACGTCTATGATCGCTTTTCTTTTGCACACGGCACTAATTTTTTTCACACGACACAAACAAGAAACTAAGTATATCAAGCTTATATTCGCCCTGGATAGGGTTAGACTTCCTGTAGCGACTGCATACTTATATCATCCCAGGGACGAGGTAGGACTGTAAAGGGTTAATGCAGACCATTGCATAATGTTGTTGCTGCTCAAGATGACATCAAACTGTCGTATTGCCAATACTTAATGAAAATGACGCAATTTACTCTTACGCTTTTGTTAGTTTGATCTGAACATTGAGTTTGAGCGACTCATTTTAAGAACTAAGCATGACTTTTTAATTATTCTTGATAAATTATTAAAAAAGTGAACTTGCTAAAGCTTTTATAAATCATGTTTATGGTAGCGTAGTTTGAACTTGCTGCTGTTGGGGTTTTGATTGTAAACTTGCATGAAAGCGAAAGAGAGTGCTCAATATAACCTAACTATTGATGGTATGAGTATATTGACGTCAGCATGGCGTGACGGACTGAATGTTAAGAACTAGCGAGCTGAGTGCTGAGTGGGTATATATGGAAACAGCATTGCTAAATGAACTCTATCGCTTCGAAACTCACATTTCTGGTACAAACTATGGCTGGCCCCAACCAAAATTACAGTCATTATGGTTCGCTGCGCTCGTGTTGGTCACATTAACGTAATTAATTGGTGTCTTCTACTTCTAAAATTATACTGTTAAATTAGCTATACTATTGATATTTAAATTAGTGGGCTAATATCAACCAGTGAGTTGTGATGACAAAGTGGTAAATTGATAAATCCGAGGAACTTGCGACCTACTGGCTGCCTATAAGCTATCGACTTATTATTCTCTTAGGTTCTCATGCAAAAATAAATACGTATTATCACCGCTTTGGCATGTAAGTTATAAAACATACTTGACATCGAACTCAGTGTAAATGTTTTCATGATAATCATTTCCAACTTCAAAAATGATTGCTAAAAAGTAGCTCATAATCAGGGATGTGGAAGCGGAAGCTGAAGGCGGAAGTGGTCCTTTTTCTGCGGAAGCGGAAGCGCGAAAAATCCACCGCTTCCACATAGGAGGGAAGAATGGAGAGAGAAAAAAAATTGGTTCTGCTATCCTTCCTAGAAGAACGAATATGGGGAGCATACACCTTAAGAAATGAGAGCGAGGAAAAGTTGTTTAGAGAGATGTTGACCTCTACATAATCAGAGTAGGGGTCAAGCGAAGAAAGAGAGGAGGTAGTGTTATCGTCTATCCACTGATACACCAGATTCCATCAAGATCGCTAGGTAGCAGGTACACGCAGCCAATTCCTTCCTGTAACTTTCCTTTATTGACCAGCAGAGCATCAACCTCAATGCACGATACACACATATATCACTACTGGTGTTACACTGTTATTGTGTACTAGAGTGCGGTCTGTAAAAAATATAAAACACATTCTCTGCTGGTTTGCCTAGACATAATCCCTACTAGCTGAACAATAGCAAGATAGTTTGAATAATACAGAACAAACTAGCTCACAAACCAAAGACATGATCATAGCGGCCAACTAATCATTATAAATACTAGTAAATTATTCTGAGATAAGCCAAATAAATGCACTAACAACTAGCTACTAGCACGTTAAAGTCATTTTGCAAGACAAAGAAAGATTGCTAAGGTTGCCACATAAAAAAACCTTAATATTTAGTTTAAAGAAATCCGCCACGGCTATCGCCAACAGGTAGAAAGCTCAGAGAAGGATAAGCCCTGCTTGACGAAAATGATGACGCCGCCGCTAGCGTCTGCCACATCAGTAGAAAAAATACCAGATCGGGAGTGGGTGCCATGGGATCGCAAAGCAGAGAATCCAGGGGTCTGAAAAGAGGAAGATAAATTAAGGTCAGATTCCTGGATATATATAAGGTCAACGGGATGAAACGAAGTAAAGTGTAGTAGTTTAGTGCTCCTGGCTCGAAGACCCCCAGCATTCCATTGAAAAATCCTGAGGAAGTTAAAGAGGGGAAGAAAAAGCAGGAGGTAAAAAAAAACAGCCAGGAGCATGAGACGGTGGTGAGGGTGCAGAGGGAGAAGATACAAAGTGGGCGGAAATAGGATAGGAGGTTTGAAGGCGAGGGTGGGGTGCAAGTGTTGCATTAGCAGAAGGGAGCCAGATTGAGCAATGAAGGTATACCAGATGGAGGAGTCCGAGGAGAAAGGCACAGTGCTGGTAGGTGTGGGATCTCAAAAAAAAGCAGAGAGCGCAGCTCCAGAAGTGAGAGCTGCCAAGAGTTCTGAATCTAGAAAAGGAGAGTAGTGAGCACTTTAAATGAACTTAATTAGAACATGTGCAGCATTGCACTGACCTACCCCGCCAGGTCACATTTCCAGCGCACTTTAAATAGGAAAGACAGGACAAGGGTTAGGATGAACGTTGCCGCTCATCAGGAGAAGGAGAAGAATGAGAAGATGGGCAAGAGAAAGGCAGGAGTAGAGAGAAGACAGGCCAATTTTAAAGAGGCTGCGTGCTGCCCTTCTGCGGTCGTTCAGAGGGCTGCACGGCGAAAAAATGGTTTGTGTGAGGGGAGTGCCCGGGGTATCTGGGACTCTCGGAAAGGCCAACAGCCATTTTGACCCAACCCAAACAGGTAGGGGACCGCACCACCACGTTGAGGCGGCTGTTGATTGGTACAGTTCAATTTTGCTTGCTTTACATTTACATACTACATATACGACAGAAATTTTGCACTTCACTATCCAAAAAGATTAGAGTCAATACGTCTTTTGGGGACAGACAGAAGGTTCGTGATGATGATTAGAGTTAAAGTTAACTCAAAGTCAGAGTTAGTTGAGGATAGAGAGGGAAAATCAGCGCTATACGGTGTAATTTATGGTTGTGACGACAAGTTATTGTCGAGAGCTGTAATATGGAATCTTGCGGTTTAGATCTGAGAAGCATTAAGTTAACTGTTGTAAAAGTAGTTGTAAGTGAAGGTACTTGTAATAACTGTTTATTTTTTGAAGTGTTTAATTATTTTTTGAATTGTAGTAACGAAATATTTGATTTTCTTGCAAGCAATTCGTGATTTCTAAATTTTTGTTAGTGGGAGTTTCGTGACAAACGCGAAAGTACATTAGGGGCTCCGCCATGACAAAAAAGATTGAAAAGCACTGTTCTACATTCAGCACGAGTTTTGATATCTAAAAAAAATAAACACAGAGTAGTTCGAAACGATAAGCTCAAGCGAAGTAGGTAAAGTAATAGCAGTAAATGAAGGTTTTTGTTTTCTCAAAATGATGAAGTGTAGGAAAAGGCAGGCTACAAAGACACAAAAGTTAAAAAAATTGTCAACGGTCGTTTTTTCGTTTTTTGTTGGTGGAAGCGGAAGCGTTTGAAAAATAACCACTTCCACATCCCTGCTTATAATCAAATATCATGTCAATTAATAATTGGGAGAACAAAAAATTAAATTGAGGCAAATCTAGGTTATTCTA
The DNA here is from genome assembly GCA_963675345.1 of Trididemnum clinides. NCBI lineage: Eukaryota > Metazoa > Chordata > Ascidiacea > Aplousobranchia > Didemnidae > Trididemnum > Trididemnum clinides. The sequence continues at coordinate 49,180,816 of OY776284.1, read as the reverse complement.
TTCTGGTATAGCTTTTACGATTAGCTTCTGGTTATCATTGACAAAATGAATTTTACGCACAAGATTATTAATAAACATTGAAATGGTTGTCGAACTAATAATGTAGCCAGTGCCGAATTTAGTATGTGGAGGCCCTTGGGCACTAAGCTATGTGGAGAGCCCTAGTCGCATGCACAAGGCTGAGTTTATGATGGGACTAACAAAAAAACGGCCACATTGTAAAGATCAAAGAAATAACGACGGCTCCGAAAACGTGTTGGCTACTGTTAATCGGCTGAAACAGGTGGGAGCAGAAAATCTACGGCTTTACGACTTCTGGATTTCTAGCTTACGAGTTGCGAAAAGAACCCAACGCCAATGGGAAGTGAATTTTAGTTTGTTAGTCCAAAAGCTGTTTTCTAATAATTAAAACCACAAGGATAAAAAAACAAGAAACGATAGCGCTAATATAGACAAAAAGCTATTCTTCGTCGTTTGAGCTATTTGTTCTGAGCATTATGCAGGAAGATATACATACACTGTGTGTGCGCTCACGCTCTGCTTGCGAGTCTTCAGTTAGACTGGGCCACCACGACAGGTAGACTGCGAAACAGGGAATCCATGAATACCATATTTAAAAGTCTTGTGGTATGGCTCGACCTGGGAAATGAATCCCAGGTTTTCCGTCAGCAAAGCGGACGCTCCAACCACTACGCCATCGCACCGGTATTGGCGCTTGGCAGCTTCCCTGTTTGGCGCTTAGCACAATAGGGACAGTGTGGAGAACAAGCCGGCAAGCTTGTTTGTTGTGTCCTTGCGCAAGGCACTTAACAGGATGCCTCTATTTTTATGTGACAGACAGGCGGTGGGACCAAGCAGTCTACCCGTCGTGGTGGCCCATTCTAACTGAAGACCCAGAAACAGAGGGTGAGCCCACACACACAGTGTATATACATTTTTATGCATAATGCTCACAACAATTAGCTCAAACGACGAAAAAGATCCACGTAGTATTGCCGATGCAACGATCGGCTGTCGAAGTAAAATCAAAACCAAGCAAATGTCAATTTGACTTATGATCGGTACCGGTATACCACATAAAAGCTATCAACACAAGTTACTATAACACTGGGGCAAGATCGCACATCGCTACTGCTTTGATATTCAACTGTTAGCTGCCAACCTGACTATTGTGAACTGTAGTCATAGCTTACCTATTACTTTCATAACTCTTTGCTATGTCACTATTCACATTTTTAATGCTTTGTGTTGCATTCGCTTTGTTTTCCACATAAATCGTTCGTACGAACCTAGTTCAATCTTCAATATACCAAACCTAGTTCACCAACTTCGTTTATCAAAGTGGAATCCTCTGAGAACCCCATCACTTTCGATGTTTAAATGGCTTGCTAAATGTGATAAATCACTTTAAACCAGATTTTCATGTTACTAAAACTTATTTCAATGAGGAGCAAACGATTGGGATATTTTGACGATTTTTAGCAAAAAAAACAGAGCCAGTATACTGCTGTACAAATTTTAAGTAGCACGTTTCGCTAAACGCTGCTAGCATTGTCAACTAATATAGTGCTGCTGATTACTTTAAAATTTAATTAATCATGACCAAGTGTAGCATTTATGACATGGCAATTCAATTATGATAGAAGAAAACAATAACTGTTACATACTTAAGGGTCAATGTTATTTCGTGTTAATAAATTAGTGAGATAATAACTAGGAACAAAAATAAAATTCATAGATTAAAAAGATAAAGTGGATGTGAAGCTTCATCTGAGTTCAATTGTGGCTGCAGCTTTTGAATACATAACGTTTCCTCAATACGTAATTTTCACCAATTAGTTTCTGGAGCTAGTATTAGTGGTCTATGAAAGTCAATTGTTTGGTCTGGATTTTCCAATCAATGATTTGTAACATCGCTTTTTTCAAATGTCAGGAAGCCATGTTCTTCCTATTTCAATGACAAAATTAATATTCGACATAAAATAAATACAATTGTATCGGTGTAGTTACTTTATATTTTTGTAGGAAAACACAGCCAGTCCAAATCATCTATATGTGTACACCAAAATACAACCAAGACGAAATGTCAGCTTACAAAAATCATTAAGATAATATGGTGTGGTTTTAAAGAGCAGTTTATTCACCGGTAGAACGACATAAATTGTTTGATTTAACTGTTCACATGATTAGTCATTTGTAAGTTAATAACACAATACACCAACGGTAGCCAAATGCAGAGACGTAGCAGCCGCCCCCCAAACCCCCCAATTGGGGGGGGCCCAGGCCAACTTTGGGGGCCCAAGTTAGTCTGAAATTGCTTTTTGGCTACGTGACTACTTTTCAGTTCAGCAGACTTGTTTACAACCGATTTAAACTGTAGGAAGAAATTGGCTTGTGACATCATAAGTGAATGCAACGTCATTTTATCTCGCAGAATCTAGAATATTTCGATTGATTTTCTGGTAGAATCTTGAATATTCGATTGACGTAACAATGCCGTTGTTACGCAACAATCATAGAATGGTCTGGAATTCTGTTTGGCTAGAAATACCGGGACAATATATATACACTGCAGAGTGCAGATAAAGTATTTTATTGACATTGTATAGAATGAAACGTTCAAAAAGTGGTGCTCAAAAGAGAAAAGAAGCAGCCACTGCTCGAGATACTGTAGCGAAATTGCCCAAGATGACAGATTTTTTCAAGATTACTGAGCAGAGTAGACCTGGCACTAGTACCGAGAGGGATGAAGAAAACTATAGTGTACAAGAAAAAGAAGACTATGACGATCAGCATCAAAGTGATTGTGGATTTCCAGAAAATGTAAGTTGTGATTTACCTGCCAATACGCAACCTTCAATATCAAAAATAACTGAATCTCAATTTACCCCTATCCCTGATGACCCATGTAAATGGCCTGAAAGTATTTCTGATGCTCAACGATGTGATACAGTAAAGCGTGGACCACATCAACTAATAATGAATTTTCCACATAATAACACAACTCCAAGCGACGTTTTTCCTCCAACCATTATAAACGTGTGTTACCTAATGGTGAAAGTGTTTCACGGTCGCGGCTAGTTTATTCTGTGAAATCAGATCAAGTTTTTTGCTTTTGTTGTAAGCTATTTGGAAAAACACTAAGCCCCTTTTGTAGTGGTATAAATACATGGGAGGGTTTTTCGAAAAAACTGAAAGACCATGAAAACGGCATTTCCCACCAAGAATGCTGCAGTCAATGGATGTTGCTAGCTGAAGGGATAAGAAATTCATCCACTATCGACAAACGCGAGATGAATATTTTTTTCAATGAAAGACGTTTTTGGAGAAATGTTTTAGAGAGACTTATCGACATTGCCTTGTTTCTATCGGAAAGGAATCTTGCTTTTAGAGGATCTGAAGAAGTCTTAGGATCTCCTCATAATGGAAATTTTCTGGGTATATTTGAGCTTTTGGCAAGAAGAGATCCGATCCTAAAAGAGCTTCAAGACAGAATCAAGAATAAAAACACTAAAGATCACTATTTGAGTCCTACCATACAAAATGAACTAATTGAATTGCTAGCGACAGAAGTTGAAAAAGAAAATTTACAGCAATTGAAATTGGCAAAATATTTTTCTATAATTTTCGACTGCACTCCAGATATGTCACATCATGAACAAATGTCTGTCATTCTCCGTTATGTACTATGTAATGAAGAAGCTGCTGTTGTTAAAGAAACATTTTTTGGCTACTTGAGAATAAGTGACAGTACTGGGAAAGGCTTGTTGGACGCTTTCTTAGAAAAAGCGACCGAACTGCAACTCGAATTGTCTGATTGTCGAGGTCAGTCATATGATAATGGTGCTAACATGAAAGGAAAACATTCTGGGGTCCAAGCAAGAATGCTAGACATCAATCCCAAAGCTGTTTACGTGCCCTGTGCAAACCATACCCTTAACTTAGTTGTTGTTGACAGTGCTAATTGATCGACGGAAGCATTGACACTTTTTGGAGTACTTACAAAGTTGTATGTGCTGTTTTCTTCCTCTGCTCAGCGTTGGGAAATTTTGAAGAAACATGTGGAGCTGTCCATAAAGTCACAATCTGATACTCGTTGGGAAAGCAGAATTAAATGCATCAAACCTCTTCGATACAATTTAAAAGAGGTGTTGCTGGCACTGAAAGACTTGGAAGCCATTTCCATAGAAAGAAAAGATGGAAGAGCTGCCTCAGAAACAAAATCGTTGATAGCTCATTTATCAAAATGGAGTTTTCTTTTGTCGGTGTTTATTTGGTATGATATCCTATTCCAAGTCAATAAAGCAAGCAAGATTCTTCAATCGTATGGAGTCTCCCTTCATACAATGGAAACGGAAATCCAGGCAACTGAAAAGTTTTTGCAAAACTATCGCACAACGGGTTATGACAGTGCCGCAACATCTGCTGTTGAAATAGCACAGGAATTGGATATTGATCCTTCTTTTCCTCTGTCAAGAAGTGGAAAGAAAAGAAGATTGTTTGATTACCAAGGTGAAGAGGAACAACGAGCTACTCCTGAACTGAAATTTAAAAGCAACTTTTTCTATCCATTAGTAGACCAGGCTATTATGTCAATAAAGGAGCGCTTTAATTTGTCACGTGAGGTTTCTTCCGCCTTTTCGTTTTTGTACACACGAGACAAACTTTTGCTTGTGCAACAAGAAAATGCTCTTCTTACTTGCTGTAAAGAGTTCAAAAAAAGTTCGGTGACATTGATTCTGATGAAATGAGCGCTGAGCTACAGCGGTTTGTTTTAATTTTACAAAAAAACGCAATCTCAAAACGGCTCAAGACTTTCTGAACTATCTTCTAAAGACTCATTTATTTGAATTGTATCCGAATGTGTACATCGCACTTCGAATCTTACTAACTTGCCCCGTGACTGTTGCCAGCGCTGAAAGAAGCTTCAGCAAATTGAAACTGATCAAAACTTTTAATAGAACGTCTATGACAGACAGTAGACTATCTTCATTAGCCATGTTGTCAATCGAAAATGACTGCGCCCGATCTCTTGATTATGACAATGTCATAACAGCATTTGCGAACAAAAAGGTTCGCTCCAGACTATTTAAATGATACTGTGTTTTTATAACTTTTTCATGTTTTTCAGTGTCATTGCTTTCGTTTCGCAGTGTCTGCATAAATGTCCTACTGAACTCTGGCATCGGTGCCGAATTTTTTATGACTTGCACCTTCGGTATCGGCATGCTTTATTCTGACATTAGCCTGTTTACTTATGTACAAATTGTGGTGTATTTTCTTAATGCAGCTTTTCAATTTTACACCTCTAAAGTGATATGACCTGTGCGCAGGGGCTCTTGCGCTTACTTTGGGGGGGCCCGAAGTTGGAGTGCTACGGGACTGGCCAAATGGCGGCTCACGAGATGCATGCTGCTGTTTGAGCCCCTTAACTGCGTTCTCATTAAGTCTGCCAATACCGATTTTGAAATTAATCTCTGAAAAAAACTGGTCATTTCTTTGTCTGTATAATGATGCTTCAGTGTTGTGAAGAGTGATCTCCAAAAAGAATAAATGGTCATCATCTCTTGTCTCGATGTAACATGCGTCAATTTAAACTGACTAATGATTGTGTAGCGGCTCTTTCAATAATGGTTTCTATTGTTTTTGGCTCTTTATCACGGCAAGTGTAACCACCCCTGCGATAAGCCAAGAGGGTTCCAACAGGACCACAGGTGAATTTTTCTTACCGTGCATGATTTTCAAAATACATTTTGTAAAATTATTTGCACCGTATTTATTTTGTTTAGATTTATGATGCATAGCAAGATTTGCAGAAAAAATGATACTATAAGTAAAGCACTAGCCATAAGAATGATCTCTAGGGTCCCATGAGATCTCCCTTGGTATGCTAAAGGTTAAGACAAGCAGCTAACAGTATTTGTAGCTTTTGTAGTGCATTTCTCTTTATCTAAAATAACTGATTGTTTGTGGAGATATCTGGTTATGTGCCCAGATTTGCCCCAACGTAAGTCCGGCACTGGTTCTAGCTAATGAACGTACAAAATATAACTCACCAAAAATACTTGAAGTGAGGTGCCATAACTAAAAAAAGCGTGTTTATATCAAACAGTGGCATTCAGGATTCACAATCGAGGCTAGATTCTGCAAGCTTTATTCTTAAGAAACAATATTTAACACTACAACCAGTCAAAAATCAACTTTTGAGTAATGTGACCAGCATGAGAAATTGTTGGTTCGTTGATGACGGTCACTAAATTGTTTTTAAACAATTTTGAAAATGAATTTCTGCTTGTTTTGTATTAGGTATAAGCGAACGGCAAAACCAAGTGAACAATGGTTTATCGCATAAGAAATTAGATGTTCATTGTTCAATCATTCATCTCGTAAATTGTTTATCTGCTAGAAATCATTGTCCGATCGGGGTAATCGCCAGTTTCATAATCTTTGTTCAGGGAGTACCAACGATGGAAGTTTGAATCGCGTTTACTTGCTAGCTGATCACGCGCTAAAACGACCATGTAATACTGTTTAACTTTTGACTTGTCTGAAGAGCAGTCATTGGCTGATTTGTAATGGAGGAAATCTCACCAGTGATTCTATATGTGTGACGACTTTGATCACAACAAATTTAGTTTAACTTCAAACTTATTAATTTACAGGCTGCGTTAGCATATTTGTTCACATATATAAAGATATCAGTTTTTGGTTTTATAAATAACAGTGTACTCAATTTTTCGATAAAAGAAAAATTTAGCAGTTTATGGTTATATAAAGAACAACTTGTTTAGGGTTGAAAATCACGTCAAAACTTCTAGCTTTACTGGCACAATACACTTTACCACGAGAACAATAACTAACAGTACATTGTGTTGTTGAGGCATACAAAATCTCGGATAAAAATAATTACAAATATAGCGGCGTTTATGATTACAAACTGCTCGAGCTTAAAACCTACTCACTTATGGGCATGGTATCGTTTTCATCTAAAACAACGAATATCAACTTGGACTAGCTGAAGATTCCAGTGCAAACACGCACAAAAATTTATAAAAATAATTCATGAGCAAAGATCATTTGCAACTGGAATGATTTGAGATGAGTGCCTATTTACGTTCACAAAAGTACAAAAGAGTTTTCAGCCCAATTTTGATGTCAATTAGTTACGTAACGTTGTTTCCCTTGACTCTAAACTAGGTACACAAACCTGCCAATAAACTGGGATCTTGAAAGAAAAGCAAACAGAGAGCTGTTGCGTTTCAAAAACCTTTGTGAAAATGAAAAACTGATTGGTTGCTGACGTGTTTATAAAATTCACGACAAAGTCAATTTCCACAGAATCATGGGTCAGTGAATTGAAAGTAAACAATGTTGATCTGACCTAAAACTCATTATGGTTGTTCATAAATTCAGCTTTAAAATTCAAAAATGTTAAACAGCATCGACAGTAAAACAATTAGATTCGTTTGGATGAGACTGCGCTATACTTCATGAAAAAGCCATATAGTATGGACACCTAATTAATTCAACATTTAGAAGACGCCTCAACGCTTTAATCAATCACAGCCAAAAACAAGAGATTCGAGTGAGAGATGTGCAAAAAGTTTCATTGATAGAAATGTTTGTAATAAAGCCATAAAAAAGTAAAGAAATTTACGTGTTTCAACATTTGTCGATGTTGATTTGACAGTGCCATATTTGAATGGGCTGACCAGAAAATACGGTTGATCGGTAGTTTTGTTATAAATATTGCATATGCTTCTCTTAGATGTAGGTATCAGAGATAATTGTTTGAGATTTTCAAATGTAGTTCCACGGGAGTTGTCAATATGTTTATCTAGGAATGAGTCGCCCTTTTTACAAATAAATGTGTAACACGATTTCTTTAACAAAATTAAAAATGTGAACTGTGGGTTTAGTAATAGCTGTTTTAAAGTGATTGAATTAAAAATTGTAAGGTTGTACCAAGTCTACATAACGCTCAAGTATTATAGCTGTAAAAAGTCAAGTAATGGAATTAGCACGATTTATTCTTAAATGGTCCATATTACATGACTTTCCCGTATTAAAGAAAATGTATGGATCACCAGAAGCATTTACTGAGGGGAAAAGCAACAGCGCGTAATTTCAACATTGGTTTACAGCAACTACAAAAATGCTTGGTTGTTGACATAGATTCATTGTATTTTTGAAACTATACTGCTCGTTGATGATAATTAGTGTGAATATGTGTGTAGACAGAATGCATATCAAACAGGACATCAAAGCGATTAAATATTTTGTTTTTCGAACGGAGTTTTACTCATTAGAATGGAAAATATTCAAACCTTTGAATGTGGCAAAATATCGATTTCCTTACAACATGTACAGCTCTAATAACTTGAAGAATGAAATCAACTCAACATCCAGCAAGATGACATTAGCAGAACCTAATTTCGCAATTTTTGATTTTTGAGATCACAAAAACAATAAAATTTTAAGTTATGATTACAATACAGTCAAATCTCGGTTTTCGAACACGATTCGTTCTGGAAGACTGTTTGAAAACCGAATGATATTTTCCCATCACAAATAATGTAAAAGAGAATAATTTGCTTCATGCACCAAAAAAATTACTTATTCACCTGCTTACACTATACCCTGTATATCATAGTATAAAACCATTTATTCAAAGAGTAAATTAATCACAAAAGTGTAAATAAAACAAAAAACATAACAAGTAAATTTAATAAAAATTTAAATAATACAGTACTGTATTGTACACAGAGATGGGCAGTACCGAGTACAATGGTACCGCGGTACTCTTAAAAATATCTACCGTTTTTCTGCACTGCGGTACTTTTTACTGGATCTTACTCAGGTACTTTGATTGGTATATTTATTGCAATTTGATCTCTCTACTCTGCATCTGCTTAAGGTTGAATCCGTTTTATATTGCATTGAATCGTTGATGCATGTCTTGTTTTTTGTCTTCTTCACGATGCTCAACGTCACTCGCTAAATGCAAGTGACCTCATAGCGCACCGATTTGGGAAGAAAATGGCGCATTGCTTATCATCAGACATCAATAAAGATTCACATGAAAGAAAAAAGACCACGTTGAGTTGTAAACGTTTAAAACGAGCACATACTTATATGAAGTGTTGGCCAAAAAGCTTGAAACAACCAATTTGGTTTTTGAAATTGAAAACAAAGTTGTGAACACAACTACTGATAATGGCTTTAACTTTGTTAAGACATTTAATGTTTATGGAGAGACGGCTGAAACTGTTGAAGAAGAAAACTCCGATGAAGAGAGATCATGTTGTTCCGGTGGTAATGTTGATGAAGACTCGATACAACCAGTACGACTGCTACCCATTCTTGAAGGAGATAATGTTGAGGAAAATGTATGAGCATTCTTGCCAAATCATATGCGTTGTGCGTCACATACTCCTAATTTAGTGCCGACTACTGATGCTGACAAAACTCTGAACAAATGTGCTATTTACAAAAAGTATTGTCGTTCGGCGGTTGCAAATCCCAAGAGATACGAAACAAACAGTCCACGTACATCAAGGCGTCGGATGTCATAAATGATAACATTGGTTTTTTACTTCAAGTTCCAACTGTAATCCAATGGAATTCTGTATATGATGAAGTTAGACGATTGATCGCTATTTTCGACTCGAGATAATTTAAAAACTTCTAACCGAGCTTGTACTATTTTGACATGGCTGCTCTTCACTAACAATAATATTGGATTTCTGAAAGATTAGCACCGAGTAATGCGCCCTATCTGCACAGCTTTGGATAAGCTGCAAAGTGAAGAATATGCATACACGGGAATTTTTTGGCCCACACTCTTCATAACTCTAAAAAATGCGTGAACTTCAAACGAACAATAATGTTGCGTTTTGCTTGCCGTTGGTAACGGTGTTGATTGAATCTGTGCAGGAAAGATTTGACAAGGCATTAAGTAATACTGAATATTAAGCGGCAATGGCATTGCATTCGCATTTTTGATATTCGTTAATGTCGGATGCAGATAACCAATTTTATCAATTTACCCCTGAATCGACTCGAGAAACAATAAAGACCACGATGATTGGCTTGGTTGAATCTTTGCTAAATGAGGATGATCTACGTGCCACCAGCAGCAGCCACAAAACAGAAAAGGCTGCAAAGCAAGATAATTGTTTGGTGTAAACAATCACAAGACGGAAAACAGAGCGCAGCTAAACTCGTGAAAGAATTTCTTGACACTAGTCCTCAGAGACATGTCAATGCTTTATGTTTTACGCATGAAACATTGAAACGAGTTTTTATAAAAACAAACACTGCCGTTCCTTCAATGATGCAGTTGAAAAAGTATTTTCGATTGGAAAAGACATTCCAAAGCCAAAAAGATCGGGCTTAAGTGATATCCATTTTCAAATGCTCATATTTTTAAAAGTAAACAAGTAGAATCACGTCGGTTGTGTTATTTCTTTGTTAGTATGTAAACAAAAAGTGCGAAATTTTGTAACTCCATGTGGTGTGATTCAAATGATAATTGAAGTTATGCAAGTGTTGTATATTGATTCTACAACTTAAAAGGTAGTGCCGAATACCGTACGGGTACCGCGATACTGTTTAGATCCAGTACCGTGTAACGGTACCGCGGTACTTTTATTTTGTGTTGTGTCCACCACTGATTGTACATATGTACATTTTTTTTCATTTCAAGTGATGAGAAGAAATGGATAAGCTATTCTTGGATTGGGAAGGAGAATCCCCTTCCATGAAAACTTTTGGTAACTCTAAGGGTGTTTCTTCTATTCTTTGTCTATTCGGCTCAAATAAATCTTTCTCTTGAGTGTCTTTTCTTTTATCATTCATAAAAATCTTGTCCAATGTTTGTTGTTATCGCCTGCGTTGTAAAATGTTTTTTAAAGTGAGACATGACATTATCATTGAAATGGTTTGCCGCTCTATTTGCTACCACGGTATCAGGGTGATATTTTTCCACAAATGCTCACACATCATCCCGTTTAGAACAAATTTTTTTGCTTGCAGCATCTGGGATACTCTCTTCAGAAGACTGTTCCTTATCTTTAGAAGACTGTTACTTGGCCAAATTATTTTGTTGTTCATTCTGAATGTATACAAGCTCTACCGGTGGTAAGCTGTGTTATGTGGTCTTTCACCAACTCATCAACATCTTCACTGTCGACCTCTAAGCCCATACTTCTTGATAAAGAACTAATCTCCTCAACAATAGCATTTTCATCAACATCACCAGCAGGAGCATCTGTTTCAAATCACTCAAAATCTCGTTCTGGCACACAACCCGGCCAAAGTTTTCGCCATCTTCTTCTTCTTCTTTCGGTTTCTCCCTATGCGGGGTCGCCACAGCGCGAAAGTATTTTCCACTTCTCCTGATCGACTTCGTCTCCATTCTTAGCTCCAACTCTTTCCATGTCTTCTCTTGCCAAATCCATCCACCTTCTCCTTGGCCTTCCGCTTTTCCTTCTACCTGGCACCGCCATTTTTCAGCAGCAAACTCGCCAAGTCGTGCCAATGTAGAGTGTTTGAAACTGTTGCTTCCAGCTGAATACGGAGCCACGTTTGGCAATGGTTAAACACTTACATTGCCTCTTCACGAGAAATAGAGCATTTGTGCTTTTTGCGTTGAATGTTGTGTATTCCCGTCTGCATCCTCTTCTTCATCACATTTGTTCCCTTCTGCTACTGAAACAAGACAAACTATTCCCTGCTCATCCAAATATTCATAACCTGGCCCATCAGCATGAAACCAGCCATTAATATCAGAGGTCGTCAATTCAAAGTTTAGCGCGGCAAATTGTTCTACAAAATCGTCATTCAGCCCTTTCTTTGAACTAATTGCGTATTCTACTACAGAAAATTTGCCGACAATACAGCATTTTAGCTTTTTTTAGTGAGATTTAGCGTAAAGTTTTCCGGAAACTATTCCTGCAACATTTAGTTAAAAGCAATCTAATTTTGAAATGTTGTAGCAAAATAGAGCACCGGATAATTGAATGCCGGTTAAACGAGGTACGGATAATCGAGGAAGTACTGTAATTGTCTTACACACTTCTTTGATAGTATTTCCTGGATCTCTATAGCTTTCTCATTTGTAGTTGAAGGCCTACCAGTTCAAGAAGCGTTTTTTACGTCGCCAGTTTGACAAAATTTCTTTATCAAACGTCCCACAGCATTATTGTGCGGGGCCTCCGCATCTGGAAGTTGCTTGAAAAATCTTTTTTGCACAGTATTTATGCATTTTCCCCCATTACGGAACACATGCTCAACTAAGAAAGCTCGCTGCTTCATTGCCAGTACCATTAATGTATAAGGATATCGATTTGGATATATAATAAGTGACTAGTTGTTGTTATAATGGCTAACTTGTTTTTACATTAGCACCTAAATATTGCGTCACAAAAACAGCCATTGCTAAAAATTTTTTCTACTGCACAGTAACTTTTCGAACACCCTAAGGGCGGAGTTGGAGTCGTGCGATTTTGGCTGTGCTTCCACAACCGTGTTTTGTACATAAGTTACATACAACATCATAATTCATGAACAAACTTCAATCTCAAAATATTGTTGCTTTAGCAGCTTGTAGTTGACTAAACTAAAAGCACAAGCTTTTGGAAGGGTCACCAAAATGTAAAATTGTAGGTGTAGCTTGGCAGTTTTAGTTCATATTTTTGTTCATAATTGAAAAAGTGTGAATTAAATCGTATTTGAATAAGCTTAATGTACCGTATTCGTGTAATGTAAGGCCATACAATTCTTTCGCACAAGAATAATGTGCTTTTAAGTTATACAGGGTGTCCCAGAAGTCGCGCACCATCCAGGTTTCTACAGAAAACGCTTTTATTGATTACAGTCATAACAGATGCTCAAACTGTGCACCTACAGCAATGAAACAAGCATCAAATCTCTCTATCAAACTGTCTTTCATTCTCTTGAGCGTTTTATTGCTGATTTTCGGGCACTCAAGTAGTTATTGCATCCTTGTTATTGTTGTCATTTAGCACTCAGTTGCTATTGTTATTCTTAACGGTTGCTCTCGCTCATGGCCATTAAGGTTGGATTCTTGAGCTACAGATTGGTGTGTCGTCCCAGCTCTTCCAAACATAAAAATGAATTTAACTCTTTCTTGTACTTTTAGTTTCTTCCCTGTAATTAAATCAAATATGAAAACGCAGATTAGAATGGTGCGCGACTTCTGGGACACCCTGTATAGTGATGTTAGTGACCACTCTACTGTAGTAATAAAAGGGTATGGACCTAAAAGAGTTTTGTGTAATTGCTCTCGCTGCCGTGCTACTGGCAAAACAACAGTCTACTATATTAATGCTTTTTAATAAAACTGACGGAGCAAGTGCCTGATTCTTTACATCCTAATTCCTTGCATCCTTTTCAGAATGCTCGTCAAGTAGGCCTGTGCCTGCTGCCTATAGTCCTTCATCTCCAGTACAATACCTCGAAAGTACTAGACATATAGCACATCTTTGAATTCCCCTTTCATATATTTGTCGGGAGTTAACATAAAATGCCACTGTACAGATTTATTAAGCTAGTGCTGGTTGCCCCAGTTGATTTTTTCGGTGGGAGGGAACTATGTGGGTGCAATTGATTGCTTGCGTGTATGTGTTTTGTTTTAACGTTTTTTGTGATATGGATTGTTGGAGTCCGAGATAAATAAAGTGTGGCGTTAAACTGCAGCACTGAGCAAACGCAGAAAACTACCGAAGGCCTATACACCAATATAAAGAAAACTAAAGTATTAAATGGTGAAATGTGGCGAAACGCACAGGTTGGAAGGCGAAGCTCTGCCTAAGCTGATACAAGCGAAAAAGCTTGTGCCACCAAAAAAGTTTCAACTGTCTAGGTTTTAAATTGGGCCCCCCCTTTTGAAATTTCTGGATAAGCCCCTGCACACGCCTCTACTTTATAGATCAAATATGTTGATGACATTTTTTGCATGATCAAAAAAGTTAAAGTAAACAAATTTCATCAACACCTTAACATTTTTCGTTTGTCTACATTTACTCTCAAACATGAACACAACAACTCATTGGCTTTCTCTGATGCAAAAATAACAAGATACAACAATTCTCTTTCAACCACACTTTTCAAAAAGCCCGCCCACACAAATCGTTACCTTCACTTAGCATCACCTTATTCTAAACATCAAAAACTTGTTATCTCAAAAACTTTCATAACTGTGCTAAGAAATCTGCATTGGACAGCGATTTGAGCTGGTGGCCGTTGTATGGACGTTGCAGAATGTCATAGCTTCAACACTGATTTCACAATACTTTGTTTATTTTCGAAATTGTATTGAAGAAACAGTTATCCACAAATAAGAGAAAGCAATCAACACTTACTCATAAATTAAGAAATACCACGAACTTACTGGCAATTGTGACACTTCGTTTTCTTTTCTTTTTTTTTAAGGTAATTGAGCTAGCACAAAATTTGATGCATAACAAAAATATAAAATTTCATGCCGTAGCCTGTACAATACTTAATATTGTCTAACAACGAAGCTATATCCAACTCTCTGTTTAGCAAGGTTTCGGAAATAATTACGAAATGGCAGATAATTTACGCTTAAAACCAAACAACGATTGATCAAAAACAAAGTGAATTGATTAAAGAACTAAAGTACTGACGCAAAGAAATGAATTTGATGCTTTATTTAAATTCAAGGCCTAATAACAAGTGCCATTATGCGGTAGCAACACTGTATCTTCAAGAAATGCTCCGTTTACGCTATTCACTTTCTTGCCTGATATTCATGAAGCTTCTAATAAAATTAAACGTACTTTTAATGAAATCAAAGTAAAAGTAGGGAAAAGTTGTGCAAATTGGACCCTCGTGTAAATTGGTACCAAGCTGTTTTGAGACTAATTTCATAATTTGATGCGGAAATGGTCACATGATTTGAGACATTATTTCAAGACTTAGAAAAAGCTTTAATGTTTGTTGGCAAAGTATTGAGGAAATAGATGATCTACAACAAAAAAGAAATGAAGGGTGTTTGATCATATTTTAGGTTCTATATTATTGACATAAATTAGAAAGGCTGGGAAAGACAGAATTTCAGCTAAAAAGTTACTCATACATGTGAACATTCCTCTACACTTTTCCAAAGCCAAGTTTAAATGCTAAATTGTGGAATGAAAAATGATTGAAAGTGGTTAAAAAGATATCATACTAGGTTGGTATAAAATGGACCCCAAAGCCTATTTACACAGTGGAAGGCATTGATCTCACCTAATAATGAAAAAGATTTAGGGCATTTTCTTGGGTATCTAGCACTGTATCTAGCACTTTATCTAGCACTGAACACTAATTTGCCCTTAATTTTTTTGTTGTATTTTGTACATTTGCAGGCGACAACAACATAATTTTTTTTGCTGTTTAAATGTCAAACGAGCTGCAAGAAAAAGCAAAGGAGCTAATGGAAATGTTTGTGCATTTCGTTTTCTATGACTTTGGCTATTGCTAGGAATAAATTCCCGTAATTTTCTTTACATGACCAATTTACTGAAATTTTATTCAGCTAGGACCACGGTACGACTAGAAACTCCTACTTAGAATATGTACTATTTCATCACTAAATAGTAAATTTCAACCTTACATAACATTACAGCTTGTTAAATTGTATCAAGACCAAGGCTGCGAAGTCGAGCTCGAAAGAACTCAATCTTTTTACCAAACTCGACCTCGAATTCGAACTTAAACTCGATATGAAAATTGACCCAGTTCGCAGCCCTGGTTAAGACTGACAAAAATTCTTGTGTTTTGACTGTTTATCAAAGGATCCGTTTTACTCACATGACGTGTAAATTGGACCAGTTTGATAATGAATATTAATTTTGCATCTGAACGAATGAAAATAAAAACTTGATTCTACATCACAATATACCTTTTATCCACCTTTACTGATACATACAGTGAAAAAAGAATTGAAATAAAAATATTGGTTTTATTGCAATTCTTGCATGAGGGGTCCAAATTACACAACTTTCTCCTAGCTACGCAACCCCTTTAACTATTAGTAAATTTCTTCCTTCCAGCGAAGACCACCTCAATGACAGGGAAATATCAGGCATAGTATACCAAGTTCCGTGTCATGACAGCAAGTTTACATACACTGGCCAAACGTAATGGGATTTAAAGTCACGATTAGACGAACATAAGAGGGTTATTAAATTCCAAATACCTGAGAAATCTGCTCTCTGTGAGTATTTCATTACAATCACAAAATGCCTTTTCGCAGAAAGCTGGCTGATCAACGAAAAGTTGCTTGCCATGAACAGAAACGATGGTAAAATTTTACTTTTGGTCCACAAGAAATTAATAAGACAATAGAATTTACTACTTCTCTAATATCGTTGTAATTGTGGCGTTTCACACTACTTGCTGTGCTTTTGTATTCTAATATTAGGTTATTGCTTGTTTTGATTCAAACCTGCGCCATTATTTTAGCTTAACTTTACCGTTCTCCCCACTTTACAGTTATTTTTTTGTTCAAATAGTAATGTCACGCTACACTTAAACCATCACAATCATCACAATCATCACTTTGCCAGTGCGAGACTGGGTTAGTTTTTTCAATTACAGTAGTCTCCCGCTGAAGTACGCAAAACCTGTTAGGTGGGTACTTACCGCTTTTTAACTTTTTTTGTTTCAACTACGCCGTAGTACTGTGCAATAGTACTGTACTGGGCATCAGTGGCGGCTTGTGGCTGAATTTTCTGGTAAGGCTTGCATTGCTTTGGCTGAATATAACGGATTGCGGTAGCTAATTTAATGTAATTGGTGGTTTAGTGTAATTGATGTGGTAATTCTAATTTGTTTAAATATTTTGAGTTCTACAAAGAAAATAGAACCGATACAACCATAGTTGCCATTTTAGATTATTTTCATCTAAATCTAGATGTTTTTGTAACAATCTAGATGTAAGATTATACAATCTAGATGTTAGATATTTTTTTAGATTACTATAAAAAATATCTAGATGTTTTTTAGATGTTATTATTTGTAGGCACGTGTCAAACCTCGGTTGTCAAAGACAATTCGCTCTGGAAGGCTGTTCGAAAACCGAGTTGTTCGAAAATCGAATCATCAGAAATAATGAAAAGGAGATTAATTTGTTCTGTACACCAAAAGAATACAGTGAAACCTCGGTTTCCGAAGAACTCGGAGTTCGAGTGATTCGGTTTTCGAACAAATTAAGGGCAAGAATAACCTGAACCAAAGATAAACCGAGGTTTGGCTGCACACGTCGTGACGAAAAGAGCCTTTGACAGTTCGTGCAGGCGCATTTTTCTTCCGGCAAGAGGGTGCTGACCTTTTTTTTTTTGAAGACCACCATGTCCACGCGCGGAATAAGGTCAAGCCGAGGAATTCTCGTAGATGCGAATGCAGCCGCGTGGACATCGTGGTCTCCATAATTGAAAAAGAAATAAAATGTGTTTTGTGAGAATACAGTGTATTCCACCAGGAACTTGAAACAAGAACCTACTACAATTTGTATTATATTTCTTAATCCTTTAATATGCCAAAACAGTCAAAAAGTAAAGCCTATGAAAAGAAATTCAGAAAAGAAAGGCTAAATGATCCCATTTAGATTATTTTTGGATGTTTTATTTTTCAATCTAGATGAATCTAGATGATTTTTGCAGTCAATCTAGATTATTTTAGTCAAGGGAATGTGGCAACTATGGATACAACGTCTTGCTCATATCACCAAGCTAAGGACTAGCCTGACGAGCGAAGCATATAAACAAGTGCAAGTCGTAAGAATTTATCGCATTTGAACTTGCAACCGGTTAATTCGATGACTTGCAAAATTTCTTTCAGCATCCTTGGACATCAGCAATATATATACAGTGCTGTTCAAATTAGTTCGGTCAGCAGTGATCTTTCTGCGGTTTTTGTAATTTTCCACTAACTCTTTAATTTCACATCGATTTCTTTGAGGTAAAGAGTACAAATAGCGTATGGCAACCACCACCTGTGTTCTGTCAACCATACAACGCATCACTAGCGCCAGCACTACACTGTTTACTTCGCTTGCTCTTCTAAAATGCCAAATCAAAAGCAGTCATATTTTTCTGCAGGGCTGGGATTGCTGTCCAAAAATTTCAACCTTTGAGCATATTTTTATACAAAGTTGCGTTTGTATGTTTTGAAATATTTTTCTGTCAGTAGTAGACTTTAATTACATTATGGATGATACCGGTACACCAAGAAAGCGTGCAAGCATTATTGCTATGTGAAAACATACTGGTTTAAGTATATGAAATATTTCCGAAAAGCGGGCTATTCGAAAGTCAACTGTGGGTGATATCATAAAGAGAGCTAAGGACACTGGTGAACCACGGACATTACGACATGGAAGATGTGGAAAAAAGAGCAAGACAACACGGCAGGATGTCAAGGTAATGATAAGAAATAGCTTGAAAAATTCGAAGAAAACAGGTAAAGATCTTCAGAAGGACCTAGAATTAGCTGGTGTAAATGTTGCTTCTTCCACAGTCCGACGGAGGCTCTTTGAAGTGGGTAGTGTTGTGAATCAAGGCCGACAAGTTGATGCCTGGCTTTATTCAACTAATAAAGCACTTATTACAGTTAGCAAACGTATAAAATAGAGGTAAAATAAAACGTTATAAGGAAACTAAAATATAGCTTATCAAACTAAAGATTCGTATATACAATTAATTAGCTGACTGTCATTGCACTACAGCCATGGTTACTGCAGCAAGCTAATTGCTTGCACAACGCAGATAATGCAACTGATTGCAAGGCTTGAAGGCACAAGCAACTACGCATTAGCAAATTGGGCACGCGAATAGTTGTAGTACCAACATTTACTACATTCCTCCCTACTAACAAAACTTAGTTACAAATGATGTAAACAACAGTATAACACAATATTAATTCACGTTAGTAATTCAATCAGTAAGATATGGGATTTCCATATCTTTCTGGCGGATGCGTCGTGATCGACGTATACCCGAGTTGCTAATATTAGCAGAGTCATTTTGTAACGGTTCATTGTCGAGTTGAGTGATAGATTCTAAATTATGTTTGTCAGTTTGTTCTAAGGGTTTTTGGGCGTTTTCTACTTCCACTGTAGTACCAGTTGCCGGTAAGTTATTAGTCAACTCGGAAGAAGGCTCACTTGCAGTAGTTCTCGGGCAGGGAGCCAAATCAGTTGTTGATACTGTGCTTTCACGACCGTCTGGAAAACGGATATGCGTAAAACTGGGGTTAGCATCAAGTAAATCAACTTCGTCAAACAAAGGTTCATCTTTATTTCGAACAAATCGGAGTAACAAAACTGGTCCTTTTTGTAGTAGCCAAGAAGATAGACTTTTCCCTAGCATGGACCGTCTTTCAAAACCAAAAAATCTTTCATGTGGTGTGCTGTTGGTTGACGTACACAATAGGGACCTAACAGCATGCAAAGCATCAGGAAGCACGTCTTGCCACCTTTCAACAGGGATTTGTTGGTCGCAAACCATTAGCTGAATTGTTTTCCAAATTCTTTTATTTGTCCGCTCAACTTGAGAATTACCAGTCGAGTGGTAAGGGGTACTACGACTGGCAGCTATTCCTCTTTTGACTAGATAATTCTTTTGACTAGAATAGCCATAAAAGCAGCCCCGCGATCGCTGTACATTGGTAGGCCAAACAGAACAAACAGCTGAGTTAGGCTCTCGATTAAAGTAGCAGTTGATAGGTCTTTGCACGGAAAAGCGAAAGGATATCAAGAGTACTCATCCGCCACAATAAAAATATATAGAACTGGTCCAGGCACAGATCCCTTGAAGTCAATACTTATATGCTTTTACGGGCGTGTAACTTTTATAAGCGATTCTTCTTCTTTTATGTAAAATCGAGGTTTTATCTTTGCGGAAATTTTACAATTGCTGCATACTCGTTTTACATCATCCACAGAAAATGGAAGATATTTAGTCCTGACAAAATGAACTAACCGATTGATTCCAGGATGACCCAACTTCTTGTCAATGTCTGCGAGATCGCAAGAGTAGGTACTAGCAGCAACTTGAATGCATGACAAAGAATCGGGGACTACATTAAGTTTTCCCGGGCGACGGTGAATACGGTAATTGAAACAACCCAACTCGGCTCTCCACAATTGAATTTTCCGGTTTTTAACTTTGCCTTTGCTTGTTTTATCGAGCATAAAAGACAGAGCGCGTTGATCAGTAACCAGATTAAAACATTTTCCATAGAGGTAATGACTCCATCGCCTAATAGCTTCCATTATAGCAAGAGCTTCTTTTTCAACAACAGGATAAACCTTCCAGCTCTTATTAAATGTTTTTGAATAAAAAGCAACAGGTCTTCCTTCCTGACTTAAAGTAGCAGCCACAGAATGTTCAGAAGCATCGCAGTCAACTAGAAAAGGTACATCATCTCTGATATATGAGAAGCAGCAATTGAGAAAAGTTTCTTTTAGAGATTCAAATGCCTAGGCAGACTCTTTAGACAAGGGGAAATCATTACAAGTAATAGCCAAATTAAGAGACCGAATACGCTCAGAAAACTGAGGAATTCAACGTGCGTAGTAAGCAAACATACCTACTAATCGTTGCAGCGCTGATTTGCAAGTTGGCAATTGTAAGTTCATTAGCAGTTTCAGTCTTTCAGGGTTGGGTCGAATAACGCTATGCGATACGCAGTAACCCAGTAAATCTATCTCAGATTTAGCAATGATCGACTTCGCCTCGTTAAAAGTCAAGTTGTTTTTTGCAGCAGCTTTAAGAAGAGCGTTTAAATTTCGATCATGATCGTCCCTATTGGCTCCCACAAGAGTGATACTGTCCAAATAAGCGTATGTCCCTTGCAGTTTATATTTCTGAATGATTTCTTGAATTATTCTTTGAAAATGCAACACCCGGTTGGTAACGCAAAGAGGAAGTCTAGTATATTGATAGAGCTTTCCATCAGCTTCAAAAGCTGTATATTCCCGATCGATTTCACAAAGGGGAATTTGATGGTAGAGCGACTTTAGATCTAATGTACTAAAAATTCTTCCTCGAGCAATTTGATTAACTTGATCATCAATTCTTGGAAGAGGATATGCGTCCAAAAGGGTAAACTTGTTGATAGTTCGAGAATAAGCGATTACCATTCGCTTTTTATGCCGCCCATCTTCAGCAATAAGGACTTGAGCTCGCCACGGAGACGTGGATGATTCAATTATGTTATCGCCTAGTAATTTCTTTATTTCTGATCGAATAAATTGCTGATCTTCCGCATTAAAGCGTCTTGATTTCGTTGCAATAGGTCTTACGCCCTGGTCGAGATTTTATAAAATACGAACCCGGTTGATCTTTGCAGCCGCAACTGTGCAAACGGATGAATTAATGATAATATCTTTTCCTTATTTGTTCACTTCAAATACAACTCGACGATGTCATTTCATGAAATCTTGGCTAAGTATAAGATCAGCACACAGATTTTGTGTTACTCCAAGCTGCAGGTTATATTTTTGTTCGAAAACAGTCAGCTCTGCTGACGTTTTACCCAAGCTTTTAAAAGTATCATTCTGTTTTGCTAGAACTACTTCTGTAATCGGCCCGTTGGGCGCCTTCAACTTCAGCCATTCAACCGCGTTTAAGCTGATGTGACTATGCGAAGCTCCAGAGTCCAATAATGCGTAAATAGTCTTTTTATTGATTTGTACTGGAATGGTAGACAAGGTTAAGCAGTTTGGTACTCCAGTTAGCGAAAACAAACAAGGAGATAAGGACGCAGCTACACTGTCATCACCAGAGCTAATTTGATCATCTTTTTCATCATGAATTCCCGCTGTTAAAGATTTTGATGACAATCTGCATGCTTTGTAGAAATGTCTTTTTTTTCCGCAACCCCGGCAGTAGCAATCTTTAGCAAGGCATTCCTTTCTATCGCCGGGATGCATATTACCAGCACAAAAATAACACGGTTTGGCGAGTTTTACTTTGGGAGGAACAAGCGGCGGAGACAGGCCATTGTAGAGGTTTAACAAATAAATTTCCGGATTGGTTTTGCGCTCTTTCTAAAATTTCAGCTTTTGATATAGCATCATCTAAAGTTAATGCGTCTTCTTCAAGTAGTTGCTGCTTAATGAACAAGGAAGTAATTTCAGTAATGAATGCATCTCGAGTCAATTAATTTTGGAATTCTTGGGCTGACACTGCACGCCAATTACAATCTTTTGCCAGCGATTTCAGTTCGCGAGAATATTCGGCAATTTACTCTCCAGGTTTTTGTTCCCTCGTAAGCAGAAGATGTCTGGCGTAAGTTGCATTTTTTTGCTTTAAAAACATTTGATCTAGTATAGTTTTTGCTTCATCGTAGGTGGCACTTTCTTCAATCAGATCGAATATCTTTGGTGACAGATAGCAATGCAATAATGCTAATTTATCTACTACTCTATCCGGAGCATCAGCATTTTGTTCATCAGAATAATACTGCTATTAACATTGCTACCGCTGTCAAGTGGATGGCAATCAACGAGGAATGTCTAATTTGGGGCATCTAAGCTGCCCACAAGCACACTATTATACTTTTGTTTAGCAATCTCTGCTTCATCCACAATTAAAAAAAATTGTTTGTCACGAATTAATTCTTGAATTTGTTTTTCTTTTTGGGATGCTAATTTAGCAACACATGCCAGGGCTGAAGGCTCCGAAGGCAATACTTTTCCCATTGTAGCAAACAGAGACTTTAAAGAAGGATGGTTCAGTTTATGAAGTGGGATATCTGCAGCTAAGAATGAAGAGACAACCTGTTCCTTGAAGTTTACTTGATCGAGTTGTAAAAAGGTTTGGTTGCTTTGGGATTTGCTCTTCGTCTCCAATTTTCTTTGGTGTTGCTTACTTTCTCGGTGGCTTTCCACGAAAAACTTTTTGTCGCATTTGACTAACACGTCCCAAAGATCGCATCGCAAGTCGCGGGCGGGCAGAAGTTGCCGAAAACGCATCCGGATATTTCTGGCAGATTTGCCTAAATTTTGCTGTAGAAGATTTGGCTTGTTTAGACATTCTTTGCTTTGCAAGCTACGACTTAAAAAGATCACGTGTAAAAAGCGCAAAGGTTTTATAGGAATAGTTTAATTGTCTAACAATTATTTGTTTATGCATCAACAATGACGATTTGATGCATAATAAGTGCCATTTCCTTCTCAATCACCGCACGCATTTTTACCATTGCAACTATTTGAGAAGTTTAAAATCAAATAAAACTGCACAAAAATTTTAATAGCAGCTCAAAAGTTCAAAAAAATATAAATTTGTTCATTTTTGTAAGGACATTTTTGATGAAGATAATTTTGGCAAGTTTTGATTTTATGCAAAATTTTGACTAATAAAATCTACGAAAACAGACTCCTGAACACCTGAAACGAACGTTAGTACACGTTTGATCATGTAACAAGGCCCTGAAAAAATTTCGACTTTATTGACTTTAGCGAGCCCTACTAATAATCGATTATTTCTACACTGGAACAATATTCATAAACGATCACAATATGTCCAGCATCTTAGAACAGGCGCACTTATTCAAATTAAACGAAGTCATGCAATTTTGCTTTGATTATTTGATGGAAGGAATCAGTTGTGAGAATTGCTTTACTGTTTGTGCCCAAGCCAAATTGTACGGCAGTATCTCGTTGGAGTGCGTGGCTATCAACTTCTTTTATAATAATTTCCAACATGTCATCAATATAAGCAGTTTTTAACAATTAAACAAACCTCATTTTGCTTGATTGCTTACTAGATTCAACGGAAGCATCAATTCCAGCTAGTGTCGTTTATGAAGTTGCTGTGTCTTGGACGAAGTACGACGTGAAGTCACGCAATGAAAGTTTTCATGAACTGCTCAATCAGATTGACTTTGAACAACTATCATTTGATTTTTTGCAAACATTTTCGGTTAGCGAAGAACTTGTTCAAAACGATTTAAGTTGCATGCAGTTTGTGTTTAAATATTTGAAAAGTGCTTATGACAGACATAAAGAAGAAAATGTGAGTGCAATGATTAGTTTTGGAGGACGTCGCACACCAAAAACCGTTCTAGAAATTGATATCGGCTACAACAAAAAACCAACTGAATTCCCAGATATACCAATTCCACTTTTGGCACATATTACTTTGTTGTTGGATGATAGAATTTACTGCGTTGGTGGTAAAATGAAAAGTAACGATAATAAATATGTAATCAGTAATAAAGTATGGGAAATGTCATTGAATAAATCAGATTTGAAATGGAATGAAGTTGTCTCAATGAATGATGAAAGACTTGTCATGGGTGCAGCGATATTCAAAGATTGTCTGGTGGTTGCTGGCGGTTATGATGGTAAAAGTTATCTATCATCATCGGAAGTTTTTATTCCTCGATTGAATGTATGGCAAACTATTACTGCTATGAACCAAGCTCGATCGAGAAACGCACTGGTCGAGTGTAAGAACAAACTGTATGGCATTGATGGGTAGGGTGGCGGTAGTGGTTTATCATTCGTGGAATGCATCAGTGATTTAAAGGCAGAATGGAAATATATCGCATCCATGAATGAACCAAGACGTTGGCTTGCCGCTGTAAGCTGTAATGACGTCATTTATGCAATTGGTGGGCAAAGTGATGATAAAAATGTGAAAAGTGTTGAGAAATATGATCCTGGGATGGATGAATGGAGTTTCGTCAGCAACATGACAATTGAGCGGGTTCCTCACTCTGCTGCTGTCATGGATGGCAAAATATATGTAGTGGGAGGGATCGATACTGAAAGTAAAATTGTGCGAATAATTGAGTGTTACGACCTATCCAACAACAGTTGGAGCGTAGTTAGCAAAACTCAAAACAACATATTTTACAATTCACTCGTTGCATTATGAAATCACATTAATCGAAGTGACTGTTTTGCTTTGGATTAGTTATTTTTGTTGGTAAATGAATGAAATACAAACCGTGTAGATTTGCTAACATTGTGATATAAAATGTTAAACTATACTTGAAGTCTGGATACTTCATGTTTGTTTTAACTATAACTTAGGTTTAACAATTTAATTTGATTTTAACCCATTAATGACCACTACCAGAAATACAAGTCACTTTCTTGTAAGTTTTTAGTATTTTGTTACTGTTGATCTAATTAAGAAAAAAATAAAAAAAGTTTTGCCCCCGCTTTTGGTTGCCTAGCAACGCGATGTTCCTCTTGAGGAACAATGGTCCAATACGGGTGCAAAGCTGCTGTAGATTTAGTGGAGCTGTTGTAAATTAGTAAGGCTGGAGGTGGCTTGCCGGTATTGGTTTACCGTACGAAACTATTAGCAGGAGATCTGTGCAGCAATGCACAATCCTGTCTAAGAAGATAAAACAAATATTACTTTTTTCAAAAAAAAGTTACAGAATGCATTTGATACAAAAGCTTCGTTACTGAGTACCAGTGTTAATTTTCTCTGAAAGCCCTGCGCAAAATTTATTTTTTTCGGAGCAGTTTCTTCGAATTGATAGTGAACTATTTCTCTGTTAAAAATAACCAGTAACCAGCTACATAGAAGATATTTAACTCTGTAGAAAGCACTTGACGACGTTTCACAGTCACAGGAAGTAAAAAGATAGATATTGTTATTTTGCCACACACGCAAGATGATGTTTATGCTACTGATATAGAGAAAGGTGATGTAGATGAGTGCCATAAAAATGATTTGCTTCCAAACGATGTTGCAGGAGCTTTAGAGGTACATAATAATGATGAATGCAGAGTTGCTTCCAACGTATCAGCAGTTCAAAATAAACAAAACAAACCATCACCAAAGAAAAAGAGAAAGAATGCGGAAGCATTGCTCTGGAAGAAGAATAGCAGCCTGAAGGAAATATCAAAGGCAAATGTTATGTACTTAGCTAATAGCCACCCTCATCTTGCTCTGCTTGAGCCAGTTGCACTTTTTCGATTATTAATCAATGAAAAAATCTAGACTAATTGCTGGCGAAACGGAACAATATGCGTCTCAATGGGATGAGGTCATTCATTTTACACCGCAGGAAATCGAAGCTTTTGTTGGAATTTCTCGGTTGACATAATACAACAGCCTACCTCGTCAGCGCTTGTACTAGAGCAAAGATGATGATATCTGCTGCTTACTGATATCAAGGTCAATGTCAAGAAAAAGATTTGAAGACATAATAAAGTTAATCCATTTTGCTAATAACAATAATCTTCCTGCTGGAGATAAGCTTGCTAAAATCCGACCTCTACAGGATGGGGTCAATGCTTCGCTTCAGAAATTTGGAATGTTTGCAAAAGATCTCCCCATTGATGAACAAATGGTGTCATACTTTGTTAGGCACTCTGCAAAAATGTTCATTTGTGGCAAGCAGATCAGATTTGGCTACAAAAACTGGGTTTTAGTATCAAGTGATAATTACCCTTACAAATTTGAGGCCTATACCGGATCGTGTGATACTAACAACAGCAGCAAGCCTCTTGGACCACAAGTTGTGTCTACTCTTCTTTCGATAGTTGAAAACCCTGCTTGTCATTGTGTTTATTTTGACATTCTTATTACATCTTATTATTTACTGCGAGATTTGCACGAAAAGAATTTCAAGGCTTTTGAGACTAAACGTGAAGGCCGTACAATAAAGTGTCCAATGCAATCATCAAAAAGTGTTAAAAAAGAGGAGCGTGGCTTCTTTGACCACCGCTCGGACGATTACGAGTCCATAGAACAATGAAAGGACAACAAGGTCATTTACCTTGGTTCAAATTTCAGCAACATAGAGCCAACCAAAATGCTGAAACGCTACAGCCAGCGTGAAAAGAAAAAGATCAGTTGTGTCCAACCGTTGGGCTTCTACTAATACAATCAAGGCATGGGAGGCGTCAATCTGCTTGATACGTTCATAAGCCAATACAGACCGACAATTCAAGCAAAGAAGTGGTATTGGTCACTGTTTGTTAACTGTATAGAGATGCCGAAGTGGTTGTGTGGAAGCTCCATGTCATCGTGGAAACTTTTTTGTGTTTGGATTTTCTTGAATTTATCCGGTCATTGTAGGTGGCGTGCTGAAAACTACTAGTTCTGCGTTCTCAGACCCTAATGGAAGAAGAATAATACACCTCAAGTGTTGGTCTGCACCATTCTGCAAACGCCGAAACTCAAGAACGTTGCTAAAACTGCAAAAAACACTGTAAAAAATGTCAAGAATGTGGTGTTTGCTTGAATCCTATGAGCCTCTTGGATTACCATAAGTGATAAAATTTTGTCTTTTTCTGGTATTTTTGTCGTTGTTTCATGTCATTTGGAGTATTTTCGCTATATAAAGTGCATACAGAAAAGACAGAACAGCGAAATTTTTTTGCGCAGTGTTAGTTGGTGGTAGCGTTTTGGACCATTGTTCCTGTAGAGGAACAAAAAAAGTAAATGTAAAAGTGATTAGTTCAGAGAGATAATCAGGCAAAAACTAATAAACCATTACCTATTGAAGGCTTTGTGGTTACATAAAATGCAGGTAAAATTTTTTCAGACTTTTGTGCTGAGTCAACATTTTTACGCAAATCAAGGTCATTCCCACTTGAGAAAAATAGCTGTTTTCCGATGGGCATTTGCAACGGAATTTGACAAGTTAAAGAAAAACGTTTTTTGATTAATGTTTGTAAGGTCATTAAATTAGGTTTCTATCTAAAAATTACTTCGATACAAAACAACCAACTGGTTTTTCAAGCTTCCGAATAATTTGTTCCTCTACAGGAACAATGGTCCAAAATGGGTTAATGAATGTGACAAAACTAAAATATTGGAGATATTAGCTGCTCTAAAACTAAATAGTAAATTAGAAGTATGCGAGGTGTTCAGCATAATTATATTGAGATCAAACCAGATAAATCACAACCGGTATAAAAGCAAAAAATTCTTGAAGATATGGTGCGCTGTGATACAAGTTTTTGATATAAATTTTGCCGCTTTGTATTACAGGACGCTATGATAAAAACGAGAGCTTCCAAGTTTGAATATATTGATTTTGTTATAAAAACGAGTTTATAGCTGTTTTTAGCTGATTACATGTAGAAGGCAATCGATTATTTTTATAAAATAATTTCCGGTTCGAAAAGATGAGAAGTGGTACAAAATTTGAATAAAGCTTTAGTTATCGACCATTTCATATTACTCTTTTGCAAAGAATAAGTGAAAACTCTAACGTTTTCGTCTAGCTCTCATCAGGAGTTATCGCTAGAATCATTCTAGCGATAACTCCTGATGAGAGCTAGACGAAAACGTTAGAGTTTTTACTTATTCTTTGCAAAAGAGTAATATGAAATGGTCGATAACTAAAGCTTTATTCAAATTTCCGGTTCCTATTATGCTTCCAACAATTCTTGATCTCGACGTTAAAGCAAAGTACAGTAAACGATATTCTGACACTTTTATTGCTGGTTCCAAGTGGTTACGATCGATAGAGAGCGTCTTATAAGCGAGAAGCAAAGCAACAAAGCGAGTCCTACAGGCGCGGGGCTTCCGAAGGAAGCAATGCTATTTTATTCAATTATTACAAAAGTTGTTATGATTTTGCTTAATTGCACCAAAAACGTGATAGCTTCTGAGCTACATTTGTTAATAATTATTCAGTAGAAATCTTTATGGATCTGCCTCAATTCAAAACTTCTTAATTTTATTTGTTTAGTTATTTGCAGCTCAAAGCAACGTAAAATTAAAGTTTCAAAATGTTTATTAAATCGTTATTGCAATTAATTTGTTACAAACACAAAATGTAATAAATATTTTTGCTTAATATTGCGATACGTTTTTGCCAATATTTGTTTGGGTTTTCGTTTAGACATAATTTATACGACTAACGTAGTTTATCAGCTTCACACAATAATGGCTTAGTAGCGGCAAGCCGAACGTTGGTTATGTTATACACGGTTATGCCGCTGCTTTGTGCACATCAGTTGTATAAAAATTTTAGCAGTATTGTTAGTGAATAATCGTTTTCACCATCGAAATACGTACATGTTCGTTAAAAAACTTGAAATGCACTTAAAAATCAAATGGAAGCTGCTCGGTTTATCAATACCAAGTTCGGTTTGTTCGAGACTATAAAATAGTATTAAATTAATGCCTTTGAAAAGACAACATTCATGTACTGTATAGTCATAATTTGAAATGCAATTAATTTTTTGAAACTGTTTGTTTGTTCATAAGTAAATATAACTGTGATTGCTTTTCATGGTACGTTTGTTTTAACATCTTGTACGCGCCGTGTTGTCAGCAATTAAGATCACAAAATCACATTTCTCTTTGGGACAGTGAGTGGAAAGTTGCTTGTTATAGAGTCAAGAGAGGAAAACGAACACATTTCTTCGAGGAGCTTTTGGCCTGATTCGAGAATCAGCACTTAAGAAGTAGCAACAATCAAAATTTGTATAGTGCTTATGTGTAATCTATCAATCACTAAATCAACGATATGATTTTGTTTGATTTGTGACTCGCTTAGGAGCTATTATTGGATGATTTTTTAACAAACGATTACTTTTAGAACTAAAATGGTCTTTTAGAACAGATTACAGATTAATTAATTTTTTTGTCCACTCCAAACAAAAGAGTCTAGTCTGAACAGCCCAATGTTCCATTTTTGGAACATCGGTAAACAATACCGAAAAACAACTGCTTAAAGATTATGACTTCAAACTTACAAACGTGTTAGAATGGAGTACAACCAAAAATGTAAACAAAATTTTTGGCTAAAATGTGTTACACATCTGCGTAGTAAAGTTAAACATGAATGTCGCTAATTAGGTCACAAAAGTGCCATGGTTCAACCTTGACCTTAGGGCAATTATACGCTCCAGTGCACAATAAATAATGTCATTGGAAATGGCAACTCAAGCACTTTGAAAATATATTTCATTTGTATGAAAATTCAAATTACAAGTTACATTAAATCTCATTTGACAATGTGTTCCAAAATTGAAACACTGGGCATTAATGGGTAAATAGACTTCCAAAAATCTCGTCTTTGATTGTTTTTTTAAAGCATATCATAGTTAAATGTTTTAGATTATCACTGAGTTCAGACCAGAACTTAGTGCCGCGAAATGCCAATTGATTTTGAGTCACTTTTAAAATAGAAGGTAAAAAGAAAATTGAATTTTTAATTTGTCTTGTATGACATGAGTGCATATCTCGTAAAACAGTAAAATTTTTAACTAAATTTAATGAAGTTTGTTGTTAACTATTTTGAACAAGAGCGTTCCTAGTTCAAACTTACAGATACCTTGGAGCATAAATAGTTTAAAACTTTTGCAGAATTTAGTTGTATGGCAACACTTTTTATTCTAAGAGATCGTTCTTAATATATTATTTTGCCTTTCTTCAATCTCATGCAAAAGTAATTTTGGCGCTCTACCCCAAACCGTGATTCCATATTGAATATAAAAATATCCAAGGCTGTTTTAAATCATAAGCAGCGTGCACTGTCAACATAATTACAAAGTTCATGTATTATTCTGTTGCGTTTGGATAGTTTTAAAGCAATTTTAAAAGTTTTTTGACTCGTCCATGTGAACTCATCATCAATAAAGACACCTTAATATGTAACAGAACTGGCTCTTGAAATTAATTTCAATTTATATAGAAAGTAAACTCTGAATCGGAAATTTTGGTCAGCTTATTTTTGTATATTAGCGTATAATTGGTTTTAGAGTAATTTAAAGGTAGTTTATTAGCTCGCATTCAATAACTGATTTTCGCAAGTTCAACGTTTACCTTTTTTTTTATGACTACCCAAGTAATTATCAGATAACCTTAAATAGGTATCGTCAGAGTTTTGAAGCAGATCTTAATTCAAAGCTGCTCTGCCATTGGAGCTTTCTGTCATCAAGATATTACTCAGGTTCTTGTCTCAGAGCTACTTGGCCGCATGCAGCTATTCCGATCCTGGTTTTATTACGAAATCAAATTTATTTTCGCAAATACAAAATTTATATTTTTTCTATGCAGTTCTTACAACCGCACACTTCACTTATCAATGTCAAATTCATATTTACGTATATGCACCCACACATATTAGTCATTACACAGCCATTCACGTTTGAATGTGATCATATCTTCACAAAAAAGCAATGAAACGCCAAAAAAAGACACAGCGCCGATAAAATACTAAACTATTTTGTTGGGAAATACTGGTTTGCAATTTTTATTTAGAAAGAGATTACTGCTTCCTTTTAACAGGATCAAACAGAGCAAAATTTGAACGCGTTTGTTTTACTTTTGTTTGACCAGGTTATGGCCTCTTTTCTTTATCTTGAAATGCATTAGTTAACATATTGCCTGCTGGGTGGTGTAGTAATCTAAACGTCCGTTAGGTCGTTAATAAACTGGGGTTCAACTTCATTGTTTCATCATTTTAAAGACCTTAGAAGTGGTATATTACAGCTTTCCTTTACGGCGCTCAAGACAAAAGTATTGAATTGGTATGAAAAATTGTAGGTAGTTACAGAGAAAATTCGGCAAGTTTGCTAGCTATGCTTTTCGGAAAAAGCCGAAACTCTTTTCGTGATTTTGACAAGGCCGACAGGTGGGGTTTGAACAGTCTACCAAGCGTGATAGGCCACTTTGACTAAACGATAACAAACACAAGAATGAGCACCTGCTTTTAGGCATCAATAAAACTTTTTAATATTTCTTCATAAACACGAAAAGTTTGTTTCCAGTAATACTTTTACCAAGGAGGACCAACTTTGTGTGCTTTATGTAAAACCTTATCACGGATAAATATACCTATAATAGACTGATAAATTTTTGAAAGCCTTAACAGACGAAGCTTTGATCAATACGTGATTCTAAAACTGAATCAATTTTTATAGTACAAGAGACAATCCCACGTACATTTAACTGACAAATAACGAGATTGTGCATATTCTACATCAATGCTCTTATCGACATCTTGAATGCACCAATCAACTGCACTAAATCAACAGCCGCCTCAACGTGGTGGTGCGGTCCCGGGCCCCGTTTGGGTTGGATTGAAATGGCTGTTGGCCTTCCCGAGGGTCCCAGTTACCCCAGGCACTCCCCATTCATTTTTTCGCTATGCTGCCCCCTGAACGACCGCAGAAGGGCAGCACACAGCATCTTTAAAATCGGTCGCCTGTTCTGACTTTTTATTCTCTCCTGCCCTACTCTTGCCCTCCTTCGTCTCCTCATTCTTCTTCTTCTCCTGATGAGCGGTAACGTTCATCCTAACCCTGGCCCCATCTTTCCTTGCTCTGTGTGCGCTGGAAATGTGACCTGGCGGGGCAAGTCAGTGCAATGCTGCGCTTGCTCCAAATGGGTCCATCTAAGGTGCTCACAACTTTCTTTATCTAACTTCAGAGCTCTTGGCAGCTCTCACTCTTGGAGCTGCCCCCCCTGCCGTAACACTGTGACTCCCCCCTCCTCGGACTCCTCCGGCACGTATACCTCCACTGTGGAATCCGGTCCCCCCTCTGCTAACGCTGCACTCTTGCCCCACCAGACGTCTCCAAACTTCTTATCCCCCATCTGCCCATCTTATATCTCCTTCCCCTGCCCTTCCACCACCGTCCCTTGCTCCTGGCTATGCTTCTGCACCTCCTGCCTCCTCTCCTCCTCCTGACTCTCTCAGAGTTTTTCAATGGAATGCTGGAGGTCTTCGAGCCAGGAGCACTGAACTACTTCACTTTCTTTCATCCCATCCTGTCGACCTTATCTGCATTCAGAAATCCAATCTTAACTCATCTTCCTCTTTCCGGATTCCTGGATTCTCTGTTCTGCATTCTGATCGTACTCACTCCCGGTCTGGCATTCTCTCTTCTGATGCCTCGCATGCCAGTTGCG
This sequence comes from Trididemnum clinides, assembly GCA_963675345.1. Lineage (NCBI taxonomy): Eukaryota > Metazoa > Chordata > Ascidiacea > Aplousobranchia > Didemnidae > Trididemnum > Trididemnum clinides. Next base: position 49,147,928 of record OY776284.1, on the reverse strand, counting down.
GCATTGTCATTTTCGTCAGACAGGGCCTATCCTTTTCTGAACTTTCTACCACCTCTCTTTCTTCGCTCGATCCCTACTCTGATTATGTAGGGGTCAACATCTCTCTAAACAAATTCTCCTCGGTGTCATTTCTTAATGTGTATGCCCCCCCCTATTCGCTCCTCCCCAACGGATGGCAGAACCGATTCCTTCTCTCCCTCCATTCTTCCCTCCTCCAGAAATCTCTTCATTCTGGGGGACTTCAATTGCCATCACCCGCTTTGGGACTCAAGAGGTACTTCCGACCCCCGTGGGGAGGAAGTATTCGACTGGGTCATCTCCTCAGACCTCCTCCCCCTCAATGACCCTGACACACCCACCCTTCTCCATCGCTCCTCTGGCAGTCGCTCCTCTCCCGACATCTCCTTTGCTCTCTCTACTCTTGCTTTTTCTTGCTCCTGGGAGGTGGTTCAAGACCTGGGTTCTGACCACCTACCAATTCTTCTATCTATCCCTCTCTCTCCGGTCTTTCACCCCAACGAGCGCCCCCCTTCCTTCACTTTTCAGAAAGCTCGCTGGGATGACTTTGCCTCCTACTTTGACTCTCACTGTCCTACTGCAGAGGAATACTCGTCTCATTCTCTTTCCTCTGCAGCTGCTCTCTTTACCTCTCTGGCAATGAATGCGGCCAAATCTTCCATTCCTTTCGGCCGCATCAAACGCCCTCCTAAAGCCTGGTGGTCTGCTGAGGTGGAAGAAGCGGTTAGTGAAAGACGCAGGGCTTTCGCTACTGCTCACAGAAGTGATGAAGATCGCCAGGCTTACATCTCCGCTTCTCGACGTGCCTCGTCGGTCATTGCCAAGGCCAAGGCTGAGGCATGGCAGACGACCTGCACTTCTCTTTCACCCAAATCTAACCCTAAATCTGTGCACTCTCTTCTTCGCTCTATTGCTGGCTCTCCTTCCTCGTCTTCTTCCTCTCCTAACTTTTCTAACTGTTCTTCTTCCAAGGAATCGGCTTCGGTTTATGCCGCTTACCTGAGGTCTCACTTTTCCGTGTCTTAGCCAAAGGCCCTGCGCAGCAGAGCCAGAGGCTACCTCATTGAGCTCCGCCGAGCTACGTGCTCTGTGGAGTCTCACTCGTCCTTTTGCTCTCCCTTCTCTCCCGCTGAATTTCTTGCGGCTGCCTCCAACCTCTCCTCATCCACTGCCACTGGTCCAGACAAAGTTGCTTATCCCATGCTAAAGCATCTTCCTCGCTCTGGCATGGATTTTCTTCTTCACATCTTCAATCTTTCTTGGTCTTCACATTCCTTTCCTTCCATCTGGAAGACATCTTCTATTATTCCCATACATAAGATGGGAACGCCTCTCGACTCTCCTGCTTCCTTCAGGCCTATCTCTCTCACCTCCTGCGTATCAAAGCTTTTTGAACGCATCATACTATCCCGTCTTCTCTTTTTTCTGGAATCTAATTCCATTTTTTCTCCCCGCCAGGCCGGTTTCCGCCCTGGACGGTCTACACTTGATCAAATTCTGTACCTCTCTCAGTCCATTTCGGATGGGTTTAACAAACCCAGGCCGGGCTCTCGGACGATCCTGTCTACTATCGATTTCTCTAAAGCTTTTGACTCTGTCTGGCATCCCGCCCTTTTCCACAAACTTATTTCGGCTGGCCTCCCTCCTTGCTTTGCTCGTTGGACTCAATCTTTCCTTTCTGACAGGCGCGCTTGTGTGGTTTTTCAAAATCACAAAAGTCGTTTCTTTCGAGTCCGTCGAGGTGTTCCGCAAGGATCCGTTCTTGGCCCTGTACTTTTCTCTCTCTTCATTAATGATCTTCCGGCTTCTCTGCCTTCTTCCGTCAGCTGCTCTCTTTACGCTGACGATCTGGCCATTCGGTCCTCCTCCCCCTCGGTCCCCACTGCGGTGGAGGCCACACAAGGAGCTCTGTTTCGATTGGAGCGCTGGTCTGAGTACTGGTGTCTTCCTTTCAATCCGAGCAAATGTGAGGCCTCCTTCTTTTCAGTGGATCCCCACCAGGCTAGCCTCCAGCCAAACCTCCTCCTACTCGGCTCCCGCCTCCGTTTTAATCCCACTTTTCTTGGGGTCACCTTCGACGGCACTTTTTCTTTTTCTAAGCATGTATCTTCGCTGAAGGCCAAATTCTTCCCTCGTCTCAAGGCCTTACGCTGTATCTCTGCTTCCTCATGGGGCCCCTCTAAGGAGTCCCTCTCTGTTCTGTATAAATCTTTTCTTCGGTCCCTTCTCACTTACGCTTCACCCGGATGGTTTCCTTTCTTAAGCGCTACCAATTTCACCAAATTGGAACGCCTTCACCGAGCGGCCAGTTGCGCCATCACCGGCTGCCTCTCGTCCTCCCCTATCCCTCTACTACTCACCGAGGCTTCTCTACCTCCCATACGAGTCACTCTGACTCATTTTACTCTTTTTTCTCTTGAGCGGGCTCTTCGTCTCCCAACCTCCTTTCCCATCTCAGGTTTGGCCAGACTAGGAGTGAAACCAAGACTCTGCAGATCGTCCTGGAGAGCTTTTGCGTCCACTCACCCGCTCATGCTTCCTTCTACTTGATATAGGGAGGCTCTTGTTGCTTGCCCTCCCTGTCCTCTTTGGAATCTGCCTTCCTTCATGGTCGAGTCCACCCTTTCCTCTCCATGCTCTCGCTCTGATCCCCCTCACTCTCGCCAAGGTGCGGCTCGCGCCCACCTTGACTCTCTCCCCCCTCATGATCTGGTGCTCTGGACAGACGGCTCTGTTCCTTTTCCTTTTGGCAAGGGCAGCTCCGGCGTTCTTGCCAACTGCTCTCTCTGTGGCACTGAGGCCACTCTTTCCTTTTCGGAAGGCCCAGTTTGTTCCAGTTTTCCGCTGAAGCCTGCGCCATTCTGCACGCTCTTTCCTGGTCTCGGCAACACCATAAAGTCTGCCATTTCTCTTCTCTTCTTCTCCTGTCTGACTCTCGCTCTGTCCTCGCCACCCTGTCCTCTCCTCCACCTTTCCTGTTATCTCAAACTCTGTGGCAGATCTGGCAGGAACTGTCCTTCTTCTCCTTCTGTTCTATCAGGCTACAATGGGTCCCCGGACACTTGTTTCTCCCGGGGAACGACACAGCTGATGAGCTTGCCAGACGGGGAGCGCTGCTTGCGCCCTCCGCAATCCCTTGTAGTCTCTCTCCTCTTATCTCTCGAATCCACTCTCGACTTATTTCGGACTGGAGGCGTACTGTCTCTTCAAAGTATTTTGACACACAGGTTCCCTCAATTTCCACTGAGGAACTTGTGCTCCCTCGTCACGCTCCCTGTGTCCTCTCTCGTCTTCGCTGCAATGGACACAGCCTTCTTTTAGATTCCTATCTCTCCAGGATTGGCAGAATCGAGAATTCTTCTTGCAGCGCCTGTGGACACTCGTCCCAGGACATCTCTCATCTCATTCTGCACTGTCCAGCTACGGAATCTTTGCGCCGCTCACTCTTTGGCGACTCTTTGTCTCTTTATGACCTCTGGTCCAGACCCTGGGGAGTTGCCCGGCTTCTGGGGCTCCATGGTCTTCCGCCATGCCCCCATCCCTCGGAAGGGGTCGAGTAAACAACAACAACAACAACAACAACAATAACGTCTTGAAACCTTACACCTAGTTTTTGAGTGTCGTCGAACCCCATTTCAGTAAGATGAATCAAAACAAGTAAAAAAAGAAAGAAAAATATGTACGAACGCTTATCACGAAATAACAAACACTGCTGTTGTTTAAATATGCATGTCAATTTTTTCCAGAATTACATTTACAGTTTTTTAATGTAGTCTTGCTACTCTTCAATTACCGAATTCTAGCGTTTGGGACGCTACACAATCCCATTCGCCTGGTTTTCTCTGTTTATTTATCAAACGGCTCGGCTAATGGCAACAGAAAACTCTTTGAGAGATGAAAAGTGGTATTTACGCATCGATTATTTTCTACCTTCGCCAATAAGTTGAAATTTGGTAGTGAGGTAGTTTTTGCGGTTATATGCTTAGGCCATTTTAGGCCCATTGCACTGCTTTGTTTTTTTAATTATGGTTGTGTAAACTCAAAGTAATAATGGTAATAATTAAAATGTCTTGTGCATATAAGCTTGTTCCTTGTTTTTACTGGGCCATCGTAACTCGCAAATTGCTCTGCTTTGCCACTTGTCTGCCACACAAAGATAGAGGAATCCCGTCTTGCCTAAAGGCCCGTTTTTCCAAATGTCTTGCCTAAGAGCACAAAAAGCAAACTTTCCGGCTTGTTCTCTTTTGTGACAAGAGCCAAACAGGAAAGCTGTGAATACCATTTTTTAAAAAGTCTTTCGGTTTGATTCAGCAAAAGAAATGAGCCTCAGGTCTACAGACTGCGAAGCAGACGTTCACATCACTGCGCAATTGTGTCAGTCTCAAAGCTGATAAGTTTAGGTCTGGGCTGTAACATCATTCACAAAATGAGGTCAAAAATTGCAATGGTTGACGAGTGCCTCGGTCACAAGCATTTGGGGTCTGACTTTACGCATGCTCCTTCAAAGCCTCTGCAGAAAACTTTAATTGTAAACTGTTGTAAGATTGGCACCACATAGAACTTTGCGTGTTACGATAAGTCGAAATGGTCGTAAGCAAAAATCAAAGGTTAATTTCTTTCTGATTTATTCAGTAAAATTTTGATTTGAATGACTTATCTTTGAGATGATTACACTCAGGTTTCATTTTTAGCAAGAATTGGGTTGCTACAAAAGTACATGCGCTTCAGTATGAGGTGAACACACATTATGAACCAAAGTCTTGATTTACTTCTGGTGCAATTTTCTTAGATGTTACGTCATAAATAGAGGAGTGGTGTAATATTCAGTGCATTTCTGATTAACCCACGTATTTTGCTATCGCATAAACACAGACATTTTTTGGGTTCGTACAAACCAACATTGACACACTTGAATGTTTATGCAAATCGCGCAACAAAATTTTTCCTTCCCAAACTCCTCCCTAAGAATCGTGTTTTTCTTCCCAATTTCATCCTAGAACAAAATTTTTCTCTTAAAAAAAGTTCCTTTCTTAGAAAGCCAAGTGGCTCCTGGTGGAGAACCACTGGTATAGAGTATTCACTCCACACAAACTGTACAAAGAATACCATGTGTTATTTGCAAATAACTGCATTTTTTCAGAAACTAAAAATTGTTTTTGAAAATACTTTTTGTTGGCTAAATTCTTACTGTGTACAATTTTTGAACACCGTTTTTAAAGCTACAGTATTTGGGGCCACTTGAAAAGTTTAATCGCAACGTCACTATTACCTTAAAATGCAGGTCTCGTTTTTAACCTTAACTTGAGATACACAATAATTGTCACTCAACATTGAAGAGACATGTTTCTATTTTATGAGGTTGCGCCGAACACTGGGTGAAGTCTGTTATGAAACCGAGATAAACTGTAGCGCTGTTGTGGAGAACCAAAATTTCGATTTTTACTATCATGCAAAAGTGATTTTATGATTTTTTGAATTAGGTACAAAACGCATACGCTGTTTAGACAGAGTACTAAAAATTTCAAATATTGGTTGTGTTGTGATGTTTCAACGCACTACCTCTGGATCATTGTTGTCATAAAAACTGTGCCACAGACCACTACACCCTATGTCAACTAATGAAAAATATTTCCCAGAAAGATTTATAATTGGGAAACGCCTACCACTATTTATCGATTGTTTTCAAGACTTGATTGCCAAATTTCTTGAGCTAACTGAAAATGAATTTTAAAAAATTGATGTGTAGGATCTAATGAGCATGATTTGTTTAGAAAAAAATGCATGGGATCGGGAGACCACTTAAAAACTTTTCTTTGATTTTAAACACATTGTAACACTAAATTTTAATCAAATTTCAGCAAAACCACAATATTTTGTGCGAAGGATGAAAGACGAACTAAATCTCTATGCCGAATTTAGCGCACGAGAAATTTGTCTATTACTCGATTTGGAAACCAATATTAGAATATTATAAAAAAGACATGAAATTCAGGGACAATGTTGTTGCTTGAAAAATAACATAAAACGTGATCACAATACATCAATTTTTTCAAAGAGCAATTAAATTAGAATGGTCGTTTTGCTGCCTCAATAACTCGAATTTCTTTTGTCCTACAACCAAATGTTCAAACTATGCATCACTAACAAAAATTTAAGGAAATCATTCTACAGCAGGCATTTCCTGCAAAATGCTTTGTGTGGCATATTTTGTACGCAACCCTTGATTGTCTATTCAAGTGCGGAAAGTTGACAAAGTGAGTTGCGACAATCATGGTGAAGTGGTTTCCTGTGAGTTTATAAAGCTTAAGCCTGGCACGCATTCGTGAAACACAAAGAAAAGTTTTGAGGAAGGGTGTAGGTATATTGTTCAGGACAAAGAAAATTTATTGTAGTTTGAGCGTGAGTAAATAGCGAAAACAAGAGATGAAGAATTTTAGAATCACTTTCCATTCTAAATAATAGCAAAATATAAAAATTAATAGCGTTGGCATGAGGGCAGCTTAGAATCCGCGTGATGTTTATTTTTCTAATTTTTTAAGTCACTTTTTTAAGTCACGCTTTGAATGCTACCACGTATCTGCTGCTAGAAAAACAGTAATGTTGTTCTGACCATAACTTTAATGAAATGCGCATACACTTTTGACTTGTATTATTGCTTTTCATTTTTTAAAGCAAAATTAGGAACTGAAATAACCAAAAAATAATTACTTTTTACTTGCTGCAAAAATCTTATCAATATCGATAATTATAGCACAAGCTTTGAAAGAACTATAAATCAAGGTTATTACTGACAACGTAACAACTTGTTTTCCCTCTCGAAACTTTTAACTTACTCTGTTCCTTCCCGGGTTACTTTTTGTTATTGATATCTTAAGTTTAGTTTGCAAATACATTGATGCTAATTTATGGATTCCTTTAAACAGATGCACGGACTCTATCCATGTTTACCAGAAATCTCATTGTAGTTGATGGACCAATTTTTTCTCTTTTGCAGTCAAGGACTGTGCTTTCGGCCAAGAAAACTGCACTGTGAATCAAACGAAGATTTGTTTTGGAGCTTTACAAGTGCGCACTTGTAATCCTCAAACAAAACGTGAGCGAATCGTTGCGTAGTATTTTGAGTAACTACACCATTCAATCATTATAATTTTTTGCTCTTTAAAATAGATCGCTTTTGTATAAATAAATACGCATCAGTTTGGAAAGATTGCATCTTTCTATAACCTAAAAACCGTTTTTTTGAGAAAACTTTGGTATTGGTTCAACACTCACTTTTCAGAAAACAATTTTTCAAATGTTTTGTTTGGGTCGAGTTGGGACTGAATTACTTGCATTGTCATAAATCCGTTGGAAAAAGGTTCAAGTTTTTACACATTTTAAAAGTTACGCATTATTTGTCGTGTAACAGCAATTGTAAATAATCAGTTTGGGAGCCGTTTAAATATAATGGACGTCTCCAAAGGAAAAAGAGGCAACCAAAACCGTTACATTGATGTATATGTGGGGCAAAAACTTGCTTTGTATTGAAAGATAATTATAGTTCTCCTTTGTTTGCTTAAAGAAATTTTTGTCGCGAGTCCAAACAATTAAAATTTGCTTGGGTGTATGATGCGTCTCAAAAGAGAGAGAGGGGTTTTCAAGGCGTCATAATGCGTCACATGGGCGGAGGGGGTTAAAAATCAAAATAATAAAGCTTCATATAATTTGTAATAGCTCCTTAAGGATGTTTTGCTCAAAAGTTAGTAGTGTTTACGATTAACGGACAATTAACTGACGCGTAGTTACAGAGAATCAGAACTTCGATACTTGGCGTCATGCTACAATAAATCTAAATTAACATTTTTGTGGCGTTCCTAAAATTCTATTCAAATTGTTTAGTCTTTTCATCAAATGGAGGTTTAAAAGTGATTTAAGGTTTTAATGCTCAAATGTTGCATCATTTTTGTCGTAAAATTTGCATTGTAGTCACCTGGATCACACTACTTACTTATGTCAACGCTTCATGCTAAAGTATTTTAAATTACCAAAAGATGATAAGTTACTCATGGTTTCGCGACTCTACAGAACCATTTAGTTGTGTTGCCATTTCTTTGTTTAAAAACATTTTCAATGAACTTTTTTTAAATTGAGTATTTACCAACCAACACCAAGTACTTGTTGTTGGTAGAAGGACTGCCAGTCTACATTCATTTTATTGAAGTTCGTTTTATGATGTTGCTCTGAAAGTGGGAATGGCTTCAAATAAAATAAAACTGCCGCCATTTAACGCTTGATAAAAATTACGCGAACCACTGTCTTGCATCAGTAATATTGATTTGATGTTTTTACGATGTTGCCATTAAAGTGTGCGACAATGTAATTTCAGTGAAACGCATAGCCTTCAATGGGTTTTCATTAATTATACGAAGAACTGAAATTACAAAGTTTTCAAAAATCACCGTTGATACATTTTGAAATAGTAGTAGTTGTTTTGTTTTTACTTTGTTAGTTGTTGTTTTGTTGTTACTTTGTTAACGTTGACGATGTGTTGATGAAAGCGGTGCTCAACAAATAACTGGACCATTGCCAATCGGTCAATCGTTTCGTATTGTCGGCAGCTTGACACAGTTGACTGAACATTCAAAGGCGGTAGGTTGAGTGCTCAAGCGTAATGTGGCATAGACGACATTGCTGAAAGAAAATGCCGTATTTTCAAGCTCACATTGCAGCAGCAACTATAGCTTGCGCCAAAGCAATGACATAGGTTGTTGGCTGGGTGCATGAAAGCTACATGCCAATTACGAAATGGTATATCTTACTCCAAGTCACCTAAATTCAAATAAGTGAATTAATTTGGTTTATTTTGACCCGTAAGCGGTAATGGCAAATGGTTAATCTTTGAATTGGGCTAACTTTTACTCTACACATGTGGGCTCTATAGCTTGTATTCTTCAGAAATGTTTTTTGAGTTTTTTATTGGTGACCTCCGAAACCAATTACTCGTCCCTTTGTAGATACATCTTAAAAACAGAGGCTTTGCTTCTAATGCATTCGACCATTCAAAAATCTCTAAAGAAGGCATGGACCCTCCTGATACGTTAACTTTATGCCATGATTATAACATCCTTCAAAAAAAATATTAATGAAATAAATCTTACTTTTTGAAACGCTTATGTCATTAAGAGTATTATGTAAACTACCAGACAATATCCGTTAGAAAATGGATCTTTTAATAAGCGTAGCCAAGGAGACAATAATAAGACGCTTCTCGAATTTCTTGTGTTTGGTTAAAGTAAAGCGCTGTTTTCAAGTAAAATGAGAACAATACGTAGGAGTAGATGTCCCGATAAAAGGTCATTTCTCTTGAAAAAGTGACAAGCGTCCGTAACTAAATAGATATTTCCAAATAAAGATCAATTAAGGAAAAAAAACGCCAAAAAAATATATCTTGGATCCCTGCCAATTTCGCTAGTAGGTACTCCGATGTTCCTTACTTCTAAAAACGTCTCGATACTACAGAGACGGATAAACAACAGGTGGGACCCAGGAATAATCTAGTTGTGAAGCTTTTTCAACACAGATAATGATTCGATTCCCTAAGACGATTACAGCACTGCTACGACGTTTACCGGTGACCATAGGCATTGAGAAAACATTTTGCTGGGGAGAGGAAACATGTTAGCCTAAACATCCGAAACATTTTTCCCTGAAAACGTTGTATAATCTGTATATTGTAATGTTTTAACTGATATAACTGTGTAAAAATGAATGTTTTAGTTTTAATCTAAATTTTAGTGAACATCGAATCAAAAAATTTTTCATCATTCAAAATTATTTGAGAAAGTTGCAGCCGTCTTGAAAATCAGGGTTTGCCTTAAGAGTTTTCGAACAGGAAACGCTGACACCCCTCCCGCTTCTTGCGCATATGTTTATCACGATAGAGCAGAACTACAAGCATTACCTTGTAATTGCTGAGCATCTTCTCCTAGCACACTATGCTCAGTTCCTACACTTAAAATAACTCTGAAGAAGATTGGTAGTTTTGGTGATTTTTTTTAAGTTGCCACACGTCATCTTGTTCGACTTAAGATAATTACGCATCTTTATTGCAATGAAGTGCATCGTCTACATCACAAAAATATTTACTCTGATGCTTATCTAAACGTTTATTTTCCTAAATTACAATCAAAGTTCGAAAACAGTAATTAAACCCTAGCAGGTTAGTCTATCCAAGCGACCTTACTCCATATCAGTAAATGTTGGAAAAGAGTCTGCTACTAATAAACAGTAACAAAGTCGTCAGCTTAGACATTTATTGGCCATAAGGAAAATTAATTTCGCTAACGCATCCCCAGTTTCCGCAAAAAAATAAAAATCGCACACGAAAAACATTAAATATTTTTTCATACAAACTAATGGTAAAACCAGAAAAAAGGCTGTATTAAGATAATAAAATCTTCAAAACTTTACAAGAAACAAAAATATTTATCTGCACGGGCTCTACAATAATTAACAGTTATCAAAACTACAGACCACAAAACTAGCTCCGACTCCTTTCGAATTACATTCAAACTTATGTGATAGGTAAAGTCATATAGAAATAGGCTTGACATAAATGAGGCGTCTAATTACTTAATAAAACAAAGGCCAGAATTTCATAATAATGAGTAAAAGGGCATAACCTATAGAAGCCGTAACGTAAGTGGTAAAAATAACGCATTGGGATATGACAGGAAATAAAACTAAAACAATATTTATTAAAAATAAACAATAACTTTAAGTTTCTAAACAAGTTTCTAAACAAACTAACTAGTAAGAATCGGCTCGCATCTACTCTAGGAACAAGAAAGAAAAAACAACAAAACGTACCAAAACTGTTTGGCCAAGCTATCGGAAGCAACTAACTAATGCACAATCATGTATAGGCTACCAAATTTCTGTACAACATAAAAACAATTAGCAAACCTATAAATTTAAACAACAGTATAAAGTTCTGTGATACCTAACTGACCAACCCAAAAAACCTTACAAAGCCTAACTTGATAATATCTCGATCTGACCGTCGATCTAGAAGCGAGCCTCGCCTTATGAGCTCAAAACAAAGAAATGTAATTACGCAATTTAGCAACTTGCATGAGCAGAGTTGCCAACCAAAACTGAAGTCACGTGAAAAGAAAATATCCAACAATTTAAATGGTTTGCTAAATGTGATAAATCACTTTAAACTACATTTTCATGTTACTAAAACTTATTTGAACGAGGAGCAAACGATTGGAATCTTTTGAAGATTTTTGGCAAAAAAAACAGAGCCAGTATACTGCTACACATATTTTAAGTAGCATGTTTCGCTGAACGCTGCTTGCATTGTCAACTAAAATGTTGCAACTGATTACTTTGAAATTTAATTAACCATGACCAAGTGTAGCATTTATGTCATGACAATTCAATTATGAAAGAAGAAAACAATAACTATTACATACTTAAGAGTCAATGTTGTTTCGTGTTAAATTAGTGAGATAATAACTAGGAACAAAAATAAATTCACACATTTAAAAGGTAAAGTGGATGTAAAGCTTCACCTGAGTTCAATTGTGGCTGCAGCTTTTGAATAGATAGCGTTTCCTCAATACGTAATTTTCACCAATTAGTTTCTGGAGCTAGTATTGGTGTTTTGTGAAAGTCAATTGTGTGGTCTAAATTTTCCCGTAAACGAACTATAACATCGCTCTTTTCAAAAGTAAGGAAGCCATATTCTTCCTATTTCAATGACATAATTTATATTCGATATGACATAAATATTTATTGTATCAGTGTACTTATTTCATATTTTTTGTAGAAAAACACAGCCAGTCCAAATCATGCATATGTGTACACCAAAATACAATCAAAGACGAAATGTCAGCTTATAAAAATCATTAAGATAATGCCGTGTCGATTTAAAAAGCAGTTCATTCACTGGTAGAACGACATAAGTCGTTTGATTTAACTGTTTACATGATCAATCATTTGTGACATAATATACCAAGGGTGGCTAAATGGCGGCTCGCCATCCGCATGCCTCTGTATGGGTCTCAGGAATCCGTTTTCATTAGGTCTGCCAATATCGACTTTGAAAATGATCTCTGAAAAAAAATGGTCATTTCTTTTTCTATATAATGATGCTTCAGTGTTGTAAAGTGTGATCTTCAAAAAGAAAAAACGTCATCATCCCCTGTCTGGATGTAACATGCGTCAATTTAAACTGACTAATGATTGTGTAGCGGCTCTTTCATTGATGATCTCTATTGTTTTTGGCTCTTTATCACGGCAAGTGTAACTACCCCTGCAATAAACCAAGGGGGTTCCAACAGGACTCCAGGTGAATTTTTCTTACCGTGCATGATTTTCAAAATACATTTTGTAAAATTATTTGCACTATATTTATTTTGTTTAGATTTATGACGCATAGCAAGATGGGCAGAAAAAATCATACTATATGTAAAGCACTAGCCAAAAAAATGATCTCTAGGGCCCCATGAGATCTCCCTTGGTATGCTAAAGGTTAAGACAACAAGCTAACAGTATTTGTAGCTTTTGTAGTGTATTTCTCTTTTTCTAAAATAACTGATTCTTTGTAGAGGTTGCTGGCCATGTGCCCAGATTTGCCCCAACGTAAGTCCGGCACTGGTTCTAGTTAATAAACGTACAAAATATAACTCACCAAAAATACTTGAAGTAAGGTTCCATAAGTAAAAAAAACGTGTTTATATCAAACAGCGGTATTCAGGATTCACAATCGAAGCTAGATTCTGCAAGCTTTATTCTTAAGGAATAAATTTTAACACTACAACCAGTCAATAATCAACTTTTGAGTAATGTGACCAGCATGAGAAATTGTTGGTTCGTTGATGACGGTCACTAAATTGTTTTTAAACAATTTTGAAAATGAATTTCTGCTTGTTTTCCTTTAGATATAAGCGAACTGCAAAACGAAGTGAACAATGGTTTACCGCATAAGAAATTGGATGTTCATTGTTCATCCATTCATCTCGTAAATTGTTTATCTGCAAGAAATCGTTGTCCGATCTAGGTAATCGTCAGTTTCATAATCTTTGTTCAGGGAGTACCAACGATGGAAGTTTGAATCGCGTTTACTTGCCAGCTGATCACGCGCTAAAACGACCATGTAATACTGTTTAAGTTTTGACTTGTCTGAAGAGCAGTCATTGGCTGATTTGTAATGGAGGAAATCTCACCAGTGATTCTACATGTATATGTGTGACGACTTTGATCACAACAAATTTAGTTTAACTTCAAACCAATTAATTTACAGGCTGCTTTAGTATATTTGTTCATATATAGATAAAGATATCAGTTTTTGGTTTCATAAATAACAGTGTACTCAATTTTTAAGTAGAAGAAAAATTGAGCAGTTTATGTTATACAAAGAACAACTTGTTCAGGTTGAAAATCACGTCAAAACTTCTAGCTTTATTGGCCCAATACACTTTACCACGAGAACAATAACTAATAGTACATTGTGTTGTTGAGGCATACAAAATCTCGGATAAAAATGATTACAAATATAGCGGCGTTTATGATTACAAACTGCTCGAGCTTAAAACCTACTCACTTATGGGCATGGTATCGTTTTCATCTAAAACAACGAATATCAACTTGGACTAGCTGAAGATTCCAGTGCAAACACGCACGAAAATTTATAAAAATAATTCATGAGCTAAGATCATTTGCAACTGGAATGATTTGAGATGAGTACCTATCTCCGTTCACAAAAGTACAAAAGAGTTTTCGGCCCGATTTTGATGTCAATTAGTTACGTAACGTTGTTTCCCTCGACTCCAAACTAACTACACAAACCTGCCAATAAACTGGAATCTTGAAAGAAAAGCAAACAGAGAGCTGTTGCGTTTCAAAAGCCTTTACGAAAATGAAAATTTGATTGCTTGCTGACGTGTTTATGAAATTCACGACAAAGTCGATTTCTACAGATCATCGGTCAGTGAATTGAAAGTAAACAATGTTCACGTGAACTAAAATTCGTTATGCTTGTTCATCAATTCAGCTTTGAAATTCAAAAATGTTAAACAGCATCGACAGTAAAACAATTAGATTAGTTTGGATGAGACTGCGCTATACTTTATGAAAAAGTATTATAGTACGGACGCCTAATTAATTCAACATTTAGAAGACGCCTCAACGTTTTAATCAATGACAGGCAAAAACAAGAGATTCGAGTGAGAGATGTGAAAAAAGTTTCACTGATAGAAATGTTTGTAATCAAGTCATAAAAAAGTAAAGAAATTTACGTGTTTCAACATTCGTCGATGTTGATTTGACAGTGCCATATGTGAATGTGCTGACCAGAAAATACGGTTGATCGGTAGATTTGTTATAAATATTGCATATGCTTCTCTTAGATGTATGTATCAGAGATAATTGTTTGAGATTTTCAAATGTAGTTCAACGGGAGTTGTCAATATGTTTATCTAGGAATGAGTCGCCCTTTTTACAAATAAATGTGTAACACAATTTTTTTAACAAAATTAAAAATGAGAACTGTGCGTTTAGTAATAGTTGTTTTAAAGTGATTGAATTAAAAATTGTAAGGTTGTACCAAGTCTATATAACGCTCAAGTATTATAGCTGTAAAAAGTCAAGTAATGGAATTAGCTCCATTTATTCTTAAATGGTCCATATTACATGACTTTCCCATATTAAAGAAAATATATAGATCACTAGAAGCATTTACTGAGGAAAAAGCAATAGCGCGTAATTTCAACATTGGTTTACAGCAAATACAAAAATGCTTGGTTGTTGACATAAATTCATTGTATTTTTGTAACTATACTGTTGGTTGATGATAATTAGTATGAATATTTGTGTAGGCAGAATGCATATCAAACAGGACATCAAAGCGATTAAATATTTTGTCTTTCGAACGGAGTTTTACTCATTAGAATGGAAAATATTCAAACCTTTAAATGTGGCAAAATATCGATTTCCTTACAACATGTACAGCTCTAATAACTTGAAGAATGAAATCAACTCAACATCCAGCAAGATGAAATTAGCAGAACCTAATTTCGCAATTTTTAATTTTTGAGATCACCAAAAACAATAAAATTTTTAAGGTATGATTACAATACAGTCAAATCTCGGTTTTCGAACACGATTCGTTCTGGAAGACTGTTTGAAAACGGAATGATATTTTCCCATCACAAATAATGTAAATGAGATTAATTCGCTTCATGCACCAAAAAAATTACTTATTCACCTGCTTACACTATACCCTGTATATCATAGTATAAAACCATTTATTCAAAGAGTAAATTAATCGAAAAAGTGTAAATAAAACAAAAAACATTACAAGTAAATTTAATGAAAATTTAAATAATACAGTACTGTATTGTACACAGAGATGGGCAGTACCGAGTACAATGGTACCGCGGTACTCTTAAAAATTGTACCGTTTTTCTGCACTGCGGTACTTTTTACTGGATCTTACTCAGGTACTTTGATTGGTATATTTATTGCAATTTGATCTCTCTACTCTGCATCTGCTTAAGGTTGAATCCGTTTTATATTGCCTTGAATCGTTGATGCATGTCTTGTTTTTTGTCTTCTTCACGATGCTCAACGTCACTCGCTAAATGCAAGTGACCATATAGCGCGCCGATTTGGGAAGAAAATGGTGCATTGCTTATCATCAGACATCAATAAAGATTCACTTTAAAGAAAAAAGACCATGTTGAGTTGTAAACGTTTAAAACAAGCACATACTTATATGAAGTGTTGGCCAAAAACCTTGAAACAACAAATTTGGTTTTTGAAATTGAAAACAAAGTTGTGAACACAACTACTGATAATGGCTCTAACTTTGTTAAGGCATTTAATGTTTATGGAGAGACGGCTGAAACTGTTGAAGAAGAAAACCCCGATGAAGAGAGATCATGTTGTTCCGGTGGTAAAGTTGATGAAGACTCGATACAACCAGTACGACTGCTACCCATTCTTGAAGGAGATAATGTTGAGGAAAATGTATGAGTATTTTTGCCAAAACATATGCGTTGTGCGTCACATACTCCTAATTTAGTGCCGATTACTGATGCTGACCAAACTCTGAACAAATGTGCTATTTACAAAAAGTATTATCGTTCGGCGGTTGCAAATCCCAAGAGATACGAAATATACAGTCCAGGTACATCAAGGCGTCGGATGTCATAAATGATAACATTGGTTTTTTGCTTCAAGTTCCAACTGTAATCCAATGGAGATCTGTATATGATGAAGTTAGACGATTGATTGCTATTTTCGACTCGAGATAATTTGAAAACTTCTAACCGAGCTTGTACTATTTTGACTTGGCTGCTCTTCACTAACAATAATATTGCATTTCTCAAAGATTAGCACCGAGTAATGCGCCCTATCTGCACAGCTTTGGATAAGCTGCAAAGTGAAGATTATGCGTACACGGGAATTTATTGGCCCACACTCTTCATAACTCTAAAAAATGCCTGAGCTTCAAACGAACAATAATGTTGCGTTTTGCTTGCCGTTGGTAACGGTGTTGATTGAATCTGTACCGGAAAGATTTGACAATGCATTAAGTAATACTGAATATCAAGCGGCAATGGCATTGCACTCGCATTTTCGATACTCGTTAATGTCGGATGCAGATAACCAATTTTATCAATTTACTTCTGAATCGACTCGAGAAACAATAAAGACCACGATGATTGGCTTGGTTGAATCTTTGCTAAATGAGGATGATCTACGTGCCACCAGCAGCAGCCACAAAACAGAAAAGGCTGCAAAGCAAGATAATTGTTTGGTGTAAACAATCACAAGACGGAAAACAGAGCGTAGCTAAACTAATGAAAGAATTTCTTGACACTAGTCCTCAGAGACATGTCAATGCTTTATGCTTTACGCATGAAGCATTGAAACGAGTTTTTATAAAAATAAACACTGCCGTTCCTTCAATGACGCAGTTGAAAGAGTATTTTCGATTGGAAAAGACATTCCAAAGCCAAAAAGATCGGGGTTAAGTGATATCCATTTTCAAATGCTCATATTTGTAAAAGTAAACAAGTAGAATTACGTCGGTTGTGTTGTTTCTTTGTTAGTATGTAAACAAAAAGTGCGAAATTTTGTAACTCCATATGGTGTGATTCAAATGATAATTGAAGTTATGCAAGTGTTTGATTCTACAACTTAAAAAGTAGTGCCGAATACCGTACGGGTACCGCGATACTGTTTAGATCCAGTACCGTGTAACGGTACCACGGTACTTTTATTTTGTGTTGTGTCCACCACTGATTATACATATGTACATCTATTTTCATTTCAAGTGATGAGAAGAAATGGATGAGCTATTCTTGGATTGGGATGAAGAATCCCCTTCCATGAAAACTTTTGGTAACTCTAAGGGTGTTTCTTCTATTCTTTGTCTATTCAGCTCAACTAAATCTTTCTCTTGAGTGTCTTTTCTTTTATCATTCATAAAAATCTTGTCCAATGTTTGTTGTTATCGCCTGCGTTGTAAAATGTTTTTTAAAGTGAGACATGACATTATCATTGAAATGGTTTGCCGCTCTATTTGCTACCAGGGTATCAGGGTGATACGAGGTATATCTCGTATTTTTCCACAAATGCGCACACATCATCCCGTTTAGAACAAATTTTTTTGCTTGCAGCATCTGGGATACTCTCTTCAGAAGACTGTTCCTTATCTTTAGAAGACTGTTACTTGGCCAAATTATTTTGTTGTTCATTCTGAATGTATACAAGCTCTACCGGTGGTAGGCTGTGTTATGTGGTCTTTCACCAAGTTATCAACATCTTTACTGTCGACCTCTAAGCTCATACTTCTTGATAAAGAACTAATCTCCCCAACAATAGCATTTTCATCAACATCAGCAGCAGGAGTATCTGTTTCAAATCTCTCAAAATCTCGTTATGGTGCACAACCCGGCCAAAGTTTTCGCCATCTTCTTCTTCTTCTTTCGGTTTCTCCCTATGCGGGGTCACCACAGCGTGAAAGTATTTTCCACTTCTCCTGATCGACTTCGTCTCCATTCTTAGCTCCAACTCTTTCCATGTTTTCTCTTGCCAAATCCATCCACCTTATCCCTGGCCTTCCTCTTTTCCTTCTATCTGGCACCGCCATCTCCATCATCGTTTTTCCCACGTAGCCTACTTCTCTTCTTTTTACGTGGCCATACCAGCGTAGCCTTGCATTCCGAAGTTTGTCTCCTAGCTTTGCGATTTTCGCAGTCCCTCTCACGTATTCGTTTCTTATCTTGTCCTTTCTTGTCCCTCCAAGTGGCCATCTCACCATTTTCAACTCTGCAACTTCTATTTTTCCCACCTGTCTTTCCGTCACTGCCACCGTTTCCATTCCATAAAGCATGGCTGGTTTGACAACACTCTTGTACATTTTACCCTTAACCCTTGCTGATAATTTTCTGTCGCACAGAACTGCAGACACCTTCTTTCAACTCATCCAGCTTGCTTGGAACCTTCTCCTCATTTCTTTCTTACATCTTCCATCGCTACTAACTTTCGAACCCAGGTATTTGAAATTGTTTGCTCTCTTTTGCTTTTCTCCTTGCAGCTTCAACTCTTCTCCACCATCCACATCCCCATCCTTCAAATACTCGGCCTTGCTCCGGCTCACTTTCAGGCCTCTTCTCTCCAGTGCATTTCTCCACATCTCCAGATCATCCTCTAGCTCCCTGCAAGTTTGCCTAGACAGCACTATGTCATCTGCAAACAGCATATCCCATGATGCGTCCTTCCTGATGTCCTCCGTCAGCTTGTCCATAATGATGGCAAAAAGGAATGGGCTGAATGCTTAGCCTTGGTTAAGTCCAACACCTACCTTGAATTCCTCCGTCAACCCAGCTGCATTTCTCACAGCTGTTGTCGCTCCGTCACACATGTCCTTAATAGTCGTTATATAGCACTGTGATGTTTCAACCAACTGCAAGCATTCCCACAGTTCCTCTCTGGGCACCCTGTCATATGCCTTCTTCAAGTCAATAAAGGCACAGTGCACCGCCTTCTGCCCTTCAGTCCACTTTTCCAACAGCGTTCTCCAACAGAAGATTGCGTCGGTGGTACTCCTTCCTGGCATAAACCCAAATTGTTGCTCACCAATCATCACCTCCTTTCTTTATCCTTGCTTCGATTACCCTCTCCCACAGTTTCATACAGTGACTCATCAACTTGATTCCCCCTGTAATTTCCACATTCTTTGATGTGTCCTTTGCCTTTGTACAAAGGTACAAGTACGCTCCTCCTCCATTCATCTGGCATCTTCTTCCCTTGCAGGAGTCTATTAAAAAAGTTCACTAGAAACTCTACACATTTATTCCTTAGAGCGATCCACAGTTCCACTGGTATGTCATCAGGTCCTTGCGCCTTTCCCTTCTTCATCTTTCTCAACCCAGTCCTGATTTCTTCTACAGAGATATCTTCCACGTCCGTTTTTGTCTCATCTGTTCTCATTTCTCCTCTCTATCTAGGATTTTCTTGGTTGAGTAAGTCGTCAAAATACTTCTTCCATCTCTGTTTCACTTTGTGTTCTTCCATCAGTATCTCTCCAGTTTTACTCTTGATTACTCTTACTTGTTGTACATCCTTGCTTTGTCTGTTTGTCTGCTTTGCTATCTTAAACAACTCATTTTCTCCCTCCTTTGTTTCCAATTTTTTGTACAGTTCCTCGTATGCCTTGTTTCTTGCCTTTGCCACTTCTCTTTTAGCTTGTTTTCTTGCAGTTTTATAGGCCAATTTGCTTGCATCATTTTTGATGGTATCCCATATCTTTTTAGCATTTCTCTTATCCTTCAGTTTCTCGTAGACTTCCTGGTTCCACCACCCTGTCTCCCGTCTACATGCCGTGCTAATTTTTCCTCATGTTTCATTCAATTCCATTCTGTCAATGCTCCGTATCATCTCAACTACTCTTTGCCAGTCTTCCATTTCACCAAGTGTTCCACTTTTAATCACTTTCATTTTAAATTTGTTTTTCATTTTGAAGTCTTTCAGCTTCTACCATTTTATTCTCTTCACTGGTTTTTGTACTTTCCTGCACTTGGTCCAGATGATTATCGCACTTAATACAATTCTGTGCTGTTTTGCTACACTTTCATTGACAATAACCTTTGTATCCACCACCTCCTTGATTCTTCTTCTTCTCACCTTAATGTAATCCACCTGTGAACTGCGTCCGCCACTGTTGTAGGTGACTCTGTGTGCTGGTTTCTTTACAAAGTAGGCGTTAGTGATCGCTAGTTCCATTCTTTTAGCAAAATCCACCACTGCTTGTCCTTCGTTATTTCTCTTCCGCAATCCATGTCTGCCCATGCATTCTTCATCACCGTTGTTTCCTTTTCCTATGTGCCCATTCAGGTCTGCTCGCACCACAACTCTTTCAATCTTTGGTATCTTTTCCACTGTCTCATCTAGATCCAACCAAAAAGCTTCCTTTTCTTCACATATGCACCCCACCTGCGGTGC
This sequence comes from Trididemnum clinides, assembly GCA_963675345.1. Taxonomy (NCBI): domain Eukaryota; kingdom Metazoa; phylum Chordata; class Ascidiacea; order Aplousobranchia; family Didemnidae; genus Trididemnum; species Trididemnum clinides. The sequence goes on along the minus strand of OY776284.1, from coordinate 49,127,408 downwards.
ATACGCACTAATAACATTCAACATAACACCGTCAAGTTCCATCTTCAAGCATATTATCCTGTCTGTTACTCTCCACAACTCCACTACACTGTCCACATGCTCCTTTTTCAATATGATTCCCACGCCATTCTTTTTGTTTTCGCTTCCACAGTATCACATTTCATATCCTCCACCTATGCATCTTGCTTTCTCCCATTTCAAGCGAGTTTCCTGCACACACAGTATGTCCACCCCTTTTCGCTCCATAAGATCCGCCACTTCTCTTCCTTTACAGGTCATGGTTCCAACGTTTAATGTTGCAACCTTCAGCTTGATCTTCTTAGCTTTCTTCGTCTCTTCATTTCTCTCCTTTGTTCTTCTCCATTTTTGCATCCAAGTAGCATGTCCGCCAGTGACCCTTGATGCCCAGTCATTGGTAACGGTCGTTGTTATCCCGGGCCTCGACCGATCCAGTATAAAGTCAGATACGACGCGCATTGAAAACATTTGACTAGGTTTTACGCCAGATGTCTTTCCTGTCGCAAACCTGCTCATTTATCCGGGCTTGGGACCGGCACCAAGGCTGCTCTGATTTGAACAACCTTAGAAGCTGGGTTCCAAAGTTTCCGCCAAGTTTTTTTCCGCCAAACCAACCAAAGTTTTCGTCATGCTGAATTTATATTTCTGTAACTAACTTGGCTCCGTGCATTATTATCAATAACCTTAACACAGTTCCGAATAATAAAATGATTTTTCCACAATTCTTTGAGAGTGAACTGAGTGTCAGTAGTGACTTGAAAACACTTAGGAAACAGAGCTTTAGTGTAAATTGTTTTAAAATTAGCTATGATCTGTTGGTCTATTGGTGATATTGGTGGAGTTGAGTTAAGTGGCAAGTATTTGACATAAATAAAGTTAAACTCATCAACTAAGTCATTCTCAAAATTTGGAGAGTGAGCGGGAGCATTGTCTAATACGAGAAGGCATTGTCAATATTTGAGTGATTCTACCTGTTTTGGGGAATCCGGGAGTTTTTATTTGACTCTACAACTGAGACCTTTATTATCTTGAATAGGCTTTATTAGTCAACCAGCAAATCACTATCAAAGCATAGATACATACAGATACAGAGAAATACAGAGAATTACAATAAAAACGTTTTTACCGAGTTCCTAAATACGTTAATCAATTATTACTATTGGAATATGGTACGGCAGCTCTCTAACATCTTAAACATTCTACCGCACTTACGGTGCGAGGGAAAACTTAATTAATACCACGCCACAAATTACAATATAAACACCTCCCTAGCCCCAGATAGTGGACAGTAAATTTAACAATTAAAAAGGTTCGACACAATATTCAACACTGCCCCCTAAATTTACGACGAATCCGTAAACTGGTGAGGAGAAAATTTACGTAATATCACAAATATTGGGTCAACTTTACATGAATAGCAATAATCAATATCACAATGGCGAATATCAACTTTCATTTTTAAATCCTTCCAAATGTACAACACTACGCTCATCTCGTGTAAACGTACGTCCATCACTCATTCTTATTTTTAAGCTGCGAACAGAATCCCGCGCGTCGGGATAAGTTTCAATAACTAGTGCTTTTGGATAATGGCGTCTACCTACAGTCATTGACTCCAAAAGCAGCACCAAATCTCCAACATTAATGTTTGGTTGCACTTCATGCCAACGATGTCGAATTTGCAACCAAGGTACATACATAGCAATCCACCGAGACCAAAATTGCTCGGATACAGCAACAACATATTTATAATTACTGCGATACATTTCGCTCTTGTTGAATTCTCTCACAGGAGAATCTGGACATAGGTTGCCAGTAAGCAACGATATAGGCGTTAAGGCTCGCCAATCTTCAATGCAATTGTTAAGTTTAGTGATCGGTCGGCAGTTTAGAACTCCCTCAACTTCACACATAATTGTCATAAACTCATAGTCAGTGGGAGAACGAGTTTTTAGAGCTGGCAATCCTGCCAAGCCATTATGCAATATTGCGGCTAGAACATACTTGACGCTTTTTATAGCGCGTTCCCAGCCTCCTCCAGCATGAGGATTTTTTGGTACATTGAAATTCCAACAAACGTCAACATTTTTGCGCAGCATACATTGTGATATATAATTACGATCAAGATCTTGTAAACTTGTAACAGTTTCAGGTAATGAGCCTTCATTTTACAACGTTTCATTAGCTCTTTAAATTCGGATTCGCAACCTTTGAAGTTTGAACCCTGATCAGAATACAAGCATCTACAGTACATTCCTCTACGTGAGGTAAATCGCCAGAAACATTGAATAAATGAGCTAGTAGACAAATCAGGTACAACTTCAATATGACATGCTCTTATAGCCATACAAATAAACAGAACACTCCATCTTTTAACGACACTACGACCAATTTTAATTGAATATGGACCAAATAAATCGACACCAGTGTGTTCAAAGGGAAACTTAGGAACAGTTACACGGCATGCAGGTAAGTCACCCATAACCTGGTTTACACATTTAGCACGTCTAATCTTGCAATAAAGACAATCAGATATATACTTGCGGATAGTCGACACACCACCACACAACCAAAACTTACGCATTATTTGTTAAAGAACATAATTAACACCGAAATGGTTTGACAATTCATGCTCATATTTTACAATCAATGCAGTAACAAAATGCGACTTGGGCAATATTAATTGATGGATTGTTTCTAATGGCAGTGTTGACTTGACGATTCTGCCACCCACTCTCAACACTTTATCACAGCTATCGTAAAAGGGCAGTAAATTTTTCAACTCGTTCAATCTAGACCAATATTTTTTCTCGCAATGCTTTAAGGCATAAGCAAAATTGCGTAAAGCAATGTTGGCAATGTTTTTCTTGCCGAAATACGCTTCTTGGGCTAGTCGCACTACGTCAATCATGGAACGTTTCAACTCCGATGATTTGATACTGCCTCTTTCAAGCGGCACAGTATTTTTTAAACCTTTTGCGTGCAATTTAAATACAACAAAACGATATCGGTATGCAATAGTTTTAAGACATTTGAGATAATTAGAGCTACATTTAGCAATTTGGGTGATAGATTTAGGCAAACTACTATCCTCATCAATGTTGATATCACCAGTAACAATTTGATTGTCGTTAGTAACGAACAACTCATCATTATCAATAGGACGCACAGTTTTAGTGTTGGTATGAAGGTTATCATTAGCGATAGAAGACGAGTCACAAGCACAATCAGTAAGAACAATATGTGTACTAGCATTATGAATCGTTGCGTCAGTAACGCCAATTTCGGCGAAAGCAACGTGTAAATTGGGCTCTTGTAAAAAGTTAGGCCCTTTAAGATATACACAATCTGGGTCAGCTTTACGCGGGTTAATACCCCGACTGCATACATCAGCGACATTGTGAGCTGTAGGAATATAAAACCATTTATCACTCCCACAATAACGGTGAATTTCAGCAATTCTTCGAGCTATCCACTTTTTCAATCTGTTGTCAGTGTTGTGCAGCCAGTCGATAACAACTGTGGAGTCAGTATACAAACAGCAGTTCCGCAAAGGCAACTGGAGAGAATTCTTTATGTGACAATGCATCTTCGCACCGAGGGTCGCAGCAATTAACTCGAGTCTAGGTATGCTCAAAGTAGTATCAAACGGAACAACCTTTGCCTTTCCCATTATGAAGGCAACTTTGACAACAGTGTTTTTTGTCATTCTCAGATAGGAAACGCAACCCATTCCTCTATTCGAACTATCGCAGAATGTGTGTAATTCGTAGCAGTCAACATTAACGCCCCAATAGCACCTTGGTATCACAAGACTCTCTAAATAAGGCAATCCTGAAACCTACTTATGCCATCGCTTAAGGAGGTCAGGAGATATTGGGCTATCCCACTCTTTAACTGCGGCACAAACTTCTTGAAGCAATTTTCTGCCGGGTAACAAATACGGTGCACAAATTCCAATGGGATCGAAAACTTGCGCAATTGTAGCCCACAAACCCCGTTTAGTCTCTGATTTTATTTTCAAATTAACCTTAGGAGAGAGGGTCTTTTCACGATGATTCCATTGCATGCCCAGCACTTTACACTCGTGCAGTTGGTCATTAGACACATCCTTTGGTTTATTACAGTTTAGCAATCTGTCAGCATCAATATCAGATAATATTTCATTATTTTCAGAAACAAATTTTCTTAAATCAAACCCACCTGACTGCAGCAAAGCAATTATCTCATTAACACATTTTCGACCTTTATCAGTGTCTTTGCAAGATATCAAACCATCGTCAACATAGAAACTAGACTTGACGGCTTCAATGGCTGCAGCCGATACTCCAACAATATTATCATCAGCAGTCTTTCTCAAGCAGTAGTCAGCCATTGACATGCTACAATTCAAACCATAGGGAAGGCGCTTGAATCTATATTCAACAATATCATTATCGATGTCATTATCTTTAAACCACAACACGCGTAACGAGTCTCTATCTCGCTTAACTATGCCACATTGCATGAACATGTCTTTTATGTCACAGCTAAAGGCAATTTTAAACCGACGAAATCTCAGAATAACATCGCATAGTCTTTGCAAGTTATCACACCCTTTATACAAAACAGAATTCAAAGACACATTTTGAAATTGAGCAGATCCATCATAGACAAGTCTCTTTTTTGCTTGCCTGGTGACAAAATGAGGGATATAAAAAATGCGATTACTCTTTTGTTCGTTTTCAACATTTACTGCTTCTACTTTGTTAGTCGCAATCAGCTTCTGAAAGGTTTCTACATAGAATTCCTTTAGAACAGATTCTTTTTTCATCATTTTCCTCTGTTGTAGTAACCTTGATTCAGCCTGGGTTTTATTGTTTGGCAATTTGACAGCATCATTTTTAAATGGCAACTTTAGATAATACCGTCCTTCCTCTTTAGTAATCGAGCTCTCATAAATATTGAGGCATTTTATATCATTAACAGATGGGGCATTATCTTCATCATCAGCATTAATATTAAATTCATCATAATAATAGTGTTTAATTTGTGCATGAAGCAATTCACAACTGTTGGCATCTCCGTTGCATACCAAACTAGGCACATCAAACATACCATCACTGGCACTAATAGAGCAGAAGTTAGCATGAATAGACTCACATTCAACTGAAGTGATGCTTTGATTATTCTTAATGTTCTGCTCAACACATGGTTGCATATGGCCAACTAGGACCCATCCTAATTTTGTCAGTTTAGCGGCTAGTTTATAATGAGAACTACGCCTAATTTCAGTAACATCTAGCAGTTCGTCATGGTCTATGCCAATTAACACATCAATATTTTTGTTTTCAACAACTGATAAATTCACATCATCTAACTGAGCAATATCTATGAGTTTTATCATATCACATTTCACAGGATTTTTGTGAGTAGCAACATTATCAACACAAATTACATCTTTTAACAAGTATTGGTCAACATTAGACACTCCACCAACATGAATATCAATCTTAGCAGCATTATGCATCGTATTGCCATTGGCAGTGGCTATTTGCACACAAGTGGTGGATTCAATTTCAATTTTCAACATGTTAGCTAGCCTAGTCGTCACCATAGTGGTATCACAACCAGTATCTAGAAGGCAATTTACAACAACATTCTTACCAGTCACAACATTGCTTACCGTTATAGGCAGTACAGGTAACAGTTTCATATTTTCATCATAGACAACATTATGAGATTTAATTAGGGACGACTTATTTCCCTTGTCATCAGTAGTACAGCAATTCACAGTAAAAGCTTGTTGATTGCTTTGATTCTCTTCTACAGCTTTCTCAACATTATCTGGGCAAAGTAAGTAATGATGATCACAACTCTTACATATCTTGCAGCAGTACTTGCTTTTGCATTCTGTTCTTTTGTGGTCATTGCCTAAACATTTGTAACAGCATTTTTCTCTTTTTGCAATCGACCATTTGTCTCTTTGAGTCAAGGAAGCAAACTTGTCACAGGCCCAGAGTTGATGAGCACATTTTTTGTTGCATCCTATCACTACACATGTAGATAAATCAACCCTTTGAGAGTATGCATTTATTTCAACTTGGTTACTCTTGTTAGTGCTTCTTTTGGTCCCATACTTCATTCTATTACTCTTAACAGTTTTAGAGTAAGCATCAAATGTATTATCTTGCATCAGTGGATGAGAAACTAATTTCAGCTGCTCTTGTGCAAACTCTAGCAAAAATTGAAATTTAGGCAAATGTTGATTGCTTTTGCATAGGACTTTTACCAATTTGTCCCGGGTGCGTTTGGGCAACCGTGCAATTATACCTTTAATTACACCAGGAGAGTTCATAATGGATTTCTTAGAATCATCACATAATAGCAATTTTATGTCTTCTAGTTCATTAAGAAATGATTGAAATGAGTCAATCGTCCATTTTACAGCTTCACCCTTTGTAACACTGGCAACATGAGCTTCTACTACAGCAGTTTCATCTCCGAAATATTTCTTCAGTCTTTCCAGTGCTGTATTTACAGCAAGTTCTGGATCTTGAATTCTATCACAAAATCTGATAGCTTCAGTAGCCTTTCCTGTACATCGTGATTGCAATATATCGTACACCAGTCCATACTGTGAGCTATGTATAGACAGCACCCTGTCCATACCCTGCCTAAATGTGATGTAATTTTTAGGGTTACCATCAAATTGTACCTTTGTCCCACTTTCTATGAGGACTTTGCCAGCAAGGTAGCTATCACCAATTACACCATATCCTGTATTTTTAGGACAACAGTCAACATCATTCATCTGATAAGAAATAGGCCTACACGGTTGAATCCCTTGTCCAACAGCTGTGCGATTGACACCTTCCGTGTTATGATCTACATCTACACCATGTTTTGAGCTGCCCCCATGCACCACTTCATGAGGTACACTTGCATCGTTAATAACAACATCGTCATATTCAATATGATTCCCCATGCTGTGTTTCTTGTTTGAACAGCCATGGGTAACAACAACTTCAGGCTCTTCAGCCAATGAATAATTGTCAGGCTCTGCTAGCCTTTTAGCTAAATTTGCTTCAATTTTGGCAGCTCGAAGCTTGCTCTCATTTTCAATTTCGATCATCCGAAGCTTACTTTCTGCAACCATTGCTCGTTGTTTAGGAGAAAGGCCTCTATACGACAAAATAGAGCTCTTACTTGTTAACTTGGTACTAATACTGCTGCTGCACCTAGATGATTTTTTAGAGCGAATGTTTTTCTTAGCTGTCACTTGCAAATCGCTTACAAGTTTAAGTGATTCTCTATCATGCTCCCTCTTAGCATTCTCGAAGGTCCTTTTCATTAATTTGTATTGAGTATCAATTGAGATAATTTTGTCTCGATATTCATCAACTTTCTCTTCATTTGATTTAATGCTGCTAACAAATAGTTCTAAACCTGTGTACAGACAATGATAGTTTTCAGTTAATTGAGTGAAGACCTCAGTTAACTTTTCAAATTCAATTGTATCATGTGAAATATTACAGAATACATCTACAATTTTATTGTAACTTCTATTGAGTTCTCTTAGGTCTCTCTCAGAAGGGATTTCAACTGCTTTACAGCTATTACTGTCAAGGTTTGTGTGATTGTCACCAACAACATTACAAATATTTTCAACAGCAGAAACATTATCAGACTCAGTCATGTCTTGTTGATGCAACATTCAATTAACAAGTCAAATTCACATTCAAAGTTAGTCTGTTTTACAAGTTCAATATTCAACAACAGATCAATTCACTATTCACAGCTTTTTTTAAAGCCAGTAATCACCACAATATTAAGCTACAAATTCAGCTTACCATACGTCTCTTATTTCAGACTTCAGCCTATCAGCATTCAATATTCAGTATACAATTTTATTTCAGGCTTCAGCCTATCAGCATTCAATATTCAGTATACAATTTTATTTCAGGCTTCAGCCTATCAGCATTCAATATTCAGTATACAACTTTATTTCAGGCTTCAGCCTATCAGCATTCAATATTCAGTATACAATTTTATTTCAGGCTTCAGCCTATCAGCATTCAATATACAATTTTATTTAAGGCTTCAGCCTATCAGCATTCAAACAAAACTCAAATAAACGTTTTTATGATGTCAATATTTGAGTGATTCTACCTGTTTTGGGGAATCCGGGAGTTTTTATTTGACTCTACAACTGAGACCTTTATTATCTTGAATAGGCTTTATTAGTCAACCAGCAAATCACTATCAAAGCATAGATACATACAGATACAGAGAAATACAGAGAATTACAATAAAAACGTTTTTACCGAGTTCCTAAATACGTTAATCAATTATTACTATTGGAATATGGTACGGCAGCTCTCTAACATCTTAAACATTCTACCGCACTTACGGTGCGAGGGAAAACTTAATTAATACCACGCCACAAATTACAATATAAACACCTCCCTAGCCCCAGATAGTGGACAGTAAATTTAACAATTAAAAAGGTTCGACACAATATTCAACAGGCATTTCAATGGCAACTTTTTGTCTTGCAGATACTCTTTAACAGTGGAGGCAAAAACATCATGAACCCATTCTACAAAAAATTGTCTAGTCACCTAAGCCTTTGTATTACCACGCCACATGACAAAGCAATTTACTTTTCATATCGTTATTTCTTTTAAAAACACTTGGATTATTATTAGAATGATACACTAACATTAATTTGACCTTGAAATCCCCACTTGCATTACCGCACAGTAAAAGAGTGAGTGTGTTTCATTGGTTTGTGCCTTGGCAATGTTTTTTCGCCCTTAATAATATAAGTTCGGTTTGGCATCTTATTTCCAAAACAACCTTGTTTCATGTGCGTTAAATAGCTGTTGAGGGAGATAGCCTTCTTTGTTTATCATGTCATTAATTCAACTACAAATTTATCCGCTGCTTCCTTGTTAAACCACGCCGTCTCTCCATGCCTGATTACGTTGTGTATTTTACTTCTGTTCTTAAATTCTCGAATCAGCCTCTACTATCCTTAAATTAAAAAATATCATCACTTGTCCCAGTGTTTTTCTTTACTAGATGAATATAAATTTCTAATGCTTTCTCACAAATGAACGATTAACTGGTAGTGTCACCTCTTAATTGTACCTCATTTATATAAACCAGCAACAACTTTTCCACTTCCTCGAGTATTGGTGGTCTTTGTTTACTAATAACAGTCACTCCGTTTGCAATATCAGCCCCCTTTATTACTTGGTTATTCTATATAGCTGTAGATATATTTGACCTTGTCATGCCATGCTCTGCAGCAAGATCAAACACATAAACGCCATTTTCATGTTTTGCGATAGTTTTTTTCTTCACTTGAACTGTTCTTCTTACAATTTTTGTTTTTGCACGACCAATATGACTTCTCGCTTTCTTTGCACCCATGACCAAGAGCTAATGAAGAAAAAAGAATGTTCAGTGCAATAAAATTGTAAATGCACAGCGTAACAACAAATGAAATAAACATAACAATAAAGCACAACGTAACGACGAATGTACTGTATCTCGTACGGTGGTCGACAGAAAAATGTTTGCGTTTCGTCTTGGCAGTCACGTATCGCTGTTGTTATTTTTTTTTGTTCGAGTTGTTCGAGAATCGAAATTTTTGTTCGAAAACCCAGTCGTTTTCATCTCGAAATTTCCGTTCAAAAACCGAATTGTTCGAATTCTGAGACGTTCGAAAACCAAGGTTTGACTGTATTAGATAGGATAGTAAATTTTATTGTTATTTTTAGACGTCATGTATAAATTTGAAATATCTGTTGGTGATGATTGAATTTGTTTTGAAAGTGCTACTGCCTTTACTCATAAAAATATGTTTGTTATAATCCTGGTGTTAACAAGTTAGATTTTTTCTGAATTACGCCTTCATAACTAATCAAGTACCATAAATAAGCTGTACTCACAACTTTCTAATACTTTTCAACAAAATTCAGTGAAATAATATACGTATAGATTGTCAGAAATATTTGCTCAGGGGAAAACAACAGCATATAATTTTAAGGTTGGTGTACAGCAGCCACAAAAATGTTTGCTTATTGAGATAGATTTATTTTACTTTTGAAACCATATTATACATTGCTATTAAGACGTTAGTATGAATAATTGTGTAAAGAGAATGCACATCAAAAGGAATTCAGAATCAATAAACTTTTTATGCTGTAGTTTGAACAGTTTTGCCCATTCGAACGAAAAGTATTTTAATCATTGAATGTAGCAAAAAGTCGATTTTCTTCAAACATGTTCGGCTTTAATGACTTCAACAATAGAATCAACTTGACCGCAGTTAGATGACATTAACAAAACCTAATTTTACAATTTCATATTTTTGAGATTACTAAAAACAATAACTTTTAAAGTTATGATCACAGTGCAGTAGAAACTGGATATAACGACACCGGCTATAACGACAATTCGCTTTTAACAACGCATTTTTGTTGGTCCCGACAGAATTCCTATTTTTTATATACATTTGACTTCGGCTTTAGCGACACCCGCGTTTATGACAATTCGCCTTTAACGACGCCACTTCTTCATCCCCACGAACAAAATTATCTTATTTTGCGACAGTTATTGTCCTTTCTGTAACACATTTGCTACCAACGCTTCATTGTACCCATTAACGCTGCCAGCCAAACGTTTTTTTTGCGAGTTACGCAAAGCGCTATTCAATAACCATTCATGCGTGACAACCACACACTGAAAACGCGTAGACTGCATGCAACTCGCTTTGAGTTCGTATACAAGACCATTGTTGACCTAATAAAGAGTCCGACTTTGCTCTACTGTGTACTGCACAGTATTCAAACTACACTATACGTTATAAGTGCGGCTAGTTTATTTACAGTACAGTGCAGAAAGATGTCTAAAATAAGAACATCATTACCGTTATGGAAAAATTATGACATCGTTAATGAGTTGAACAGGAGAAATGATGCGCCAGTGTCAATGCTTGCTGAGGAACTTGAAATTTTAAGAACATCCTTAGTCACAATTTTGAGGAATAAAGAAAAGATAATCGAAGACTTTGAGGCAGGTTGCAGCAGCAAAACTAAGCGAAAGCGTAAGCATAGTTTCGAATCGGTGGATGAGCCTTTGGTGAAATGGATTAGTCAAGCAAGCGACAAAAAAATTCCAGTCAGTGTGGAAATGTTACTGTTGAAAGCTCAAGAGTATGCAGAAGTTTGCGGTTGTGAAAATCACAAGTAATTAAGTATGAGTTGGATAAATCGGTGGAAGGTGAGAAAGCACATAGTGTGCAAAAATTATATGATGACGCAGAATCCGTTGACCAAAATGGCATAGATGAGTGGCTTCCTGCTCTTTTGAAACAATGCAAGGCTGAAGACATTTTTAGTGCAGACGAAACTGGGTCGTTTTATCGATGCTTACCAGGTAGGACTCATGTTTTTAAAAATGACAGGTGTGCCGGTGGAAAACTTTCGAAGAAAAGATTAACTGCGTTAGTGACAGCGAGCATGGCTGGGAAAAAGCTGTCCCTTCTTGTTATTGGCAAATCAGCCAATCCAAGATGTTTCAAAAACATTAAGAAACTGCCTTTGCCATATGAATCGAACAAGAAAACTTGGATGATCGCAGCAATTTTCAAAACGTGGGTGAAAAAACTAGACTTGCAAATGCAAGAAAGCAACCGAAACATTGCACTGGTGCTTGGCAACTGCACATCTCATCCCAAAGTTAAAGGGCTCACGAATATCAAGCTAATCTTTTTCCCACCCAATACAACAGCAAGAGCCCAGCCAATGAATGCTGGGGTTATTCGATGCCTCAAATCACAGTATCGAAAACATTTAGCGAAAATGCGCTTGGTGGCCTTTGAAGAAAAGAAAGACTTTACAATCAATGTTTTAGAAGGAACGAAACTTCTCAGCAATGCCTGGAATGCGGTCGGTGAAGCAACAATATAAAACTGCTTCAAAAAAGTCAACTTTATCCAAGCAGAACACAATCAAGTTCAAGAAGAGCAAACCGAGGATGATGATGATGATGAAGTTGTTGGGATATAGGAAAGACTTCAAGCTGGATTAACTTCAAGTGGATTAATTCCTGAAATACTTGGCTTTACCGATTATGCTTAGCGATTACGATGGATTGTTAACACGTGAAACGATTACAGACACAAGCATTTTGAATGAACTAACAACCGTTGATGATCAAGAAGACGAAGATGATGACGTGATTTCTGTAGAAGACGTTCAACATGCCGCTATGTCACCATTTGAAGCACTGTCAGCAATCAGACAATTAGATCTCTTCTTCAGAAGCAGAGATTAACATCAACACGCTTCATTTGCTTACACAACTACAACAACAAGCAATTAACATAGCTGTTACTAAACCAAAACAAAAACAAATGAGCAAGTTTTTTGTACAAATTTAACCGTGTATCGGGTATAAATTGTGTTTTTTAAATCAATTCATTTTTTAATAGCAGTGTCTCTATATCTGAACTGTACTACGGTATCTTATTTGCGTGTAAATACACTTACCAATTTATTTTTGACCTACTGATTTGCTTTGTTCTTGCACAGATAAAACGTAGCAAAGACACGTCATAAAGCAATAATGCTCATTTGAGTACGCTTGTAATCCCTGTTAGATTTTTAAATAGGACTAAAAACACTTTGTAGGAACAAAATACACCAATCCCGCTTTAGCGACAATTCGCTTTTAACGACACTTTTTTCACGGTCCGTTGAGATGTCGTAATAGCCGCATTCTACTGTATTACAAATCAAATTCTATCGTTACTTTTAGACGTCATTTACAAATTTGAAATATCTTTTGTTGATGATTCAGTTTGTTTTGAAAATGCCACCGTCTTCATTAAATCAAAAATGTTTGTTTGTTGTAAATGGTTTCAACAAGTTAGAGTACGCCTACATATCGAATGAAGCTGTGCTCACAACTTTCTAATACTTTTCAACAAAAGTCAGTGAATTAATTTATAATTTATTGTTTCTACAGACAAAACTATTTTAACTTTAACTGTGTCTATTACTTTTAATCAAAATATAAAAATGCCATCAAATGACGATCAAAACCGATTCGTGACTCGGGAACGAACCAACAAAAACTTACTCGATTATGCGCGCAAAAATCGGAATAGCGCAACATACAATGACGTCATAATCATTGCTCAAAACCAGAGAATCTCCGCAAACAAACTCGTGCTTGGATGCTTCTGTCCATATTTTGAGGAAAAGTTAAACAACGCTGAGAAAGATTCTTATGTAATCGAGATGGAGGTGCCAGTTTATGATGTGGATACATTGAGACTAATAATGAATTATTTCTACACTGAAACATTATCCATAAACGATCACAATGTGTCCAGCATATTAGAACAGGCGCACTTTTTCAAATTGAACGAAGTCATGCAATTTTGTTTTGATTATTTGAAGGAAGGAATCAGTTGTGAGAATTGCTTTACTGTTCTTGCCCAAGCAAAATTTTACGGCAATAGCTCGTTGGAGTGCGTGGCTACCAACTTCATCAATAATAACTTCCAACATGTCATCAATACAAACAGCTTTAAACAATTAAACAAACCTGATTTGCTTAACTGTTTACTACGTTCAACGGAAGTATCAATTCCAGCTAGCATCGTTTATGAAGCTGCTGTATCTTGGACGAAGTACGACGTGGAGTCACGCAGTAAATGTTTTCATGAGCTGCTCAATCTGATTGACTTCGAACAACTTTCACTCGACTTTATGCAAAGATCTGTTGCTAGCGAAGAACTTGTTCAAAATGATTCAACTTGCATGAAGTTTGTGTTTAAATATTTGAAAAGTGCTTATGACAAACATAAAGAAGAAAATATGAGTGCATTGATTAGTATTGGAGGACGTGACACTCCAAAGACCGTTCTAGAAATTGATATCGGCCACAACAAAAAATCAACTGAATTACCAGATTTACCGATTCCACTATCTTGCCATATCACTTTGTTGTTGGATGATAGAATTTACTGCGTTGGTGGTAGAATCGAAAATAATGATGACAAGATTAAAATCGTGGATAAAGTTTGGGAAATGTCATTGAATGAACCAGATTTGAAATGGAATGAAGTTGCTTCAATGAATGATGAAAGACATGTCATGGGAGCAGCGATATTCAAAAACTGTCTGGTGGTTGCTGGTGGTCATAATGGTAAAAGTCGGTTATCATCAACGGAAGTTTTTATTCCTCAATTAAACGTATGGCAATATATTACTCCTATGAATCAAGCTCGATCGAGAAATGCACTGGTCGAGTGTAAGAACAAACTGTATGTCATTGGTGGGGGGAGTGGCAGTGATTATTTGTCATCCGTGGAATGCATCAGTGATTTAAAAGCCGAATGGAAATATGTCACATCCATGAATGAACCGAGATGTTGGCTTGCCGCTGTAAACTGTAATGACGCCATTTATGCAATCGGTGGCAAGAGTGGTGATGACAATGATAAAAGATTGAAAAGCGTTGAGAAATATGATCCTGAGACGGATGAATGGAGTTTCGTCAGCAACATGACAATCGAGCGGTCTGCTCACTCTGCTGCTATCATGGATGATAAAATTTATGTGGTGGGAGGGATCGATACTGAAAGTAAAGTAGTGCGAATAATTGAGTGTTACGATCCATCCAATGACAGTTGGAGAGTCATTGGCGAAACTCCAAACGACTTATTTCACAATTCACTTGTTGTATTATGAAATTTCATTAATCGCAATAATTGTATTGCTCTGCATTACTACTAGATTGTTGATAGGTAAACAGAGTTACAAGTGAATAATTTTGTTTGTACTGTGTCTCAACTTTAAAGCAAACTACAGGGTGCCCCACAAAAAACTCCTAAATTCGAAACTTTAAACTGTATTATTTAAACCATGTTATTTTTAATGGTATTTAAAAACGAATCAAACTAACAACTTTATTGTGTAATTAACAAACTGTTAGCTAATAACAAGTTACAGATACCGCTCAAAATCCTGTCCATTTACTGCAGAACAGCGACGTTACGGCAAGTTCCGTAGAGTTACGGCAAGTTCCAAGACTGCTCGCCTTGTTGGGGAATCATGCTTGCAAGAAGTGCCACTACCATGCTTACGCACCTTTGCTACAGGTGATCCACCCTGTTTGAATGCAGCCGCGACACCTCTAAAGTGGTCAGTTGTAATGGCACCAAAAAATTCAGGCAAAATTTTCCGACATTTCTGTAACCCCCATGTTGGATGTTCTTCCCGGAATAGGACGATGACCTCGCACTGGATTGCTTAGCTGTGGCATGGGTCTACGAATTCTGAAAATATAAGAACTTACAAATTCTGAAAATATAAAAACATAAATCAACCATTATCACAAATTTAGGGTTTTTTTGTGGTTGTAATCATTAATTACTTTCATAACAGTATAACCCTTATCACAAACTTAGGGTTTTTTTGTGGGGCACCCTGTAGATGATTTTCTGAGTGTTGCATTCGATCATTTTGAAGATTGTTATGATTTCACTTTATCGTATTGAAAACGTGAAAGCTTCCAAGATGTACATATGTTAAAAAATATTGGATGTTCACGTATCGACCTCAATTCAAAACTTAGTTATTTTGTTTGTTTTGTGCTTTACAGCTTTACCCTTATCAGAACATATGTTGACATTCGTCCACATCGATTTTTTTTGTTTGATTGCAATCGCCCCTTATATGCTAGCGCAGTGCCATTCGCTCACGAAGGAAAACTTATTATTAACGTACTACCGCAGTGATATCAAAATCCCAAATTGTTTCTACAATGAGTTATTTGCGTTTTATCTTAATCGGAACACTTGTTGACAAATGTCAACAAATAGAAACAATACAGAGACATAAAGCCTTTGACATTTAAAATTATTAGAAATGACTGTTACTATTGTTGTAAGTGAAAACTATTGTTACAACTAATAATTGCTATTGTTTCAACACAATTGCCAGCAATTTGTAAGAAATTTGCAACTGCAATTAGTGATTTGATCTTTGGCTAAAGGAGGTTAGGTTTCTGTCCGCAGTTCTTGTATCTCAGACTTAGTAGTTCTTACATTTCAGAATACTTATCTAGATATTAGTACATTTCAGAATTTAGAGCATAGAATCAATATCGGTAGAGTCATGCACTGTACTTGGCTTAAAATAGTTACCATATGCAACTGCCGTATATATGATTACTTGAGTAACATAGCTAGAATTTTACTTATAGATAAACAGAGAAGATTTACGTTTTCAGAGGCCCTCAAACAACTCCGGATAGTTTTTGATAATGTGAACAACGATTCTGATGCTGAGGCTTCAAGCAACAGCAAAACGGAATCTATTGTTGATAATGAAAAAGTTCCTTTGGATGAGAAACTTTTTGACATAGACGTGTTTGAGGAAGAAAATAAAGATGCTGGTAGTGATGAATATCAAGAACATAATGACGATGATGGTAGCTCAGAAGATGAAGCTCAAGTAGCAATAACAGCTGGAAATGCAACATATTATAATAATCCTTTTCCCAACACGCTCAGAAGAAGAAATATGATGACACAACAACCTCAATTATTGCTGCTCCTGAGCATGAAGTCGATGCTTTCAAAATATTTTACTGACCTGCAGTTATAACCGGCGCGATGGTGTAGTGGTGAGAGCGTCCGCATCGCTGTCGGTAGACTTGGGGTTCATTCCCTGAGTTGAGTCATACCAAAAGACTTTAAAAAATGGTATTCACTGCTTCCCTGCTTGGCGCTCAGCATAAAAAAGGGATAGTGTGGCGAACAAGCCAGCAAGCTTGATTGCTGTGTCCTTAGTCAAGGCACTTAACGGGATGCCTCCCTTTTTATGTGGCAGACAGGTGGCCCAACCCGTACTTTCACCGGGTTACAATTGTGAAGTTGCTAACGCAGCATGTCGTAAGAGGCGACTCTTGGGTACCCACTATTGGCAGTCCGCCTTGTTGGTGGTGGGGCTACCAGCCACTCATGACTCGTTCGAAATGGCTGCCATCTTTCGCCTAGTCTAATTTAAATTAGGTTGACGTCCTGAACCTGAATTGGCGTTCATGCCGTACCTCCATCCCGAGGAAGAGAAAGGGTAACCTCAAACAACAAACAAACCTGAAATTATACTTCAGATAGTACGTGAGACGAATGGAAAGGCAAGGGACATGAGACATGAGTGTACATTGTCGCCAAACTCTGTCTACAAAAACTTTACATCCCAAGAAGTTGAAGCCGGTCTTGCTATTATGATTTGTGCTGGCTTGGACACAGATAACTTCACAAACTTACATAGCTTGTGAAATCCTATTGACAGTAGACCATTTTATAGAGTCACTATGGCATTGAATTGATTCCAATTTTACTACGTTTCATGCATTTCGGTAACCATTGTAGTCGACCAGCAAGACAAAGAAACGATCGATTAGCTGCTATCCGAAAAGTATAGGAAACATTTAACAGTAATCTGCGAAACATCTACATTTGTAATGAGGCCTTGACTGTAGATGAACAACTCGTTGGGTATCGTTGCAAGAATCCCGGATGAATATACATGCCATCAAAACCAAGAAAATACGGTGTTAAGTTTTTTGGCTGTGCGAAATCACAACAGGTTTCGCTCTGAAAGACTTGATTTATTCTGGAAAGGACTCTGACTCGGAACCTCAGAGAAACCTCGCCAATGATATTGTAATGAAATTATGCTCAGTTTATTTGGTACAAGTCGAGACATACGCTCGTATATGTTGACCGGTATTTTACCTCTCATGGCTTGGTGTGCAACCTTTTGCAGCAAAATCTGTCACTAATTGGGACAATTATGGCTAATCGGCGTGAAGTGCTATCGCAGTTCAAAGCAGCACAAGGAAGAGAGGTTGAAAGCACTAAGGCATTGTATGACCATTCTAACAAAATCCTACTATTGTCATATGTCCACAAACGCAACAAGAATGCGCACATGATGTCCTCTTCACACTTTTCTATTTCGATCATGGACTGACACAAAAAACTTACAGTTATCACAGATTACGATAAGCATAAAGGAGGAGTTGACACTCTTGAAGAAAATTGTGAAGAATTCAGTTGCTTGAGGAAAACAAATCTTTGGCCAAAGGTTATCAATTACAATTTGATAAGTGTTGCCACTAACAACGCTTTTATCGTAATGAAAGGCAGTGGAAAATGTGATAGAAAAACAGATTTTCTCAAACAACTAAGCTTTCAGCTAGCTCAATCATACTTAAGCAACCGAAAATTGAGATCTGAAATAAAGATGCTTGACGAAAAGATGGGATTTATTGATGCTGCTTCCAACACCATAAACCGTACAGTTCAAGGCATCAAACGGGGAAGATGTTACAGATGTGGGAAGCATACTCGCCTTGCATGCTTGGTTTGCCGTCGACGTGTTTGCTCGCAACACAGAAAAATACCAAAAAACACATATTGCTTAAAATGCTGAACAATTTGTGATTGTACTACATGTTTGTGTATTTTTGTGTTTGAAATACAACCATCGCTTGCTAAAATTTTGTTCTACTTCAGCTAAGAGCTAAGCAAGCTAAAATTATACCGTGGATAGGAAGCAGACCCTGGATTTTACATTCAAGATTGTAATGCTTTATCAAAATCAAATTAACCATGCAATCAATGGATCGCGCAGCGCGATCAATCGATTGCGCTGTGAGATTGATCAATTGCGCATATCGATCATAAGAGGACAACAGATATACTTTGAAAACAGTGCGCATTAGCATTGACAAACACAAGAAAATGGCATGTTTACAATTGTCAACATATGCAACAATTAAGTAACACAAAAACGCTGTTCTGATAACGGTTAAAGCGAAGTAAAAGTGAAATTTCAACATGTGTTACGTCATTTATGACAATTAATTTGTTATAAACACAAAATGTAATCAATACTTTTGTTAAATATTATGGTTTGTTTTTGCCAATATTTGTTTGGGTTTTCGTTTAAACACAATCTGCACGCCTAACGTAATTTATCAGCTTTACACAATAATGCTTTAATGTTGGCGAGCCGAGCGTTAGTTTTTTTATTTACACGGTTATGCCACTGCTTTGTGAACATCAGTTGATCGAAAAGTTTAGCAGCATTGTTTGTGAGCATTTGTTCTCTTTTTCGAATTTTATGTTTGTTAACAACTTGAAATGCGCTTGAAAATCGAATGGAAGGTGCTCGGCTCACCAGCACCAAGTTTGGTTTGTCCGCGACTATAAAATAGTGCTAAGCACATGTCTTTGTAAAGATAACAGCCATCTATAATCATAATTTGAAATGCAATTTGTTGTTTGAAACAGTTTGTTTGTTTGTGAGTAGCCTCAACATAACTACAATTTTGTCACATCGTACGTTTGTTTTAACTACTCGTAAGTACCGTGTTGCCAGCAATTAAGATCACAAAATCACATTTGTCTTCGGGATAGTGAGTGCAAAGTAATGCACCAATGTAGATAATTTGCACCAAGCGTAGACTCAATGAAGAAATAGAACGGATCAAGAAAATATTACTGAACAATGGCTATCCTAAAAACGTCATTAACGCTCAGATCGCCAAGAAAAGAGCCCTGTGTACTTGAGGGTCCCTTAGATAGGTAAGCTCTCCACAATAGCGTCCAAGGACGATAGGTAAGCGTCCGAGTGCATGCTGCCTGTAGCCCGCAAGGATGTTCTACCTACCATTCAGAAAAGTTTTGTCATATATGAATACAAGTGCCAC
The DNA here is from genome assembly GCA_963675345.1 of Trididemnum clinides. NCBI lineage: Eukaryota > Metazoa > Chordata > Ascidiacea > Aplousobranchia > Didemnidae > Trididemnum > Trididemnum clinides. The sequence continues at coordinate 49,107,596 of OY776284.1, read as the reverse complement.
TGTGATAGTCGGTACGTAGGCCAAACATCTCAACGACTACAGGATCGCATCAAGCAACATGTTCCGCAAGGTTAAGACAGCAATTGACCTGTCGATGCCGATCTCAACCAAAAAGGTCGTGTAATCGAAGCGACACCAAACCGTTTGTGACTCTGCCATTGGTCAGCATCTTTTAAATAATGATCAATGTGCATTAAACTATGATAATAAGCGGTTTTCAATTCTCGCCGCAGCATGTAGCTCCTTCCATCATAATCTCTTAGAGACTGCTTATATCAAGACCCGGCGCCCGGTGTTATGCAGACAAAAAGAGTTTGTTTACACTCTCAAGCTCTTTTGATGATCGCTGCGTTCTTATTTGGCCTCCTGCTGCGCTTTCTTTAACATTTCGCTATTGCAAAATTATTCTTGACGTGCTTTACATTACTAGCGCTGTCATTGGCTTGTCTTGATTGCCTAACGACCAAATTATTCAAATAAAACACTTACTCACTCTAGATCTTCGCTTTTGACGCAATACTGCCAGTGATAAGAGCGTCACGAAAAGCTTATGGTTAAAACAGTTTTTTCAAAGCTATATTAAAATTCTCTACCACCAACAAGATTTAAGCAAAATATTCTCAGCTACGAGTTTCGCTCGCAGCAAACGAATACTTTTCAATGCTAAATGTTTCCCAACTCAATTTTCTGGAACAGGGAGAGTCCCCTTAGAACGAATCTGAACTAACTGAAATATGGTACCTAAAGAATTATGTTGTTAATACCTATTTCAGTACTGCTATCTTGCAGTAGGTAATTGCAGATATGTCATACATAGTTATAATCACTTGGTGACAATGCTAATGATGTACCGAAACTTCTGCTTTGGCTATTTTTCCGAAGCCAGGGGCAATTTTTGGCTTCGGAAAAATATTTTTAGTCACTTTAATATACTACTAATACGCATTTTTAAAAATCTAGAAGATAATTATTGTTATTAGATTGGGTTCATTTTCTTTGTTGTTCCATTTTAGAAACGTGGTTTAGCGTTTAAGAACGTTGTACTATCAAAGAATAAATGCTCCTATAAATGGTGGGGTGCGTACAGAATGAATGTTCCTGCAAATGCTTCGTACATACATACAAGCGTTCTTGCATAGATAAAGACAATAACAACTGGGATATGGCGTTGACAAGGTTCTCCACAAAAGTTTTGTAAGCACACTATCATCCGACATAAGTGAACGGCTATTCGACACAGCTAGGAACATATTTCAAGCAAAAAAAGCAGACTATTGCCTGAGTATGAAGAACAGATTGCATTCTTAAATTATAACCTACCTAGTTTCATTGAGTTCTGCATGGTCCGACTGCCTGTCTGCAGGTCATAACGATGTGATTTTATGTTGTGTGCCGAACAATTGAAAACGTTCGTAATATTGTTTATTTACGGTAAAGCGAAAACTTGTTTTTATTATCACTGATCTAATCGTAAAGTTTTAGACTACCTGTTTCGGTCAAATCGGCTCTCAAGTTCTTATACTTTTAAAAAGTGCCCGTAGGCATGAAATAGTTGGACCACCTTGAACTACGGTAGTTGCGGTAGCACTTATTACTGTTATCAGTTGATCAAGTAAGGTGCAATTGGATTAGTGTTTGCCAAACTTTAGTCATTTTATATAAATTTTATTATAACTTCAGGAAGAGGAGTTGAGCAAATTATGCAATGAGCAAATAGTTGACATGGACATTTCGAATTACCAAAAACTTTTTATTTTATTTTATTTGTTTGTGTTATACGGGGAAAAACAGAAATTGTTCAAAATGAGTGAAGGAAAAAATGATGCTTAAAAGCTTGGAAGCTACTGATTTAGATACTCATTCTTCAGTGAATAACTGGAGCAATTTAACAAAGGAGCTTCGCCAAAAATACAAGTTTGACTTCTATAATTCTTAAATCACATTTGATCATTTCCGAAAATTTTAGTTCTTTTTATTATTTAGCATAGAACTACAAAGCTTTCTAGAAAATTTTAAATAGAACATCGTCGAATCAGAAATCAATTAACTGGCTACACAAAAATATAGCAACTGCAGCTGTTGATAATGCATAACTAGATATCAAGCAAATTTTCATGCAGGTTCTAAACGAAATTTTTTCAAACTTTGCCTGTCACTGGTTTCATTTGTTGGTCAGTTGTTTTTCTTGGCTATATTTTATTACAGCCAGCAAACTTATTTCCTGCCAGATGATGTCATACATGTAGCTCAAATTAGTAGTTTTTGAAATAACTTTTGAATAAAAGACTACAATGAGCACTTTTTTCAACATTGATTTAATACCATTAAGCGTTATTTTAAGCCGCATTTGTGATTTTGTTGCGTCTCTTTAATAAAGAAAAAATGATTAATAGAAAACATGCAACAATAACAATTAAAATTGGAAAACAGTAATCAAACCCTAGCAGGATAGTCTATCCAAGCGACTTTACTCCGTATCAGTAAATGTTGAAAAAGGGCTATTTCATGTGACTGGTTTAAAAGAACGAGAACAAAAATATCACAAGTGCCCTGGAAATTCAGCTAAATATTTTTCTGATTTAGTTACTGCGTACGCTTACCGGCTCTTCAAAACACATAAACTAGACCAAGAAAGTCTTCGATCTGCTAATATCACCAACATTCTTGTTCGATTATTACAATGTGCTGGCCACATCACGACTTCACGATTCACTGCATTCCTTCAACACTTGTTACAACCAGTTAGTGTTGAATTTTGTAAAAGTACTATTAATGAGTTTTGTAAAGATAGTAAGCACTATTTGCAGGATTTGTGTGAATGGAAAAAAAATCATAATACCTCAAACATTAGAAACAATGACCCGCTTTATTTGGTTGCTGCTGACGTCTGTGCTCTGTATCCCAGTATTAAAAGAGAGACGGTAAAAATGGCGCTAGAATTAGCTCTTAAAAAGCATTCAAAGTTTAACTTGTCAGGTAATCGTATATGGTCAATCTTGCAATGCACTGTTTAAACAGCATTATAATTCAATCTACAAACAAATTTTATATACAAAAGCAAGGCATCATTACAGGGGACAATAATTCGGTATCGTTAGCTAATATTTCGATGCACTTCATTATGCTTAAAATCAGCAACATACTAAATCAGGCACAACTCTTTAAAAGATTTATTGATGATATCATTTGGCTGTCATATGGTAATGAATTAACTGAAAAAATAGAGCAAGCGCTAACGAATACATGCATGGAGTACGAAATAAAACTCACTTTTAGAAAAGTTAGCACTAATGAAACAGGAAAAAGTCTAGAGTTCCTAGATGTTCTTCATAGGATTGACAATTCTAACAAATTCGGATTTTTTACCACCAGTTTTATTAAAGAAACAGCTACCAAAAGATTATTCTTAAATGGCAATTCTTACCACCCTCTATGCATTTTCAAATCTATTGTTCTCGGTGAATCCGTTAGACTACGCAGATTAAATGAAACAAATGAGTTGTACCTTAAAGATTTAGTAAGGCTAAAAAAGAAATGTATAGACTCTTATTTCAACAAAAATGTGGTGGAAAAAATCATTAATTTAGCAAAAACATGGACCGATTGTTTTGGACCAAAATCATTGAATAAAAACAAGACTACAGATCCTATGCTGATTTGGGCGTCCGCTTTTTCCAATTTACTCCCACTTACTGCAAAAGAGAAAAGCCTAGTTCAAGCTACCGTCGTGTATAAGCGTCCACCTACCCTTGCCAGTATGCTTACCAATTATAAAAAGGTAGCTCATTCGACAACTGAAAATACTAGTCAAGGAAAATCTCAACCTTGCAAGAAATGTGCTCTTTGCGGCCATTTCAACCATTATAAATCTATGGTACATCAAACTAGTACCATCACAGCAGCCAACGGTAAAATTTTTGCATTGAAGCAAACCTTGAATTGTTCAAACTACGGCATTTACGTGGCTACATGCCGTTTATGTCACAAACAATATGTTGGTCAAACCATAAACAAATTTTCAAAACGCTGGTGCCACCACAGATTTATTTGGAATCAATTTAAATACGACTATATTGACGTCAAAGCAGCTTTATTACATCATTACCACACTTTCCATCGACTCAAATTACAGACAAAACCAGATATTGCCGATTGTTTTTTTGTTACGTTTGCAGATCAACCGCCCAAACATTTTTTATCTATTTACGGAAACATATGGCTAGACAAATTAAATGCTACTGTTAACATAAACAAAATGCTCTTGCCCTCAATTAAGTGACTTTGTAACTATTTTTTGTTTTTGAAATGCTGTTTTAGTTTTATTTCCTCTTACATCTCAGTGTGCTATCTATCACTTACGTCACTGCTTCTATAGGTTATGACCCTTCACTCATTATTATAATATACTGCCCTTTGTTTATTCAGTAATTAAACGTCTCTTTCATCTCACATCTATTTCTATATAACTTAACCAATCATATTAGTTTGAATGTATTTTGAAAGGAGTCGGAGCTAGTTTTATGGCCTGTAGTTTTGATAGCTGTTTATAGTTATTGTAGACCCTGTGCAGATAAATATTTTTGCTTCTCGTTAAGTTTTGAAGATTTTATTATCTTAGTACAGCTTTTTCTCTGATTTACTATTAATTTGTTTAAAAATATTTAAATTTTTTTTGTGCGATTTTTATTATTTTTTTGCAGAAACTGAGGATGCGTTAGCGAAATTAATTTTTCTTATGGAAAATAAATGTCTAAGCTGACTTTATGACTGTTTGTTAATAGCAGACCCTTTTTCAACATCTAGAAAACATGCAAAAACAACTTGCAATTAAATACTCGTTTTGTTCAAAGAAAATGTTCAGAATTTTGTAAAAATATTTACACACAAAGTTTGTCTGCACACGCGATTGTCATTTGATTGATTTTAAACTTTCAAGTATCTTTCAAGTTTCAAACACACAAAACTTTTCAAACACACACAAACACTGTTTTGTGTGTTTGATGAGTTATCTACAATTACCACGTAGGCCATAATCTATTTTATGGTGAATCATATGATCATTATTCACTTTAGCATCAAACTATGAACTGTATAGTCAGTAATACCGCTAAAATATATTTTAATTGTAGTTGCATATAACCACCATATAAGCTTCGGCAGAATTCTAGCTTTGGTACATCCCTAGATAATGCTAAGTATATCTGTCAAACTTGGCGATCGGAAACCAAAGTCCAGGCAACTTAATGTACTTATGTAGGATTTCAACTTAATTTACCGGTCGGCATTCAAACTTGCTTTTTCCATCTACAATAAAATGTAGGCTACTGTTGCGATAAAATATACTTCAGTTGACATTTCTACACCTAAACCATAAATGTTTGTAATCATACCCGCAGCCACAACCAGCTATCCTTATTACAGTATTACGAAATAGGAATTAAGATGCTAAACTTTACCAGTAAAAAAATTATTCGGATCAAATAATCAACATTGCGACGTACAAGTCAAGAAGATGCAACAAAAGCCATCCAATTTGAACTTGAATAAACTCATTTCTATGAACACGACATCATCTTTAAATGATGTGCTTTTTCATTTGAGGATTAAAAAATACAGGAGGCCTGCGGTCTATCAATCTCATTGTAATACAAATACAAATCTTGCGAGATTCTTAGATCTTTCGGGGCCTACAAATTTTGCCCAGTCCGCTCCTGCCCCTTAATCCGCCATTATGTATTATTCCAAAGGTAGGAAGACTTTTTAGTCGGACGGCCGCATTGACCATTGAAGAGTTGGCCGAGGACCAGTGCTTAAAATCTTGAAATAGCTGCATACAATGCAAGAGCTTGGAATAGCCTAAAATCTTGCAATGTCGTATTACAGAGCCATAAAAATGATGGTGTCAAAAATATTTCATCACCCACTATTAGGACGGAAAATGCGTCGAATCAAATTAAGAACTGCGTAGCGACTTTTCTATCGTTTTTGGCTCGTTAGTACGGCAAGTACGCCCACCCCTGTCATATCAAATTAAATAGATGAAAGTTTCTATGAGTTGGCAGGCCACACAAAATGCTCTGGTGGACCGCATGAGGCCCACGTCTGTATTAAACTGTTATCATTTAGCATCAATACATGACAAAACTGATAAAACAATGAAACTGCTTTCTATGTTTACTACAGGGTGGCCGAAAAGTCCCAGGACACTATACATGTATTTTTAATAAAACACAGTATTTTTTAATGAAACACACAGAAACGTATATATTCAACAAAAAAGAGAACTTTATTAGAAACAAAGCAGAAAACAACTAGAGTAATTTAGTGGTCTAGGGAATCAGTATGTTGGCCCTCATTGTTCTTGCACAATTCCATTCGCCTCCATGTTTTTTGTGCCATTTTTTGGAGAGAATTCCTTGATACGCTAGCAAAAGCTGCAATAATCGCATGCTTTAGCTGACCAATGGTTTCGTATCTAATACCAGAAACTTGACCTTTAATAAAACCCCATAATGAGTTGTCTGGAGTGGTCAAGTCAGGGCTTCGTGGTGGAAAAGCAAAAGAATTTGAACCGCGGCCAATCCATCGATCAGGAAACTCTGCATTTAGCAGCGCTCTCACAGGAAGTGCAAAATGTGCAGGTGCACCATCTTGCTGTAGCCATACACGATCCTTAATACCAAGTTCTATTAACTTGGGAATGAACCACTTTCTAATCATATTGGCATATGATTCCTGGTTGACATTGCCATCAAAGAAATAAGAACCAATCAAATGTTCAGATGTCAATGCAGCCCAAATCATGACATGTGGAGGATTATTTTCAACTTCTTCTTTGTAAAAGGGGTTTTCTTTAGCCCAGAAATATATGTTTCGACTTTTAGAACTTTTATAAATGGCGCATTCATCGCTGAATATTATCTTTCTGTGATTTCTTGGACCATCAGGAAAGCAATTTAAAAATTTCTCATAGAATTCTTTTCTTCGATCCATATCTTCATATGGCAACTGATTTACCGACATGGGCTTATAAGCGTTGACATCCAAGTCCTTTTTCATATGATCCATCATAGTAGCCCTTGGTATTCCAAGTTCAGCAGAACGTTTTCTGGTGGATTTCTTGGGGGACTGTTGCAGTGATTCTTGAACACCAGCACACGTTTCCTTTCGTGTTTCAGGCCTGCCACTTCTTGCCTGATCCAGAACGCTACCTGTTTGAAAAACTTTTTTCTCCCACAGATACAGATTACTTCTTGATGGCGCGGGCTTTCCAAATCTTTCTGTGAAAGCACTTCGAATATCTTCCATAGTCATGTCATTCCTGATGCGGTCGTGAACCCAAACAGCAGCAATTAAGCGCTCCTCAACAGTAAATACACTGATGTCAGTCATGACCTGAAATAACCTAAATAACCTAAAAAGATAAATCAAATAAATTGTTTTAACAACATTAAAATAATAAAACAGTAAATACACTGATGTCAGTCATGACCTAAAATAACCTAAATAACCTGAAAAAATAAATCAAATAAATTGTTTTAACAACATTAGAATATTAAAACAGTAAATACACTGATGACAGTCATGACCTGAAATAACCTAAATAACCTGAAAAAATAAATCAAATAAATTGTTTTAACAACATTAGAATATTAAAACAATCATATTTAACAGCATTAAAATATTAAAAATAGAGTGTCCTGGGACTTTTCGGCCACCCTTAAGTAACTAAATTTTTGAATACTTTTTAATTTTACTCAAGTAAATACGTCCGCTATTAATTTGCAATTTTTGCTTGCTGTTACCAAGGTCACCTTTTGAATCATGATGAAGGAAATGTGTATTAATGAACCTAAGAGCGAAAATGGTTTGAGTAAAATATGCCTTCTGCAGGTTCACCTGTAACAATGGGGCCGAAGGAAAATAAGTGACAAAATGCGATTCATTAAGAATATGAACGATATCAAAGGCAGAAGAAAATTATTTAGTGGTACTGATACTGTTAGTGCTACTGGCATCTATGACAACAATGGCGGATTAACGGGGAAAAAGCATGCAGGACTGATGACAAGGACCTCGAAAACTGTTGAGGTTTTGCAATCCGTTAAACATGTAGCAAATGAAAAAGTAATCAAAATTTTACTTACATTTATTGGACGTCGTTAAAAATGAAAAATGTATGCGTTTGAGTTTTAGGATGAGGCACTCGTTCAAGAAATTATCGACTGTAAGTTCTACCCCACAAACTTAAAGCTCGATTAATAAGCTGGCTGAGTGTTTGAGCAGACAAATGAGGACAACCATATTGTAAAAGTGAGGACTAATCCCTCTCTGGCACTCATGCCAGGAGACTAGACCGTCCCGAACTGTTTTCATACCCCCAGAAAATTTGAAAAATGGACAAAATAAAAGCAACATAGCAAAAAACACCAAACAAATTGATTAACAAAAAAAAAGTTCTGTAAATTATTTTGAAACTAAATGCGGCAAACAATAAGTCATTCAAAAAAACTTTATCTTCACTTTAACTTAGAGTAGAAAAAAGCCTCAGTGATTAACTTGATTTCCAAAAAACTGTTCTTTATTCTTTGAGACACAAATGCTTTTAACCTTCCCCAATAGAAAACAATGTATTATCGTTGTGGGCGGCTACTCGGGTAATTTGTAAAGAAAGAAAAGTTAAACAGATATCTACCAGCTTATTGTATTGTCAGCTCATCTGCACAAGTGTAAAACGATAAATAGCAATAGGATAAAAGATATAAGTGGTAAAAGGATAGACCCTCGGCTCAGGCTTTGGTTTGTGCTGACCCGGATTGAGTTTGGGTGCCAAACCAAACAACGACGACGACGACAACGACGAGTCTATTGCAATTGAAAATTGGTATGGTCTCATACTCACTGCAGTGAAATAGAACTAAGGGAGGGGGGATGGGGCGTTTAAGCTGTATCAATTAGACATATAGCTGGTGTCATTTTTACAAAACGTCATGGTTCGGGAGAAACACTTGTCAGTAATAGTGAAGTGGGCTTTATATTCTGGCGTTAGCAACGCGAAAAAATTTTTATGGTTACTCTATAACTTTATTGATACACGATTGAAAGCTGATATTGCTCTTAAAAGAATGGAAAGCGTTGAGTTTAAATAAGTTGTTGGAGGCTATTTGCAAATACTGCAATGACAAAGGGCTTCTTTACAAAAAATCCAAACTAACATGTTGCTATGAGTGTGAGTGCAGTTGCATCGGAATGTCAGTATATTGCAGTAATAATAACTGTTCAACAAGACCTTGGTATTTGACTGGTTATATCTAAAAATGCGTTACCACATTTCATCTAGTTTTCCCGACGTTACTAAGGATTGAGAATTGAGAAGTATATCACCTTATTGTTATTTCACATGTTTACAACATACGTTGCTATAATCAGTGGTTCTTATAGTTAGACTTACAGTAGAGTTTAGGTTTGCAGGTGACATGATGTGAAACACATTTGTTTTGTAATTTGACTGAAAACAAAAACGTTTGGAAGGAAAACTTGGCTCGATAGCTAACTTTACTACGATAACAAGTTCTACATCAGGTGAGTTGCCAGCAGAAAGTGTATTTAATAGTAAGAACAATATGTCACAAAAACATGCAGCGATTTGTTGAAGAAAGAACAGAACTTGATGTCAGGCACATAAACATTAGTTACAGTCACACTACTTGATATTTAACGTGATAATTCAAAGCAAAGTAGCGAATAAAAAAGCTCATGAATTGAGGAAGATATATGACGACTTTGACTTGTACGTGGACCTAATAACAGAATCAAATCAAAAAAATGACTTAAAATAAACTATTGCGATTCTTCAATTACCAGCTGATATGAAATTGGTAGATGCTGTTTCAATGCTAATTTACCACATATGTTATCAATGACATCAAAGGCAGAAGAAAACTATTTAGTGGTACTGATACTGTTAGTGCTACTGGTATCTATGACAACAATGGCGGATTAACGGGGAAGAAGCATGCAGGACTGATGACAAGGACCTCGAAAACTGTTGAGGTTTTGTAAAGTTTGCATTCGTTTTGTGTCGTGTTACAAACAGCCTGCGGTAATTTATTCAATATCAAATTTTATCAGCCATTCGCAACGCAAGAATCATAGCATTTCTAATTGGGAATCAGCTACTGTAAATATCAAAACACTTCAAATTGATTTTAAACTAAAACGACTTCATTTCAATGCTGTTTTGGTTCAAACCCCGGTACTTGTTTGGTTCAACAATTTGAGAGTCTCAGTTTTATCACTCAAAAGATAGTTTGCACTCAAACCTCGAATTGAGAAATATTTCGTCGAGTGATGAAAACTGCGAGAATATCTACAACAATGTGTCACAGCTCAAGGGCGATATTTAAATGATGTTATTTTCTAAAACTAATAACTAATAGTAAACATCTATTTTTGTAATTGCGACAACACCGGTCGGAAAACTGAATCAAGTTTTGGTATAAATCATTGTTGGTTTGCTAGTCAGCAAATCAAATATGAGAAAGTGTTTTGCTGTACTTTGGTCGAAAATTAGATATTTGATTTGTAGCCAACCTATTCCAGTCCACCCTGTTAGTAGTGGCGTATCTTCCATGCATTCTGCATTGATGTTATTGCTGGAAGCTCGATGATGCATAAAATGCCAACAATAGTCACACTGTTGTAGTGCTTATTAAAATTTACCTTATTCATCGTCACGCATTAGTGATTTTGGTGTAATGATTTTAAGACCTTGCTATTAAGTGAGCGATGTATTCTATTAAAGCACTAAGAATAGTTTCTGTTTTTACATTAAAATATGGTTATTCAATGTAAAAATTTAATCAGTCTTTACATTTTACCCGATCAACGACGGGTAAATCTGCTAGTATGCACATAAAACAAAGAACATTTATTTCCTAAGCATTTTTCTGCGCTCATGATTTGCTTGCCTGAACAAAATTATGTGACATAAAAATGCTTCGCAACCAGTGTTGCCAGTTTGTATTTCATTTAGTTGCCCAATTCACTTCACAAACAACGGATTATTGATCTCAATAGATCAAAATTTAAAATCATCTTTGCAGGACAAGCTATCAGTGTTTTGTCAACTAAAACTAATGTTTACAATATTTATAAAAACAAAACCAAAACAACTGAATTTTGTTCCTGTTCATCAAACATTTTCAACTTTTGGATGAACATCCCACTAAAAACAATCCTAACCAAGTGTATTGCATCTATTTGGAAAATTGGTTTTCCATATTGAACTTGATAAAATTGAAAGTTTGTCACTGTAAACTTAATCTCGACATGGTTTGGAATAATCTTTTAAAATCAAGCAAAAGAATGCCTTCAGATTTTACTTTTAATAAACACATCAGTTTTTATATGCTCGTTTGCTAATACTGTTTGTTGTTGTTTGTGGTTACCCCTCCTCTTCCGTGGGATGGAGGTACGGCATGAACAGCAATGCTCATGCAGTCAACCTAATTTAAATTAGACTAGGGGAAAGATGGCAGCCCATTTCGATCCAGTCTTGAGTGACTGGTAGCCCCACCACCAACAAGGCGGACTGCCACTGGCGGGTACCCAAGAGTCGTCTTTTTCGACATGCTGGGTTAGCAACTTCACAATTGTTATCCGGTGAAGTACGAAAAGGGCCACCTGTCTGCCACATAAAAAGGGAGGCGTCCTTTTAAGTGCCTTGCCCAAGGACACAACAAGCAAGCTTGCCGGCTTGTTCTCCACACTATCCCTTTTATATGCTGAGCGCCAAGCGGGGAAGCAGTGAATACCATTTTTTAAAGTCTTTTGGTATGACTCAACTTAGGGAATGAACCCCAAGTCTACCGACAGCGATGCGGACGCTCTCACCACTACACCATTGCGCCGGTAGACTAAACCACTACACCATCGCGCCGCTCTAACCACTACACCATTTGCTAACACTCGCTGACTTCATTGGGGAAATTCATTTGACAGTGATAATGTAACAAATATATACTGTGACTTATAACCATGCAGGAATCCTGCACTTTGTCAACAAGGTCACTGCAATATGAATGTATGGCAAAGTGTACACTGGGGAGCCTGGTACACTGGAGGTACAATTTTTGGGAATCGTCGTAGAAACTGACCAATGTGAAATGTTTATTGACAAAGTAAGGGTAAAATGCCGCTGGTGGCAAAATGACTTCTGCCCAACACAAACCTGTTAGCTTAACTGAGCAAAGCTTTTTAATTGGTAGACCCAATTTCATTTACCCGGAATCTGCTTCCATCAACAATTTTCCAATAGCTAAATATTTGAAGCAATACTTTTACTCATAATAACAGGCTACGCTTTATTTCATGGCTTTACGGTTTGACCCAGAACAAGAATGCAAAACGCTGCGTTACCAGTTACCACCCATCCCTAACCAAACCATTTCTCTCAAACTCGGACGTGTATGAGTTTTCTAGTTCCAACCAAGTTTTACTCTCTTATGTTTTAAAAGCTTACACGTGCTTTCCAGTAGTGACTCAGCGTAGCCCAATTCTCCTAAACATAGAGCCCAAGTAATTTTGCAAGTACGCTGAAAAGTAGCAAGTAGCAGATTGTGAAATTCTGTTGTGAATCAAACAAAAAACAGTAGTCCAACCTGGCAACACTGTTCACAACGACATATTGCGCTCATAGTTTGCTTGATGAACAAAATTATGTAAATAGAAAAAGCAGAGACGTAGCAGCCGCCCCCCAAACCCCCCAATTGGGGGGGAGCCAGGCCAACTTTGGGGGCCCAAGTTTGTCTGAAATTGCTTTTTGGTTACGTGACTATTTTCAGTTCAGCAGACTTGTTTACAACCAATTTAAACTGTAGGAAGAAATTGGCTTGTAACATCATATGTGAATGCAACGTCATTTTATCTCGCAGAATCTAGAATATTTCGATTGATTTTCTGGTAGAATCTTGAATATTCGATTGACGTAACAATGCCGTTGTTACGCAACAATCATAGAATGGCCTGGAATTCTGTTTGGCTATAAATACCGGGACAATATATATACACTGCAGAGTGCAGATAAAGTATTTTATTGACATTGTATAGAATGAAACGTTCAAAAAGTGGTGCTCAAAAGAGAAAAGAAGCAGCCACTGCTCGAGATGCTGTAGCGAAATTTTTAAAAATCTAGAAGATAATTATTGTTATTAGATTGGGTTCATTTTCTTTGTTGTTCCATTTTAGAAACGTGGTTTAGCGTTTAAGCACGTTGTACTATCAAAGAATAAATCCTCCTATAAATGGTGGGGTGCGTACAGAATGAATGTTCCTGCAAATGCTTCGTACATACATACAAGCGTTCTTGGGATACATACAAGCGTTCTTGCATAGATAAAGACAATAACAACTGGGATATGGCGTTGACAAGGTTCTCCACAAAAGTTTTGTAAGCACACTATCATCCGACATAAGTGAACGGCTATTTAACACAGCTGGGAACATATTTCAAGCAATAAAAAGCAGACTATTGCCTGAGTATGAAGAACAGATTGCATTCTTAAATTATAACCTACCTAGTTTCATTGAGTTCTGCATGGTCCGACTGCCTGTCTGCAGGTCATAACGATGTGATTTTATGTTGTGTGCCGAACAATTGAAAACGTTCGTAATATTGTTTATTTACGGTAAAGCGAAAACTTGTTTTTATTATCACTGATCTAATCGTAAAGTTTTAGACTACCTGTTTCGGTCAAATCGGCTCTCAAGTTCTTATACTTTTAAAAAGTGCCCGTAGGCATGAAATAGTTGGACCACCTTGAACTACGGTAGTTGCGGTAGCACTTATTACTGTTATCAGTTGATCAAGTAAGGTGCAATTGGATTAGTGTTTGCCAAACTTTAGTCATTTTATATAAATTTTATTATAACTTCAGGAAGAGGAGTTGAGCAAATTATGCAATGAGCAAATAGTTGACATGGACATTTCGAATTACCAAAAACTTTTTATTTTATTTTATCTGTTTGTGTTATACGGGGAAAAACAGAAATTGTTCAAAATGAGTGAAGGAAAAAATGATGCTTAAAAGCTTGGAAGCTACTGATTTAGATACTCATTCTTCAGTGAATAACTGGAGCAATTTAACAAAGGAGCTTCGCCAAAAATACAAGTTTGACTTCTATAATTCTTAAATCACATTTGATCATTTCCGAAAATTTTAGTTTCTTTATTATTTAGCATAGAACTACAAAGCTTTCTAGAAAATTTTAAATTGAACATCGTCGAATCAGAAATCAATTAACTGGCTACACAAAAATATAGCAACTGCAGCTGTTGATAATGCATAACTAGATATCAAGCAAATTTTCATGCAGGTTCTAAACGAAATTTTTTCAAACTTTGCCTGTCACTGGTTTCATTTGTTGGTCAGTTGTTTTTCTTGGCTATATTTTATTACAGCCAGCAAACTTACTTCCTGCCAGATGATGTCATACATGTAGCTCAAATTAGTAGTTTTTGAAATAACTTTTGAATAAAAGACTACAATGAGCACTTTTTTCAACATTGATTTAATACCATTAAGCGTTATTTTAAGCCGCATTTGTGATTTTGTTGCGTCTCTTTAATAAAGAAAAAATGATTTCTAGAAAACATGCAAAAACAACTTGCAATTAAATACTCGTTTTGTTCAAAGAAAATGTTCAGAATTTTGTAAAAATATTTACACACAAAGTTTGTCTGCAGACGCAGTTATCATTTGATTGATTTTAAACTTTCAAGTATCTTTTAAGTTTCAAACACACAAAACTTTTGCATGGTTTGTGTGTTTGATGAGTTATCTACAACTACAATATAGGCCATAATCTATTTTATGGTGAATCACATGATCATTATGCACTTTAGTTTCAAACTGTGAACTGTATAGTCAGTAATAAAGCATTAATATATTTTAATTGTAGTTGCATATAACCACCACATAAGCTTCGACAGAATTCTAGCTTTGGTACATCCCTAGATAATGCTAAGTAATTCTCTCAAACTTGGCGATTAGAAACCAAAGTCCAGGCAACTTAATGTACTTATGTAGGATTTCAACTTAATTTACCGGTCGGCATTCAAACTTGCTTTTTCCATCTACAATAAAATGTAGGCTACTGTTGCGATAAAATATACTTCAGTTGACATTTCTACACCTAAACCATAAATGTTTGTAATCATACCCGCAGCCACAACCAGCTATCCTTATTACAGTATTACGAAATAGGAATTAAGATGCTAAACTTTACCAGTAAAAAAATTATTCGGATCAAATAATCAACATTGCGACGTACAAGTCAAGAAGATGCAACAAAAGCCATCCAATTTGAACTTGAATAAACTCATTTCTATGAACACGACATCATCTTTAAATGATGTGCTTTTTCATTTGAGGATTAAAAAATACAGGAGGCCTGCGGTCTATCAATCTCATTGTAATACAAATACAAATCTTGCGAGATTCTTAGATCTTTCGGGGCCTACAAATTTTGCCCAGTCCGCTCCTGCCCCTTAATCCGCCATTATGTATTATTCCAAAGGTAGGAAGACTTTTTAGTCGGACGGCCGCATTGACCATTGAAGAGTTGGCCGAGGACCAGTGCTTAACATCTTGAAATAGCTGCATACAATGCAAGAGCTTGGAATAGCCTAAAATCTTGCAATGTCGTATTACAGAGCCATAAAAATGATGGTGTCAAAAAATATTTCATCACCCACTATTAGGACGGAAAATGCGTCGAATCAAATTAAGAACTGCGTAGCGACTTTTCTATCGTTTTTGGCTCGTTAGTACGGCAAGTACGCCCACCCCTGTCATATCAAATTAAATAGATGAAAGTTTCTATGAGTTGGCAGGCCACACAAAATGCTCTGGTGGACCGCATGAGGCCCACGTCTGTATTAAACTGTTATCATTTAGCATCAATACATGACAAAACTGATAAAACGATGAAACTGCTTTCTACGTTTACTGCTTAAAGTAACTAAATTTTTGAATACTTTTTAATTTTACTCGAGTAAATACGTCTGCCATTGATTTTCAATTTTTGCTTGCTGTTACCAAGGTCACCTTTTGAATCATGATGAAGGAAATGTGTATTTATGAACCTAAGAGCGAAAAATGGTTTGAGTAAAATATACCCTCTGTAGGTTCACCTGTAACAATGGGGCCGAAGGAAAATAAGTGACAAAATGCGATTCCTTAAGAATATGAACGATATCAAAGGCAGAAGAAAATTATTTAGTGGTACTGATAGTGTTAGTGCTACTGGCATCTATGACAACAATGGCGGATTAACGAGGAAAAAGCATGCAGGACTGAGGACAAGGACCTCGAAAACTGTTGAGGTTATGCGATCCGTTAAACATGTAGCAAATGATTAATAAGCTGGCTGAGTGTTTGAGCAGACAAATGAGGACAACCATGTTGTAAAAGTGAGGACTAATCCTTCCCTGGCACTCATACCAGGGGACTAGACCGTCTTGAACCGTTTTCATACCCCAGGAAATTTGAAAAATAGACAAAATAAAAGCAACATAGCAAAAAACACCAAACAAATTGATTAACAAAAAAAAACTCTGCAAATTATTTTGAAACTAAATGCGGCGAACAATAAGTCATTCAAAAAAACTTTATCTTCACTTTAATTTAGAGCAGAAAGAAGTCACACTGATTAACTTGATTTCCAAAAAACTGTTCTTTATTCTTTGAGACACAAATGCTTTTAACCTTCCCCAATAGAAAACAATGTGTTACGCTTGTGGGTGGCTACTCGGGTAATTTGTAAAGAAAGAAAAGTTAAACAGATATCTGCCAGCTTATTGTATTGTCATCTTATCTGCACAAGTGTAAAACGATAAATAGCAATAGGATAAAAGATATAAGTGGTAAAAGGATAGACCCTCGGCCCGGGCTTTGATTTGTGCTGACCCGGATTGAGTTTGGGTGCCAAACCAAAGAACGACGACGACGACAACGACGAGTCTATTGCAATTGACAATTGGTATGGTCTCATACTCACTGCAGTGAAATAGAACTAAGGAGGGGGGATGGGGAGTTTAAGCTGTATGAATTCGAAGTATAGCTGATGTCATTTTTACGAAACGTCATGGTTCGGGAGAAACACTTGTAAGTAATAATGGGTGAAGTGGGCTTTATATTCTGGCGTTAGCAACGAGACAAAATTTGTATAGTTACTCTATAACTTTATTGCTGCACCATTAAAAGCTGATATTGGTCTTAAAAGAATGGAAAGCGTTAAGTTTAAATCAGTCGTTGGAGGCTATTTGCAAATACTGCAATGACAAAAGGCTTCTTTACAAAAAATCCAAACTAACATGTTGCTATGAGTGTGAGTGCAGTTGCATCGGAATGTCAGTATATTGCAGTAATAATAACTGTTCAACAGGACCTTATATGTGAATGGTTATATTTAAAAATGCGTTACCACATTTCATCTACCTTTCCTGACGTTACTAAGGATTGAGAATTGAGAAGTATATCACCTTATTGTTATTTCACACGTTTACAACATACGTTGTTATAATCAGTGGTTCTTATAGTTAGACTTACAGTAGAGTTTAGGTTTGTAGGTGACATGATGTGAAACACATTTGTTTTGTAATTTGACTGAAAACAAAAACGTTTGGAAGGAAAACTTGGCTCGATAGCTAACTTTACAACGATAACAAGTTCTATATCAGGTGAGTTGCAAGCAGAAAGTGTATTTAATAGTAAGAACAATATGTCACAAAAACATGCAGCGATTTGTTGAAGAAAGAACAGAACTTGATGTCAGGCATATAAACATTAGTTATAGTCACACTATTTGATATTTAACGTGATAATTTGAAGCGAAGTGGCCAATAAAGAAAGCTCATGAATTGAGAAAGATATGTGACAACTTTGACTTCACGAGGACCTAATAACAGAATCAAAATTTTTAAAAATGACTTAAAATGAACTATTGCGATTCTTCATTTACCAGCTGATATGAAATCGGTAAATACTGTTTCAATGCTAATCTACCACATATGTTATCAACGACATCAAAGGCAGAAGAAAACTATTTAGTGGCACTGATAGTGTTAGTGCTGCCGGCGTCTATGGCAGCTATGGCGGATTAACGGGGAAGAAGCATGCAGGACTGATGACAAGGACCTCGAAAACTGTTGAGGTTTTGTAAAGTTCGCATCTATTTTGTGTCGGGTAACAAACAGCCTGCGGTAATTTATTCAATATCGAATTTTATCAGCAAATCGTCAACGCAAGAATTATAGCATGTCTAATTGGAAATCAGCTACTGCAAATATCAAAACATTTCAAATTGATTTTAAACTAAACCGACTTCATTTCAATGCTGTTTTGGTTCAAAGGCCTTCAGATTTTACTTTTAATATGCATATTCGTTCTTACGAGTTTGCTAACTCGTATGCAGAGACGTAGCAGCCGCCCCCCAAACCCCCCAATTGGGGTTGGGCCAGGCCAACTTTGGGGGCCCAAGTTTGTCTGAAATTGCTTTTTGGTTACGTGACTATTTTCAGTTCAGTAGACTTGTTTACAACCGATTTAAACTGTAGGAAGAAATTGGCTTGTGACATTATAAGTGAATGCTACGTCATTTTATCTCGCAGAATCTAGAATATTTCGATTGATTTTCTGGTAGAATCTTGAATATTCGATTGACGTAACAATGCCGTTGTTACGCAACAATCATAGAATGGTCTGGAATTCTGTTTGGCTATAAATACCGGGACAATATATATACACTGCAGAGTGCAGATAAAGTATTTTATTGACATTGTATAGAATGAAACGTTCAAAAAGTGGTGCTCAAAAGAGAAAAGAAGCAGCCACTGCTCGAGATGCTGTAGCGAAATTGCCCAAGATGACAGATTTTTTCAAGATTACTGAGCAGAGTAGACCTGGCACTAGTACCGAGAGGGATGAAGAAAACTATAGTGTACAAGAAAAAGAAGACTATGACGATCAGCATCAAAGTGATTGTGAATTTCCAGAAAATGTAAGTTGTGATTTACCTGCCAATACGCAACCTTCAATATCAAAAATATCTGAATCTCAATTTACCCCTATCCCTGATGACCCATGTAAATGGCCTGAAAGTATTTCTGATGCTCAACGATGTGATATAGTAAAGCGTGGACCACATCAACTAATAATGAATTTTCCATATAATCCCACAACTCCAAGGCGACGTTTTTCCTCCAACCATTATAAACGTGTGTTACCTAATGGTGAAAGTGTTTCACGGTCGTGGCTAGTTTATTCTGGCGAATCAGATCAAGTTTTTTGCTTTTGTTGTAAGCTATTTGGAAAAACACCAAGCCCCTTTTGTAGTGGTATAAATACATGGGAGGGTTTTTCGAAAAAACTGAAAGACCATGAAAACGGCATTTCCCACCAAGAATGCTGCAGTCAATGGATGTTGCTAGCTGAAGGGATAAGAAATTCATCCACTATCGACAAACGCGAGATGAATATTTTTTTCAATGAAAGACGTTTTTGGAGAAATGTTTTAGAGAGACTTATCGACATTGCCTTGTTTCTATCGGAAAGGAATCTTGCTTTTAGAGGATCTGAAGAAGTCTTAGGATCTCCTCATAATGGAAATTTTCTGGGTATATTTGAGCTTTTGGCAAGAAGAGATCCGATCCTTGAAGAGAATCAAGAATAAAAACACTAAAGATCACTATTTGAGTCCTACCATACAAAATGAACTAATTGAATTGCTAGCGACAGAAGTTGAAAAAGAAAATTTACAGCAATTGAAATTGGCAAAATATTTTTCTATAATTTTCGACTGCACTCCAGATATGTGACATCATGAACAAATGTCTGTCATTCTCCGTTATGTACTATGTAATGAAGAAGCTGCTGTTGTTAAAGAAACATTTTTTGGCTACTTGAGAATAAGTGACAGTACTGGGAAAGGCTTGTTGGACGCTTTCTTAGAAAAAGCGACCGAACTGCAACTCGAATTGTCTGATTGTCGAGGTCAGTCATATGATAATGGTGCTAACATGAAAGGAAAACATTCTGGGGTCCAAGCAAGAATGCTAGACATCAATCCCAAAGCTGTTTACGTGCCCTGTGCAAACCATACCCTTAACTTAGTTGTTGTTGACAGTGCTAATTCATCGACGGAAGCATTGACATTTTTTGGAGTACTTACAAGGTTGTATGTGCTGTTTTCTTCCTCTGCTCAGCGTTGGGAAATTTTGAAGAAACATGTGGAGCTGTCCATAAAGTCACAATCTGATACTCGTTGGGAAAGCAGAATTAAATGCATCAAACCTCTTTGATACAATTTAAAAGAGGTGTTGCTGGCACTGAAAGATTTGGAAGCCATTTCTATAGAAAGAAAAGATGGAAGAGCTGCCTCAGAAACAAAATCGTTGATAGCTCATTTATCAAAATGGAGTTTTCTTTTGTCGGTGTTTATTTGGTATGATATCCTATTCCAAGTCAATAAAGCAAGCAAGATTCTTCAATCGTATGGAGTCTCCCTTCATACAATGGAAACGGAAATCCAGGCAACTGAAAAGTTTTTGCAAAACTATCGCACAACGGGTTATGACAGTGCCGCAACATCTGCTGTTGAAATAGCACAGGAATTGGATATTGATCCTTCTTTTCCTCTGTCAAGAAGTGGAAAGAAAAGAAGATTGTTTGATTACCAAGGTGAAGAGGAACAACGAGCTACTCCTGAACTGAAATTTAAAAGCAACTTTTTCTATCCATTAGTAGACCAGGCTATTATGTCAATAAAGGAGCGCTTTAATTTGTTACGTGAGGTTTCTTCCGCCTTTTCGTTTTTGTACACACGAGACAAACTTTTGCTTGTGCAACAAGAAAATGCTCTTCTTACTTGCTGTAAAGAGTTCAAAAAAAGTTCGGTGACATTGATTCTGATGAAATGAGCGCTGAGCTACAGCGGTTTGTTTTAATTTTACAAAAAAACGCAATCTCAAAACGGCTCAAGACTTTCTGAACTATCTTCTAAAGACTCATTTATTTGAATTGTATCCGAATGTGTACATCGTACTTCGAATCTTACTAACTTGCCCCGTGACTGTTGCCAGCGCTAAAAGAAGCTTCAGCAAATTGAAACTGATCAAAACTTTTAATAGAACGTCTATGACAGACAGTAGACTATCTTCATTAGCCATGTTGTCAATCGAAAATGACTGCGCCCGATCTCTTGATTATGACAATGTCATAACAGCATTTGCGAACAAAAAGGTTCGCTCCAGACTATTTAAATGATACTGTGTTTTTATAACTTTTTCATGTTTTTCAGTGTCATTGCTTTCGTTTCGCAGTGTCTGCATAAATGTCCTACTGAACTCTGGCATCGGTGCCGAATTTTTTATGACTTGCACCTTCGGTATCGGCATACCTTGTTCTGACATTAGCCTGTTTACTTATGTACAAATTGTGGTGTATTTTCTTAATGCAGCTTTTCAATTTTACACCTCTAAAGTGATATGACCTGTGCGCAGGGGCTCTTGCGCTTACTTTGGGGGGGGCCCGAAGTTGGAGTGCTACGGGACTGAGAAAAAGGGTCCTAACGACTGAGTGTGTTCATAATTATGAAGTTATGATGAGAGCGTGTTCTGTTCATAATGATTATGAGAGCAAATAATTATGGGAGCAAATTATGAACACACTCAGTCATTGGGATCCTTCTTCTATTTACATAATTTTGTTCAGTCAAGCAAACTATGAACCCAATAAGTGGTTGTGAACAGTGTAAACGAACAGTCTATGCAATGTGTAAAATAAACAGTCTATGCAATCTATGTAAAATAAACTATGTAATCTATGTAAATCAAGCTAAAATTACAATCTATGTAAAATAAACAGTCAATGCAAACAGACAAGCGCAGAAGAACAAAAATTTGCAACGAAATTTAGCATAGTAACAAGTAGATTGTAAAATTACTAATGTTAATACAGAATATCGGATAAAAATCACCATTTCTATTTACGGCAAGGGTTGTGATGTAATGGCGACTGAAATGTAATACTGCAATACAATTGAAATCTAATAATAGAATTCAAGCTTATCGTTTGCAGTGCGATATAGTTTTTTGAGAAATTTTTATCAGTAAAATGAAGGAAAAGCTAAGTCTAGATCAGATGTATTTTCTGAGGTTACAATTAGGGATATATTTCTTGAACTAGTTATATTTTTAGTCATTGAGCCATCACTTTTATATTTGTTGGTCAGACAATCGTATTTACGTTTGTAAGCCAATTTGTCACACCCGATTTATAGCTTATCACTTGCAAAGTCATCAGTAATTTACTAGAGTGCAGTGAATAAGCGTATTTACGGGGTGGCACGAAACAAGCATAGCGCGTTTGTATTATGCTTGTTTAGTGCCAGCCCCAAAATACTGGGATCGAGCAGTATATCTGTCGCGGTGGCCTAGTTTAACTAAGGACTTGCAAACAAAGATTTTGCAAAATATACACTTTTGCAGAATTTCTGTTCTTCAAAAAAAAGGAAAAAGTCGATACTGCTTGTTTTCGCATAATTTTGAGGACTGCGTTCGCCGATCTCCAAAAACAATTGTCTTCCGCCCCACCCCCCACCGTTGTGAAAGTTCTGTGCACGCCCCTGACAGCAGATATAGTATTTAACACACAAAAAGCAAACCTAAGATAATAACTGTCACTTTAAAGTCATAGCAAATAGATAAATTTGTGACTTTGTAATCATAGTTAATGACGCATGTAATGAAACCAAGACAAAATTTATAATTGAATTCTACCGACGCACTGTCGGCATGCACTACAATTTTGCGTCTCTTCTCTCTCCTAACAATAAATTCGAAATGAATGTTGCCACGTTTTTAAAAATCCTTGCGAGCTGCTCAGTCGTTGCAATGAGAATTGTTAAGAATTCATGCATGACCATTGGATAATACTGATGGTGCTCAAGATGAAATCAAACTGTGGTATTGCCAATACTTAATAAAATGATGCAATTTACTCTCACGCGTTTGTTAGTTTGATCTGCAACATTGAGTTCGAGCAACTCATTTTAAGAAGTAAGAATGAATTTTAAATTATTCTTCATAAATAATTTAAAAAGTGAACTTGCTAAAGCTTTTATAAATCATGTTAATGGTAGCACAGTTTGAACTTGCTGCTGTTGAGATTTTGATTGTAAACTCGCATGAAAGCGAAAGGGGCACTCTATATAACTTAACTATTGATGGCAAGTATATATTGACGTCAGCACGGCGTGACGGACTAAATGTCAAGAGCGAGCGAGCTGAGTGCTGAGTGGGTAGATATGGAAACAGCATTGCTAAATGAACTCTATCGCTTCGAAGCTCACATATCTGGTACAAACTATGGTTGTCCCCAACCAAAATTACAGTCATTATGGTTCGCTGCGCCCGTGTTGGTCACATTAATATAATTAATTGGTGTCTTCTACTTCTAGAATTATACTGTTAAATTAGCTATACTATTGATATTTAAATTAGTGGGCTAATATCAACCAGTGAGTTGTGATGGCAAAGAAGTAAATTGATAAATCCGAGGAACTTGCGACCCACCGGCTGCCTATAAGGTATGGACTTATTATTCTCTTAGGTTTTCATACAAAAATAAATACGTATTACTGCCGCTTTGGCATGTAAGCTAGTTGACATCGAACTCAGTGTATATGTTTTTGATGATAATCATTTCCAACTTTAAAAATGATTGATAAAAAGTAGCTCATAATCAAATATCATGTCTATTAATAATTGGGAGACAAAAAATAAAATCGAGGCAAATCTAGGTTATTCTATTCTGGTGTAGCCTTTCACGATTAGCTTCTGGTTATCATTGACAAAATGATTTTTACGCACAACATTATTGATAAACATTGATATGGTTGTCGAACTAATGATGTAGCAAGTGCCGAATTTAGTATGTGGAGGCCCTTGGGCACTAAGCTATGTGGAGAGCCCTAGTCGCATGCATAAAGCTGAGTTCATGATGCGCCCAAAAAAAAAACGGCCACATTGTAAAGATCAAAGAAATAACGACAGATCCGAAAACGTGTTGGCTAAAGTTGATCGGTTGAAACAGGTGGGAGCGGAAAATCTACGGCTTTACGACTTCTGAATTTCTAGCTTACGAGTTGGGAAAAAAACCCAACGCCAGTGGGAAGTGGATCTTAATTTTTTTAATCCAAAAGCTGTTTTCTAAATATTATAATCACAAGGATAAAAAGCAAGAAACGATAGCGCTAATGTAGAAATAAAGCTAACCATTGGCTTCTTCTTCGTCGTTTGGGCTATTCGTTATGAGCATTATGCAGGAAGATGTGCATACACTGCGTGTGCGCTCACGCTCTACTTGCTAGTCTTCAGTTAGACTGGGCAACCCCGACGGGTAGAATGCTTGGCCCCAACACTTGCTTGTAACATCAAGATGGAGGCATCCCGTTAAGTACCTTGCCCAAGGACACAACAAGCAAGCTTGCCGGCTTGTTTTCCACACTGTCCCTATTGTGCTGAACGCGAAAAAGGGAAGTCATGAATACCATTTTCGTCTTTTGGTATGACTCGACCTGGGAAATGAACCCCAGGTCTACTGACTGCCAACGGACGCTCTAACCACTACGCCATCGCGCCGGTATCGACGCTGGGCAGCTTTCCTGCTTGGCGCTCAGCACAACAGGGATAGTGTGGAGAACAAGCCGGCGAGCTTGCTTGTTGTGTCCTTAGACAAGGCACTTAACAGGATGCCTCCATCTTTATGTAACAGTCAGGCGGTGGGACCAAGCAGTCTACCCATCGTGGTGGCTCATTCTAACTGAAGACTCGGAAACAGAGCGTGAGCGCAAACACACAGTGTATGTACATCTTCCTGCATAATGCTCACAACAATTAGCTCAAACGACGAAAAAGATAACCGGCGCGATGGTGTAGTGGTTAGAGCATCCGCACCGCTGTCGGTAGACCTGGGGTTCATTCCCTAAGTCGAGTCATACCAAAAGACTTTAAAAAATGGTATTCACTGCTTCTCTGCTTGGCGCTCAGCATATAAAAGGGATAGTGTGGAGAACAAGCCAGCAAGCTTGATTGTTGTGTCCTTGGGCAAGGCACTTAACGGGACGCCTCCACCTTTATGTGGCAGACAGGTGGCCCTTCCGTACTTCACCGGATTATAATTGTGAAGTTGTTAACCCAGCATGTCGAAAAAGACGACTCTTGGGTACCCGCCAGTGGCAGTCCGCCTTGTTGGTGGTGGGGCTACCAGTCACTCAAGACTGGATCGAAATGGGCTGCCATCTTTCGCCTAGCCTAATTTAAATTAGGTTGACGGCATGAACCTGAATTGGCGTTCATGCCGTACCTCCATCCCACAGAAGAGGAGGGGTAAGCACACACACACACACACACACACACACACACACACACACACACACACACACACACACACACGAAAAAGATCGACGTAGTATCGCCGATGCAACGATCAGCTGTCCAAGTAAAATCAAAACCAAGCAAAGTAAATTTGACTTATGATCGGTACCGGTATACCACATAACAGCTATCAACACAAGTTACTGTAACACTGGGGCAAGATCGCGCATCGCTACTGCTGCGATATTCAACCGTTAGCTGCTAAGCTGACTATTGCAAACTGTAGCCATAGCTTGCCTATTCATTCCATAACTCTTTGTTATGTCACTATTCACATTGTTAATGCTTTGAATTGCATTCGCTTTGTTTTCCACATAAATCCTTCGTACGAACTTAGTTCAATCTTCAGTATACACTAACATTGGTTTGACCTTGAAATCCCCACTTGCATTACCGCACAGTGAAAGAGTGAGTGTGTTTCATTGGTTTGTGCCTTGGCAATGTTTTTTCGCCCTTAATAATATAAGTTCGGTTTGGCATCTTATTTCCAAAACAACCTTGTTTCATGTGCGTTAAATAGCTGTTGAGGGAGATAGCCTTCTTTGTTTATCATGTCATTAATTCAACTACAAATTTATCCGCTGCTTCTTTGTTTGAACTCGCCATCTCTCCATGCCTGATTACGTTGTGTATTTTACTTCTGTTCTTAAATTCTCGAATCAGCCTCTACTATCCTTAAATTAAAAAATATCATCACTTGTCCCAGTGTTTTTCTTTACTAGATGAATATAAATTTCTAATGCTTTCTCACAAATGAACGATTAACTGGTAGTGTCACCTCTTAATTGTACCTCATTTATATAAACCAGCAACAACTTTTCCACTTCCTCGAGTATTGGTGGTCTTTGTTTACTAATAACAGTCACTCCGTTTGCAATATCAGCCCCCTTTATTACTTGGTTATTCTATATAGTTGTAGATATATTTGACCTTGTCATGCCATGCTCTGCAGCAAGATCAAACACATAAACGCCATTTTCATGTTTTGCGATAGTTTCTTTCTTCACTTGAACTGTTCTTCTTACAATTTTTCTTTTTGCACGACCAATATGACTTCTCGCTTTCTTTGCACCCATGACCAAGAGCTAATGAAAAGAAAAGAATGCTCAGTGCAATAAAATTGTAAATGCACAGCGTAACAACGAATGTACTGTATCTCGTACGGTGGTCGACAGAAAAATGTTTGCGTTTCGTCTTGGCAGTCACGTGTCGCTGTTGTTATTTTTTTGTTCGAGTTGTTCGAGAATCGAAATTTTTGTTCAAAAACCGAGTCGTTTTAATCTCGAAATTTCCGTTCAAAAACCGAATTGTTCGAATTCTGAGACGTTCGAAAACCAAGGTTTGACTGTATTAGATAGCATAGTAAATTATATCGTTTTTTTTAGACGTCATGTATAAATTTGAAATATCTGTTGGTGATGATTGAATTTGTTTTGAAAGTGCTACTGCATTTACTCATAAAAATATGTTTGTTATAATCCTGGTGATAACAAGTTAGATTTTTTCTGAATTACGCCTCCATAACTAATCAAGTACCATAAATAAGCTGTACTCACAACTTTCTAATACTTTTCAACAAAATTCAGTGAAATAATATACGTATAGATTGTCAGAAATATTTGCTCAGGGGAAAACAACAGCATATAATTTTAAGGTTGGTGTACAGCAGCCACAAAAATGTTTGCTTATTGAGATAGATTTATTTTATTTTTGAAACTATATTATACATTGCTATTAAGACGTTAGTATGAATAATTGTGTAAAGAGAATGCACACCAAAAGGAATTCAGAATCAATAAACTTTTTATGCTGTAGTTTGAACGGAGTTTTGCCCATTCGAACGAAAAGTATTTCAATCATTGAATGTAGCAAAAAATCGATTTTCTTCAAACATGTTCGGCTTTAATGACTTGAACAATAGAATCAACTTGACCGCAGTTAGATGATATTAACAAAACCTAATTTTACAATTTCATATTTTTGAGATTACTAAAAACAATAACTTTTAAAGTTATGATCACAGTGCAGTAGAAACTGGATATAACGACACCGGCTATAACGACAATTCGCTTTTAACAACGCATTGTTGTTGGTCCCGACAGAATTCCTATTTTTTATATACATTTGACTTCGGCTTTAACGACGCCACTTCTTCATCCCCACGAACAAAATTATCTTATTTTGCGACAGTTATTGTCTTTTGGGTAACACATTTGCTACCAACGCTTCATTGTACCCATTAACGCTGCGAACCAAAGGTTCTTTTTGTTGCGAGTTACGCAAAGCGCTATTCAATAACCATTTATGCGTGACAACCACACACTGAAAACACGTAGACTGCATGCAACTCGCTTTGAGTTCGTATACAAGACCATTGTTGACCTAATAAAGAGTCCGACTTTGCTCTACTGTGTACTGCACAGTATTCAAACTACACTATACGTTATAAGTGCGGCTAGTTTATTTACAGTACAGTGCAGAAAGATCTCTAAAAAAAGAACATCATTACCGTTATGGAAAAATTATGACATCGTTAATGAGTTGAACAGGAGAAATGATGCGCCAGTGTCAATGCTTGCTGAGGAACTTGAAATTTTAAGAACATCCTTAGTCACAATTTTGAAGAATAAAGAAAAGATAATCGAAGACTTTGAGGCAGGTTGCAGCAGCAAAACTAAGCGAAAGCGTAAGCATAGTTTCGAATCGGTGGATGAGCCTTTGGTAAAATGGTTTAGTCAAGCAAGCGACAAAAAAATTCCAGTCAGTGTGGAAATGTTACTGTTGAAAGCTCAAGAGTATGCAGAAGTTTGCGGTTGTGAAAATCACAAGTAATTAAGTATGAGTTGGATAAATCGGTGGAAGGTGAGAAAGCACATAGTGTGCAAAAAATTATATGATGACGCAGAATCCGTTGACCAAAATGGCATAGATGAGTGGCTTCCTGCTATTTTAAAACAATGCAAGGCTGAAGACATTTTTAGTGCAGACGAAACTGGGTCGTTTTATCGATGCTTACCAGGTAGGACTCATGTTTTTAAAAATGACAGGTGTGCCGGTGGAAAACTTTCGAAGGAAAGATTAACTGCGTTAGTGACAGCGAGCATGGCTGGGGAAAAGCTGTCCCTTCTTGTTATTGGCAAATCAGCCAATCCAAGATGTTTCAAAAACATCAAGAAACTGCCTTTGCCATATGAATCGAACAAGAAAACTTGGATGATCGCAGCAATTTTCAAAACGTGGGTGAAAAAACTAGACTTGCAAATGCGAGAAAGCAACCGAAACATTGCACTGGTGCTTGGCAACTGCACATCTTATCCCAAAGTTAAAGGGCTCACGAATATCAAGCTAATCTTTTTCCCACCCAATACAACATCAAGAGCCCAGCCAATGAATGCTGGGGTTATTCGATGCCTCAAATCACATTATCAAAAACATTTAGCGAAAATGCGCTTGGTGGCCTTTGAAGAAAAGAAAGACTTTACAATCAATGTTTTAGAAGAAACGAAACTTCTCAGCAATGCCTGGAATGCGGTCGGTGAAGCAACAATATAAAACTGCTTCAAAAAAGTCAACTTTATCCAAGCAGAACACAATCAAGTTCAAGAAGAGCAAACCGAGGATGATGATTATGATAATAAAGTTGTTGGAATATGGGAAAGACTTCAAGCTGGATTAACTTCAAGTGGATTAATTCCTGAAACACTTGGCTTTACCGATTATGCTACAAGCGACGATGGATTGTTAACACGTGAAACGATTACAGACACAAGCAGTTTGAATGAACTAACAACCGTTGATGATCAAGAAGACGAAAATGATGACGTGATTTCTGTAGAGGACGTTCAACATGCCGCTATGTCACCATTTGAAGCACTGTCAGCAATCAGACAATTAGATCTCTTCTTCAGAAGCAGAGATTAACACGAAGACGTGCTGTATTTGCTTGCACAATTACAACAACAAGCAATTAACATAGCTGTTACTAAACCAAAAAAAAAAAATCAGCAAGTTTTTCGGTCAAATGTAACCGTGTATCGGGTATAAATTGTGTTTTTTAAGTTTAATTCATGTTTTAATAGCAATATTTCTATATCTGAACTGTACTACGGTATCCTATATGCGTGTAAATACACTTACCAATTTATTTTTGACCTACTGATTTGCTTTGTTCTTGCACAGATAAAACGTAGCAAAGACACGTCATAAAGCAGTAATGCTCATTTGAGTACGCTTGTAATCCCTGTTAGATCTTTAAATTGAACTAAAAACACTTTGTAGGAACAAAATACACCAATCCCGCTTTAGCGACAATTCGCTTTTAACGACACTTTTTTCACTGCCCGTTGAGATGTCGTAATAGCCGCATTCTACTGTATTACAAATCAAATTCTATCGTTACTTTTAGACTTCATTTACAAATTTGAAATATCTTTTGTTGATGATTCAGTTTGTTTTGAAAATGTCACCGTCTTCATTAAATCGAAAATGTTTGTTTGTTATAAATCTGGTTTCACCAAGTTAGATTATGCCTACGTATCAAATGAAGCAGCAGAATGAAGCTGTGCTCACAACTTTCCAATACTTTTCAACAAAAGTCAGTGAATTAATTTATAATTTATTGTTTCTACAGACAAAACTATTTTAACTTTAACTGTGTCTATTACTTTTAATCAAATTATAAAAATGTCATCAAATGACGATCAAAACCGATTCGTGACTCGGGAACGAACCAACAAAAACTTACTCGATTATGCGCGCAAAAATCGGAATAGCGCAACATACAATGACGTCATAGTCATTGCTCAAAACCAGAGAATCGTCGCCAACAAACTCGTGCTTGGATGCTTCTGTCCATATTTTGAGGAAAAGTTAAACAACGCTGAGAAAGATTCTTATGTAATCGAGATGGAGGTGCCAGTTTATGATGTGGATACATTGAGACTAATAATGGATTATTTCTACACTGGAACAATATCCATAAACGATCACAATGTGTCCAGCATATTAGAACAGGCGCACTTTTTCAAATTGAACGAAGTCATACAATTTTGTTTTGATTATTTGAAGGAAGGAATCAGTTGTGAGAATTGCTTTACTTTTCGTGGCCAAGCAAAATTGTACGGCAATAGCTCGTTGGAGTGCGTGGCCACCAACTTCATCAATAATAACTTCCAACATGTCATCAATACAAGCAGTTTTAAACAATTAAACAAACCTGATTTGCTTAACTGTTTACTACGTTCAACGGAAGCATCAATTCCAGCTAGTATCGTTTATGAAGCTGCTGTATCTTGGACGAAGTACGACGTGGAGTCACGCAGTAAATGTTTTCATGAGCTGCTCAATTTGATTGACTTCGAACAACTTTCACTCGACTTTATGCAAAGATCTGTAGCTAGCGAAGAGCTTGTTCAAAATGATTCAACTTGCATGAAGTTTGTGTTTAAATATTTGAAAAGTGCTTATGACAAACATAAAGAAGAAATTATGTGTGCATTGATTACTATTGGAGGATGTGACACTCCAAAGACCGTTCTAGAAATTGATATCGGCCACAACAAAAAATCAACTGAATTACCAGATTTACCGATTCCCTTATCTGGCCATATCACTTTGTTGTTGGATGATAGAATTTACTGCGTTGGTGGAGAAATGGAAAATAATGATGACAAGATTAAAATCGTGGATAAAGTTTGGGAAATGTCATTGAATGAACCAGATTTGAAATGGAATGAAGTTGCTTCAATGAATGATGAAAGACATGTCATGGGAGCAGCGATATTCAAAAACTGTCTGGTGGTTGCTGGTGGTCATAATGGTAAAAGTCGGTTATCATCAACGGAAGTTTTTATTCCTCAATTAAACGTATGGCAATATATTACTCCTATGAATCAAGCTCGATCGAGAAATGCACTCGTCGAGTGTAAGAACAAACTGTATGTCATTGGTGGGGGGAGTGGCAGTGATTATTTGTCATCCGTGGAATGCATCAGTGATTTAAAAGCCGAATGGAAATATGTCACATCCATGAATGAACCGAGATGTTGGCTTGCCGCTGTAAACTGTGATGACACCATTTATGCAATCGGTGGCAAGAGTGGTGATGACAATGATAAAAGATTGAAAAGCGTTGAGAAATATGATCCTGAGACGGATGAATGGAGTTTCGTCAGCAACATGACAATCGAGCGGTCTGCTCACTCTGCTGCTGTCATGGATGATAAAATTTATGTGGTGGGAGGGATCGATACTGAAAGTAAAGTAGTGCGAATAATTGAGTGTTACGATCCATCCAATGACAGTTGGAGAGTCATTGGCGAAACTCCAAACGACTTATTTCACAATTCACTTGTTGTATTATGAAA
The DNA here is from genome assembly GCA_963675345.1 of Trididemnum clinides. Taxonomy (NCBI): domain Eukaryota; kingdom Metazoa; phylum Chordata; class Ascidiacea; order Aplousobranchia; family Didemnidae; genus Trididemnum; species Trididemnum clinides. Next base: position 49,075,733 of record OY776284.1, on the reverse strand, counting down.
TTTCATTAATCACAATAATTGTATTGCTCTGCATTACTGCTAGATTGTTGATAGGTAAACAGAGTTACAAGTGAATAATTTTGTTTGTACTGTGTCTCAACTTTAAAGCAAACTACAGGGTGCCCCACAAAAAACTCCTAAATTCGAAACTTTAAACTGTATTATTTAAACCATGTTATTTTTAATGGTATTTAAAAACGAATCAAACTAACAACTTTATTGTGTAATTAACAAACTGTTAGCTAATAACAAGTTACAGATACCGCTCAAAATCCTGTCCATTTACTACAGAACAGCGACGTTACGGCAAGTTCCGTAGAGTTACGGCAAGTTCCAAGACTGCTCGCCTTGTTGGGGAATCATGCTTGCAAGAAGTGCCACTACCATGCTTACGCACCTTTGCTACAGGTGATCCACCCTGTTTGAATGCAGCCGCGACACCTCTAAAGTGGTCAGTTGTAATGGCACCAAAAAATTCAGGCAAAATTTTCCGACATTTCTGTAACCCCCATGTTGGATGTTCTTCCCGGAATAGGACGATGACCTCGCACTGGAAATTGCTTAGCTGTGGCATGGGTCTACGAATTCTGAAAATATAAGAACTTACAAATTCTGAAAATATAAAAACATAAATCAACCATTATCACAAATTTAGGGTTTTTTTGTGGTTGTAATCATTAATTACTTTCATAACAATATAACCCTATTACAAACTTAGGGGTTTTTTGTGGGGCACCCTGTAGATGATTTTCTGAGTGTTGCATTCGATCATTTTGAAGATTGTTATGATTTCACTTTATCGTATTGAAAACGTGAAAGCTTCCAAGATGTACATATGTTAAAAAATATTGGATGTTCACATATCAATCTCAATTCAAAACTTAGTTATTTTGTTTGTTTTGTGCTTTACAGCTTTACCCTTATCAGAACATATGTTGACATTCGTCCACATCGATTTTTTTTTGTTTAATTGAACTCGCCCCTTTTATGCTAGCGCAGTGCCATTCGCTCACGAAGGAAAACTTATTATTAACGTACTACTGCAGTGATATCAAAATCCCAAATTGTTTCTACAATGAGTTATTTGCGTTTTATCTTAATCGGAACACTTGTTGACAAATGTCAACAAATAGAAACAATACAGAGACATAAAGCCTTTGACATTTAAAATTATTAGAAATGACTGTTACTATTGTTGTAAGTGAAAACTATTGTTACAACTAATAATTTGCTATTGTTTCAACACAATTGCCAGCAATTTGTAAGAAATTTGCAACTGCAATTAGTGATTTGATCTTTGGCTAAAGGAGGTTAGGTTTCTGTCCGCAGTTCTTGTATCTCAGACTTAGTAGTTCTTACATTTCAGAATACTTATCTAGATATTAGTACATTTCAGAATTTAGAGCATAGAATCAATATCGGTAGAGTCATGCACTGTACTTGGCTTAAAATAGTTACCATATGCAACTGCCGTATATATGATTACTTGAGTAACATAGCTAGAATTTTACTTATAGATAAACAGAGAAGATTTACGTTTTCAGATGCCCTCAAACAACTCCGGATAGTTTTTGATAATGTGAACAACGATTCTGATGCTGAGGCTTCAAGCAACAGCAAAACGGAATCTATTGTTGATAATGAAAAAGTTCCTTTGGATGAGAAACTTTTTGACATAGACGTGTTTGAGGAAGAAAATAAAGATGCTGGTAGTGATGAATATCAAGAACATAATGACGATGATGGTAGCTCAGAAGATGAAGCTCAAGTAGCAATAACAGCTGGAAATGTAACATATTATAATAATCCTTTTCCCAACACGCTCAGAAGAAGAAATATGATGACACAACAACCTCAATTATTGCTGCTCCTGAGCATAAAGTCGATGCTTTCAAAATATTTTACTGACCTGCAGTTATAACCGGCGCGATGGTGTAGTGGTGAGAGCGTCCGCATCGCTGTCGGTAGACTTGGGGTTCATTCCCTAAGTTGAGTCATACCAAAAGACTTTAAAAAATGGTATTCACTGCTTCCCTGCTTGGCGCTCAGCATAAAAAAGGGATAGTGTGGCGAACAAGCCAGCAAGCTTGATTGCTGTGTCCTTAGTCAAGGCACTTAACGGGATGCCTCCCTTTTTATGTGGCAGACAGGTGGCCCAACCCGTACTTTCACCGGATTACAATTGTGAAGTTGCTAACGCAGCATGTCGTAAGAGGCGACTCTTGGGTACCCACTATTGGCAGTCCGCCTTGTTGGTGGTGGGGCTACCAGCCACTCATGACTCGTTCGAAATGGCTGCCATCTTTCGCCTAGTCTAATTTAAATTAGGTTGACGTCCTGAACCTGAATTGGCGTTCATGCCGTACCTCCATCCCGAGGAAGAGAAAGGGTAACCTCAAACAACAAACAAACCTGAAATTATACTTCAGATAGTACGTGAGACGAATGGAAAGGCAAGGGACATGAGACATAAGTGTACATTGTCGCCAAACTCTGTCTACAAAAACTTTACATCCCAAGAAGTTGAAGCCGGTCTTGCTATTATGATTTGTGCTGGCTTGGACACAGATAACTTCACAAACTTACATAGCTTGTGAAATCCTATTGACAGTAGACCATTTTATAGAGTCACTATGGCATTGAATTGATTCCAATTTTACTACGTTTCATGCATTTCGGTAACCATTGTAGTCGACCAGCAAGACAAAGAAACGATCGATTAGCTGCTATCCGAAAAGTATAGGAAACATTTAACAGTAATCTGCGAAACATCTACATTTGTAATGAGGCCTTGACTGTAGATGAACAACTCGTTGGGTATCGTTGCAAGATTCCCGGACGAATATACATGCCATCAAAACCAAGAAAATACGGTGTTAAGTTTTTTGGCTGTGCGAAATCACAACAGGTTTCGCTCTGAAAGACTTGATTTATTCCGAAAAGGACTCTGACTCGGAACCTCAGAGAAACCTCGCCAATGATATTGTAATGAAATTGTGTTCAGTTTATTTGGTACAAGTTGAGACATACGCTCGTATATGTTGACCGGTATTTTACCTCTCATGGCTTGGTGTGCAACCTTTTGCAGCAAAATCTGACACTAATTGGGACAATTATGGCTAATCGGCGTGAAGTGCTATCGCAGTTCAAAGCAGCACAAGGAAGAGAAGTTGAAAGCACTAAGGCATTGTATGACCATTCTAACAAAATCCTACTATTGTCATATGTCCACAAACGCAACAAGAATGCGCACATGATGTCCTCTTCACACTTTTCTATTTCAATCATGGACTGACACAAAAAACTTACAGTTATCACAGATTACGATAAGCATAAAGGAGGAGTTGACACTCTTGAAGAAAATTGTGAAGAGTTCAGTTGCTTGAGGAAAACAAATCTTTGGCCAAAGGTTATCAATTACAATTTAATAAGTGTTGCCACTAACAACGCTTTTATCGTAATGAAAGGCAGTGGAAAATGTGATAGAAAAACAGATTTTCTCAAACAACTAAGCTTTCAGCTAGCTCAATCATACTTAAGCAACCGAAAATTGAGATCTGAAATAAAGATGCTTGACGAAAAGATGGGATTTATTGATGCTGCTTCTAACACCATAAACCGTACAGTTCAAGGCATCAAACGGGGAAGATGTTACAGATGTGGGAAGCATACTCGCCTTGCATGCTTGGTTTGCCGTCGACGTGTTTGCTCGCAACACAGAAAAATACCAAAAAACACATATTGCTTAGAATGCTGAACAATTTGTGATTGTACTGCATGTTTGTGTATTTTTGTGTTTGAAATACAACCATCGCTTGCTAAAATTTTGTTCTACTTCAGCTAAGAGCTAAGCAAGCTAAAATTATACCGTGGATAGGAAGCAGACCCTGGATTTTACATTCAAGATTGTAATGCTTTATCAAAATCAAATTAACCATGCAATCAATGGATCGCGCAGCGCGATATGTTCCGCAATGGTTAAGACAGCAATTGACCTGTCCATGCCGATCTCAACCACACAGATCGTGCAAACGAAGCGACACCAAACCGTTTGTGACTCTGCCATTAGCCAACAGCTTTTAAATAATGATCAATGTGCATTAAACTATGATAATAAGCGGTTTTCAATTCTCGCCGCAGCATGTAGCTCCTTCCATCATAATCTCTTTGAGACTGCTTATATCAAGACCCGGCGCCCGGTGTTATGCAGACAAAAAGAGTTTGTTTACACTCTCAAACACTTGATGATCGCTGCGTTCTTATTTGTCCTCTTGCTTTGCTTTCTTTAACATTTCGCTATTGCAAAATTATTCTTGACGTGCTTTACATTACTAGCGCTGTCATTGGCTTGTCTTGATTGCCTAGCGTCCAAATTATTCAAATAAAACACTTACTCACTCTAGATCTTCGCTTTTGACGCAATACTGCCAGTGATAAGAGCGTCACGAAAAGCTTATGGCTAAAACAGTTTTTTCAAAGCTATATTAAAATTCTCTACCACCAACAAGATTTAAGCAAAATATTCTCGGCTACGAGTTTCGCTCGCAGCAAACGAATACTTTTCAATGCTAAGTGTTTCCCAACTCAATTTTCTGAAACAAGGAGAGTCCCCTTAGGACGAATCTGAACTAACTGAAATATGGTACCTAAAGAATTATGTTGTTAATACCTATTTCAGTACTGCTATCTTGCAGTAGTTAATTGCAGATATGTCATACATAGTTATAATCACTTGGTGACAATGCTAATGATGTACCGAAACTTCTGCTTTGGCTATTTTTCCAAAGCCAGGGGCAATTTTTGGCTTCGGAAAAATATTTTTAGTCACTTTAATATACTACTAATACGCATTTTTAAAAATCTAGAAGATAATTATTGTTATTAGATTGGGTTCATTTTCTTTGTTGTTCCATTTTAGAAACGTGGTTTAGCGTTTAAGCACGTTGTACTATCAAAGAATAAATCCTCCTATAAATGGTGGGGTGCGTACAGAATGAATGTTCCTGCAAATGCTTCGTACATACATACAAGCGTTCTTGGGATACATACAAGCGTTCTTGCATAGATAAAGACAATAACAACTGGGATATGGCGTTGACAAGGTCCTCCACAAAAGTTTTGTAAGCACACTATCATCCGACATAAGTGAACGGCTATTTAACACAGCTGGGAACATATTTCAAGCAAAAAAAGCAGACTATTGCCTGAGTATGAAGAACAGATTGCATTCTTAAATTATAACCTACCTAGTTTCATTGAGTTCTGCATGGTCCGACTGCCTGTCTGCAGGTCATAACGATGTGATTTTATGTTGTGTGCCGAACAATTGAAAACGTTCGTAACATTGTTTATTTACGGTAAAGCGAAAACTTGTTTTTATTATCACTGATCTAATCGTAAAGTTTTAGACTACCTGTTTCGTTCAAATCGGCTCTCAAGTTCTTATACTTTTAAAAAGTGCCCGTAGGCATGAAATAGTTGGACCACCTTGAACTACGGTAGTTGCGGTAACACTTATTACTGTTATCAGTTGATCAAGTAAGGTGCAATTGGATTAGTGTTTGCCAAACTTTAGTCATTTTATATAAATTTTATTATAACTTCAGGAAGAGGAGTTGAGCAAATTATGCAATGAGCAAATAGTTGACATGGACATTTCGAATTACCAAAAACTTTTTATTTTATTTTATCTGTTTGTGTTATACGGGGAAAAACAGAAATTGTTCAAAATGAGTGAAGGAAAAAATGATGCTTAAAAGCTTGGAAGCTACTGATTTAGATACTCATTCTTCAGTGAATAACTGGAGCAATTTAACAAAGGAGCTTCGCCAAAAATACAAGTTTGACTTCTATAATTCTTAAATCACATTTGATCATTTCCGAAAATTTTAGTTTCTTTATTATTTAGCATAGAACTACAAAGCTTTCTAGAAAATTTTAAATTGAACATCGTCGAATCAGAAATCAATTAACTGGCTACACAAAAATATAGCAACTGCAGCTGTTGATAATGCATAACTAGATATCAAGCAAATTTTCATGCAGGTTCTAAACGAAATTTTTTCAAACTTTGCCTGTCACTGGTTTCATTTGTTGGTCAGTTGTTTTTCTTGGCTATATTTTATTACAGCCAGCAAACTTACTTCCTGCCAGATGATGTCATACATGTAGCTCAAATTAGTAGTTTTTGAAATAACTTTTGAATAAAAGACTACAATGAGCACTTTTTTCAACATTGATTTAATACCATTAAGCGTTATTTTAAGCCGCATTTGTGATTTTGTTGCGTCTCTTTAATAAAGAAAAAATGATTTCTAGAAAACATGCAAAAACAACTTGCAATTAAATACTCGTTTTGTTCAAAGAAAATGTTCAGAATTTTGTAAAAATATTTACACACAAAGTTTGTCTGCAGACGCAGTTATCATTTGATTGATTTTAAACTTTCAAGTATCTTTTAAGTTTCAAACACACAAAACTTTTGCATGGTTTGTGTGTTTGATGAGTTATCTACAACTACAATATAGGCCATAATCTATTTTATGGTGAATCACATGAGCATTATGCACTTTAGTTTCAAACTATGAACTGTATAGTCAGTAATACCGCATTAATATATTTTAATTGTAGCTGCATATAACCACCATATAAGCTTCGACAGAATTCTAGCTTTGGTACATCCCTAGATAATGCTAAGTAATTCTCTCAAACTTGGCGATTAGAAACCAAAGTCCAGGCAACTTAATGTACTTATGTAGGATTTCAACTTAATTTACCGGTCGGCATTCAAACTTGCTTTTTCCATCTACAATAAAATGTAGGCTACTGTTGCGATAAAATATACTTCAGTTGACATTTCTACACCTAAACCATAAATGTTTGTAATCATACCCGCAGCCACAACCAGCTATCCTTATTACAGTATTACGAAATAGGAATTAAGATGCTAAACTTTACCAGTAAAAAAATTATTCGGATCAAATAATCAACATTGCGACGTACAAGTCAAGAAGATGCAACAAAAGCCATCCAATTTGAACTTGAATAAACTCATTTCTATGAACACGACATCATCTTTAAATGATGTGCTTTTTCATTTGAGGATTAAAAAATACAGGAGGCCTGCGGTCTATCAATCTCATTGTAATACAAATACAAATCTTGCGAGATTCTTAGATCTTTCGGGGCCTACAAATTTTGCCCAGTCCGCTCCTGCCCCTTAATCCGCCATTATGTATTATTCCAAAGGTAGGCAGACTTTTTAGTCGGACGGCCGCATTGACCATTGAAGAGTTGGCCGAGGACCAGTGCTTAACATCTTGAAATAGCTGCATACAATGCAAGAGCTTGGAATAGCCTAAAATCTTGCAATGTCGTATTACAGAGCCATAAAAATGATGGTGTCAAAAAATATTTCATCACCCACTATTAGGACGGAAAATGCGTCGAATCAAATTAAGAACTGCGTAGCGACTTTTCTATCGTTTTTGGCTCGTTAGTACGGCAAGTACGCCCACCCCTGTCATATCAAATTAAATAGATGAAAGTTTCTATGAGTTGGCAGGCCACACAAAATGCTCTGGTGGACCGCATGAGGCCCACGTCTGTATTAAACTGTTATCATTTAGCATCAATACATGACAAAACTGATAAAACGATGAAACTGCTTTCTACGTTTACTGCTTAAAGTAACTAAATTTTTGAATACTTTTTAATTTTACTCGAGTAAATACGTCTGCTATTGATTTGAAATTTTTGCTTGCTGTTACCAAGGTCACCTTTTGAATCATGATGAAGGAAATGTGTATTTATGAACCTAAGAGCGAAAAATGGTTTGAGTAAAATATACCCTCTGTAGGTTCACCTGTAACAATGGGGCCGAAGGAAAATAAGTGACAAAATGCGATTCCTTAAGAATATGAACGATATCAAAGGCAGAAGAAAATTATTTAGTGGTACTGATAGTGTTAGTGCTACTGGCATCTATGACAACAATGGCGGATTAACGAGGAAAAAGCATGCAGGACTGAGGACAAGGACCTCGAAAACTGTTGAGGTTATGCGATCCGTTAAACATGTAGCAAATGATTAATAAGCTGGCTGAGTGTTTGAGCAGACAAATGAGGACAACCATGTTGTAAAAGTGAGGACTAATCCCTCCCTGGCACTCATGCCAGGGGACTAGACCTCCCAGACTGTTTTCATACCCCAGGAAATTTGAAAAATAGACAAAATAAAAGCAACATAGCAAAAAACACCAAACAAATTGATTAACAAAAAAAAACTCTGCAAATTATTTTGAAACTAAATGCGGCGAACAATAAGTCATTCAAAAAAACTTTATCTTCACTTTAATTTAGAGCAGAAAGAAGTCACACTGATTAACTTGATTTCCAAAAAACTGTTCTTTATTCTTTGAGACACAAATGCTTTTAACCTTCCCCAATAGAAAACAATGTGTTACGCTTGTGGGTGGCTACTCGGGTAATTTGTAAAGAAAGAAAAGTTAAACAGATATCTGCCAGCTTATTGTATTGTCATCTTATCTGCACAAGTGTAAAACGATAAATAGCAATAGGATAAAAGATATAAGTGGTAAAAGGATAGACCCTCGGCCCGGGCTTTGATTTGTGCTGACCCGGATTGAGTTTGGGTGCCAAACCAAAGAACGACGACGACGACAACGACGAGTCTATTGCAATTGACAATTGGTATGGTCTCATACTCACTGCAGTGAAATAGAACTAAGGAGGGGGGATGGGGAGTTTAAGCTGTATGAATTCGAAGTATAGCTGATGTCATTTTTACAAAACGTCATGGTTCGGGAGAAACACTTGTAAGTAATAATGGGTGAAGTGGGCTTTATATTCTGGCGTTAGCAACGAGACAAAATTTGTATAGTTACTCTATAACTTTATTGCTGCACCATTAAAAGCTGATATTGGTCTTAAAAGAATGGAAAGCGTTAAGTTTAAATCAGTCGTTGGAGGCTATTTGCAAATACTGCAATGACAAAAGGCTTCTTTACAAAAAATCCAAACTAACATGTTGCTATGAGTGTGAGTGCAGTTGCATCGGAATGTCAGTATATTGCAGTAATAATAACTGTTCAACAGGACCTTATATGTGAATGGTTATATCTAAAAATGCGTTACCACATTTCATCTACCTTTCCTGACGTTACTAAGGATTGAGAATTGAGAAGTATATCACCTTATTGTTATTTCACACGTTTACAACATACGTTGTTACAATCAGTGGTTCTTATAGTTAGACTTACAGTAGAGTTTAGGTTTGTAGGTGACATGATGTGAAACACATTTGTTTTGTAATTTGACTGAAAACAAAAACGTTTGGAAGGAAAACTTGGCTCGATAGCTAACTTTACAACGATAACAAGTTCTATATCAGGTGAGTTGCAAGCAGAAAGTGTATTTAATAGTAAGAACAATATGTCACAAAAACATGCAGCGATTTGTTGAAGAAAGAACAGAACTTGATGTCAGGCATATAAACATTAGTTATAGTCACACTATTTGATATTTAACGTGACAATTTGAAGCGAAGTGGCCAATAAAGAAAGCTCATGAATTGAGAAAGATATGTGACAACTTTGACTTCACGAGGACCTAATAACAGAATCAAAATTTTTAAAAATGACTTAAAATGAACTATTGCGATTCTTCAATTACCAGCTGATATGAAATTGGTAAATACTGTTTCAATGCTAATCTACCACATATGTTATCAACGACATCAAAAGCAGAAGAAAACTATTTAGTGGCACTGATAGTGTTAGTGCTGCCGGCGTCTATGGCAGCTATGGCGGATTAACGGGGAAGAAGCATGCAGGACTGATGACAAGCACCTCGAAAACTGTTGAGGTTTTGTAAAGTTCGCATCTATTTTGTGTCGGGTAACAAACAGCCTGCGGTAATTTATTCAATATCGAATTTTATCAGCAAATCGTCAACGCAAGAATTATAGCATGTCTAATTGGAAATCAGCTACTGCAAATATCAAAACATTTCAAATTGATTTTAAACTAAACCGACTTCATTTCAATGCTGTTTTGGTTCAAAGGCCTTCAGATTTTACTTTTAATATGCATATTCGTTCTTACGAGTTTGCTAACTCGTATGCAGAGACGTAGCAGCCGCCCCCCAAACCCCCCAATTGGGGTTGGGCCCAGGCCAACTTTGGGGGCCCAAGTTTGTCTGAAATTGCTTTTTGGTTACGTGACTATTTTCAGTTCAGCAGACTTGTTTACAACCGATTTAAACTGTAGGAAGAAATTGGCTTGTGACATTATAAGTGAATGCTACGTCATTTTATCTCGCAGAATCTAGAATATTTCGATTGATTTTCTGGTAGAATCTTGAATATTCGATTGACGTAACAATGCCGTTGTTACGCAACAATCATAGAATGGTCTGGAATTCTGTTTGGCTAGAAATACCGGGACAATATATATACACTGCAGAGTGCAGATAAAGTATTTTATTGACATTGTATAGAATGAAACGTTCAAAAAGTGGTGCTCAAAAGAGAAAAGAAGCAGCCACTGCTCGAGATGCTGTAGCGAAATTGCCCAAGATGACAGATTTTTTCAAGATTACTGAGCAGAGTAGACCTGGCACTAGTACCGAGAGGGATGAAGAAAACTATAGTGTACAAGAAAAAGAAGACTATGACGATCAGCATCAAAGTGATTGTGAATTTCCAGAAAATGTAAGTTGTGATTTACCTGCCAATACGCAACCTTCAATATCAAAAATATCTGAATCTCAATTTACCCCTATCCCTGATGACCCATGTAAATGGCCTGAAAGTATTTCTGATGCTCAACGATGTGATATAGTAAAGCGTGGACCACATCAACTAATAATGAATTTTCCATATAATCCCACAACTCCAAGGCGACGTTTTTCCTCCAACCATTATAAACGTGTGTTACCTAATGGTGAAAGTGTTTCACGGTCGTGGCTAGTTTATTCTGGCGAATCAGATCAAGTTTTTTGCTTTTGTTGTAAGCTATTTGGAAAAACACCAAGCCCCTTTTGTAGTGGTATAAATACATGGGAGGGTTTTTCGAAAAAACTGAAAGACCATGAAAACGGCATTTCCCACCAAGAATGCTGCAGTCAATGGATGTTGCTAGCTGAAGGGATAAGAAATTCATCCACTATCGACAAACGCGAGATGAATATTTTTTTCAATGAAAGACGTTTTTGGAGAAATGTTTTAGAGAGACTTATCGACATTGCCTTGTTTCTATCGGAAAGGAATCTTGCTTTTAGAGGATCTGAAGAAGTCTTAGGATCTCCTCATAATGGAAATTTTCTGGGTATATTTGAGCTTTTGGCAAGAAGAGATCCGATCCTTGAAGAGAATCAAGAATAAAAACACTAAAGATCACTATTTGAGTCCTACCATACAAAATGAACTAATTGAATTGCTAGCGACAGAAGTTGAAAAAGAAAATTTACAGCAATTGAAATTGGCAAAATATTTTTCTATAATTTTCGACTGCACTCCAGATATGTGACATCATGAACAAATGTCTGTCATTCTCCGTTATGTACTATGTAATGAAGAAGCTGCTGTTGTTAAAGAAACATTTTTTGGCTACTTGAGAATAAGTGACAGTACTGGGAAAGGCTTGTTGGACGCTTTCTTAGAAAAAGCGACCGAACTGCAACTCGAATTGTCTGATTGCCGAGGTCAGTCATATGATAATGGTGCTAACATGAAAGGAAAACATTCTGGAGTCCAAGCAAGAATGCTAGACATCAATCCCAAAGCTGTTTACGTGCCCTGTGCAAACCATACCCTTAACAAACCAGTTGTTGTTGACAGTGCTAATTCATCGACGGAAGCATTGACACTTTTTGGAGTACTTACAAGGTTGTATGTGCTGTTTTCTTCCTCTGCTCAGCGTTGGGAAATTTTGAAGAAACATGTGGAGCTGTCCATAAAGTCACAATCTGATACTCGTTGGGAAAGCAGAATTAAATGCATCAAACCTCTTCGATACAATTTAAAAGAGGTGTTGCTGGCACTGAAAGACTTGGAAGCCATTTCCATAGAAAGAAAAGATGGAAGAGCTGCCTCAGAAACAAAATCGTTGATAGCTCATTTATCAAAATGGAGTTTTCTTTTGTCGGTGTTTATTTGGTATGATATCCTATTCCAAGTCAATAAAGCAAGCAAGATTCTTCAATCGTATGGAGTCTCCCTTCATACAATGGAAACGGAAATCCAGGCAACTGAAAAGTTTTTGCAAAACTATCGCACAACGGGTTATGACAGTGCCGCAACATCTGCTGTTGAAATAGCACAGGAATTGGATATTGATCCTTCTTTTCCTCCGTCAAGAAGTGGAAAGAAAAGAAGATTGTTTGATTACCAAGGTGAAGAGGAACAACGAGCTACTCCTGAACTGAAATTTAAAAGCAGCTTTTTCTATCCATTAGTAGACCAGGCTATTATGTCAATAAAGGAGCGCTTTAATTTGTTACGTGAGGTTTCTTCCGCCTTTTCGTTTTTGTACACACGAGACAAACTTTTGCTTGTGCTACAAGAAAATGCTCTTCTTACTTGCTGTAAAGAGTTCAAAAAAAGTTCGGTGACATTGATTCTGATGAAATGAGCGCTGAGCTACAGCGGTTTGTTTTAATTTTACAAAAAAAACGCAATCACAATGCGGCTCAAGACTTTCTGAACTATCTTCTAAAGACTCATTTATTTGAATTGTATCCGAATGTGTACATCGTACTTCGAATCTTACTAACTTGCCCCGTGACTGTTGCCAGCGCTGAAAGAAGCTTCAGCAAATTGAAACTGATCAAAACTTTTAATAGAACGTCTATGACAGACAGTAGACTATCTTCATTAGCCATGTTGTCAATCGAAAATGACTGCGCCCGATCTCTTGATTATGACAATGTCATAACAGCATTTGCGAACAAAAAGGTTCGCTCCAGACTATTTAAATGATACTGTGTTTTTATAACTTTTTCATGTTTTTCAGTGTCATTGCTTTCGTTTCGCAGTGTCTGCATAAATGTCCTACTGAACTCTGGCATCGGTGCCGAATTTTTTATGACTTGCACCTTCGGTATCGGCATGCTTTATTCTGACATTAGCCTGTTTACTTATGTACAGATTGTGGTGTATTTTCTTAATGCAGCTTTTCAATTTTACACCTCTAAAGTGATATGACCTGTGCGCAGGGGCTCTTGCACTTACTTTGGGGGGGGCCCGAAGTTGGAGTGCTACGGGACTGCTCGTATGTGCACGTTTGCTAACACTCGCTGACTTCATTGGTGAAATTTATTTGACTCTAATCCATGTATATAAAACTCAAAGTTTGTCTGTCTGTATGTCCGCTATAGAAATAAAACTGGAGACATTTAGATACAAACAAACATATGAATCTTATATAACTGTTTCCAGGGAAGCCAAGTACGGTATTTTGATTTTGATCAGAATCGTCTATGGGGGCTACGAGCCTATATTTATTCAACCTATATTGTTATTCAATGTAAAAATTCATTTAAAACCACAAACAGAATGTTAGAAAGGTTTATATATAAACGTTTTTGCTTGAACGAGATGTACGCAAACAATTTCGCGCATGTCTGCCATTTCTGTTATTGCCGGTATATATACCGTCGCGGGAGCGGACGCATAAAAATCGCTTGCCGGTAATTGTACCGGCGCGGGATGGAAAGAGTTAAAATATGGTTATTCAATGTAAAAATTTAATCAGTCTTTACATTTTACCTGATCAACGACGGGTAATTTAATCAGTCTTTACACTTTACCCGATCAACGACGGGGTAAATCTGCTAGTAATGTAATAAATATATACTGTGACTTATAACCGTGCAGGAATGCTGCACTTTGTCAACTAATGTCACTGCAATAGGCATGTATGGCAAAGTGTACAACAGAGGTACAATTTTTTTAAATCGTCGTAGAAATTGACCAATCTGAAATGTCTATTGACATAGTAAGGACAAAATGCTGCTGGTGGCAAAATTGCCTCTGCCTAACACGAACCTGTTGGCTTAACTGAGCAAAACTTTTAATTTGTAGGCCTAAGTTCATCTACCCAGTATCTGCTTCCACCATCAATTTTCCAATAGCTAAATACCTGAAGCAATACTTTTTCCCGTAATAACAGGTTACGCTTCATTTTATGGCTTTACCATTTGACCCAGAACAAGATTGCAAAACACTGCGTTACCAACACCCACCCGTAACCAAACCACTCCTCTCACACTCTGACATGCATGAGTTTTCTAGTTCCAACCAAGTTTTACTCTCTTGTGTTTTAGAAACTTACACTTGCTTTCCAGTAGTGACTCAGCGTAACCCGATTCTCCTAAACATAGAGCCCAAATCAGCTGTTTTCAAACTGTTAGTAGCAACCCACTGATGGGTCGTGGGCGAAATTTCAGTAGGTCGCGAAAGCCATTTAAAATTTAAATTCTACACGCTTTGTCTCAAATAATTTAAAAGTAAATTAACATCTTGAATAGAGGTTTGATTTCACTGTACTTTTTTCCAACTACTTCGAAGTACATACAGAATTATGTGGGACCCGAAAATTTATGTTTTGAAAAGTAGGTCGTGACTTAAGAAGTTTAAGAACCACTGGCCTAAATAATTTGCAAGTAGCCCGAAAAGTAGCAAGTAGCAAATTGTGAAACTCTGTAGTAAATTAAACAAAAAACAGTAGACCAATCTGGCAACACTGTTCGCAACGACTTATTGCACTCATAGTTTGCTTGACCAACAAAATTATCTAAATACAAAATAGTCCCAACGACTGAGTGCGCTTATAATTTGCTTCCCTGAACAAAAGTGTGTAAACATAAAAAGGCGTCTTGAGGTTCTTCTACGCGTATCTGTTTGCATAGCAACGAAAATTAGCGTAGTAACTAGCGGATTGGAAAATAATTACAGTTTAAAGAGAAAATATGAAAATCACCTTTTTTATTTACAGCAAGCATTGTGATGTAATGGCGACAGAAATGAAATACTGCAATACAATTGAAATCTAGTAATAGAATTCAAGGTTATCGTTTACATTGCTAGCTCTATGTGAAATTGTTATCAGTAAAATGAAGGAAAAGCTACGTCTAGATCAGATGTATTTTCTGAGATTACAATTAGGGATATATTTCTTGAACTATTTATATTTTCAGTCATTCAGTCATCACCGTTATGTTTATAGGCCAGACAATCCTGTTTACGTTTGTAAGCCAATTTGTCACACTTCACCTATAGCTTATCTCTGCAAAGTCATCAGTAATTTACTAGGGGGCGGTGAATAAGCGTATTTAGGGGGTGGCACAAAATAAGCATAGTACTAGGCATAGCGCGCTTGTATTATGCCTGTTTAGTGCCAGCCCCAAAATATTAGGGTCGAGCAGTCTATCTGTCGCGGTGGCCCAATTTAACTAAGGACTTGCAAACAGAGATTTTGCAAAATATACAGTTTTACAAACCAAACGGACTCGCAAAATTTACACCACCGCCAACATCGATCTCCAAAAAAAGGAAAAGGTCAATACTGCTTATTTCCGTATAACTTTGAGGATTGCGCTCGCCGATCTCCAAAAACAAATGTCTTGCGCCCCACCTCCTACCGTCGAGAAATTTCTGCGTATGCCCCTGACAACAGATATAATATTTAACATACAAAAAGCGAAAGTAAGATAATAATCGTCACTTCAAAGTCGTTGTAAATAAATAGATTTGTGACTTTGCAATATAGTTAATGACGCATGTAATGAAACCAAGACAAAATTTATAATCGAACTGCGCCGACGTACTGTGGGCATGCATTACAATTTTGCTTCTCTTCTCTCTCGCAACAGTAAATTCGAAATGAATGTCACCGCGTTTTTAAAAATGCTTGCGAGCTGCTCAGTCGTTGCAATGAGAATGGCTAAGGTTTAACCCTTTGCCGTCCAATTAATTTTACCAAATTTTGCTTATCTGGTCCAAACTTTTTTGCAACTGATTTTTGTAGATTTTACATGCATCGACCAATTTTGATCGTTTTGTCTCGGAAGGCTCAAATTTTGCTTGGCATGGACCAATATTATCTTGAGGACTATTGCAATTTTATTGAAGAAATATTTCAGTATACAAAGCTCAGCAATCGACACATAACAATAAAAACCAAATATCAGTTTTTTGGTGTGGTGTGATTTAAAGCAAGCACCAGGGTGTAACCCTGGCTTTCTGGTGCAAGTTTTGTAAAAAAACGAAGTTGTTTTTCGAGATTGTGTCAAGCTGCGTACCATACAGTCTTTGTTCCGCCCGCTTGCAACCTTCGCAACAAAATGTGTCTGATTGTTGAGTCTTTTTTCATGATCAAGAGAACTTGGCCGGCCGCGTTGTTTGCTGCGATTGTTTCTTATCACTCCAACGAGTTGCTCCACCAGTTTGCACAACTCCCTTATTTAGTTTTTCTAATAGGCTACAGCAGGGGTGTAAAACACGCGACCCGCGAGCCAAATGTGACCGTGTAAGAATTTTTTGCCACAGTGCGAATGCCTGGTCTGCGAAGTAACTCTGCGAAAGTTACCTGAATATGGCCGTGAAGTAATGACGGACCACTTCTAGAAGTCGCGGCTGGCATGACGGGTTGCTGTGAAAGAGGTGTTGACCAACGTTTAAGATCGCTTTTCTTTTGCACACGGCCTGAATTTTTTTCACACGACACAAACAAGAAACTAATCAAGCTTATATTCGCCGTGGATAGGGTTGGACTTCCTGTAGCGACTGCATACTAATATCATCCCAGAGAAGAGGTAGGACTGTAAAGGGTTAATGCAGACCATTGAATAATGTTGGTGGTGCTCAAGATAACATCAAACTGTCGTATTGCCAATACTTAATGAAAATGATGCAATTTACTCTTAAGCTTTTGTTAGTTTGATCTGCAACATTGAGTTCGAGCAACTCATTTTAAGAACTAAGCACGACTTTTAGATTACGAGTATTCTTGATAAATTACAAAAAAAAGTGAACTCGCTAAAGTTTTTATAAATCATGTTTATGGTAGCACAGTTTGAACTTGCTGCTGTTGGGGTTTTGCTTGTAAACTCGTAAGAAAGCGAAAGAGAGCGCTCAATATAACTTAACTATTGATGGCATGTATATATTGACGTCAGCACGGCGTGACGGATTGAATGTCAAGAGCTAGCGAGCTGAGTGGTGAGTGGGTAGATATATGGAAACAGCATTGCTAAATGAACTCTATCTCTTCGAAGCTTACATTTCTGGTACAAACTATGGCTGGCCCCAACCAAAATTACAGTCATTATGGTTCGCTGCGCTCGTGTTGGTCACATGAAAATAATTAATTGGTATCTTTTACATCTAAAATTATACTGTTAAATTAGCTATACTATTGATATTTAAATTAGTGGGCTAATATCAACTAGTGAGTTGTAATGGCAAAGTGGTAAATTGATAAATCCGAGGAACTTGCGATCCACTGGCTGCCTATAAACTATCGACTTATTATTCTCTTAGGTTTTTATGCAAAAATAAATACGTATTATTACCGCTTTGGATGTAAGCTGTGAATCATACTTGACATCAAACTCAGTGTATATGTTTTTTATGATAATCATTTCCAACTTCAAAAATGATTGCTAAAAAGTAGCTCATAATCAAATATCATGTCTATTAATAATTGGGAGACAAAAAATAAAATCGAGGCAAATCTAGGTTATTCTATTCTGGTGTAGCCTTTTACGATTAGCTTCTGGTTATCACTGACAAAATGATTTTTACGCACAACATTATTAATAAACATTGAAATGATTGTCGAACTAATGATGTAGCAAGTGCCGAATTTAGGTATGTGGAGGCCCTTTGGCACTAAGCTATGTGGAGAGCCTTAGTCGCATGCACAGAGCAGAGGTCATGATGCGACCGAAAAAAAACAGTTACATTGTAAAGATCAAAGAAATAACGACGGCTCCGAAAACCGCGTTGGCTACTGGTGATCGGTTGAAACAGGTGGGAGCGGAAAATCTACGGCTTTACGACTTCTGGATTTCTAGCTTACGAGTTGGGAAAAGAACCCAACGCCAGTGGGAACTGAATTTTAGTTTTTTAGTCCAAAAGCTGTTTTCTAAAAATTTAAACGATAAGGATAAAAAGCAAGAAACGATAGCGCTAATGTAGACATAAAGCTAACGATTGGCTTCTTCTTAGTTTAAGCTATTTGTTCTGAGCAATATGCAGGAAGATGTACATACACTGCGTGTGCGCTTTGGCTCTGCTTGCGAGTCTTCAGTTGGACTGGGCAACCACGACGGGCAGACTGCTTGGCCCCACCACCTGCTTGTCACGTCAAGATGGAGGCATCCCGTTAAGTGCCTTGCCCAAGGACACAACAAACAAGCTTGCCGGTTTGTTCTCCACACTGTCCCTATTGCGCTGAGCGCGAAACAGGGAAGCTATCAATACCATATTTTAAAGTATTTTGATATAACTCGACCTTGGAAATGAACCCCAGGTCTACCGACTGCAAAGCGGACGCTCTAACCACTACGCCATCGCGCCGGTATCGGCGCTTGGCAGCTTCCCTGCTTGGCGCTCAGCACAATAGGGACAGTGTGGAGAACAAGCCAGCGAGCTTGCTTGTTGTGTCCTTGGGCAAGGCATTTAACAGGATGCCTCTATTTTTATGTGGCAGACAGGCGGTGGGACCAAGCAGTATACCCGTCGTGGTGGCCCATTCTAACTGAAGACTCGGAAACAGAGCGCGAGCGCAAACACACAGTGTATGTACATTTTCCTGCATAATGCTCACAACAATTAGCTCAAACGACGAAGAAGATCGACGTAGTATTGCCGATTCAACGATCGACTGTCCAAGTAAAATCAAAACCCAGCAAATGTCAATTTGACTTATGATCGGATATCGGTATATCACATAACAGCTATCAACACAAGTTACTATAACACTGGGGCAAGATCGCACATCGCTACTGCTACGATATTCAATCGTTAGCTGCCAACCTGACTATTATAATCTGTAGCCATAGCTTGCCTATTATTTCCATTACTCTTTGTTACGTTACTATTCACATTTTTGATGCTTTGTGTTGCATTCGCTATATTTTTCACATAAATCCTTGGTACGAACCTAGTTCAATCTTCAATATACCAAACCTAGTTCACCAACTTCGTTTATCAAAGTGGGGTCCTCTGAGAACCCCATCACTTTCAATGTTTAAATGGTTTGCTAAATGTGATAAATCACTTTAAACTACATTTTCATGTTACTAAAACTTATTTCAATGAGGAGCAAACGATTGGGATTATTTGACGATTTTTAGCAAAAAAACAGAGCCAGTATACTGCTGCACATATTTTAAGTAGCACGTTTCGCTAAACGCTGCTGGTATTGTCAATTAAAATAGTGCTGCTGATTACTTTAAAATTTAATAAATCATGACCAAGTGTAGCATTTATGACATGGCAATTCAATTATGATAGAAGAAAACAATAACTATTACATACTTACGAGGGTCAATGTTGTTTCGTGTTAAATCAGTGAGATAATAACTAGAAACAAAAATAAAATAAAGTTTACACATTTAAAAGATAAAGTGAATGTGAAGCTTCACCTGAGTTCAATTGTGGCTGCAGCTTTTGAATACATAACGTTTCCTCAATACGTAATTTTCACCAATTAGTTTCTTGAGCTAGTATTGGTAGTTTGTGAAAGTCAATTGTGTGGTCTGGATTTTCCCGTAAATGATTTGTAACATCGCTCTTTCCAAATGTAAGGAAGTCATGTTCTTGCTCTTTCAATGACAGAATTAATATTCGACATGACATAAATATAATTGTATTGGTGTAGTTACTATGTATTTTTTGTAGAAAAACACAGCCAGTCCAAATCATGTATATGTGTACACCAAAATACAACCAAAGACGAAATGTCAGCTTACAAAAATCATTAAGATAATATGGTATGGTTTTAAAGAGCAGTTTATTCACCGGTAGAACGACATAAATAGTGTGATTTAAGTATTTACATGATTAGTCATTTGTAAGCTTGTAACACAATATACCAAGGATGGCCAAATGGCGGCTCGCGAGCCGCATGCTGCTGTTTGGGCCCCTGAACTGCGTTCTCATTAAGTCTGCCAATATCGATTTTGAAAATGATCTCTGAATAAAATCTGGTCATTTCTTTTTCTGTATAATGATGCTTCAGCGTTGTGAAGAGTGATCTCCAAAAAGAAAAAAGGTCATCATCTCCTGTCTGGATGTAACATGCGTCAAGTTAAACTGAATAATGATTGGGTAGCGGCTCTTTCAATGATGATCTCTATTGTTTTTGGCTCTTTATCACGGCAAGTGTAACTACCCCTGCAATAAACCAAGGGGATTCCAACAGGACTCCAGGTGAATTTTTCTTACCGTGCATGATTTTCAAAATACGTTTTGTAAAAGTATTTGCACCGTATTTATTTTGTTTAGATTTATAACGCATAGCAAGATGTGCAGAAAAAATCATACTATAGATAAAGCACTAGCCAAACAAATGATCTCTAGGTCCCATGAGATCTCCCTTGGTATGCTAAAGGTTAAGACAAGCAGCTAACAGTATTTGTAGTTTTTGCAGTGCATTTCTTTGTTTTCCTAAAATAACTGATTCTTTGTGGAGATTTCTGGTTATGTGCCCAGTTTTGCCCCAACGTAAGTCCGGCACTGGTTCTAGCTAATGAACCTATAAAATAAAACTCACCAAAAATACTTGAAGTGAGGTACCGTAACTAAAAAAAGGCGTGTTTATATCAAACAGTGGCATTCAGGATTTACAATCGAAGCTAGATTCTGCAAGCTTTATTCTTAAGGAATAAATTTTAACACTACAACCAGTCAATAATCAACTTTTGAGTAATGTGACCAGCATGAGAAATTGTTGATTCGTTGATGACGGTCACTAAATTGTTTTTAATCAATTTTGAAAATGAATTTTTGCTTGGTTTGCTTTAGGTATAAGCGAATGGCAAAACGAAGTAAACAATGATTTAGCGCATTAGAAATTAAATGTTCATTGTTCCGCCATTCATCTCGTAAATTGTTTATCTGCTAGAAATCATTGTCCGATCTGGGTAATCGTCAGTTTTATAATCTTTGTTCAGGGAGTACCAACGATGGAAGTTTGAATCGTGTTTACTTACTAGCTGATCACGCGCTAAAGCGACCATGTAATACTATTTAATTTTTGACTTGTCTGAAGAGCAGTCATTGGCTGATTTGTAATGGAGGAAATCTCACCAGTGATTCTATATGTGTGACGACTTTAATCACAACAAATTTAGTTTAACTTCAAACCAATTAATTTACAGGCTGCGTTAGCATATTTGTTCATATATATAAATATATCAGTTTTTGGTTTTATAAATGACAGTGTACTCAATTTTTCGGTTAAAGAAAAAATTGAGCAGTTTATGGTTATACAAAGAACAATTTGTTTAGGGTTGAAAATCACTTCAAAACGTCTAGCTTTACTGGCCCAATACACTTTACCACGAGAACAATAACTAACAGTACATTGTGTTGTTGAGACATACAAAATCGCGGATAAAAATGATTACAAATATAGCGGCGTTTATGATTACAAACTGCTCGAACTTAAAACCTACTCACTTATGGGCATGGTATCGTTTTCATCTAAAACAACGAATATCAACTTGGACTATAGTAGCTGAAGATTCCAGCGCAAACACGCACGAAAATTTATAAAAATAATTCATGAGCAAAGATCATTTGCAAGTGGAATGATTTGAGATGAGTACCTATCTCCGTTCACAAAAGTACAAAAGAGTTTTCGGCCCGATTTTGATATCAATTAGTTACGTAACGTTGTTTCCCTTGACTATAAACTAGGTACACAAAGCTGCCAATAAACTGGGATCTTGAAAGAAAAGCAAACAGAGAGCTGTTGCATTTCAAAAACCTTTACGAAAATGAAAAAATGATTCCTTGCTGACGTGTTTATGAAACTCACGACAAAGTCGATTTCTACAGATCATGGGTCATTGAATTGAAAGTAAACAATGTTGACGTGACCTAAAACTCATTATGCTTGTTTATCAATTCAGCTTTAAAATTCAAAAATGTTAAACAGCATCGACGATAAAACAATTAGATTAGTTTGGATGAGACTATGCTATACTTCATGAAAAAGCGATGTAGTGTGGACACCTAATTAATTCAACATTTAGGAGACGCCTCAATGCTTTAATCCAGTGGTCACCAAACTACGACCCGCGAGGTGATTTTATCCGGCCCGCTTCATGTTGTCCAAAACACTAAAAGAATTATCAAAAAAAACAATAACTTTTACTTTAACTTCGCATTGTTTTTCGTCGCAGAATTATCGCTCAAAACTATTGCAGAACACAGATTATTGTAGATAATTTTGCTGGCTGCAAATTAACTGTGAGCCTGGCAATACCTTTGTGACGTCATAGTAGAGCCTGATAGAATTTAAGTGAGTGAGTGAGCAAGCAACTGATTCTTATGACATCACAAACTCATTCATTCAATTATTTTTTGTTGGTTAAAGCTGTTACAAAATATTTTTAGTTTGCTGAGTGTTTCAATGGCTGCCAAGAAAAGAAAAGTAGATAGTGAGTGTTGCGTGTTTAATGAAAAGTGGGGAGAAAAATATTTCTTTGTGAAAGCAGATAACAACACTGCTAATTGTTTGATATCTAGCGAAAGAATTGCTGTTTTAAAAGAGTATAATCTCGGGCGTCACTATGAAACAAACACCAATCTAAATATTCAAAGCTTTCGGATAAGCTACGCACTGAAAAATTTCAGTCTATGAAACTGAATATGCAGGGTCAAAGAAGTTTGTTCGTAAAAAAACTTACTGAAAATGAATTGATAACTCGAACGAGTTATAAAATAGTTCAGAAAATAGTAGAACGGCGAAAACCGTTCACTGATGGCAATTACATTAAAGAGTGCTTAATGGAAACTGTGAACGAATTGTGTCCAAAGAATTCCAATTTGTTTGCAAGTATAAGTCTTTCAGCCAGTTCAGTTGCGCGAAGAACGGAGGAACTTGGAGAAAACATTGTAGCACAGCTATAACAGAAAGCTGAGAATTTTTTGTGATATTCTTTAGCTATGGATGAGTCTACTGACCTCACAAGTACCTCACAACTTCTAATATTTATTCGTGGTGTCAATTTGAATTTTGAAGTCACTGAACAGTTGGCATCGGTTTGTAGCATGCATGGAGCAACAACTGGTGAAGACCTTTTTCTTGAAGTAGAGAAAACTTTGCAATGTTATAGCCTTCATTGGAACAAACTTCAGTGTATTACAGTTGATGGAGGGAAAAACGTGGCTGGATTGAAAAAGGGTTTGGTCGGGCGGAACATGTCTAAGTTGGAAGATCTTCATCTCAGAAAAGCTCTTTTTTTGCAGTGCATTATACATCAGCAAGCACTCGTTCGACACCTTTGGATATTTCTTGCATAATGAAACCAGTCGTTTGGGCGGTGAACTTCATTCGGAGTCACGCATTAATTCACCGCCAACAGGTCAGCATCACGTTTACATTGCTGCGAACTTGCCGAGCTTTTTTGGCCGTGGTGATTTCGGATGCTTTCATTGTGAGGATTAAAACTTGGTTTCTGGGTCGTAACCATAAACCCACATCTCATCAACAGTGATGACGGTCTTAATAAATTCTGGGTCATGATTTGCAAGATCGAGCATGTCCTCAGAAATTTCCTTCCGGAGTTCCTTCTGTGGCTTCGTCAGCAGCTTCGGGACAAATTTAGCGGACACTCTCCGCAGGTTCATGTCCTCAGTTAGGATGGAATGAACTGAGCCGGTGCTTATTCTTACTTCTGCAACAATTTCTTGTACCGTTAAGCGAGGAACCTCCAGCATTTTTTCGCGAACTTGATCCATCACCTCCTCCTTTCGGCTTGTGGATGGTCTTCCCGAGCGGGGATCACTCTCCACTGATGCACGGCCATCTTTAAAGCGTTTTAACCATTGCATTATCTGATTTGGGCTTAAGGCCTCGTTCCCAAAAGCTTGTTGAATCTTTCGAATCGTTTCAACTTGAGTATCACCAAGTTTTTAACAAAACCTGATGCAATACCTCTGTTCGATACGTTCTGTCATTGTAATGAAATTTGCTGAAAAATCAAAAAATCGACGAACATGTGCCACCAGCCTGCTCTAAATGCTTTACAGAGAAAGAAATGAATGATGAATCGGCTAGAAACGCTTCACGATTACGCATGAGTGCGTGTGTGTGCAGCCACGCTTTGCACGGGCAATTCGCTCATACCTTGTTGGCGAACGCAAAAGGTCGGATACTTTTTGAACAGACCTCGTAAGTCAGTAAAATTGCATAACCGCTTTACAATATTTCGTTCAAATCTGGCCCGCGACCGTAGGTCTACATTGTCATCCGGCCCGTTGAAAAACAAGTTTGGTGACCCCTGCATTAATCAATAACAGGTAAAAACAAGAGATTAGAGTGAGAGATGTGACAAAAGTTTCGTGGATAGAAATGTTTGTAATAAAGCCATAAAAAAGTAAAGAAATTTACATGTTTCAACATTCGTCGATGTTGATTTGACAGTGCCATATTTGAATGTGCTGATCAAAAAATACAGTTGATCGGTAGATTTGCTATAAATATTGCACATGCTTGTCTTTGATGTAGGTATCAGAGATAATTGTTTGAGATTTTCAAATGTAGTTCCACGGGAGTTGTCAATATGCTTATCTAAGAATGGGTCGCCTTTTTACAAATAAATGTGTAACACAATTTTTTTTGGCAAAATTAAAAATGAGAATTGTGTGTTTAGTAATAGCTGTTTTAAAGCGATTGAATTAAAAATGAGAGGTGTACGAAGTCTACATAACGCTCAAGTATTATAGCTGTAAAAAGTCAAGTAATGGAATTATCACCATTTGTTCTTAAATGGTCCATATTACATGACTTTCCCGTATTAAAGAAAATATATAGATCACCAGAAGCATTTACTGAGGGAAAAGCAATAGCGCGTAATTTCAACGTTGGTTTACAGCAACTACAAAAATGCTTGGTTGTTGACATAGATTCATTGTATTTTTGTAACTATACTGTTGGTTGATGATAATTAGTATGAATATTTGTGTAGACAGAATGCATATCAAAAAGGACATCAAAGCAATTAAATATTTTGTCTTTCGAACGGAGTTTTACCCAATAGAACGGAAAATACTTAAACCTTTAATCGTAGCAAAATATCGATTTCCTTACAACATGTACAGCTCTAATAATTTGAAGAATGAAATCAACTCAACATCCAGCAAGATGACATTAACAAAACCTAATTTCGCAATTTTTAATTTTGAGGTCACAAAAAACAATAAATTTTTGAGGTATGATTACAGTACAGTCAATAATTGGTTTTCGAACACGATTCGTTCTGGAACACTGTTTGAAATCCGATTGATATTTTCCCATTACAATTAATGTAAAAGAGATTAATTCGCTTCATGCACCAAAAGAATAACTTATTCACCTGCTTACACTATACCCTGTATATCATAGTATAAAACCATTTAACAAAGAGTAAACAAATCACCAAAGTGTAAATAAAACAAAAAACATTACAAGTAATTTTAATGAAAATTTAAATAATACAGTACTGTATTATTCAAAGAGATGGGCAGTACCGAGTACAATAGTACCGCGGTACTCTTAAAAATTGTACCATTTTTCTGTACCGCAGTACTTTTTATTGGATTTTACCGGGGTACTTTGATCGGTATATTTATTGCAATTTGATTTCTCGACTATGCATCTGCTAAAAGTTAAATCCATTTTATATATCCTTGAATCGTTGATGCATGTCTTGTTTTTGTCTTTTTGACAACGCTCAATGTCACTCGATGAATGCAAGTGACCTCATAGATCGCCGATTTGGAAAGAAAACGGCGGCATTGCTTATCATCAGACATCAATGAAGATTCACTTGAAAAAAGAAAGAGCATGCTGAGTTGTTAAAAGACGCAAATAGTTATAAAGTGTTGGCCAAAACCTTGAAACTATAAATTTGGTTTTTGAAATTGAAAACAAAGTTGTGAACGCAACTACTGATAATGGCTCTAACTTTGTTAAGGTATTTGATGTTTATGGAGAGACCGCTGAAACTATTGAAGAAGAAAACCTCGATGAAGAATGATCATGCTGTCACGGTGGTAATGTTGATGAAGACCCGATACAACCAGTACGACTGCTACCCATTCTTGAAGGAGATAATGTTGAGGAAAATGTTCGAGTATTCTTGCCAAAACATATGCGTTGTGCGTCACATACTCCTAATTTAGTGCCGACTACTAATGCTGACAAGACTCTGAACAAATGTGCTATTTACAAAAAGTATTATCGTTTGGCGGTTGCAGATCCCAAGATATATGGAATAAACAGTTCAGGTACATCAAGGCGTCGGATGTCATAAATGATAACATTGGTTTTTTGCTTCAAGTTCCAACTGTAATCCAATGGAATTCTGTATATGATGCAGTTAGATGATTGATCGCTATTTTCGACTCGAGATAATTTAAAAACTTTTAACCGAGCTTGTACTATTTTGACTTAGCCGCTCTTCACTAACAATAATATTAAATTTCTCAAAGATTATCACCGGGTAATGCGCCCTATCTGCACAGCTTTGGATAAGCTGCAAAGTAAAGAATATGTGTACACGGGAATTCTTTGGCTCACAATCTTCATAACTCTAAAAAATGCATGAGCTTCAAGCGAACAATAATGTTACGTTTTGCCTGCCGTTGGAAACGGTGTTGATTGAATCTGTGCAGGAAAGATTTGACAAGGCATTAAGTAATACTGAATATCAAGCGGCAATGGCATTGCACCCGCATTTTCGATACTCGTTAATGTCCGATGCAAATAACCAATTTCATCAATTTACTTCTGAATCCACTCGAGAAAAAATAAAGACCACGATGATTGGCTTGGTTGAATCTTTGCTAAATGAGGATGATCTACGTGTCACTAGTAGCAGCCACAAAACAGAAAAGGCTGCAAAGCAAGATAATTGTTTGGTTTAAACAATCACAAGACGCAAAACCGAGCGCAGCTAAACCAGTGAAAGAATTTCTTGACGCTGGTCCTCAGAGACATGCCAATGCTTTATGCTTTACGCATAAAACATTGAAACGAGTTTTTATAAAAATGATCATTGCCATTCCTTTAAGTGATGCAGTTGAAAGAGTATTTTCGATTGGAAAAGACATTCCAAAGCCAAAAAGATCGGGGTTAAGTGATATCCATTTTCAAATGCTCATATTTTTAAAAGTAAACAAGTAGAATCATGTCGGTTGTGTTATTTCTTTGTTAGTATGTAAACAAAAAGTGTGAATTTTTGCAACACATTATAGTGTAATTCAAACAATAATTGAAGTTATGCAAGTGTTGTATATTGATTCTACAACTTAAAAAGTAGTGCCGAGTACCGTACAGGTACCGTGATACTGTTTAGATTCAGAACCGTGTACCGGCACCGCAGTATTTTAATTTGTGTCGTGTCCACCACTGATTGTACATATGTACATCTTTTTTCATTCCAATGGATAGGTAGAAATGGATGAGCTATTCTTGGATTGGGATGGGGAATCCCCTTCCATGAAAACTTTTGGTAACTCTAAGGGTGTTTCTTCTATTCTTTGTCTATTCGCCTCAAATAAATCTTTCTCTTGAGTGTCTTTCCTTTTTTTATTCAAAAAACCTTGTCCAATGTTTGTTGTTTTCGCCTGCGTTGTAAAATGTTTTTAAAGTGAGACATGACATTATCATTGAAATGGATTGCCGCTCTATTTGCTACCACGATATCAGGGTGATATTTTTCCACAAATGCTCGCACATCATCCCGTTTAGAACAAATTTTTTGACTGAAGCATTTGGAATACTTTGTTCAGCTTTTTCCTTATCTTTAGAAGACTGTTCCTCGGCCAAATTGTTTTGTTGTTCATTCCCAATGTACACAAGCTCTACCGGTGGTAAGCTCCGTTTTGTAGTCTTGCACCAACTCATCAACATCTTCACTGTCGACCTCTAAGCCCATACTTCTTGATAAAGAACTAATCTCCTCAACAATAGCATTTTCATCAGCATCAGCAGCAGGAGCAGCTGTTTCAAATCTCTCAAACTCTCATTCTGGTGCACAATCCGGCCAAAGTTTCCGCCATGCTGAATTTATATTTTTGTAACTAACTTGGCTCCGTGCATTATTATCAATAATATTAACACAGTTTCGAATAGTAAAATGATTTTTCCACAATTCTCTGAGAGTAAACTGAGTGTCATTAGTGACTTGAAAACACTTACAAAACAGGGCTTTAGTATAAAAGTTTTTAAAATTGGCTATGATCTGTTGATCTATTGATTGTATTGGTGGAGTTGAGTTAAGTGGTAAGTATTTGACATAAATAAAGTTAAACTCATCAACTAAGTCATTCTCAAAACCTGAAGAGTGAGCGGGAGCATTGTCTAACACGAGAAGGCATTTCAATGGCAACTTTTTGTCTTGCAGATACTTTTTAACAGTAGAGGCAAAAACATGGACCCATTCTACACAAAATTGTTTGGTCACCGAAGTCTTTGTATTACTACGCCACATGATTAAGCAATTTACTTTTCATAACATTATTTCTTTCAAAAACACTTGGATTATTAGAATTATACACTAACATTGATTTAACCTTGAAATCCCCACTTGCATTACCGCACAGTAAAAGAGTGAGTATGTTTTATTGGTTTGTGCCCTGGCAATGATTTTTCGCCCTTAATAATATAAGTTCTGTTTGGCATCTTATTTCCAAAACAACCTTGTTTCATTTGGGTTAAATAGCTGTTGGGGGAGATAGCCTTCTATCTTTATCATGTCATTAATACAACTACAAATTTATCCACTGCTTCCTTGTTTTAACTCGCCGCCTCTCCATGCCTAATTACGTTGTGTATTTTACTACTGTTCTTAAATTCTCGAATCAGCCTCTACTAGCCTTAAATTCAAAAGTATCATCACTTGTCCCAGTGTTTTTCTTTATTAGATCATTATAAATTTCTAATGCTTTGTTACAAATGAACGACTCACTGATATTGTCACCACTTAATTGCACCTGATTCATTTAAACCAGTAACAACTTTTCCACTTCCTCGGGTATTGGTGGTTTTTGACTACAAATAACAGTCACTCCTTTTTCAACATCAACCCCCTTTACCACTTCGTTATTCTTTATAATCGTAGATATAGTTGACTTTGTCATACCATATTCTGCAGCAAGATCAGACACATAAACGCCATTTTCATGTTTTGCGATAACTACTTTCTTCACTTCAACTGTTCCTCTTACAATTTTTCTTTTTGCATGACTAATATCACTACTCGCTTTCTTTGCACCCATGACCAAGAGCTAATGAAGAGAAAAGAATGTTCAGTATAATATAATTGTAAATGCACAGCGTAACGACGAATGAAATAAACATAACAATAAAGCACAGCGCAACAACGAATGTACTGTATCTCGTACGGTGGTCGACTAAAAAATGTTTACGTTTCGTCTTGGCAGTCACGTGTCGCTGTTGTTATTTTTTTTTGTTCGAGTTGTTCGAGAATCGAAATTTTTTTTCGAAAAGCGAGTCGTTTTCATCTCGAAATTTTCGTTCGAAAACCGAATTGTTCGAACTCCGAGACGTTTGAAAACCGAGGTTTGACTGTATTAGGTAGGCTAGTAAATTTCATCGTTATTTTTATACCTCATGTATAAATTTGAAATATCTGTTGGTAATGATTGAATTTGTTTTGAAAATGCCACTGCCTTTACTCATAAAAATTTGTTTGTTTGTTATAAGCCTGGTGTTAGCAAGTTAGATTTTTTCTGAATTACGCCACCATAACTAATTCAGTAGCATAAATCAGCTGTACTCACAACTTTCTAATACTTTTCAACAAAATTCAGTGAAATAATATACGTATAGACTGTCAGAAATATTTGCTGAGAGGAAAACAACAGCACATAACTTCAAGATTGGTTTACAGCAGCTACAAAAATGTTTGCTTATTGAGATAGATTTATTTTATTTTTGAAACTATATTATACGTTGCTAATAAGACGTTAGTATGAATAATTGTGTAAAGAGAATGCACACCAAAAAAGAAATCAGAATCAATAAACTTTTTATAGTTTGAACGGAGTTTTGCCCATTCGAACGAAAAGTATTTTAATCATTAAATGTAGCAAAAAATCGGTTTTCTTCAAACATGTTCGGCTTTAATGACTAGAAAAATAGAATCAACTTGACCCGCAGTTAGATGACATTAACAGAAC
This sequence comes from Trididemnum clinides, assembly GCA_963675345.1. Taxonomy (NCBI): domain Eukaryota; kingdom Metazoa; phylum Chordata; class Ascidiacea; order Aplousobranchia; family Didemnidae; genus Trididemnum; species Trididemnum clinides. Next base: position 49,045,286 of record OY776284.1, on the reverse strand, counting down.
CTAATTTTACACTTTCATATATTTGAGATTACAAAAAACAATAAATTCTAAAGTTATGATCATAGTACAGTAGAAACTGGATATAACGACACCGGCTATAACGACAATTCGCTTTTAACAACGCATTTTTGTTGGTCCTGGCGGAATTCCTATCTTTTATATACATTTGACTTCGGCTTCAGCGACACCCACTTTTAAGACAATTTGCCTTTAACGACGCCACTTTTTCATCCCCGCGAACACAATTATCTTATTTTGCGGCAGTTATTGCCTTTTCTTTAACACATTTGCTACCAACGCTTCATTGTACGTGTCGCGTTATTACAAATATTAGTATTAATAGAATTTTTGGTTCCATCTCAATCTTAAATTTCTTTTAAAATTGAGGCGACGTAAAATAATCGCTCGGATAATTAGGTGTGACTGCAATTTAATAAAACTTGGAAAAGATTGGCTTCAACTAAAAACACCTTAAACTACTTTAATAACAGAATAATATATTCGCAGAAATAATACTTCACGACTTCAAGCTTCTTCGCTCAACGATCTCAGAATTAATCACTTACTACACAATCAAAAAACCGCCAAAACTAATTCCACCAATAACTGTTCAATATCCTCCACGTTAACAGAATCCACAATAAATTATCAAAACAACAATATCCATTCTTTACTCCGTCAATCAGACTCACTCTTCACACTTCAACATTCTTTACTCGACTAACTAACTAACTGCCCAATAAAATCTCGCCGTCTATATATGCGCCGAAAAATGATCTAGAAATCGCTAGAACATCACATGACACAAAAAAACACCGTTAATAATTTACGTAATCGGTAAATAACAAAAATAAAGAAGAAATCTTCGAGAAGGAACACAAATTGCTAGAAAACGCTAGAAAACCAGGCATATGAGTTACAAATCTATTTATAAATCCGAAAGAGAAAAAAGGTCTTTTTTTTTAAAACAGTTTAGCGAGTCAGGGCTACACAATTTAAATGTACAAATAAAACGATTACTGCAAAATAAAACAACAAATTACAATAACAGTACATATATAAAAACTACTCTATTTATCGCAAATTTACTTATTCGTGACAGTACGCATTGACGCTGCGTGCCAAACGTTTTTTTTGCGAGTTACGCAAAGCGCTATTTAAAAAACATTCATGCGTGACAACCACACACTGAAAACGCGTAGACTGAATGCAACTCGCTTTGAGTTCCCTAATAAAGAGTCCGACTTTGCTCTACTGTGTACTGCACAGTATTTAAACTACACTATACGTTGTGACTGCGGCTAGTTTATTTACAGTACAGTGCAGAAAGATGTCTAAAAATAGAACATCATTACCGTTATGGAAAAATTATGACATCGTTAATGAGTTGAACAGGAGAAATGATGCGCCAGTGTCAATGCTTGCTGAGGAACTTGAAATTTTAAGAACATCCTTAATCACGATTTTGAAGAATAAAGAAAAGATAATCGAAGACTTTGAGGCAGGTTGCAGCAGCAAAACTAAACGAAATTGTAAGCATAATTTCGAAGCGGTGAATGAGCCTTTGGTGAAATGGAGTAGTCAAGCAAGCGACAAAAAAATTCCAGTCAGTGGGGAAATGTTACTGTTGAAAGCTCAAGAGTATGCAGAAGTTTGCGGTTGTGAAAATCACAAGCAATTGAGTATGAGCTGGATAAATCGGTGGAAGGTGAGAAAGCACATAGTGTGCAAAAACGTATATGATTAGGCAGAATCCGTTGATCAAAATGGCATAGATGAGTGGCAAACAAACTGTCTTCCTGCTCTTTTGAAACAATTCAAGGCTGAAGACATTTTTAGTGCAGACGAAACCGGGTTGTTTTATCGATGCTTACCAGATAGGACTTATGTTTTTAAAATGACAAGTTTGCCGATGGAAACTTTCGAAGGAAAGATTAACTGTGTTAGTGACAGCGAGCATGGCTGGGGAAAAGCTGTCCCTTCTTGTTATTGGCAAATCAGCCAATCCAAGATGTTTCAAAAACGTCAAGAAACTGCCTTTGCCATATGAATTGAACAAGAAAGCTTGGATGACTGCAGCAATTTTCGAAACGTGGGTGAAAAAACTAGACTCGCAAATGCGACAAAGCAACTGAAACATTGCACTGGTGCTTGACAACTGCACAGCTCATCCCAAAGTTAAAGGGCTCACGAATATCAAGCTAATCTTTTTCCCACCCAATACAACATCAAGAGCCCAGCCAATGGATGCTGGGGTTATTCGATGCCTCAAATCACATTATCAAAAAAATTTAGCAAAAATGCGCTTGGTGGCCTTTGAAGAAAAGAAAGACTTTACGATCAATGTTTTAGAAGGAACGAAACTTCTCAACAATGCCTGGAATGCGGTCGGTGAAGCAACAATATAAAACTGCTTCAAAAAAGTCAACTTTATCCGAGCAGAAGATAACAAAATTCAAGAAGAACAAACTGAGGATGATGAAGTTGTTGGGATATGGGAAAGACTTCAAGCTGGATTAACTTCAAGTGGATCAATTCCTGAAATACTTGGCTTTACCGATTATGCTTAGCGATTACGATGGATTGTTAACACGTGAAACGATTACAGACACAAGCATTTTGAATGAATTAACAACCGTTGATGATCAAGAAGACGAAAATGATGACGTGATTTCTGTAGAGGACGTTCAACATGCCGCTATGTCACCATTTGAAGCACTGTCAGCAATCAGACAATTACGGTAGATCTCTTCTTCAGAAGTAGAGATGAGCACGAAGACGCGCTGTATTTGCTTGCACAATTACAACAACAAGCAATCAACATAGCAGTTACTAAACCAAAACAAAAACAAATCAGTAAGTTTTTCGTCCGAATGCAACTGTGTATGGAGTATAAATTGTGTTTTTTAAATTTAATTCATGTTTTAATAGCAATATTTCTATATCTGAACTGTACTACGGTATCCTATTTGCTTGTAAATACACTTACCAATTTATTTTTGGCCTACTGATTTGCTTTGTTCTTGCACAGATAAAACGTAGCAAAGACACGTCATTAAGCAGTAACGCTCATTTGAGTACGCTTGTAATTCTTGTTAGATCTTTAAATTGAACTAAAAACACTTTGTAGAAACAAAATACACCAATCCCGCTTTAACGACAATTCGCTTTTAACGACACTGTTTTCACGATCCGTTGAGATGTCGTAATAACCGGATTCTACTGTATTAGATAATAAATTCTATCGTTATTTTTAGACGTCATTTACAAATTTGAAATATCTTTTGTTGATGATTTAGTTTGTTTTAAAAATGTCACCGCCTTTATTCAATCAAAAATGTTTGTTTGTTATAAATCTGGTTTCACCAAGATAGATTGCGCCTACATATTTAATGAAGCACCAGAAATAAGCTGTGCTCACAACTTTCTAATACTTTTCAACAAAAGTCAGTGAATTAATTTATAATTTATTGTTTCTACAGACAAAACTATTTTAACTTTAACTGTGTCTATTACTTTTAATCAAATAATAAAAATGTCATCAAATGACGATCAAAACCGATTCGTGAATTGGGAACGAACCAACAAAAACTTACTCGATTATGCGCGCGAAAATCGGAATAGCGCAACATATAACGACGTCATAATCATTGCTCAAAACCAGAGAATCGTCGCAAACAAACTCGTGCTTGGATGCTTCTGTCCATACTTTGAGGAGAAGTTAAACAACGCTGGGAAAGATTCTTATGTAACCGAGATGAAGATGCCAGTATATGATGTGAATACATTGAGACTAATAATGGATTATTTCTACACTGGAACTATATCCATAAACGATCACAATGTGTCCAGCATATTAGAACAGGCGCACTTTTTCAAATTGAACGAAGTCATGCAATTTTGTTTCGATTATTTGAAGGCAGAAATCAGTTGTGAGAATTGCATTACTGTTCGTGGCCAAGCAAAATTGTACAGCAATAGCTCGTTGGAGTGCGTGGCTACCAACTTCATGAATAATAACTTCCAACATGTCATCAATACAAGCAGTTTTAAACAATTAAACAAGCCTGATTTGCTTGACTGCTTACTAGATTCAACGAAAGCATCAGTTCCAGTCACTGTCGTTTATGAAGCTGCTGTATCTTGGACGAAGTACGATGTGGAGTCACGCAGTAAATGTTTTCATGAGCTGCTCAATCTGATTGACTTCGAACAACTTTCATTTGATTTTATGCAAAGATCTGTTGCCAGCGAAGAACTTGTTCAAAATGATTTAACTTGCATGAAGTTTGTGTTCAAATATTTGAGAAGTGCATATGACAAACATAAAGAGGAAAATGTGAGTGCATTGATTAGTTTTGGAGGACGTTGCACTCCAAAGACCGTTCTAGAAATTGATATCGGCTACAACAGAAAACCAAGTGATTTACCAGATTTACCGATTCCACTTTTCGGCCATATCACTTTGTTGTTGGATGATAGAATTTACTGCGTTGGTGGTAGAATCCAAAATAATGATAACAAGACGGAAATCAGTGATAAAGTCTGGGAAATGTTATTAAATGAACCAGATTTGAAATGGAGTGAAGTTGCTTCAATGAATAATGAAAGACATGTCATGGGAGCAGCGATATTCAAAAACTGTCTGGTTGTTGCTGGTGGTGGTCCTGATGCAACAAGTCAGTTATCATCATCGGAAGTTTTTATTCCTCAATTAAACGTATGGCAAAATATTACTTCTATGAATCAAGCCCGATGGGGAAATGCACTGGTCGAGTGTAAGAACAAACTGTATGTCATTGGTGGGTGGGATGGCGGTGATTATTTATCATCCGTGGAATGCATCAGTGATTTAAAAGCAAAATGGAAATATGTCGCATCCATGAATGAACCGAGACGTTGGCTTGCCGCTGTAAACTGTAATGATGCCATTTACGCAATTGGTGGTAAGAGTGGTGTTGGTAATGATAAAAGATTGAAAAGTGTTGAGAAATATGATCCTGAGACGGATGAATGGAGTTTCGTCAGCGACATGACAATGGAGCGGAGCGCTCACTCTGCTGCTGTCATGGATGGTAAAATTTATGTGATGGGAGGGCTCGGTACTGAAAATAAAGTAGTGCGAATTATTGAGTGTTACGATCCATCCAATGACAGTTGGAGTGTCGTTGGCGAAACTCCAAACTACTTATATTGCAATTCACTCCTTGTATTATAAAATTTCATTAATCACAATAATTGTATTGTTCTGCATTACTACTAGATTGTTGATAGGTAAACCGAGTTACAACTGAATAATTTTGTTTGTGCTGTGTATTAAATTTAAAGCAAACTAGAGAGTTTTTCTGAGAGTTTTTTTTCTAGAGAGTTTTTTTTCTAGAGAGTTTTTTTTCTAGAGAGTTTTAAACTAGAGAGTTTTTTTTTCTGATTTTCTGAGTGTTGCATGGGATCATTTCGAAGATTGTAATGATTTCGCTTTATCGCATTGAAAGCGTAAAAGCTTCCAAGATCTACATTTGTTAAAAAATATTGGATGCTCACATATCAACCTCAATTCAAAAACTTTGTAATTTTGTTTGTTTTGTGCTTTACAGCCTAAAGCGAGGTAGAAGTGAAATTTTAACATGTGTTACATCATTTATGACAATTAATTTGTTAAAAACACAAAATGTAATAAATACTTCTGTTAAATATTATGGTTTGTTTTTGCCAATAGATGTTTGGGTTTTCGTTTAAACACAACCTGCACGCCTCATGTAATTTATCAGCTTTACACAATAATACATTACAACTTACACAATTTGAACGTTAGTTTTCTATTTACACGGTTATGCCATTGCATTGTGAACGCCAGTAATCGAAAAGTTTTGCAGCATTGTTTTTATAATCATAATTTGAAATGCAATATGTTTTTTGAAACAGTTTGTTTGTTTGTGAGTAGCCTCAACATAACTACGATTACGTTATTTCGAACGTTTATTTTAATGTCTCGTTGGTGCCGTGTTGCCAGCAATTAAGATCACAAAATCACATTTGTCCTTGGGATAGTGAATGCAAAGTAATGCACCAATGTAGATAATTTGTACCAAGCGTAGACTCAATGGAGAAATAGAACGGATCAAGAAAATATTACTGAACAATGGCTATCCTAAAACCGTCATCAACGCTCAGATCGTCAAGAAAATCGCTCAGTTCTCCACCCTCAAGCAATTCGGCCCTGAAAAGTGCCCTGTGTACTTGAAGGTCCCTTGGATTGGTAAGCTCTCCACAAACTTGGAAAAAAAAGTCTAAAATCGCCGTTGAAAGGTGCTATGGTTCCGTCAGCACCCGCTTGGTCTTTACGTCTAAGCGCATGCTACTTGTAGTCCGCAAGGATGTTCTACTTACCATTTAGAAATGTTTTACATAAATAAATATAAGTGCCACTGTGATAGTCGGTACGTAGGGCGAACATCTCAACGACTGCAGAATCGCTTCAAGCAACATGTTCGGCAATGGTTAAGACAGCAATTGACCTGTCCACGCCGATCTCAACCACACAGATCGTGCAAGCGAACCGACACCAAACCGGATTGTGACTCCGCCATTGGTCAGCATCTTTTCAATAATGATCAATGTGCATTAAACTATGATGATAAGCGGTTTTCAATTCTCGCCGCAGCACGTAGCTCTTTCCATAATTTCTTAGAGACTGCTTATATCAAGACCCGGCGCCCGGTGTTATGCAGACAGAAAGAGTTTGTTTACACTCTCAAATTCTTTCGATAATCGCTGCGTTCTTATTTGGCCTCCTGCTGCGCTTTCTTTGACATTTTGCTATTGCGAAATCATTCTTGGCGAGCTTTACAATACCAACGCTGTCATTGGCTTGTCTTGATTGCCTAACGTCCAAATTATTCGTATAAAAGACTTACTCACTCTAGATCTTCCCTTTTTTTACGCAATACCGCCACTGATGAGAACATCACAAAAAGCTTATGGCTAAAGCAGTTTTTCTCAAAGCTATATTAAAATTCTCTACCAACAACAAAATTTAAGCAAAATATTCTCGGCTACGAGTTTCGCTTGCAGCAAACGATCGCTTTTCAATGCTAAATGTTTCCCAACTCGATTTCCTGGAACAGGGAGGGTGCCATTAGGATGGATCGTAACTAACTGAATTATGATACCTAAGAAAAGAATCTGAACTAACTGAATTAAAATACCTAAAGAATTATGTTATTAATACCTATTTCAGTACTGCTATCTTGCAGTAGTTAACTGCAGATACTAGTTATGATCATACGTAGTTATGATCATTTGGTGATAATGCTAAGGATGTACCGAAACCTCGGCTTTGGCTATTTTGCCGAAGCCAGGGGCAATTTTTGTCGAATCTTTGGCTTCGGAAAATTATTTTCAGTCACTTTAATAAACTACTGTTACGCACTTTTAAAAATCTGAAAGATAATTACTGTTATTAGATTGGGTTCATTTTCTTTTTTGTTCCATTTTACAAATGTGGTTTAGCGTTTATGCACGTTGTACTGTCAAAGAATGAATGCTCCAATAAATGGTGGGGTGCATACAAAATGAATGTTGCTAAAATGGTGGGGTGTATACAAGCGATCTTACATAGATAAAGACAATAACAACTGGGATACGGCGTTGGCAAGGTCCTCCACAAAAGTTTAGTGAGCACTCTATCATCCGAAATAAGTGAACGGCTATTCAACACAGCTGGGAACATATTTCAAGCAAAACGAAGCAGACTATTGCCTGAGTATGAAGAACAGATTGCATTCTTAAATTATAACCTACCTAGTTTTATTGAGTTCTGCATGGTCCGACTGCCTGTCCGCAGGTCATAACGATGTGAATTTATGTTGCCTGCCAAACAACTTAAAACGTTCGTAATATTGTTTATTTACGGTAAAGCGAAAATTTGTTTTTATCATCACTGATCTAATCGTAAAGTTTCAAACTACCTGTTTTGGTCAAATCGGCTCTCAAGTTCCCATACTTTTAAAAAGTGTTCGCAGGCATGAAATAGTTGGACCATTTTGGCTAGTTGCGGTAATACTTATTACTGTTATCAGTTGATCATCTAAAGGTGCAATTGGATTAGTGTTTGCCAAACTTTAAGCTTTTTAAATCAATTTTATTATAACTTCAGGAAAAAAATTAAGCAAATTATGCAATAAGTAAATAGTTGACACGAATATTTCGAATTACCAAAACTTTTTATTATATTTTATTTTATCTGTTTGTGTTATAGGAGGAACAACAGATATTGTTCAAAATGAGTGAAGGAAGAAATGTTGCTGAAAAGCTTGGAAGCTACTGATTTAGATACTCATTCTTCAGTGAATAACTGGAGCAATTCAAAAAAGGAACTTTGCCAAAAATACAACTTTGACTTCTATAACACTTAAGTCACATTCAATCATTTCCGAAAATTTTCGTTTTTTTATCTTTTAGCATAAAAGTACAAAGCTTTCTGGAAAATTTAAGTTGAACATCGTGGAATCAGAAATCAGTTAACTGGCTACACAAAAGTATAGCAGCTGTAGCTGTTGATAATTGGTTCGAACGCAATGGTTTCGGAACCGGCTTTTCTTAATTTCTTTGCTCGATATGTCTGGCGAGCACTGTATGTTCTGAGTATCACCATGAAACGATGATCTCACTTCACGCAATCATGAAGAGTAGCTTGGCGATTTTATTTACTAATTGAAGCTCAAGCGCTTACTTCTAAGTGATTTACGCAAAAAAGTACTCTAAATCACAGCGGTTCCCAAATATAGCAGCTAACAAAGCTCGGCCTTCCAGTACACTGCTTGTTTTCAAAAAATGATTAAAAGAAACATGTATCAACGGTTACGTGTACATAATAATAGAAAAAAGTTATACTATGACGCATAACTTACGAATATCTCGATGTCTTGAAGCGGATACCAAATCACGGGATATCGAGTCAGACAGGTTTGCGTCTGGAACAATAATGCATAACTAGATATTAAGAAAATTTTCATGCAGGTCCAAAGAGCAATTTTTTCAAACTTTGCCTGTCATTCATTTCATTTGTTCGTCAGTTATTTTTCTTGGCTATCTTTTATTGCAGCCAGCAAACTCTTTTCCTACCCGATAATGTCATACATGTAGCTCAAATTAGTAGTTTTTAAAATAACTTTTAACTGAAAGACTACAATGAGCACTTTTTTCAGCATTGATTTTTAATACCATTAAGCGTTATTTTAGGTCGCATTTGTGCTTTTGTTGCATCTCTTTAATGAAGAAAAATGATTTGTAGGAAATATACAAAAACAACTAGCAATTCAATATTCGTTTTGTTGAAAGAAATGTTCAAAGTTTTGTAGAAATATTTACACACGAAATTTGTCTGCAGACGCCATTATCATTTGATTGATTTTAAACTTCCAAGTATCTTTCAAGTTTCAAACACACAAAATTTTTTCATGTTTTGTGTGGTTGATGAGTTATCTACAACTACAATATAGACCATAATCTATTTTATAGTGAATCACAAGAGCATTATGCACTTTAGCATCAAATTGTGAACTGTATAGTCAGTAATACCGCATTAATATGCAGTGTGTCCGTAAAGTTTGTATACAGTAAGTTAGCACGTCGTCCAAAAAATCAGTTGCTGTTATCATGTCCCAATTACGAGTATGTCACAAGACATTTTTAGTTTGCTGACATGGCGTACCAGAATTATGGATGTGCAGTTACAGTGACCTTATCGCAATTATGTTTCTGGAGAAAAGTACCTGCAAAAATTAAAGAATGCCATCGTGCCGGCATTAAAAGAACGACCAGATTTTAACAGCTTGTACTTCCAACAAGATGAAGCCCCACCCCATTTTGCAACAGCTGTCCGAAATTTCCTGAATGAGACGTTTCCCGATAAATGGATTGGCAGGCGAGGCACTATCGAATTTCCTCCACGCTCACCAGACTAACCACCTATGGACTTCGGTGTCTGGGGAATTATCAAGGAACTCGTGTATTTAGAAAGCCAAGAAGTGTTGAAGATCTTCGACAATTTGTCATTGACGCATTTGCTAACTTTGATCATGACTTGTGTACTTCTGTTTGTCGCAGTGTGTTGTCACGTTGTCAAGAGTGCATTGAAGCCGAGGGCCTACAATTTGAACATTTGTCGTGACTGCCTTCTTTGTTACAGCATTTCCAGAATTTAATATGTTTTCTGCATGTTTACCTGTAACAATGAGGCCGAAGGAAAATAACTGACAAAATGCGTTCCGTCAAGGATATGAACGACATCAAAGGCAGAAGAAAATAATTCAGTGGCACTGATACTGTTAGTGCTGCTGGCATCTATGACAACAATGGCGAATGAACGGGGAAAAAGCATGCAGGACTGATGGACAAGGAACTCGAAAACTGTTGAGGTTTGCGATCCGTTAAGAATGTAGCAAATGAAAAAGTAATCAAAATTTTACTTACATTTATCGGACGTCGTTAAAAATGAAAAATGTCTGCGTTTGAGTTTTAGGATGAAGAACTCGTTCAAAAAGTAATCAACTGTAAGTTCTATCCCGTAAGCTTAAAACTCGATTAATAAGCTGGCTGAGTGTTTGAGCAGACAAATGTGGACAACCGTATTGTAAAAGTGAGGACTAAACCCTCCCTGGCACTCATGCCAGGAGACTAGACCTCCCAGACTGTTTTCATACCCCAGGAAATTTGGAAAATGAACAAAATAAAAGCAACATAGCAAAAAACACCAAACAAATTGATTAACAAAACGAAAGTTCTGCAAATTATCTTGAAACTAAATACGGCAAACAATAAGTCATTCAAAAAAAGTTTATCTCTACTTTAATTAAGAGCAGAAAGAAGTCACACTGATTAACTTGATTTCCAAAAAACTGTTCTTTATTCTTTAAGACACAAATGCATTTAGCCTTCCCCAATACAAAACAATATGATACGCTTGTGGGTGGCTATTCGGGTAATTTGAAAAGAAAGAAAAGTTAAACAGATATCTGCCAGCTTATTGTATTGTCAGCTTATCTGTACAAGTGTAAAACGATAATTAGCAATAGGATGAAAGGTATAAGTGGTAAAAGGATAGACACTCGGCCCTGACTTTGATTTGTGCTGGGCCGGATTGAGTTTGGGTGCCTAACCAAACAACGACGACGACGACGAGTCTATTGCAATTGACAATTGGTATGGTCTCATACTCACTGCAGTGAAATAGAACTAAGGGAGCGAGGGAGCGTTTAAGCTGCATCAATTAGACGTATAGCTGGTGTCATTTTTACAAAACGTCATGGTTCGGGAGAAACACTTGTAAGTGATAGTGGATGGAGCTTTATTTTCTGGCGTTAGCAACGCGAAAAAATTTTTATAGTTACTCTACAACTTTATTGATGCACGATTAAAAGCTGATATTGCTCTTAAAAGAGTGGAAAGCGTTAAGTTTAAATCAGTTGTTGGAGGTTATTTGTTGTTACTGCAATGACAAAAGGCTTCTTTACAAAAAATCCAAACTAATATGTTGCTGTGAGTATGAGTGCAGTTGCATCGTAATGTCAGTATATTGCAGTAATAATAACTGTTCAACAGGACCTTATATTTGACTAGTTTTATTTAAAAATGCGTAACCACATTTGATCTAGTTTTCCTGACGTTACTAAGGATTGAGAATTGAGAAGTATTGCACCTTATTGTTATTTCACACGTTTACAACATACGTTGTTACAATCAGTGGTTCTTATAGTTAGACTTACAGTAGAGTTTAGGTTTGTAGGTGACATGATGTGAAACACATTTGTTTTGTAATATGACTGAAAACAAAAACGTTTGAAAGGAAAACTTGGCTCGATAGCTAACTTTACAACGATAACAAGTTCTACATCAGGTGAGTTGCCAGCAGAAAGTGTATTTAATAGTAAGAACAATATGTCACAAAAACATGCAGCGATTTGTTGAAGAAAGAACAGAACTTGATGTCAGGCATATAAACATTAGTTACAGTCGCATTACTTCATATTTAACGTGATAATTTGAAGCAAAGTGGCCAATAAAGAAAGCTCATGAATTGCGGAAGATATATGACGACTTTGATTTTACGTGGACCTAATAACAGAATCAAAATTTAAAAAATGACTTAAAATGAATTATTGCGACTCTTCAATTACCAGCTGATATGAAATTGGTAAATGCTGTTTCAATGCTAATCTACCACATATGTTATCAACGACATAAAAGACAGAAGACAATTATTTATAGGTACTGATACTGTTAGTGCTGCCGGCGTCTATGGCAGCTATGGCGGATTAATGGGGAAGAAGCATGCAGGACTGATGACAAGGACCTCAAAAACTGTTGAGGTTTTGAAAAGTTTTGCATTTATTTTGTGTCGGATTACAAACAGCCAGCAGTAATTTATTCATTATCGAATTTTATCAGCAAATCGTCAACGCAAGAATCGTAGCATCTCTAATTGGGAATCAGCTACTGTAAATTTCAAAACGTTTCAAATTGATTTTAAACTAAACCGACTTTATTTCAATGCTGTTTTGGTTCAAAACTCCGTACTTGTTTGGGTCAACAATTTGAGAGTCAGAGTTTTATCTCTCAAACGTTAGCGTGCATGAAAACCTCGAGAAGAGAAATAACTCGTCAAGTGATGAAAACTTCGAAAATACCTACAACAATGTGTCATATCCCTTTGAGGACCATAAGCTTCTAATTCATAAAATTTGAGACAATTCCTTCATTGTTTGGAAACAACAAAATTACAATGAATTTTAGAAAAATGATTGTTACAACACAATGATACAGCAATTAACAATCATGTAACATATGTGTTACATTATCCCTCAAAGGGATATAGGTCATGTGCGATATTTAAAAGATGTTTTTTAAACTAATAACTAATAGTAACCATCTATTTTTGTAATTATGACAACACCAGTCGGAAAACTGAATCAAGTTTTGATGAAAATTATTGTTGGTTTGCAAGTCAGCCAATCAAATGTGGGAGAATGTTTTGCCGCACTTTGGTCCAAAATGAGATATTTGGTTTGTAACCACCAATCTCAGTCCGCCCTGTAAGTAGTGATGCATCTACCATACAGTATGCATTGATGTTATTGCTGGAAGCTTGATGATGCATAAAATGCTAACAATTGTCACACTGTTGTAGTGCTTATCAAAATTTGCCTCATTCATCGCCACGCATTAGTGATTATGGTTTAATGATTTTAAGACCTTGCTATTAAGTGAGCGAGGTAATCAACTAAAGCACTAACAATGGCTTCTATTTATACATTAAAGATATATCTAAATTTGAACATTTTACAAATGTAATTTTAAAAATGCTGGTAATGATGTGGCATTGTATTCTATATTCTTAACTTGCAGCAAAACAAAAATACTGCGAATCAGATAAAATGCGATTCATACCTGAAATGATGTTTCCAAATTTTTATCGTTTTACATGAATAATAGTTATTCCAATTATGATATACCGTGTAGTAAATTGTTTCTCGAATGATTCAACAACCAAATGGTTTTGAAAGTGACTGAAGGACTAAACCTGATTCTAATTCGATCTGTCTTGTGATAGTCGAACTAACGATCATTGACGTTTGTTTTTATTAAAATTGTTTACCCGCCCATTCTTTCTCGGTAACTGCTAATGAAGAAGGATTTTGTTGTCTTAGGGATAGACAACTTTACTTCATGCTAGATCCAAATCGGAAACAGTGATGATATCAAAGAGTGGCAAATATGATTTTTCAAATTTAAATTTCTTCTCTCTAACCAGTTTCATTTATTTATTAAGAACTACTTCCGCAAGGTGACGTGGTGAGTATCTTTGGTAGCTACAATCTGCAAAACTTAGTCAGCAAGACGATAAAACTGTTTGCGCCAGTTCTTAAAAAGACGATCAATTATTACAATACTGCATTGAGTTTTCACGAATTTTTCAAACAAGCAATAACCTGTGATAATCCGTAATAGGCGTGCAGTACAAAAAATGAAAATCAGCAAGAACCTGGTTTATCACTGACGCGGATATTTTGATGTTACAGCTTGTTTCCATACTTTTTGCCGTAATCTCACATAAAATCACAAGAGATTTAAAATGCGCTTGCAACAACCCAAAGAACCTCATGCAGTTGGCCAGCCAAACAAGTTTGTCCACTTCTGTGATTGATCGAATCGGATTTAGCCAACACTTAGTGATGCTGCAGCTTCATGGCATCAATTAGGCAATCCAACGCCTTATATACACATTTTAAAAATTTGTTTCAATCACCTGAAAACGTTAGCTAATCACCAACCAATGGCAGTCTATTTTGTTATGTAATGACTACCAAACTGTGTTCCTGATTGGAATGAACTTTCATTTTCTTCAATTTGATTTGCATATCGCTACGTGTTTCATTAAATTTTTGATGCAAAAGAAATCTTGAATTTTGTTTCTTCAATGAATAAAAGAGAAAAGTGAGTCGAGAAATACAAAAGAGAATGTTGCTGCATTTCGAATCGGTTATGAAAGCGGACGCTATGGCATCTCATAAATTTTTAACCGCTAAAGGGTGACGGCACGATCTGGTAAAGAAAACATTGATAAGCTTAATTTTATTTGTTTAATATGAGGCGTCGTTTGGAAAATAAGTTTTTACAGTTTTGCGCGGTAAAGTTGTCCTTTATTGCGCGCATCTTTTTGCAAGTGCACCATTTATATGTTCAGAAAACAAACAACATTTGTATGCTGAACAATTTTCTGCACTCATGATTTGCTTGTCTGAACAAAATTACGTGACGTAAAAATGCTTCCCAACCAGTGTTGCCAAATTGTATTTTACGAAGTAGCCCAATTCACTTCAAAAACAACGGATTATTATCCTCAGTAGGCCAAAATTTAAAATCATCTTCGCATCACTAGCTATCAGTATTTTAACATCTAAAACTAATGTTTACAAAATTCCTAAAAACAAAGCAAAAACAAATGAGTTTTGTTCCTGTTCATCAACATTTTCAACTTTTGGATGAACATTCTATCAAAAACAATCCTAGCCCAGTATATTGCATCTACTTGGAAAATTGTTTTTCCATATTGAACTTGAGGATGATACAACTTTGGCAGAGAGATAACGCATTTTAAAATTCACACTTACGTGCAGTAAGTAAAGTTGTTGTAAAAATTTTGTTAATATATAGTACTGCAAGAGGCTAGCGATGCACTTAGCAAAACTGCAGACGGTGACACTGTTTCGACCTATCAGGTCTCTTCAGTGCAGTTGGTGACCGACAAGAAGCTAGAGGCTTGTAATAAAGCATAGCTTAGACCGCCACACTTGCGGGATCTATACTAGATCCACTTGGTGGAAGGTCTGTCAGTACCCTGCGAAGCCGTATCACTCGTGAATGAGTGGCGGTTGTCTGTTTAGCAAAAACGAAGCTTCACTTGCATAGCATCGTTTGACATGGCATTGTTTTGCATTGCGTTGCATTATTAAAACGTCATAGCCCTAGCCTTAATAAACAATCTTATGCAAGTGGAGCTTCGTTTTTACTTAACATGTATTAACAAAATTTTTACAACAAATTTTCTTGCTGCACGTAATTGCAATACCACATTCCATATTGAACTTTTTGTGTAGTTTTGAAGATCTTGCCATCTCTGTAAGGTTTCGGTCCTAATTATAATGTGCTTAATGATTTTTGCATCTGATCTCTCCCAGCTATTGTTTATTTCAAAATTAGCTACATTTCTACAGCCTTTAGAAGTACTATATCTTCATAATATGCATTATTTGAAATTATTGTTCATTATTTTAATTTATTGCGTCACATTTACAGATTTAGTTCTTGAAAAAGGCTTTGTGAAAATCGAAAACGTTCGAATTTAAAGATGTTTTACGAACTAAAATGGCTTCAAATTTATTAAAGTTGCTTGCTATAACAACAGTGTGGGTTTTGAACTTGAGAATATTGATGAAATGAAAGTTTTTTCACTGAAGGCTTTATCGCCACATGTTTTGGAATCATCTTTAAAATGAACCAAAAGAAAGCCTTCGAATTTTACGTTAAATAAACATATATGTTCTTATATGCACGTTTGCTAACACTCTCTGACTTCATTGGTGAAATTCATTTGACTAAAATAATGTAATAAATATATACTGTAACTTATAACTATGCAGGAATCCTGTACTTTGTCAACTAATGTCACGGCAATATAAATGTGTAGGAAAGTGTACACTAAGTTGCGTGGTTCACTGGAGGTATAATTTTTGTAAATTGTTATAGAAATTGAACAATCAGAAATGTTTATTGGCAAAGTAAGAGTAAAATGCCGCTGCTGGCAAAACGGCCTCTGCCTAACATCAACCTGTTAGCTTATCTAAGCTTTTTAATTTGTAGACCCAATTTCATCTACACAGTTGCTGCTTCCACCACCAATTTTCCAATAGCTAAATACCTGAAGCAATACTTTTACCCGTAATAACAGGCTACGCTTCATTTCATGGCTTCACTGTTTGACCCAGAAGGAGAATGCCAAACATTGCGCTACCAGTTACCACCCATCCGTAACCGAACCACTTCTCTCAAACTCGAACGTGTATGAGTTTTCCAGTTCCAACCAAGTCTTACTCTCTTATGTTTTAGATTTAGAAGTTATACGTGCTTTCCAGTAGTGACTCAGCGTAGCCCACAACTCTTTTAAACATAGCCCAAATAATTTGCAAGTAGCCCGAAAAGTAGCAAATAACGAATTGTGAAATTCTGTAGTGAATCAAACAAAACACAATAGCCCAATTTGGCAACAGTGTTTGCAACGACTGATTGCGCTCATAGTTTGTTTCACTGAACAAAATTATCTAAATAGAAAAAGGTGTCGTAACGATAGAGTACGCTCATAATTTGCTTCACCGAACAAAAGCGTGTAAACATAAAAAGGCCTCTTGAGGTTCTTCTGCGCGCATCTGTTTGTATAGCAACGAAAATTAGCCTAGTAACGAGCGGATTGGAAATTAACTAAAGTTTAAAGAGAATATCTGATAAAAATCACCTTTTTTATTTACGGCAAGCATTGTGATGTAATGGCGACTGAAATGTAATACTGTAATAGAATTTTAATGTAACAATAGAATACAAGTTTATCGTTTGCAGTGCCATGTAGGCTTTTTGTAAAATTGCTATCAGTAAAATGAAGGAGAAGCTACGTCTAGATCAGGTGTATTTTTTGAGGTTACAATTAGGGATATATTTCCTAAACTGGTGTTATTTTCAGTCATTCAGCCATCATCTTTATATTTATGGGCCAGACAATCGTATTTACGTTTGTAAGCCAATTTGTCACACTTGACCTATAGCTTACCTCTTCAAAATCATCAGTAATTTACTAGGATGTATTAAGTAAACGTATTTAGGGGGTGGCACAAAATAAGCATAGTACTAGGCATAACGTGCTTGTATTATGTTTGTTTTGTGCCAGCCCCAAAATATTGGGGTCGAGCAGTCTATCTGTCGCGGTGGCCCAATTTAACCAAGGACTTGCAAACAGAGATTTTGTAAAATATACAGCTTTGCAAACCAAACGGACTTGCAAAATTTACACCATCGCTAACATCGATCTCCAAAAAAAGAAAATAATCAATACTGCCTATTTCCGCACAATTTTGAGGATTGCGCTCGCCGATCTCCAAAAACAAATGTCTTGCATCCCACCCCCCACTGTCGAGAAATTTCTGCGTACACCCCTGACAACAGATATAGTATTTAACACACAAAAAGCGAACGTTAGATAATAATAATTGTCACTTTGAAGTCGTTGTAAAAAAATAGATTTATGACTTTGCAATCATAGTTAATGACGCATGTAATGAAACTAAGACAAAATTTATAATTGAACTGTACCG
Organism: Trididemnum clinides; assembly: GCA_963675345.1. Classification (NCBI taxonomy): domain Eukaryota; kingdom Metazoa; phylum Chordata; class Ascidiacea; order Aplousobranchia; family Didemnidae; genus Trididemnum; species Trididemnum clinides. The sequence continues at coordinate 49,027,368 of OY776284.1, read as the reverse complement.
ACGTACTGTGAGCATGCACTATAATTTTGCGTCTCTTCACTCTCGTAACAGTAAATTCGAAATGAATGTTGCCATATTTTTAATAAATGCTTGTGATCTGCTCAGTCGTTGCAATGAGAATTGTTAAGGGTTAATGCAATACCATTGAATAATGTGGCGGTGCTCAAGTTGAAATCAAACTGTTGCATTGCCAATACTTAATGAAAATGACGCAATTTACTCTCACGCTTTTGTTAGTTTGATCTGCAACATTGAGTTCGAGCAATTCATTTTAAGAACTGAGCATGACTTTTAATTTATTCTTATTAATAAAATAATTATAAATTTATTATAAATTATAAAAAAAGTGAACTTGATAAAGCTTTTATAAATCATGTTAATGGTAGGGTTACCATACGTCCCGCTTATTTGTGCCTTGTCCCACTTTTTTCATCGCAAATCCCGCTTTATGCTTTAGTTAAACAGAACAGTTTGATCACAGGTGTTCAAACTTTAAATCGGTCAGGCAGGTCATAATGACATGTGGAGTAATGTCCAAAAAAAAAAAAAGGTCAACACCTGTTTGGCTGCAGGAATTGTGCAGTTGTCCGCCCGAAATTGACGCAAAGTGTGCTGCCGAATAGGCGTTGACCTTTTTTTTTTTTTTCTTTTTTTTGGAGATCACCCCTGTTTCCTTTTTTTTAGAACCTCGACGTTTCCCACCATAATCAAGTCTGGAACTGAATTTGAGCCTCCCGATTTTGTTTCAAAATTAATTGAAAAGCCCATAAATTTGGCCTCGTGCAAAGTGGCCATCAATTGTCCCGATTTTTGCTTTTCCAGATATGGTAACCCTAGTTAATGGTAGCATAATTTGAACTTGCTGCTGTTGGGATTTTGCTTGTAAACTTAGAAGAAAGCGAAAGAGAGCGCTCAGTATAACTCAACTATTGATGGCAGGTATATGTTGTTGCCAACACGGCGTGACGAACTGAATGTCAAGGGCCAGCGAGCTTAGTGCTAAGTGGATATATATATTTGGAAACAGCATTGCTAAACAAACTCTACCGCTTCGAAGCTCACATTTCTGGTACAAACTATGGTTGGCCCCAACCAAAATTACAGTCATTATGGTTCGCTGCGCTCGTGTTGGTCACATTAACGTAATTAATTGGTGTCTTCTACTTCTAAAACTATGCTGTTGAATTAGTTATACTATTTAAATTAGTGAGCTAATATCAACCAGTGAGTTGTGATGGCAAAGTGGTAAATTGATAAATCCGAGAAACTTGCGATCCACTGGATGCCTATAAACTATCGACTTATTATTCTCTTAGGTTCTCATGCAAAAATAAATAAGTATTATTACCGCTTTGACATGTAAGCTATAAAACATACTTGACATCGAAATCAGTGTATATGTTTTCATGATAATCATTTCCAAGTTCAAAAATGATTGCTAAAAAGTAGCTCATAATCAAATATCATGTCAATTAATAATTGGGAGAACAAAAGATAAAATCGAGGCAAATCTAGGTTATTCCATTCTGGTGTAGCCTTTCACAATTACCTTCTGGTTGTCATTGACAAAATGATTTTTACGCACAACATTATCAATAAACATTGAAAATGATTGTCGAACCAATGTTGTAGCCAGTCCCAAATTTAGGTATGTGGAGGCCCTTGGGCACTACGCCATTTGAAGGGCCCTAGTTGCATACATAAATCTGAGGTCATGATGCGACCAAAAAAAAACGAACACATTGTAAAGATCAAAGAAATAACGACGGCCCCGAAAACCGCGTTGGTTATTGTTGGTCGATCGAAACAGGCGTGGGAGGAAAATCTGGCGGCTATACGACTTCTAAATCTCTAGTTTACGACTTGATAAAAGAAGCATAGCGCCAGTGAGAAATAAACCTCAGTTTTTTAGTCCAAAAGCTGCTTTCTAAATATTAAAACCACAAGGATAAAAAGCAACAAACGATAGCGCTAATATAGTCATAAAGCTAACAATTGGCTTCTTCTTCGTCGTTTGAGCTATTCGTTCTGACCATTATGCAGGAAGGTGTACATACACTGCGTGTGCGCTCACCCTTTGTTTGCGAGTCTTCAGTTAGACTGGGCAACCACGACGGGTAGACTGCTTAGCCCCACTACATGTCTGACACATGAAGACAAAGTCATCCCGTTAAGTGCCTTGCCCAAGGACACAACAAACAAGCTTGCCAGTTTGTTTTCCACACTGTCCCTATTGTGCTGAGCGCCAAGCAGGGTAGCCATGAATACCATATTTTAAAGTCTTTTGGTATGACTCGACCTTGGAAATGAACCCCAGGTCTGCCGACTGCAAAGCGGACGCTCTAACCACTACGCCATCGCGCCGGCACCGGCGCTTGCCAGTTTCCTTCCTTGGCGCTCAGCACAACAGGGACAGTGTGGAGAACAAGCCGGCGAGCTTGCTTGTTGTGTCCTTGGACAAGACACTTAACGCGGTGACTCCACCTTAATGTGGCTGGCTGGTGGTGGGGCCGAGCAGTCTACCCGTCGTGAAGGCCCAGTCTAACTGAAGACTCGCAAACAGAGCGTGAGCGCTAACGCACTCTATATAACCCTATCTGCGTAATGCTCAGAACAAACAGCTTAAACGACGAAGAAGATCGACGCAGTATCGCCGATGCAACGATTGGTTGTCCAAGTAAAATCAAAACTAAACAATTGTCAATTTAACTTATTATCGGATACCGGTATACCACATAAAAGCTATCAACACAAGTTACTATAACACTGGGGCAAGATTGCACATCGCTACTGCTTTGATATTCAATGGTTAGCTGCTAAGCTGACTATTGCAAACTGGAACTATAGCTTGCCTATTCATTTCATAACTCTTTGTGACGTCACTATTCACATTATAAATACTTTGTGTTGCATTTGTTTTGCTTTGTTTTCCACATTATTTCTTCATCCCTGCGTAGTTTAACCTTTAATATACCAAATCTAGTTCAACAATTTTGTTTATCAAAGTGGGTCCTTTGAGGACCCCATCACTTTCAATGTTTAAATGGCTTGCTAAATGTGATAAATCACTTTAAACTACATTTTCATGTTACTAAAACTTATTTCAATGAGGAGCAAACGATTGGGATCTTTTGACGATTTTTAGCAAAAAAAGCAGAGCCAGTATACTGCTGTACATATTTTCAGCAGCACGTTTCGCTAAACGCTGCTAGCATTGTCAACTAAAATAGTGCTACTGATTACTTTAAAATTTAATAAATCATGACCAAGTGTGGCATTTATGACATGGCAATTCAATTATGATAGAAGAAATCAACAGCTATTACATACTTAAGGGTCAATGTTATTTCGTATTAAATCAGTGAGATAATAACTAGAAACAAAAATAAAATAAAATTCACACATTTAAAAGGTAAAGTGAATGTGAAGCTTCAACTGAGTTCAATTGTGACTGCAGCTTTTGAATACATAACGTTTCCCTAAGGCGTAATTTTCACCAATTAGTCTCTTGAGCTAGTATTAGTAGTTTGTGAAAGTCAATTGTGTGGTCTGGATTTTCCCGTAAATGATTTGTAACATCGTTCTTTTCAAACGCAAGGAAGTCGTGTTCTTCCTATTTCAATGACATAATTAATATTGACATGACATAAATATTTATGGTATTGATGTATCTACTTTATATTTTTTGTAGAAAAACACAGCCAGTCCAAATCATGTATATGTGTACACCAAAATACAAGTAAAGACGAAATGTCGGCTTACAAAAATCATTGGGTTACTTAATACCGTGTCGTTTTAAAAAGCAGTTGATATACTGGTAGAACGACATAAATAGTTTGATTTAACTGTTCACATGATTAGTCATTTGTAACACAATATACCAAGGGTGGCCAAATGACGGCTCGCGAGCTGCATGCCGCTGGTTGGGTCTCTGGACTGCGTTTTCATAAAGTCTGCCAATATCGACTTTGAAAATGATCTCTGACAAGAACTGGTTATCTCTTTGTCTGTATGATGATGCTTCAGTGTAGTGAAGAGTGATCTTCAAAGAGTAAAAAGGTCGTCAACGCCTATCTGGACGGAAAATGTGTTAGTTTCATCTGACTAATGATTGTGTAGCGGATCTTTCAATAATGGCTTTTATCGTTTTAGGCTCTTTATCACGGCAAGTGTTGCCACCCCTACAATATATCAAGGGGTTTCCAACAGGACCACAGGTGAACTTTTTTTACCGTGAATGATTTTCAAAATACATTTTGTAAAATTGTTTGCACTATATTTATTTTGTTTAAATTTATGACGCATAGCAAGATTTTCAGAAAAAAAATGATACTGTATGTAAAGCAGTAGCCAAAAAAATGATCTCTATGGTCCCATGAGATCTCCCTTGGTATGCTAAAGGTTAAGACAAGCAGCCAATAGTAATTGCAGCTTTTGCAGTGCCTTTCTATTTTTCCTAAAATGAATGATTCTTTGTGGAGGTTGCTGACCATGTGCTCAGATTTTCCCCAACGTAAGTCCGCACTGATTCTAGCTAATGAATCTACAAAATAAAACTCACCAAAATTATGTGAAGTAGGGCAGGGGTCGGCAACCCCTGGCACGCGTGCCACTTGTGGCACGCGAGAGGATATTTCATGGCACGCCAAGTGATTTGACGAGCATGTGAAATCTACACTTAAGATTTCGCGGCGCAATCACAAGCTTAAACTGTCTACACTGCACGAAATCAACAGTCTTCAAATTAGTCAAGCATGCAATTCACGAGACAATTTCTATGTTGGAGATGTCTGTTCTGGCTCTGCCAGTCACACTCACAACTAGCTCCTTGTGAGAGCGAAAAAAATTGGCTCAAGACATGCCAGTCATGTGAGCTCCCATGAACACAAACAAATTAGAATAAACAAAAATGTGCGGGAGCGACGGCGCAAGAATGAATAAAATTGTGGTGAAGACACGCCATAATTTTTTTGGTATGGTATTGCAACAATAATTAAAGCAATGCTCGTTATATCTACTGTTGTTGCTGAACAGTTGTGTTAGTTATGTACCGCATATTCCTGATGAGGGCTGAATGTTTGACCGATAGCGTTTGAATAGTTTTCAATAAAATATTTGCTTGCTTATTGCTTTTTTTAATTGATTTCAAAAGCAGCCTCTTTACCTAAAAAAATTACGGATTTAGGCTTTCTAAGAATCTCAATTTAGATGTGAGATCTTTCCAAGAATTCTGCACGACAGATTTCAGATTTGTTTCTCGACAGATTTCAGATTGTTTTGTGAAAAGCTTTGCTTTTCACACTATGAAAAGCAAAGCGGCATTTTCAAGAAAGTGATTTGTAGCACGACTCGAACAATCAAAGATAGCTACAAAATCGCAGAGGGCATTGCTAAACATCGAAAACCATTTATTGATAAATTGTTTGTGAAGGAGGCTTTTTTCAGTTGTGCTGAAGTGTTGTTTGATGATTCGCCAAACAAATGCACACTAATTTCGAGGATCAAGGATATGCCTGTTTCTCCTCGGGCAGTAGAGAGACGTATCACGGATATGGCTACCAATGTAACTGAGCAACAAACTGCTGCGTTAAAAGCAGCAAATGTTTTCAGCATAGCTCCTTGACAAAAGCATAGATATAAACAATAATCCACGTTTAGCAGTTGTAGCTAGATACTGCAGTAACGGAGAAGTACATGAAGAGCTTTGTTGCTTGAAACCTATGTAAGGCACTACTAACAGAAAAGATATACTTGACTTTTCACTAAGAACTTCGAGGAAAGAGAGATTCATATACGCGAGATATTCTCAGTTACAACAGACGGCGGACCTGTTATGATGGGCAGCACCTTGGATTTGTTACTATGGCTGAGCAAAAGATTGGGAACCCTGTTATGAAGTTGCACTGTATTATTCATCAAAAAAGTATTTGTGCAAAGAGATAAAATTCTGCTCTTCATGACGTAATGTCAACTGTAACAAAAATAGAGAGTTTCCTTGTCGCACACTCTGCTACCACACACAAACAGTTTTGATCTTTGCTTGAGAAGATGGAAAGTGCATAACATGATATGCTTCTGCACTGCAGTGTTGGGTGGTTAAGTCGAGGTAAGGTTCTCTTGACGTTTGTTGTTGTTGTTGTTGTTATCCGACCCATTCCGAGGGATGGGGGCATGGCGGAAGACCATGGAGCCCCAGAAGCAGCGCAACTCCCCAAGGCCTGGACCGGAGATTGTAGAGAGAGAGAGAGAGAGAGAGAGAGAGAGTCGTCAAAGAGTGAGCGGCGCAAATAGTCTGTAGCTGGACAGTGCAGAATGAGATGAGAGGTGTCCTGGGACGAGTGTCCGAAAGCGCTGCAGGAAAGATTCTCAATTCTGCCAATCCTGAAGAAATAAAAACTTAACAGAAGGCTGTGTTTGTTGCAGCGTAGACGAGGGGGAACACAGCGAGAGTGACGAGGGAGCACTCCAGTCTGAGAGAATAGAGATAAGTGTATACGAGAGATAAGAGGAAAGAGATTACAAGTGATTGCAGAGGGCGCAACCAGCGCTCCCCGTCTTGCCGCGTTGTTCCCGGGAGAAACGAGCGTCCCGGGACCCATTGTAGCCTGATAGAACAGGAGGAGAGACAGTTCCTAGAAAAGTCAGTTCCTGCCAGATCTGCCAGAGAGATTGAGGTGAAAGAAAAGATGGAGGAGAGGATAGGGTGGTGAGGAAAAAACGAGAGTCAGATAGGAGGAGAAGAGAAGGGAAGTGGTAGACTTGTTGGTGCTGCCGAAACCAGCAAAGAGTTTGCACAATGGCGCAGGCTTTATCAGAGAAGCTTGAGCATACTGGGCCTGCTGAGAAGGAAAGAGTGGCCTCGGTGCCACAAAGAGAGAGCAGCCGGCAAGCACGTCGGAGCCGCCCTTGCCAAAAGGAAAAGGAACAGAGCCGTTAGTCCAAAGCACCAGATCGTAAGGGGGGGAGAGAGCCGAGGTAAGTGAGAGCCACACCTTGGCGAGAACGAGGGAGATCAGAGCGAGGGTATAAAAAGAAGATGGTGAACTCCACAGTGAAAGAAGGGGGGGGGGTTCCAAGGAGGAAAAGCAGGGCAAGCAAGAAAAGCCTCCCTAGGGCTTCCTTCTACTTCCCTGGGGGAAGTAGAAGGAAGCGTAAGCGGGTGAGTGGACGCAAAGGCTCTTCAGGAAGATCTGCAAAGTCTTGGTTTCACTCCAAGTCTGGCCATACCTGAAATGGGAAAGGAGGTTGGGAGACGAAGAACCCGCTCATAAGATGAAAGAGTAAAATGAATCAGGGTGACTTGTAGGGGAATTTGACGTTTTTCGAATGTCTAGTTAAGATAAGGACCTTTTTAATAGGACAAGGAAAGGCCGACCCTGAACTGGAGGATGAAAAGTGGCTAGTAAAATTGACGTTTCTTGCGGATATCACCATGCATCCTAACGAACTTTATCTTCGTTTGCAGGGTACAGAACAAACAGTGATGTGCGTTTTTGAGGTATGGAAAGGATTTGTATCTAAACTAGATGTCTACACACAGGCCATCCAAACTGCAACTTTTTGCATTTTTAATATCTGAAGGCTTTTTCAGTGGATCACTATGTTAATGCAGTTGTAATTGACATGTACATAAAGGATCAAATGTCTCAATTTTGCAATAGATTTCAAGATTTTCAGCATTTTGATTCATTGTTTTCTTTTCTCATCAAGCCCGAGAGCAGCAAAGACCTGAAACTATCTGAATTTGAATGGATCGATATTGAAGACTTCCAGATGCTGCTGATCGATTTTAAAGCATCTTTATTGTTGACATCGAAATTTGTTGATGAGCGGATATCGCTGGAAACGATTGAAAACAAGCAAACAGCATTTTAACAGTTGGGAATCTTTGCCGGAGAAATTTAGCTGTCTGAAGAAGATGGCAATAGTTTGACTGTGTGCATTTGGATCCACTTGCTTGCGTGAACAAATATTTTCACACATAAAGTTTATTCTCAGTCCCCATCGCAGCCGACTTACGAAAGATCATACGGAAGCATTTGTGTTTAACTGAAAGTGTCCAAATGTAGTCCCAATGTTATATAGCTGAGCAAGAACAAGAATCTTCTTAAAAAGCTACTCTTTTGATTCTATTTGACTTTATCCAATGAAGTCAATTAAATAAATTTGTGTCTTATTCGTTATCTATTCAAATCAGGTAGCTGACTGTGCAAACCAAACACATAAAAAGTTTGGCACGCGAAGTTGCTCACATTTTGATATTATTCGAAAACTGGCACGCCGCGTCCAAAAGGTTGCCGACCCCTGAAGTAGGGTATTATAACTAAATAAAGCATGTGTATATCAAACAGTGGTATTCAGGATTCACAATCGATGTTAGACCCTGCAAGCTTTGTTGTTAGGAAATAAATCTCAACACTAAGATCAGTCAAAAATTAGGTTTTGAGTAATGTGATCAGCATAAAAAATTGTTGGCTCGTTGATGACGGTCACTAGATTGCTTTTAAATAATTTCTGAAATTAACGAATTTCTGCTTGTGAGTCTCTTTGGTAGCTACTACCAATAAAATTATGTTGACAAGATGACAAAACTGCTTGCGCCAGTTTTTTTAAAAGATAATTAATCAATTATTACAATACCATATTGAGTTTTCAAGAATTTTACAAAGGAGCAGTAATCTATGACAATCCGTAATAGGCCTGCAGTACAAATAATGGAATCCAGCAAAGTTGTTTTATCAATGTAGCGGATATTTTGATGCCATAGTTTGTTTCTGTAATTTTTCCCGTAATTTTACAAAAAATCACAAGAGATCTAAAATGCGCATCCAACGACACAAAGAATCTCATGCAGTTTTCCAGCCAATCAAGTTTATCCACTTCTATGATTGATCGAATCGGACAAAGCCAACACTTAGTGATGCTGCAGCTTCATGGCAACAGTTTGGAAAAACGACATTTCATGCTCTCATCTTTAATTTTTAATTAATTACCATAAAACGTTGGCTAATCACCAACCAATGCCAATCTATCTTGTTATGCAGTGTTTACCAAACTATATTCATGACTGGAATGAACTTTCGTTTTCTTTAATTTGATTTGTATGTCGCTACGTGCTTCAGTGAATTTTCGATGCAAAACTCAAGATATCTTTTGTATCTTGTTTCTTCAACAAATGAAAAAGTAAAGTGAATCGAGAAATACATAAAAGAACGTTTCTTCATTTCGAATCGGTTATGTAAACGGACCCTATGGCATCTCATAACTTTTAAACCAGTAAATAATTACAGCACCATGTGGTATAGGAAACATTGATAAGCTTAATTCTATTCGTTTAACCCTATTAAGACCGGGCTTTTTTTGCTTTCTATGTCCGGGGGGGGGGGGGGTCGATTCGACCCAACACTTTGGCAGCTAATAACTTTTGAACCGCTCACAATAGCAATTCCGTTTTTGCTCAGATAGATGCAGAATTTATTTTTCAATCTAATTATATACTTTTGGTTATGATCAGATTAATAGCGTACAAGTTATTGCAAATTAAATGCACGGCATTAAATTTTCGATTTTCGACTGAATTTAAAATAAAGAAACGGCCGGCGAATTTTCTTTTTTCGTAGTGTTTACTCTTCGACGTTGTGGTTGTGCGATCGTCTAAGCCCAATTTATCAATGTCAGCTACCAGGTAAAAAGTTCAACAACTTGTCATCAATTTGCCATTTTGCTTTTTACGGGAAAGTTACCAGCTGTGATGTTTGTATAACATTTCTTATGTTGGACTACTCGCCATACGCCATATCTCCAGCTAGATTTTTGTAATTTGAATTGACTGTGAAACAGGGTGTGAAATAGCATTTCAACGACAAAAATTTCATAGCTTTATGAAATTATTACTTTTTTCATTTAGACAAAGATGCAAGCTATGCTTGCTCATCAAGCATAAATATTTTTATTGATCAAGACATAAATCTCATTCAAATTAAGGAATGCTCACGAATCATATGGCTCTTTTATTCTTTCCTCTCCCTTATGCGACGCAAAACGACGTTTTTGTAAGCCCCTCCCATCCTTGTATGCAGACTTAGACGATTAAATTTTTTTTAGCATTTTCAAATTAAATTAAACTTAGATATAGAGCATTAATGTTTTTCTCAAATTAGGGTAGAATAAAATTAGAGCTTTTCTGATTATCACAAATTAAGTGAAATCGGAATTAGAATTAGAGCATTCCAGTTTTTCTGGAATTAGTTTGAAATTTTAATTACCAAGCGAATTTTGATGCCATTTAAACATCTTCGCAAAACCACTTTGTATTTGCGACAATTCTAAGACTTTTTCATTTTGGCCATCAAATCATTGTGAAGACCTTTTTTCTTTTTGGAGATCACCTAATTTCGATTTTGATTTTCGGCCAAACTTTTCGCAAATAATAAAAAAAGTTCTTGTCCTTTTTCAGATTCGACTCTACGGTCAGGATCTTTTTTAAAATTCGATTAGAATTGAAATTAGGTATTTTTTTATTACACTACAATAAGAGACTTTTAGTTTTTTTCAAATCAGAATTAGCGACTTTTTGCTGTAATTTACCGAATTAACCAGCTAGAATTAATCAGTTGTCCAAGTCTGCGTATGTAACGAGTTGCATAAAAAAGTGCTCAAGCAAACTTAAGTTTTGGATTTGCTACAAAAACCTGTGACATCGAATGATTGTAAACTTTGATTCTTTTTAGTAGCAAGTTTGTCCTACAACGATATGTCTATGTAGCCTATCTTTTATCCCCCTCACTATGATAACACCAATACGGCAGTTTTGTTTCCCTCTGGAGGCGTTGTATGATATTTATACGGTCCTTACAATTTTATATCCCACTGGAATCAATTATAATGTCACCAATTTGAGCTTCATCATCGTAACTTGTGCTTTGAGGCGTTACTGAATTTAGAGCTATTAATTAAAAAATCTCTTACAATTAACAGAATACATTAGAAATGTGAAACAAAATAGGCTATTTCTGGATTAGCTAGTAGGCAGTCATGCTGTTTCTGATTATAATTTATCGTCTAATATGAAAATACGGGAACACTACATTAAATTTACGGGTAATATCAACAATACATATATCATCGTCAAAAGCAGCAATACGCTTGTATGCTTCAAAAACAACTACGGCAGTGCAATTTTATCGGTAAGTGTAAGCCTAACAACATTTCAATCTTGCAAGGAGAAATCTCAAATGCAAATAAGACGCTTATTACACAAAAGGCTTTGCGCATTTTTGGCCCTGGCTCAATTGCTTACAAATTTTGTTTTCCTTTTCTTTTGATCGTTTTCCTTTAGTCTTACTGATACATGCATCGTATCGCCTTCGTTTTTGACTTTGATGAGGAAAAAAGCCACTTAACGTTTTTACATTTTGGAGGATATTTTTTTCCCAGCACTATCTCAATTTTGCGAAATACAGAAGACTTTATACCAATTAAAGTTGGTTGTGCTATATGTGGGTGAATCAAAGACATAGCTAGATTAAATCTGAAATCTACAGATTTTATGTTTCGAGGCTGTAGATCGTTGCTCATTGCATATATCGTGCTGGCGTTCACTCGGCATGTGTTCAAAACGTATCAAAATGCATTCATAGTCCAGCGCTTTGATTTCGATGTACAACTGTAAAACTCCATTTTTTTGGTCAATAATGTCTGTTTCGCCTTTTGAAAAGTCGTATAGTTTGTAAATAGTGGGCTTGCTTTTGTTGTCATCTTTTGTAGTTGCCAGAAGCGGTGGCACTGTTCACTTTTTGCTTTTACCACATACGAGTGCAGATTTAATATGCCGTTATTCTTTTCCCAATAAATCTCGTATGAGATTGTTTCTCGGTCTTTGATTTCTTTAATTTCGGCTGGAATTGCTTTTCTATTTGATTGTAAAGTTCCTACAGAAGTTTTTCCACGGTCAAGCAGCCACTGCGCCATTGGTATTGAAGTATACAATCTGTCATATAATATGTTTCTTGCCACTAAATTTGTGTGGCATTCCAAATTTTGAATTAGATATTTTACTGTTTGTGACATCCCAGGAGTGTAGTAAGATGTCGGCTCTGGTTTTGGCTTATCAGAATACACAACAGCTGAAAAGGCAAATGGATAGCGAAAAGCATTGATTGATTTATACAGCATTCCATACTTGGCTGGTTTGCTCGGATTAAATTGTTTGAAACTGATTTGTGTTCTTGTAGGATAAAAAGTATCATCCAGCGACAAATAATCGATAGGAACTAGAAATTTCCCACAGTTTTTGTTAAATTCTTCAAAAATTTTAAGAAAAGCTGCAAATCTATCGTATTGCTAAGGAGTAGGACGCGTTGTATGATCATCAAGTAATATGTGGGCAATCAAAAATTTAAATCTATTCCTTGACTTAGCTGCACTAAAAACTGGATTGCCAAATATTTCATGGAACATCGCATTAGTGCTTTGATGTGCTTGTCCTAGTAAGCCTCGCATGTAAATCATTCCAATTAGTGCCAATACTTTCGAAGGTGGTTCTGATCCCTAACATAAAAGATCTTTTTATTTTTCACACCCGACTCTTTGGTCAGGAACTTTTTCGAAATGAGATTAGAATTGCAATTAGGAATTTTTCAAATTAGATTAGAATTAGCGACTTTTGGCTGCAATTCACCGAATCAGCCAACTAGAATTACGCATGTTTTGTTGTCCAAGTCTGCGTGTGAATGTGACGAATCATATAAAAAAAATCCTCCAGCAAACTTAAGTTTCGTATTTGCTTCAAAAAGCCTGTTATATCAAACGATTGTAAACTTTAATTTGTTTTATTATCAAGTTTGTGCAACAACAATAGACCTACGTAGCCTATTTTTTATCCTCTCCCCCATAATAACACCAATACTCCCCCATAATAACCCGCCAGAGCATTTTGTGCGGCCCTCCAAACTTATACAAACTTCCATGAATTCAATTCAATAAGAAAGGGTTGGCCGCGCTTGCGGTATTGAAGAGCCAAAAACGATAGAAGCCATCATTGAAAGAGCCGCTACGCAATTCTTAGTTTGAACCAACGCATTTTCCGTCCAAATAAAGAGTGATGATCTTTGTTTTTGGACGCCATCATTATCAAAGCCCTGTAATACGTCTTTACAAGAAGTTATTGCATGATTTTAAGCTATTGCAAGCTCTTGCATTGCATACAGCTATTATCAGATTTTACGCATTGGCCCTCGGCTAACTTTTGAATGGTCAATGCTACCCTCCAACTAAAAAGTTTGCCCATCTCTGGTTTAAAAGAATGAAAATGACAAGACGATACTTGAGTCAGCATTCAATCTTATAATGTTGTGACAGTTGACGCAAGCTGTAGTTTGAACTTTGAACGTCAACTTCAATGCAAATGCCGTTCTGCTTGGCCATGCAGCAGGAAACGTAATGCTTTTACCAGAGGCATCTTTATAAAAGTGGATAAAAGAACACGGAAAAAAATCTTCATTTGCTTTTGGAAGTGTGTAGATGTAGAATACAAACACATTGCTTTTGTCACGCGGTCAACAGAAAAATATTTTGGTGTTGATCACAAACTCAGGAGATATTTCACAGTTCCTTCTCCCCTTATAAAAAATTTAATTTTGTGATTCACGATTGGCTTCTTGCGTTTTGGATTTGTATTTGCTGATAAAAATTCGGTATTCAATTAATTACTAACAGCTTACTCGTAAAGCAACGGAAATCAAGTTATATAAAACTCCTAAATTAAATTTTGCTGTCTGTCGCCCCTGCGTCCCGTGCGCTCGTTGCTCTCCCACCAACCAATCCCCAATTTTAATTGGTAACAACATTACAAATCATTATGAAAAGCGCAAACAATATTATCACGCCGCCAAATTTATTTTCTGGCTTTGCGCTTGAAAACAATTATTTTTGCTTTGTTGCATTTGTCAAGTATCAAAATTACGAAATATTTTCTTGCATTACTTTATCAGCAGGTTATGGTCTAACTCTAGCGTCAAGAAGGTATTACTTATTTAACTAAAAGTTACAAAATAGCCATGTATCTGAAAACACTTTGATGTTTTTGGCTTGTCAAATTAAGAGTTGCTATTCACAGCGAAAAGGTTTTGAGAAAAAAGATTTCTGAGAAACGGTACAGTTTTACAGTCAGTGCTTCACTTCAAACAAGTTCTGTGGTTTACGTAGCTCGTCACGGTTTTGCGTGCGCGCTCTTTCTCCTTTTTTTCTTTATTATACAAAAGCAATCGATGAAGAAATTTGCCCGAGTGGGTTTCGAAATTGCTATGTTTAAGTCAAAACTACAAAGAATATCTTTGTCAGTTTATAACCAACCAAAAGCCAGATAGATTTTAGGAAAAGTCAAAAAATTTCAAACATTTATCTCAAGCGGTCGCTAAGTTACAACAGTTTTAATTTGCTGTGGGTCGAATCGACCCCCCCCCCCGGGCCAAATAGGGTTAATATGGAGCGTCGTTTGGAAATAGGTTTTTGCACTTTTACGCCGTAAAATTGTCCGTTACTGCCCGCATCATTTTGTAAGTGCACTATTTATAGGCTCATAAAACAAATAACATTTGTTTGCAAAACGTTTTTGTGCTCTCATGATTTGCTTGTCTGAACAAAATTACGTAAACATAAAAATGTTTCGCAACCAGTGTTGCCAGGTTGTATTTTATTTGGTATAGCCAAAATCACTTTAAAAACAGCTGATTATTGTCCTCACAGTAGGCTAAAATTTAAAAACATCTTCGCAGCACAATCTATCAGTGTTTTAACCCTATTTGGCCCGAGGGGGGGTCGATTCGACCCACAGCAAATTAAAACTGTTGTAACTTAGCGACCGCTTGAGATAAATGTTTGAAATTTTTTGACTTTTCCTAAAATTTATCTGGCTTTTGGTTGGTTATAAACTGACAAAGATATTCTTTGTAGTTTTGACTTAAACATAGCAATTTCGAAACCCACTCGGGCAAATTTCTTCATCGATTGCTTTTGTATAATAAAGAAAAAAAGGAGAAAGAGCGCACACGCAAAACCGTGACGAGCTACGGTAAACCGCAGAACTTGTTTGAAGTGACGCATTGACTGTAAAGCTGTACAGTTTCTCAGAAATCTTTTTTCTCAAAACCTTTTCCCTGTGAATAGCAACTCTTAATTTGACAAGCCAAAAACATCAAAGTGTTTTCAGATACATGGCTATTTTGTAACTTTTAGTTAAATAAATAATACCTTCTTGACGCTAGGCCTTAACCTATCGATAAAGTAATGCTAGAAAATATTTCGTAATTTTGATACTTGACAAATGCAACAAAGCAAAAATAATTGTTTTCAAGCGTAAAAGCCAGAAAATAAATTTGGCGGCGTGATAATATTGTTTGCGCTTTTCATAATGATTTGTAATGTTGTTACCAATTAAAATTGGGGATTGGTTGGTGGGAGAGCAACGAGCGCATTTGCAATTTTTATTAGATGGAAAATATGCAGTGGTAGACTAAGGGACGCAGGGGCGACAGACAGCAAAATTTAATTTAGGAGTTTTATAAAACTTGATTTCCGTTGCTTTACGAGTAAGCTGTTAGTACTTAATCAAATACCGAATTGTTATCAGCAAATACAAATCCAAAACGCAAGAAGCCAATCGTGAATTACAAAATTAAATTTTTTTTAAGGGGAGAAGGAGCTGTGGAACAGCTCCTGAGTTTGAGATCAACACCAAAATATTTTTCTGTTGACCGCGTGACAAAAGCAATGTGTTTGTATTCTACATCTACACACTTCCAAAAGCAAATGAAGATTTTTTTCCGTGTTCTTTTATCCACTTTTATAAAGACGCCTCTAGTAAAAGCATTACGTTTCCTGCTGCATGGCCGAGCAAAAAGGCATTTGCATTGAAGTTGACGTTCAAAGTTCAAACTACAGCTTGCGTCAACTGTCACAACATTATAAGATTGAATGCTGACTCAAATATCGTCTTGTCATTTCCATTCTTCTAAACCAGAGATGGGCAAACTTTTTAGTTGGAGGGTAGCATTGACCATTCAAGAGTTAGCCGAGGGCCAATGCGTAAAATCTGGTAATAGCTGTATGCAATGCAAGAGCTTGCAATAGCTTAAAATCTTGCAATAACTTCTTGTAAAGACGTATCACAGGGCTTTGATAATGATGGCGTTCAAAAACAAAGATCATCACTCTTTATTTGGACGGAAAATGCGTCAGTTCAAACTAAGAATTGCGTAGCGGCTCTTTCAATGATGGCTTCTATCGTTTTTGGCTCTGCATTACGGCAAGTGCGGCCAACCCTTTCTTATTGAATTAAATTCATGGAAGTTTGTATAAGTTTGGAGGACCGCACAAAATGCTCTCGCGGGCCGCATGCGGCCCGCGGTTCATAGTTTTCCCACCCCTACTCCAAACTACGTTTATGCTGCGTTCGATAAGTCAAATTTCCAATTGTTTTACTTCAATACAAGAATAGTTAAGAAATCAAAAGTTTCTTATGACATTGGGAATGCAGCCACTACATTTTAACCCTTTGATGACCTTTGGTACACATATGTACCATGATTGTTGGTTGTTATATCATTATGACGTGATAACCAATTATCTGAAATCCATTATATTTTTGTTGTTACCAAACAATTGCGACATTGTTTCAAATTTTATGAATTAAACTCTTGTGGTCCTTAAAGGGTTAATTCTATGTTTGAAATGTTCAAATTGCTTGTTACCACTAAAATTTAAATATGCTGCCGGTGTATAAGATAGTGATGATTATATGATATTTACGAATAATTTTCTTCGTTCAGGCATATAAATTTCGCAAACAAAAGTAATAAAAAATAGCCCATGTCAATGTATGACCTGAAGAAGTGTTAAGTAAAATTTTGAATGAAGTATCTGACGAAGAAAACGACGACTTGGAAAACAGCTTCTTTAGCTTCCGGTGACTATAAAATTGTAAGAACCCTATAAATATCACATGACGCCTCCAGAGGGAAACAAAACTGCCGCATTGGTGTTATTATGGGGGAGAGGATAAAAAATAGGCTTGAGGACTTTTTTCATATGATTCGTCATATACACACGCAGACTTGGACAACAAAATATGCGTAATTCTAGTTGGCTGATTCGGTGAATTGCAGCCAAAAGTCGCTAATTCTAATCTAATTTGAAAAACTAAGTCTCTAATTTTAATCTAATTTGAAAAATTCTTAATTCCAATTCTAATCTCATTTCGAAAAAGTTCCTGACCAAAGAGTCGGGTGTGAAAAATAAAAAGATCTTTTATGTTAGGGATCAGAACCACCTTCGGAAGTATTGGCACTGATTGGAATGATTTACATGCGAGGCTTACTAGGACAAGCACATCAAAGCACTAATGCGATGTTCCATGAAATATTTGGCAATCCAGTTTTTAGTGCAGCTAAGTCAAGGAATAGATTTAAATTTTTTGATTGCTCACATATCACTTGATGATCATACAACGCGTCCTACTCCTTAGCAATACGATAGATTTGCAGCTTTTCTTAAAATTTTTGAAGAATTTAACAAAAACTGTGGGAAATTTCTAGTTCCTATCGATTATTTGTCGCTGGATGATACTCTTTATCCTACGAAAACGCAAATCAGTTTCAAACAATTTAATCCGAGCAAACCAGCCAAGTATGGAATGCTGTATAAATCAATCAATTGTAAACCTTGCACCTAATTGGCAAAGCAGCCTACTAGATGCAGCATTAGGTGCATTAGGTTCAAGGTTTACAATTTTCATATCTTCGCCTACAAAAATCAATCAATGCTTTTCGCTATCCATTTACCTTTTCAACTGCTGTGTATTCTGCTAAGCCAAAAGCAGAGCCGAGATCTTACTACACTCCTGGGATGTCACAAACAATAAAATACCTAATTCAAAATTTGGAATGCCACACAAATTTAGTGGCAAGAAACATATTATATGACAGATTGTATACTTCAATACCAATGGCGCAGTGGCTGCTGGACCGTGAAAAAACTTCTGTAGGAACTTTACAATCAAATAGAAAAGCAATTCCAGCCGAAATTAAAGAAATCAAAGACCGAGATTTATTGGGAAAAGAATAACGGCATATTAAATCTGCACTCGTATGTAGTAAAAACAAAAAGTTTAGGAAAGCGAAATGCTTTATTATTGTGAACAGTACCACCGCTTCTTGCAACTACAAAAGATGACAACAAAAGTAAGCTCGCTATTTACAAACTATACGACTTTTCAAAAGCCGAAACAGACATCATTGGCCAAAAAATGGGGTCTCCAGCTGTACATCAAAATCAAAGCGCTGGACTATGAATGCATTTTGATACGTTTTGAACACATGTCGAGTGAACGCTAGCACGATATATGCAATGAACAATGATCTGCAGCCTCGAAACATAAAATCTGTAGATTTCGGATTTAAACTAGCTATGTCTTTGATTCGCCCACATATAGCACGACCAAGTTTAATTGGTATAAATTCTTCTGTAGTTCGCAAAATTGAGATAGCACTGGGGAAAAAAATATCCTCCAAACATGTAAAAACATCAAGTGGCTTTTTTCCTCATCAAAGTGAAAAACGAAGGCGATGCGATGCATGTATCAGTAAGATTAAAGGAGAAGGAGCAAAAGAAAAGAAAAACAAAATTTCTAAGCAATTGAGCCAGTGCCAAAAATGCGCAAAGCCTTTGTGTAATAAGCATCTTATTCGCATTTGTGGTTCTTGCTTGCAAGACTGAACTGTTGTTAGACTTACACTTAAGGATAAAATTGCATTGCCTTAGTTGTTTTTGAAACATACGAGCGTATTGCTGCTTTATCGATGATATATGTATTGTTGATATTACCGGTAATTTTAATGTAGCGTTCCCATATTTTCATATTAGACGATAAATTATAAGCAGAAACAGCATGGCGTATGACTGCAATACAACAGCTAGTCCAGAAATAGCCCATTTTGTTTCACATTTGTAATGTATTCTGTTAATTGCAAGTGATTTTTTAAATAATAGCTCTAAATTCAGTAACGCCTCAAAGCACTAGTAACGAAGATAAAGCTCAAATTGATGACATCATAATTAATCCTGATTGAATATAAAAACGGTAAGGACCGTTTAAATATCATATGACACCTCCAGAAGGAAACAAAACTGCCGTATTGGTGTTATTATGGTGGGAGGGATAAAAGATAGGCTACATAGACCTATCGTTGTAGGACAAACTTGCTATTAAAAAGAATCAAAGTTTACAATCGTTTGACACAGGTTTTTGTAGCAAATTCAAAACTTTGAACTCAAGCTTGTTTGAGTACTTTTTTCATTCAACTCGTCACATACGCAGACTTGGACAACTGATTAATTCTAGCTGGCTAATTCGGTGAATTACAGCAAAAGACGCTAATTGTAATCGAATTTGAAAAACTAAAAGTCTCTTATTCTAGTGTAATTTGAAAAATCCCTAATTCCAATTATAATCTAATTTCGGAAAAGTTCCTGACCGAAGAGTCGAATCTGAAAAATGACCAAGATCTTTTTTTATTAGGGATCACCTGGATTTTCGAAAAGTTAGGCCGAAAATCAAGATGGAAATTAGGTGATCTCTAAACAGAAAAAAGGCCTTCACAATAATTTGGTGGCAAAAATGA
This sequence comes from Trididemnum clinides, assembly GCA_963675345.1. Classification (NCBI taxonomy): domain Eukaryota; kingdom Metazoa; phylum Chordata; class Ascidiacea; order Aplousobranchia; family Didemnidae; genus Trididemnum; species Trididemnum clinides. The sequence continues at coordinate 49,007,692 of OY776284.1, read as the reverse complement.
AAGAGTCTTAGAATTGTCGCAAATACAAAGTGGTTTTGCAAAAAATGCAAAACATATTATTAATAAATAGTAATTGTTCAGTACGTGATGACCTTTTTTTTTTTTGGAGAACGCCACCAATTTGATTGGTATTTGTCAAGTGAAGCCGGGTTGTGATGTCTAACAGTTGTGACGAAATTTTGTAATGTGCATCATTTCAGAGGCGCTGGGCTATATGGTGAGCCTGCTGTTATTTGTAGTATTGAAAGTGCGCCCAGACTGTATAAAGTTTGAGAACTGCTGCCTTACTCTCATGCCTTGCACTTTATGGAATCAGCCAGTGATGCATAGTCCGGATACTTTTTTAAATATTCTTTCAAATTTAATTTTTTTAAATGCCTTGCGATCTACCCACAATGCCTTTACGATCGACGCAATGGGCACCTCTGGTCTAGTCCAACACAAGAAATGTTATACAAACATCACGGCTGGTAAATTCCTCATAAAAGGCAAAATGGCAAATTGATGATGAAGTGTTGAACTTTTTACCTGGTAGCTGACAATGATAAACTGCGCTTAGCCGATCGCAAAACCACAACGTCGAGGAGTAAACACGAGGAAAAAAGAAAATTCGCCGGCCGTTTCTTTATTTTAAATTATAGTCAAAAATCTAAAATCTAATGCTGTGCATTTAATTTGCAAAAACTTGAACGCTATTAATCTGATCATAACGAAAAGTATATAATTAAATTGAAAAATAAATTCTTCATCTATCTGAGCAAACACGGAATCTCTAGTGTGAGCAGTTTAAAAGTTATTAGCTGCCAAAGTGCTCGGGTCGAATCGACCCCCCCCCCCCCCCCCCCGGACATAGAAAGCAAAAAAAAGCCCGGCCTTAATAGGGTTAACATTTAAAGCTAATGTTTACAATACTTTTAAAAACTGAGCAATAACAAGTGAGTTGTGTCACAAAATCGTAAGTGTATTATGTATGATTGAGGGATTGCACAAAATGTGGGAATTTACGGAAATACGAAAACTCATATTGAAATATGGAATTACTGACGGAAATTCATATTTAGCGTAAAATTAAGGGAATTTATCATGAAAAAAGAATTTTTGGCTTACGGAAATGTGGACAATTACTAACCAAGGAAGTACAGAAATCAAAGAAATGCCTAAAATTACGGAAGTATATAAAAACTAAAAACATAACTATCGACTTGTATAAAATTAATTGAGTTGATTTATAGTAAGCTTTTCCGTGTTTCTGCAATTTCCGTAATTTATTTGGAGTCTTTATCATATGTTTGAAAACATTTTCCCATTTTCGGATTTTAGTGTAGTCCCAATTAAGGACATGTGAACTTGAAAACATCTAGAGAACCGAATTGACATCATACTGATAGAATATTATAAACGATGACTATATCTGGTCAAACAAAATTCAGATTAACTTTTTTCGGTTCATTATCAACTTTTGGATAAACATTCCATACGAAACAATTCTAACCAAGTCAATTGCATCTATTTGGAAAATTGGATCTAATTTGAGAATGAACATGAGAATGTTGATGAACTGAAAATTTTTTCATTGAAAGCTTTATCTAGACATATTTGGAAATTACTTTTCAAAAAAGCAAACGAGATACTTTAGACTCTACGTTTAATGTACGTATTTGTTCCTATATGTACGTTTGCGAACACTTACTGACTTCATTGCTGAAATTCATTTGACTATCTTCTATCTATATATATAAAACACAATGTGCCTCTGTCTGTCTGTCCGCTATAGAAATAAAACTGGAGACATTTAGATACAAACAAACATATGAATCTTATATAACTTTTTCCAGGGAAGCCAAGTACGGTATTTTGATTTCGATCAGAATCGTCTTTGGGGGGCTACGAGCCTATATTTATTCAACTGTTGCCAAATGCACTACAAACAGTTGCCACAAAATAACTTCGTAAATTTTGCCTCGATTGTTATCGCGTTTCAGTAGTGTAGTGGTTATCACGCTCGCCTCACACGCGAGAGGTCCACGGTTCGAGCCCGGGCTGAAATAAAGATTTTATTTTTGGATGGAGTGACCACAAAGAAGTCAAAATGGTATTTTGATTTCGATCACAATCGTCTATGGGGGGCTACGAGCCTATATCTATTCAACCTATATTAAAATATAGAGTTGTCTAAAGGTTTTGTTAGGTACCACAAACAGAAAAAAATATGTGACAAATAAAAATCCAAATTTGATTGTTGTGAGCAAGACTGTATTTTTAGGGATCACTAGCAGATTTACCCGTCGTTGATCGGGTAAATATAACTTTTTCGAGGGAAGCCAAGTTCAGAATTCTGATTTCAATCAAAATCGTCTATGGGGGGCTACCAGCCTATGGGGCTCTACTAGAGGCCTATTTGTATCTATATATATAAAACTCAATGTGTGTCTGTCTGTCTGTCCGCTATAGAAGTAAAACTGGAGACATTTAGATACAAACAAACATATGAATCTTATATAACTTTTTCCAGGGAAGCCAAGTACGGTATTTTGATTTCGATCAGAATCGTCTGGGGGCTACGAGCCTATATTTATTCAACCTGGTTATTCAATGTAAAAATTTAATCACTCTTTACATTTTACCCGATCAACAACGAGTAATTTAATCAGTCTTTACATTTTACCCGATCAACGACGGGGTAAATCCAAGTACGGTATTTTGATTTCGATCCGAATCGTCTATGGGGGGCTATGAGCCTACATTTATTCAACCTATATTAACTCTTTCGCTCCCGTCCGCCATTTTTAGAAACCACAAACAGAATGTTAGAAAGGTTTATATATAAACGTTTTTGCTTTAACGAGATGTATGAAAATGATTGCGCGAATGTCTGCCATTTCTGTTATTGCCGGTATACATACTGTCGCAGGAGCGAACGCATAAAGATTGCTTGCCAGTAATTATACCCGCGCGGGATCAAAAGAGTTAAAATATGGTTACTCAATGTAAAAATTTAATCAGTCTTTACATTTTACCCGATCAACGATGGGTAAATCTGCGTTATTTTGATTTTGATCAGAATCGTCTATGGGGGGCTACGAGCCTACATTTATTCAACCTATATTAACTCTTTCGCTCCGGTCCACCATTTTTACAAACCACAAACAGAATGTTAGAAAGGTTTATATATAAACGTTTTTGCTTTACGAGATGTACCCAAACAGTTGCGCGAATGTTCATCATTTCTATTATTGCCGGTATATATACTGTCGCGGGAGCAAACGCGTAAAGATCGCTTGCCGGTAATTGTACCCGCGCAGGATCGAAAGAGTTAAAGTATGGTTATTCAATGTAAAAATTTAATCAGTCTTTACATTTTACCCGATCAACGACGGGTAAATCTGCGTTATTTTGATTTCAATTACAATCGTCTATGGGGGGCTACGAGCCTATATTTATTTTCCTTCTTTTTACATTTTACCCGATCAACGACAGGTGAAAATCTGCTAGTATATATATAAAACTCAATGTGTGTCTGTCTGTCTGTCCGCTATAGAAATAAAACTGGAGACATTTAGATACAAACAAACATATGAATCTTATATAACTTTTTCCAGGGAAGCCAAGTATGGTATTTTGATTTCGATCACAATCATCTTTGGGGGGCTACGAGCCTATATTTATTCAACCTATATCAAAATACTAGAGTTGTCCAAAGTTTTGGTTAGGTACCACAAACAGAAAAAATTTTGTGACAAATAAAAATCCAAATTTGATGGTTATAAGCAAGACTGTACTTTTAGGGATCACTAGCAGATTTACCCGTCGTTGATCGGGTAAATATAACTTTTTTCAGGGAAGCCAAGTACGGTATTTTGATTTCGATCAGAATCGTCTATGGGGGGATACGAGCCTATGGGGCTCTACTAGAGGCCTATTTGTACTGTTGTACGATGAAATAAACATCATGAAAACACATTAAAATATGGTTATTCAATGTAAAAATTTAATCAGTCTTTACATTTTACCCGATCAACGACAAGTAAATCTGCTTTATATATATAAAACTCAATGTGTATCTGTCTGTTCGCTATAGAAATAAAACTGGAGACATTTAGATACAAACAAACATATGAATCTTATATAATTTTTTCCAGGGAAGCCAAGTACGGTATTTTGATTTCGATCAGAATCGTCTATGGGGGGCTACGAGCCTATATTTATTCAACCTATATTAAAATACTAGAGTTGTCCAAAGTTTTGGTTAGGTACCACAAACAGAAAAAAATTTGTGACAAATAAAAATCCAAATTTGATGGTTATGATCAAGACTGTATTTTTAGGGATCACTAGCGGATTTACCCATCGTTGATCGGGTAAAATGTAAAGACTGATTAAATTCTTATGTGAATAACCATATTTTAATGTGTTGTCATGATTTTCGTTTACGGTATTTTGATTTCGATCAGAATTGTCTATGGGGGGATACGAGCCTATGGGGCTCTACTAGAGGCCTATTTGTACTGTTGTACGATGAAATAAACATCATGAAAACACATTAAAATATGGTTATTCAATGTAAAAATTTAATCAGTCTTTACATTTTACCCGATCAACGATGGGTAAATCTGCGTTATTTTGATTTTGATCAGAATCGTCTATGGGGGGATACGAGCCTATGGGGCTCTACTAGAGGCCTATTTGTACTGTTGTACGATGAAATAAAAATCATGAAAACACATTAAAATATGGTTATTCAATGTAAAAATTTAATCAGTCTTTACATACGTTTATGGGGGGCTACGAGCCTATATTTATTCAATCTATATTAAAATATGGTTATTCAATGTAAAAATTTAATTACAAACCACAAACAGAATGTTAGAAAATTTTATATATAAACATTTTTGCTTGAACGAGATGTATGCAAACAATTGCGCGCATGCCCGCCATTTCTGTTATTGCCAGTATATATATACCGTCGCGGGAGTGCACGCATTAAGATCGCTTGCCAGCAATTATACCCGCGCGGGATCGAAAGAGTTAAAATATGGTTATTCAATGTAAAAATTTAATCAGTCTTTACATTTTACCCGATCAACGACTGGGAATTCTGCTAGTAATGTAATAAATATATAATTATAGCCATGCAGGAATGCTGCTTTTGGCACTGCATTTTGCCACAAGAATGTTGCCTAATGTCACTGCAATATGAATGTATGAGAGAGAGCATACACTGGGGGTCCATGTACACTGGAGGCACAATTTTTGTAAATCGTCATAGAAATTGACCAATCAAAAGTGTTTATCGGCAAAGTAGTTCCAAGGGTAAAATGCCGCTGGTAACAAAACTGGCCACTGCCAAACATTAACCCGTTGGCTTAACTAAGCAAAGCTTTTAAATTTGCTGGCCCAATTTCATTTACCCAATATCTGCTTCCACTTCCAATTTCCAATAGCTAAATGTCTAAAGCAATACTTTTACCCATAATAACAGGATACGCTTTATTTTATGGGTTTAAGATTTGTCTCAAAACAAGAATACAAAACATTGCGTTACTACCCACCCGTGACCGAGCCACTTCTCTCACTCTCTGACAGGTATGAGTTTTCTAGTTCCAATCAAGTTTCCACTCTCCTAAATTTTAGAACCTTGCATATGCTTTCCAGTAGTGAATCAGCGTAGACCAATTCTCCTAAACATAGTCCAAATAATTTTGCAAAGCAAATAGCGAGCTGCGTAATTCTGTAACGGATTAAACAAAAAAGTAGATTAAACAAAAAAACAAAAAACGGAAAGTCGAAATGAATGTTGCCACGCTTTTAAAAATGCTTGTGAGCTGCTCAGTCGTTGCAATGAGAATGGTTAAGGTTTGACCCTTTGCAGTCCAATTAATTTTACCAAATTTTGCTTATCTGGTTCAAACTTTTTTGCAACTGATTTTAGTAGACTTTTACATGCATTGACGGATTTTGATCATTTTGTTTCGAAAAGACTCAAATTTTGCTTGGTATGGACCAAAGTTATCTTAGGGACTGTTGCAATTTTATTGAAGAAATATTTCAGTATACAAAGCTCAGCAATCGACACATAACAACAAGAACCAAATATCAGTTTGTTGTTTGTAATTTTTCTTGGTGTTGTGTGATTTAAAGCAAGCACCAGGGTGTAACCCTGGCTTTCTGGTGCAAGTTTTGTAAAAAAACAAAGTCGTTTTTCGGGATTGTGTCAAGCTGCGTACCATACAGTCTTTGTTCTGCCCGCTTGCAACTTTCGCAACAAAATGTGTCTGATTGTTGAGTCTTTTTTCATGATCAAGGGAACTTGGCCAGCTCCGTTGTTTGCTGCGATTGTTTCTTATCACTCCAACGAGTTGCTCCACAAGTTTGCACAACTCCCTTATTTAGTTTTTCTAATAGGCTACAGCAGGGTTGTAAAACACGAGGCCCGCGGGTCAAATGTGACCGTGTGAGGATTTTTTGCCACAGTGCGAATGCCTGGTCTGCGAAGTAACTCTGCGAAAGTTACCTGAATATGGCCGTAAAGTAATGACCGACAACTTCTAGAAGTCGCGGCTGGCATGACGGGTTGCTGTGAAAGAGGTGTTGACCAACGTTCAAGATCGCTTTTCTTTTGCACACGGCATTAATTTTTTTCACACGACACAGACAAGAAACTAATCAAGCTTATATTCGCCCTGGATAGGGTTAGACTTCTTGTAGAGACTGCATACTTATATCATCCCAGGGACGAGGCAGGACTGTAAAGGGTTAATGCAGACCATTGGATAATGTTGGTGGTGCTCAAGATGACATCAAACTGTCGTATTGCCAATACTTAATAAAAATGACGCAATTTACTCTCACGCTTTTGTTAGTTTGATCTGCAACATTGAAATCGAGCAACTCATTTTAAGAACTAAGCATGAGTTTTAATTTATTCTTGATAAAATTATTAAAAAAGTGAACTTGCTAAAGCTTTTATAAATCATGTTTATGGTAGCGTAGTTTACATACTACATTTACATACTACGTATACGACAGAAATTTCGCACTTCACTATCCAAAAAGATTAGAGTCAATACGTGTTTTGAGGACGGACAGAAGGTTCGTAATGATGATTAGAGTTAAAGTTAACTCAAAGTTAGAGTTAGTTGAGGATAGAGAGGGAAAATCAATGCTATACGGTGTAATTTGTTTTTGTGACAACAGGTTATTGTCGAGAGCTGTAATATGGAATCAAACGGTTTAGATCTGAGAAGCATTAAGTTAACTGTTGTAAAAGTGGTTCTAATTAGTGAAGGAACTAGTGATAACTGTTTATTTGTTGAAGTGTTTAATTATTTTTTTGAATTGTATCAACGAAATATTTGATTTTCTTGCAAGCAATTCGTGATTTTTAAATTAGTGGGAGTTCCGTGACAAACGCGAAAGTACATTAGGGGCTCCGCGATGACAAAAAAGATTGAAAAGCACTTTTTTACATTCAGCCCAAGTTTTGATATCGAAGAAAAACAAACACAGAGTAGTTCGAAACAATAAGCTCAAGCGAAGTTCAGTAGGTGACCGGTGCGATGGTGTAGTGGTTAGAGCGTCCGCCTCGTAGTCGGTAGATCTGGGGTTCATTCCCCTTGTCGAGTCATACCAAACGACTTTAAAAAATTGGTATTCATAGCTTCCCTGCTTGGCGCTCAGCATATAAAAAAAGATAGTGTGGAGAACAAGCCGGCAAAGCTTGCTTATTGTGTCCTTGGGCAAGGCACTTAACGGGATGTCTCCACCTTTATGTGGCAGACAGGTGGCCCTCCCGTACTTCACCGGGTTACAATTGTGAAGTTGCTAACCCAGCATGTCAGACGACTCTTGGGTATCCACCAGCGGCAGTCCGCCTTGTTGGTGGTGGGACTAACAGTCACTCAACACTGGTTGGAAACGGGCTGCCATCTTTCCCTAGCCTAATTTCAATTAGATTGACGGCATGAATTCATGCCGTACCTCCATCCCGAGGAAGAGGAGGGGTAAACAAACAAACAAAAGTACAGTAGGTAAAGTAATAGCAGTAAATGAAGGTTTTTGTTTTCTCAAAATGATGAAGTGTAAGAGAAAGCTGGCTATAAAGCCACAGAAGTTTAAAAAAATTGTCAACGGTCGTTTTTTTGTTCCTTGTTGGTGGAAGCGTTTGGAAATAACCGCTTCCACATCCCTGCTCATAATCTAATATCGTGTCAATTAATAATTGGGAGAACAAAAAATAAATACGAGGCAAATCTAGGCTATTCCATTCTGGTATAGCCTTTAACGATTAGCTTCTGGCTATCATTGATAAAATGATTTTACGCACAACATTATTAATAAACATTGAAATGGTTGTCGAACTAATGATGTAGCCAGTGCCGAATTTAGTAGGTGGAGGCCCTTGGGCACTAAGCTATGTGGAGAGCCCTAGTCGCATGCATAAAGCTGAGTTCATGATGCGACCGAAAAAAACGGCCACGTTGTAAAGATCAAAGAAATAACGACGGCCCCGAAAACGTGTTGACTACTGTTGATCGATCGAAACAGGTGGGAGCGGAAAATCGACGCTTTACGACTTCTGGATTTCTAGCTTACGAGTTGGGAAAAGAACCCAACGCCAGTGGGAAGTGAATTTTAGTTGACTAGTTCAAAAGCTGTTTTGTAAAAATTAAAACCACAAGGATAAAAAGCATCAAACGATAGCGTTAAAGTAGACATAAAGCTAACGATTAGCTTCTTCTTCGTCGTTTGAGCTATTCGTTCTGAGCAATATGAAGGAAGATGTACATACACTGCGTGTGCGCTCACGCTTTGCTTGCGAGTCTTCAGTTAGACTGGGCAACCACGACGGGTAGACTGCTTAGCCCCACCACCTGCTTGTCACGTCAAGATGGAGGCATCCCGTTAAGTGCCTTGCCCAAGGACACAACAAACAAGCTTGCCAGTTTGTTTTCCACACTGTCCCTATTGTGCTGAGCGCCAAGGGAGGAAGCCATGAATACCATTTTTTGAAGTCTTTTGGTACGACTCGACCTTGAAAATGAACCTCAGGTCTACCGACTGCAAAGCAGACGCTCTAACCACTACGCCATCGCGCCGGTATCGGCGCTTGGCAGCTTCCCTGCTTGGCAGTTTCCCTGCTTGGCGCTCAGCACAACAGGGACAGTGTGGAGAACAAGCCGGCAAGCTTGCTTGTTGTGTCCTTGGGCAAGACACTTAACAGGATGCAGGCAAGACACTCTATCTTTATGTGGCAGACAGGCGGTGGGACCAAGCAGTATACCCGTCGTGGTGGCCCAGTCTAACTGAAGACTCGCAAACAGAGCATGAGCGCACACACACAGTGTATATACCACTTCCTGCATAATGCTCACAAAAATTAGCTTAAACGACGAAGAAGATCGACGCAGTATCGCCGATGCAACGATCGGCTGTCCAAGTAAAATCAAAACCCAGCAAATGTCAGTTTGACTTATGATCGGTACCGGTATACCACATAAAAGCTATTAACACAAGTTACTATAACACTGGGGCAAGACCGCACATCGCTACTGCTACGATATTCAACCGTTAGCTACCAACATGACTATTGCAAACTGTAGCCATAGCTTGCCTATTCATTCCATAACTCTTTGTTTCGTCACCATTCACATTTTTGATGCTTTGTGTTGCATTCGCTTTGTTTTCCACATAAATCTTTCGTACGAACCTAGTTCAACCATTAATATACCAAACCTAGTTCACCAACTTCGTTTATCAAAGTGAGGTCCTCTGAAAACCCCATCACTTTTAATGTTTAAATAGCTTGCTAAATGTGATAAATCACTTTAACCCTTAGATGCAGGAATGGGTCTGGGAGGCCCGACAAAATTTTTGTTTTGAATTTATGTCGACTCAATTAAACATATTGCTCAGGCGTTCCAGGTATTCTTCTACAACTTATTCGAGATTGCTTTCGTGGATTAATGCAGAAAAAAATACTTTGCTGGTAGGGGGGGCACCCATTTCATTAGACTATGCTGAACTTTTGGGTACCAGTTTCACTTGGACTTTCAGTTTTGTGCTTTGCCTCGATCGCTTTCCAATATTACACCGATATTATTCCGATGTATTTTGGAGTATATCTCTTTTTTCACTTATTTTTATTATTTGTTTTCGCAACCTGATTTTAACAAAAAATCTCTACTGCTTCTTTTGGCCACGCTTTTAAATACGCTCGTGATTTTGCTTAAGTTGGGAATGTAGCTAAATAGTTAAACTCACGTCACATCATTAGTAAGCTTTGTGTTATAGGATCGCTCGTATACGATCCTATAGCCTCTCCACGGCAACCAACAAAACAAGCCGCTAGCACTAGCGGTTTGTTTTCTTGGTTGCTAGCTCTAGTCTTATGAAAAAAATAGTAGAGAGAAAATGTGTAGAGACTGTCTCAGAGATATCTGTAACCAAATTAAAAGGATGCCACTATCGCCTTTCGAAAAAAGATCGTAAAAATGCCATAGTATGCAAGAAATGTAACAAAAACGTGTGTAAGGTACATAGTTCTGTCATTTGCAACAATTGTCCGTAAAATGCTGAGTCGTTTGTTAACTTGTGCTTGTAATTTTAGTGTGTGCTTGTCTCCAGAGTGAGTTTTGAATTGGATCTTCATGCTGATTTTGTACATAAAGTTATGCAGTGGAACCAAAATACATAAAACACACTTCTACAATACGGTACTTTATGTGTAAATGCTGCATTATAAACCAACAAACACAACCTCAAATGAAAACATACTACTTTTACAGAGGTGGGCCTCAGAGGCCCGGTTTCTGCATTGGTGTGGATTCAAAGGTTCCTGCATCTAAGGGTTAAACTACATTTTCATGTTACTAAAACTTATTTCAATGAGGAGCAAACGATTGGGATCTTTTGACGATTTTTAGCAAAAAAAGCAGAGCCAGTATACTGCTGTACATATTTTAAGCAGCACGTTTCGCTAAACGCTGCTAGCATTGTCAACTAAAAGATTGCTACTGATTACTTTAAAATTTAATTAATCATGACCAAGGGTAGCATTTATGACATGGCAATTCAATTATGATAGAAGAAATCAACAGCTATTACATACTTAAGGGTCAATGTTATTTCGTATTAAATCAGTGAGATAATAACTAGAAAAAAAATAAAATAAAATTCACACATTTAAAAGGTAAAGTGGATGTGAAGCTTCACCTGAGTTCAATTGTGGCTGCAGCTTTTGAATCCATAACGTTTCCCTAAGGCGTAATTTTCACCAATTACTTTCTTGAGCTAGTATTGGTAGTTTGTGAAAGTCAATTGTGTGGTCTGGATTTTCCCGTAAATGATTTGTAACATCGTTCTTTCCAAACGTAAGGAAATCATGTTCTTGCTCTTTCAATGACGTAATTAATATTCGACATGACAAAAATATAATTGTAGTGGTGTAGTTACTTTATATTTATAGTAATGCAAGAGGCCAGCGATGCACTTAGCAAACTGCAGACAGTGACACTGTTTCGAACTATCAGGTCTCTTCAGTGCAGTTGGTGACCAATAAGAAGCTAGAGGCTTTTAATAAAGCATAGCTTAGACCGTCACACTTGTGGGACCAAATACTAGGTCCACTGTAGTGGATGGTCTGTCAACCTCTGCAAAGCCGTATCACTCGTGAATGAGTGGCGGTTGTCGCAGGTGCACTAAGTCTAACATCTGCTAGAACAATAGTGCTGTCACAGCCGAGTGGTCACAAGGTCTTACATGTACAGTACTGCAAGAGGCCAGCGATGCACTTTGCAAACTGCAGACAGTGACACTGTTTCGACCTATCGGGTCTCTTCAGTGCAGTTGGTGACCAATAAGAAGCTAGAGGCTTTTAATAAAGCATAGCTTAGACCGCCACTCAACAACAACCGCCACTCATTCACGAGTGATACGGCTTCGCAGAAGTTGACAGACCATCCACTACAGTGGACCTAGTATTTGGTCCCACAAGTGTGACGGTCTAAGCTATGCTTTATTAAAAGCCTCTGGCTTTTTATTGGTCTCCAACTGCACTGCAGAGACCTGATAGGTCGAAACAGTGTCACTGTCTGCAGTTTACTTTATATTTTTTGTAGAAAAACACATCCAACCCAAATCATGTATATGTGTACACCAAAATACAACCAAAGACAAAATGTCAGCTTACAAAAATCATTAAGATAATATGTTGTGGTTTTAAAGAGCAGTTTATTCACCGGTAGAACGACATAAATAGTTTGATTAAACTGTTTACATGATTAGTCATTTGTAAGTTTGTAACACAATATGTCAAGGATGGCCAAATGGCGGCTCGCGAGCCGCATGCTGCTGTTTGAGCCCCTGAACTGCGTTCTCATGAAGTCTGCCAATATCGACTTTGAAAATGATCTATGAATAAAATCTGGTCATTTCTTTTTCTGTATAATGATGCTTCAGTGTTGTGAAGAGTGATCTCCAAAAAGAAAAAACGTCATCTCCTGTCTCGATGTAACATACGGAACGTCAATTTAAACTGACTAATGATTGTGTAGCGGCTATTTTAATGATGGTCTCTATTGTTTTTGGCTCTTTATCACGGCAAGTGTAACCACCCCTGCAATATACCAAGGGGGTTCCAACAGGACTCCAGGTGAATTTTTCTTACCGTGCATGATTTTCAAAATACGTTTTGTAAAAGTATTTGCACCGTATTTATTTTGCTTAGATTTATGATGCCTAGCAAGATGGGCAGAAAAAGTCATACTATAGATAAAGCACTAGCCAAACAAATGATCTCTAATGTCCCATGAGGTCTCCCTTGGTATGCTAAAGGTTAAGACAAGCAGCTAACAGTATTTGTAGCTTTTGCAGTGCATTTCTTTGTTTTCCTAAAACAACTGATTCTTTGTGGAGATTTCTGGTTATGTGCTCAGATTTGCCCCAACGTAAGTCCGGCACTGGTGAACGTACAAAATAAAACTCACCAAAAATACTTGAAGTGAGGTACCGTAACTAAAAAAGGCGTGTTTATATCAAACAGTGGCATTCAGGATTCACAATCGAAGCTAGATCCTGCAAGCTTTATTCTTAAGGAATAAATTTTAACACTACAACCAATCAATAATCAACTTTTGAGTAATGTGACCAGCATGAGAAATTGTTGGTTCGTTGATGACGGTCGCTAAATTGTTTTTAAACAATTTTGAAAATGAATTTCTGGATGTTTTCCTTTAGGTATAAGCGAACGGCAAAACGAAGTGAACAATGGTTTACCGCATAAGAAATTAGATGCTCATTGTTCCGCAATTCATCTCGTAAATTGTTTATTTGCAAGAAATCATTGTCCGATCTAGGTAATCGTCAGTTTCATAATCTTTGTTCAGGGAGTACCAACGATGGAAGTTTGAATCATGTTTACTTACTAGCTGATCACGCGCTAAAGCGACCATGTAATACTATTTAACTTTTGACTTGTCTGAAGAGCAGTCATTGGCTGATTTGTAATGGAGGAAATCTCACCAGTGATTCTATATGTGTGACGACTTTAATCACAACAAATTTAGTTTAACTTCAAACCAATTAATTTACAGGCTGCGTTAGCATATTTGTTCATATATATAAATATATCAGTTTTTGCTTTTATAAATGACAGTGTACTCGATTTTTCGGTAAAAGAAAAATTGAGCAGTTAATGGTTATACAAAGAACAACTTGTTCATGGTTGAAAATCACGTCAAAACTTCTAGCTTTACTGGCACAATACACTTTACCACGAGAACAATTACTAATAGTACATTGTATTGTTGACGCATACAAAATCTCGGATAAAATGATTACAAATATAGCGGCGTTTATGATTACAAACTGCTCGAACTTAAAACCTACTCACTTATGGGCATGGTATGGTTTTCATCTAAAACAACGAATATCAACTTGGACTATAGTAGCTGAAGATTCCAGCGCAAACACGCACGAAAATATATAAAAATAAATCATGAGCAAAGATCATTTGCAAGTGGAATGATTTGAGATGAGTACCTATCTCCGTTCACAAAAGTACAAAAGAGTTTTCGGCCCGATTTTGATGTCAATTAGTTACGTAACGTTGTTTCCCTTGACTCTAAACTAGGTACACAAAGCTGCCAATAAACTGGGATCTTGAAAGAAAAGCAAACAGAGAGCTGTTCCGTTTCAAAAACCTTTACGAAAATGAAAAAATGATTCCTTGCTGACGTGTTTATGAAACTCACGACGAAGTCGATTTCTAAAGATTATGGGCTAGTGAATTGAAGTAAACAATGTTGACGTGACCTAAAACTCATTATGCTTGTTCAGCAATTCAGCTTTAAAATTCAAAAATGTAAAACAGCATCGACAGTAAACCAATTAGATTAGTTTGGATGAGACTGCGCTATACTTCATGAAAAAGCTATATAGCATGGACACCTAATTAATTCAACATTTAGAAGACGCCTCAATGCTTTAATCAATGACAGCCAAAAACAAGAGATTAGAGTGAGAGATGTGAAAAAAGTTTCATTGATAGAAATGTTTGTAATAAAGTCATAAAGAAGTAAAGAAATTTACGTGTTTCAACATTTGTGGATGTTGATTTGACAGTGCCATATTTGAATGTGCTGATCAAAAAATACGGTTGATCGGTAGATTTGTTATAAATATTGCATGTGCTTGTCTTTGATGTAGGTATCAGAGATAATTGTTTGAAATTTTTAAATGTAGTTCCACGGGAGTTGTCAATATGCTTATCTAGGAATGGGTCGCCTTTTTACAAATAAATGCGTAATACGATTTTTTTTTAACAACATAAAAATGAGAATTGTGCGTTTAGTAATAGTTGTTTTAAAGTGATTGAATTAAAAATGAGAGGTGTACGAAGTCTACATAACGCTCAAGTATTATAGCAGTAAAAAGTCAAGTAGTGGAGTTAGCACCATTTGTTCTTAAATGGTCCATATTACATGACTTTCCCATGTTAAAGAAAATACGAGATTCTAGACTCGTATATAGATCGCCAGAAGCATTTACTGAGGGAAAAGCAACAGTGCGTAATTTCAACGTTGGTTTACAGCAACTACAAAAATGCTTGGTTGTTGACATAGATTTATGGTATTTTTGTAACAATACTGCTCGTTGATGATAATTAGTATGAATATTTGTGTAGACAGAATCCATATCAAAAAGGACATCAAAGCAATTAAATATTTTGTCTTTTGAACGGAGTTTTATCCATTAGAATGGAAAGTATCTAAACCTTTCAATGTAGCAAAATATCGATTTCCTTACAACATGTACAGCTCTAACAACTTGAAGAATGAAATCAACTCAACATCCAGCAAGATGACATTAACAAAAAAATAAGTTGTTAAATTATGATTACAGTACAGTCAATAATCGGTTTTCGAACACAATTCGTTCTGGAACACGGTATGAAAACCGAATGATATTTTCCCATTACAATTAATGTAAAAGAGATTAATTTGCTTCATGCACCAAAAGAATAATTATTCACCTGCTTACACTATACCCTGTATATCATAGTATAAAACCATTTATTCAAAGAGTAAACAAATCACCAAAGTGTAAATAAAACAAAAAACATTACAAGTAATTTTAATGTAAATTTAAATAATACAGTACTGTACTGTATTGTACACAGAGATGGGCAGTACCGAGTACAATGGTACCGCGGTACTCTTAAAAATTGTACCGTTTTTCTGTACCGGGGTACTTTTTACTGGATTTTACCGGGGTACTTTGATCGGTATATTTATTGCAATTTGATTTCTTTACTCTGCATCTGCTTAAGATTGAATCCGTGTTATATTGCATTGAATCGTTGATGCATGTCTTCGTTTTTGTCTTCTTCACGATGCTCAACGTTACTAGCTAAATGCAAGTGACCTCATAGCGCGCCGATTTGGGAAGAAAATGGCGGCATTGCTTATCATCAGACATCGATGAAGATTCACTTGATAGAAAAAAGACCATGTTGAGTTGCAAACGTTTAAAACGAGCACATACTTATATGAAGTGTTGGCCAAAATGCTTGAAACATCAAATTTGGTTTTTGAAATTGAAAACAAAGGTTTGAACACAACTACTAATAATGGCTCTAACTTTGTTAAGACATTTAATGGTTATGGAGAGACATTGGAAACTGTCGAAGAAGAAAATCCCGATGAAGAGAGATCATGTTGTTCCGTTGGGAATGTTGATGAAGACCCGATACAACCAGTACGACTGCTACCCATTCTTGAAGGAGATAATGTTGAGGAAAATGTTCGAGTATTCTTGACAAATCATATGCGTTGTGCGTCACATACTCCTAATCTAATGCCGACTACTAATGCTGACAAGACTCTGAACAAATGTGCTATTTACAAAAAGTATTATCGTTCGGCGGTTGCAGATCCCAAGAGATACGAAATAAACAGTCCAGGTACATCAAGGCGTGGAATGTCATAAATGATAACATTGGTTTTTTGCTTCAAGTTCCAACTGTAATCCAATGGAATTCTGTATATGATGAAGTTAGACGATTGATCGCTATTTTCGACTCGAGATAATTTAAAAACTTTTAGCCGAGCTTGTACTATTTTTAGTTAGCCGCTCTTCACTAACAATAATATTGGATTTCTCAAAGATTATCACGGGGTAATGCGCCCTAACTGCACAGCTTTGGATAAGCTGCAAAGTGAAGAATATGCGTACACGGGAATTCTTTGGCTCACACTCTTCATAACTCTAAAAAATGCATGAGCTTCAAATGAACAATAATGTTGCGTTTTGCTTGTCGTTGGAAATGGTTTTCATTTAATCTGTGCAGGAAAGATTTGACAAGGCATTGAGTAATACTGAATATCAAGCGACAATGGCATTGCACCCGCATTTTCGATACTCGTTAATGTCGGATGCAAATAACCGATTTTATCTATTTACTTCTGAATCCAATCGAGAAACAATAAAGACCACGATGATTGACTTGGTTGAATCTTTGCTAAATGAGGATGATCTACGTGCCACCAGCAGTAGCCACGAAACAGAAATGGTTGCAAAGCAAGATAATTGTTTGGTTTAAACAATCACAAGACGGAAAACAGAGCGCAGCTAAACTAGTGAAAGAATTTCTTGACGCTAGTCCTCAGAGACATGTCAATGCTTTATGTTTCACGCATGAAACATTGAAACGAGTTTTTATAAAAATGATCACTGCCGTTCCTTTAAGTGCTGCAGCTGAAAGAGTATTTTTGATTGGAAAAGACATTCCAAAGCCAAAAAGATCGGGGTTAAGTGATATCCATTTTCAAATGCTCATATTTTTAAAAGTAAACAAGTAGAATCACGTTGGTTGTGTTGGTATTTCTTTTGTAGTATGTAAACAAAAAGTGCGAAATTTCGTAACTCCATATGGTGTGATTCAAATAACAATTGAAGTTATGCAAGTGTTGTATATTGATTCTACAACTTAAAAAGTAGTGCCGAGTACCGTACAGGTACTGCGATACTGTTTAGATCCAGTAACGTGTACCGGTATCGTGGTATTTTATTCTGTACCGTGTCCACCACTGATTGTACATATGTAACTCTTTCTTGATTCGAAGTGATGAGAAGAATGAGCTATTCTTGGATTGGGAAGGAGCATCCCCTTCCATAAAAACTTCTGGTAACTCTAAGAGTGCTTCTTCTATTCTTTGTCTATTCGGCTCAAATAAATCTTTCTCTTGAGTGTCTTTCCTTTTTTATTCATAAAAATCTTGTCCAATGTTTGTTGTTTTCGCCTGCGTTGTAAAATGTTTTTAAAGTGAAACGACATAATCATTGAAATGGTTTGCTGCTCTATTTGCTACCACGATATCAGGGTGATATTTCTCCACAAATGCTCACACATAACCACTTTTAAAACAAATTTTTTGCTTGCAGCATCTGGGATACTCTCTTCAGCTTTTTCCTCATCTTTAGAAGACTGTTTCTCGGCCAAATTCATTTGTTGCTCATTCCGAATGTACACAAGCTCTACCGGTGGTAAGCTGTGTTCTGTGGTCTTGCACCAACTCATCAACATCTTCACTGTCAACCTCTTAGCCCATACTTCTTCCTAAAGAACTAATCTCCTCAGCAATAGCATTTTCGTCAACATCAGCAGCAGGAGCATCTGTTTCAAATCTCTCAAAATCTCGTTCTGGTACACAACCCGGCCAAAATTTCCGCCATGCTGAATTTATATTTTTGTAACTAACTTGGCTCCGTGCATTATTATCAATAACATTAACACAGTTCCGAATAATAAAATGATTTTTCCACAATTCTTTGAGAGTGAACTGAGTGTCCTTACCGACTTGAAAACACTTACGAAACAGGGCTTTGGTGTAAAGTTTTGTAAACTTAGCTGTGATCTGTTGGTCTATTGGTTGTATTAGTGGAGTTGAGTTAAGTGACAAGTATTTGACACAAATAAAGTTAAACTCATCAACTAAGTCATTCTCAAAACCTGGAAAATAATTGGGAGCATTTTCTAATACGAGAAGGCATTTCAATGGCAACTTTTTGTCTTGCAGATACTCTTTAACAGTGGAGACAAAACCATGGACCCATTCTACGCAAAATTGTTTGGTCACCGAAGCCTTTGTATTACTACGCCACATGACAAAGCAAATTACATTTCATATCATTATTTCTTTCAAAAACACTTGGATTATTAGAATGATACACTAACATTGATTTGACCTTGAAATCCCCACTTGCATTACCGCACAGTAAAAGAGTGAGTGTGTTTCATTGGTTTGTGCCTTGGCAATGTTTTTTCGCACTTGATAATATAAGTTCTGTTTGGCATATTTTTCCAAAACAACCATGTTTCATCTGCGTTAAATAGCTGTTGGGGGAGATAGCCTTCTATCTTTATCATGTGATTAACTTAACTACAAATTTATCCGCTGCTTCCTTGTTGTAACTCGCCGCCTCTCCATGCCTGATTACGTTGTGTATTTTACTTCTGTTCTTAAATTTACAAATCAGCCTCTACTATCCTTAAATTCAAAAGTATCATCACTTGTCCCAGTGTTTTTCTTTACTAGATCATTATAAATTTCTAATGCTTTATCACTAATGGACGATTAACTGATGTTGTCATCTGTTATCTGTACCTCATTTATATAAACTAGCAACATATTTTTCACTTCCTCGGGTATTGGTGGTCTTTGATTATTAATAACAGTCATTTCTTTTGCAACATCAGCTTCCTTTATCACTTCGTTATTCTTTATAATTGTAGTTATAGTTGACTTTGTCATGCCATGCTCTGCAGCAAGATCAGACACATGAACGCCATTTTCATGTTTTGCGATAACTACTTTCTTCACTTCAACTGTTCCTCTTAGAATTTTTCTTTTTGCATGACCAATATCACTACTCGCTTTCTTTTCACCCATGACCAAGAGCTAATGAAGAGAAAAGAATGTTCAGTGCAATAAAATTGTAAATGCACAGCGCAACAACGAATGTACTGTATCTCGTACGGTGGTCGACTGAAAAATGTTTACGTTTCGTCTTGGCAGTCATGTGTCGCTGTTGCTATTTTTTTTTTGTTCGAGTTGTTCGAGAATCGAAATTTTCGTTCGAAAAGCGAGTCGTTTTCATCTCGAAATTTCCGTTCGAAAACCGAATTGTTCGAACTCCGAGACGTTTGAAAACCGAGGTTTGACTGTATTAGATGGGCTAGTAAATTTTATCGTGATTTTTAGACGTCATGTATAAATTTGAAATATCTGTTGGTGATGATTGAATTTGTTTTGAAAGTGCCACTGCCTTTACTCATAAAATATGTTCGTTTGTTATAAGCCTGGTGTTAGCAAGTTAGATTTTTTCTGAATTACGCCTCCGTAACTAATCCAGTAGCATAAATAAGCTGTACTCACAACTTTCTAATACTTTTCAACAAAATTCAGTGAAATAATATACGTATAGATTGTCAGAAATATTTGCTGAGCGGAAAACAACAGCACATAATTTTAAGGTTGGTTTACAGCAGCTACAAAAATGTTTGCTTATTGAGATAGGTTTATTTTATTTTTGAAACTATATCATATGTTGCTAATAAGACGTTAGTATGAATAATTGTGTAAAGAGAATGCATATCAAAAAGGAAATCAGAATCAATAAACTTTTTATGCTGTAGTTTGAACGGAGTTTTGCCCATTCGAACGAAAAGTATTTTAATCATTAAATGTAGCAAAAAATCGATTTTCTTCAAACATGTTCGGCTTTAATGACTTGAAAAATAGAATCAACTTGACTTGCAGTTAGATGACATTAACAAAACCTAATTTTACACTTTCATATTTTTGCGATTACAAAAAACAATAAATTTTAAAGTTATGATCACAGTGCAGTAGAAACTGGATATAACGACACCAGCTATAACGACAATTCGCTTTTAACAACGCATTTTTGTTGGTCGCGACTCGCGACAGAATTCCTATCTTTTATATACATTTGACTTCGGCTTTAGCGACACCCGCATTTACGACAATTCGCCTTTAACGACGCCACTTCTTCATTCCAGCGAACAAAATTATCTTATTTTGCGACAGTTATTGCCGTTTGTGTAACACATTTGCTACCAACGCTTCATTGTAAGCATTGACGCTGCGTGCCAAACGTTTTTTTTGCGAGTTACGCAAAGCGCTATTTAATAACCAATCATGCGTGACAACCACACACTGAAAACGCGTAGACTGCATGCAAATTGCTTTGAGTTCGTATACAAGACCATTGTTGACTTAATAAAGAGTCCGACTTTGCTCTACTGTGTACTGCACAGTATTTAAACTACACTATACGTTATGACTGCGGCTAGTTTATTTGCAGTACAGTGCAGAAAGATCTCTAAAAAAAGAACATCATTACCGTTATGGAAAAATTATGACATCGTTAATGAGGTGAACAGGAGAAATGATGCGCCAGTGTCGATGCTTGCTGAGGAACTTGAAATTTTAAGAACATCCTTAATCACGATTTTGAAGAATAAAGAAAAGATAATCGAAGACGTTGAGACAGGTTGCAGCAGCAAAACTAAACGAAAGCGTAAGCATAGTTTCGAAGCGGTGGATGAGCCTTTGGTGAAATGGTTTAGTCAAGCAAGAAACAAAAAATTCCAGTCAGCGGGGAAATGTTACTGTTGAAAGCTCAAGAGTATGCAGAAGTTTGCGGTTGTGAAAATCACAAGCAATTAAGTATGGGCTGGATAAATCGGTGGAAGATGAGAAAGCACATAGTGTGCAAAAACGTATATGATTAGGCAGAATCCGTTGATCAAAATGGCGTAGATGAGTGGCAAACAAACTGTCTTCCTGCTATTTTAATACAATTCAAGGCTGAAGACGCTTTTTAATGCAGACGAAACCGGGTTGTTTTATCGATGCTTACCAGATAGGACTCATGTTTTTAAAAATGACAAGTGTGCCGCTGGAAAACTTTCGAAGGAAAGATTTTTTTGCCATATTTATCTTCCATTCACGAGAAAGCGATGTATCGCTATGTTTTAGACGGTGAGTCCGCACTCGCTTGGGAGTTGCCATTTCCCGGTCACCTGTCTTCCACATAAAGGTGGGGCGTCCCGTTAAGTGCCTTGCCCAAGGACACCACAAGCGAACTTGCCGGTTTGTTTTCCACAGCCACCCATAAATGCCGAGCGCCAAGCAGGGAAGCTATAGATACCATTTTTTAATATCTTTTGGTATGACTCGACAAGGGGAATGAACCCCAGGTCTGTTGGCAAATCAGCCAATCCAAGATGTTTCAAAAACATCAAGAAATCGCCTTTGCCATATGAATTGAACAAGAAAGCTTGGATGACTGCAGCAATTTTCGAAACGTGGGTAAAAAAACTAGACTCGCAAATGCGACAAAGCAACCGAAACATTGCACTGGTGCTTGACAACTGCACACCTCATCCCAAAGTTAAAGGGCTCACAAATATCAAGCTAATCTTTTTCTCACCCAATATAACAGCAACAGCCCAGCCAATGGATGCTGGAGTTATTCGATGCCTCAAATCACATTATCAAAAACATTTAGCGAAAATACACTTGGTAGCCCCTTGAAGAAAAGAAAGACTTTACAATCAATGTTTTAGAAGGAACGAAACTTCTCAGCAATGCCTGGAATGCGGTCGATGAAGCAACAATATAAAACTGCTTCAAAAAAGTCAACTTTATCTGAGCAGAACACAACCAAGTTCAAGAAGAACAAACCGAGCATGATGATGATGATGAAGTTGTTGGGATATGGGAAAGACTTCAAGCTGGATTAACTTCAAGTGGATTAATTCCTGAAATACTTGGCTTTACCGATTATGCTTAGCGATTACGATGGATTGTTAACACGTGAAACGATTACAGACACAAGCATTTTGAATGAATTAACAACCGTTGATGATCAAGAAGACGAAAATGATGACGTGATTTCTGTAGAGGACGTTCAACATGCCGCTATGTCACCATTTGAAGCACTGTCAGCAATCAGACAATTACGGTAGATCTCTTCTTCAGAAGTAGAAATGAGCACGAAGACGCGCTGTATTTGCTTGCACAATTACAACAACAAGCAATCAACATAGCAGTTACTAAACCAAAACAAAAACAAATCAGTAAGTTTTTCGTCCGAATGCAACTGTGTATGGAGTATAAATTGTGTTTTTTAAATTTAATTCATGTTTTAATAGCAATATTTTTATATCTGAACTGTACTACGGTATCCTATTTACGTGTAAATACACTTACCAATTTATTTTTGACCTACTGATTTGCTTTGTTCTTGCACAGATAAAACGTCGCAAAGACACGTCATAAAGCAGTAATGCTCATTTGAGTACGCTTGTAATCCCTGTTAGATCTTTAAATTGAACTAAAAACACTTTGTAGGAACAAAATACACCAATTCCGCTTTAGCGACAATTCGCTTTTAACAACACTTTTTTCAAAGTCCGTTGAGATGTCGTAATAGCCGGATTTGAGTGTATTAGATAATAAATTCTATCGGTATTTTTAGACGTCATTTAAAAATTTGAAATATCTTTTGTTGATGACTCAGTTTGTTTTGAAAATGCCACCGCCTTTATTCAATCGAAAATGTTTGTTTGTTATAAATCTGGTTTCACCAAGTTAGATTACGCCTACATATCTAATGAAGCACCAGAAATAAGCTGGGCTCACAACATTCTAATACTTTTCAACAAATGTCAGTGAATTAATTTATAATTTATTGTTTCTACAGATAACAATTAAAATTGGAAAACAGTAATCAAACCCTAGCAGGATAGTCTATCCAAGCGACTTTACTCCATTTCAGTAAATGTTGAAAAACGGTCTGCTATTAACAAACAGTCATAAAGTCAGCTTAGACATTTATTTGCCATAAGAAAAATTAATTTCGCTAACGCATCCTCAGTTTCTGCAAAAAATAATAAAAATCGCACAAAAAAAATTTAAATATTTTTGAACAAACTAATTGTAAACCAGAGAAAAGGCTGTACTAAGATAATAAAATCTTCATAACTTAATAAGAAGCAAAAATATTATCTGCACAGGGTCTACAATAACAATAAACAGCTATCAAAACTACTGGCCATAAAACTAGCTCCGACTCCTTTCAAAATACATTCAAACTAATATGATAGCTTAAGTTATATAGAAGTAGATGTGAGATGAAAGAGATGTCTAATTACAAAATAAACAAAGGGCAGTATATCATAACAATGAGTGAAGGATTTTAACCTATAGAAGCAGTGACGTATGTGATAAACAACACACTGAAATGTAAGAGGAAATAAAACTAAAACAGCATTTCAAAAACAAAAAATAGTTACAAAGTCACTTAATTGAGGGCAAGAGCATTTTGTTTATGTTAATAGTGGCATTTAATTTGTCAAGCCATATGTTTTCGTAAATAGATAAAAGATGTTTGGGCGGTTGATCTACAAACGTAATATTGCCGATTGTTTTTTTGTTATATATTACGTATGGTAATATATATTATGGCAATATATTACTGCTATGAATCAAGCTCGATCGGGAAATGCACTGGTCGAGTGCAAGAACAAACTGTATGTCATTGGTGGGTGGGGTGGCGGTAATTGTTTATCATCCGTGGAATGCATCAGTGATTTAAAAGCCGAATGGAAATATATCGCATCCATGAATGAACCGAGATGTTGGCTTGCCGCTGTAAACTGTAATGACGCCATTTATGCAATCGGTGGCCAGAGTGATGATGAAAATGATAAAATGCGGAAAACCGTTGAGAAATATGATCCTGAGACGGATGAATGGAGTTTCGTCAGTAACATTACAATCAAGCAGTGCACTCACTCTGCTGCTGTCGTGGATGGTAAAATTTATGTAGTGGGAGGACTCGATACTAAAGGTAAAGTAGTGCGAATAATTGAGTGTTACAATCCATCCAATGACAGTTGGAGTGTCGTTGGCGAAACTCCAAACGACTTATATCACAATTCACTCGTTGTATTATGAAACTTTATTAATCACAATAATTGTATTGCTCTGCATTACTACTAGATTGTTGATAGGCAAACAAAATGATAACTAAATAATTTTGTTTGTACTGTGTATAAACTTTAAAGCAAACTAGATGATTTTCTGAGTGTTGCATTTGATCATTTCGAAGATTGTTATGATTTCGCTTTATCGTATTGAAAACGTGAAAGCTTCCAAGATCTACATATGTTAAAAAATATTGGATGTTCACGTATCAACCTCAATTCAAAACTTAGTAATTTTGTTTGTTTTGTGCTTTACAGCTTAAAGCGAGGTAAAAGTGAAATTTCAACATGTGTTACGTCATTTATGACAATTAATTTGTTACAAACACTCCATGTAATAAATACTTTTGTTAAATATTATGGTTAGTTTTTGCCAATATTTGTTTGGGTTTTCGTTTAAACACAACCTGCACGCCTAATGTAATTTATCAGTTTTACACAATAATGCTTTAATGTTGGCAAGCCGAGCGTTAGTTTTCTATTTACACGGTTATGCCACTGCTTTGTGAACATCAGTTAATCGAAAAGTTTAGCAGCATTGTTTGTGAACATTTGTTCTCTTTTTCGAATTTTATGTTTGTTAAAAAACTTGAAATGCACCTGAAAATCGAATGGAAGGTGCTCGGCTCACCAGCACCAAGTTCGGTTCGTCCGCGACTATAAAATAGTGCTAAGCAGATGTCTTTGTAATGATAACAGTCATCTATAATCATAATTTGAAATGCAATTTGTTGTTTGAAACAGTTCGTTTGTTTGTGAGTAGCCTCAACATAACTACGATTACGTCACTTCGTGCGCTTGTTTCAACTACTCGTAAGTGCCGTGTTGCCAGCAATTGAGATCACAAAATCACATTCGTCTTTAGGATAGTGAGTGCAAAGTAATGCACCAATGTAGATAATTTGCACCAAGCGTAGACTCAATGGAGAAATAGAGCGGATCAAGAAAATATTGCTGGACAATTGCTATCCTAAAAACGTCATCAACGCTCAGATCGCCAAGAAAAGAGCCCTGTGTACTTGAGGGTAACTTGGATAAGTAAGCTCTCCACACACTTGGAAAAAGAAGTCTAAAACCGCCGTGGAAAGCTGCTATGGTTCTGTCAGCACCCGCTTGGTCTTTACGTCCAAGTGCATGCTGCCTGTAGCCCGCAAGGATGTTCTACCTACCATTCAAAAAAGTTTTGTAATAAATGAATATAAGTGCCACTGTGATAGTCGGTAAGTAAGGCGAACATCTCAACGACTACAGAATCGCATCAAGCAACATGTTCCGCAATGGTTAAGACAGCAGTGGAGTTGTACACGCCGATCTCAACCACATCAGAGGTGTACAAAGTCAAAAATTTTGAATCCGACTCCTAATCCTAATCCGAAAAATGCAAATCCGAATCCAACTCCGACTCCTAACAAATCAAAAATTATAATCCGAATCCGGATCCGAATTCTGAAAATTAAAAATTCCTATATTTGCTTTTGATGTCATAATAACCAGAGCTGGGCACCGCAAATTTACACTCAATTCCGCAACCGCTAATTCTGCAAACTTGGACCGCAATATTTACCATTTTGCCATCTACTGGACGTTGACCTCCAAAAAAAAGAAAAAAAAGAAAGTCATGAGCTCCCGGGCAGCAACCTCCGACCCGAAATTCAGGCAACACTGCCTGTTCTTGCCCGCTACTTTTTCACCTCCCTTAGCGGCTCTTTCCAACCACGTTATAAAACCAAAATCCGAATCCGAATCCGAATCCAAAAATTCAAAAATTTACAATCCGAATCCAATCCCAATCCGACGAAAAAACCGGATAATCCTGATTTTGAAATCCGGCTCCGGATCCGATGTACACCTCTGAACCACATAGATCGTGGAAACGAAACGACACCAAACCGTTTGTGACTCTGCCATTGACCAGCATCTTTTAGATAATGATCAATGTGCTTTAAACCAGTGCTTTTCAACCGGGTGTTATGTACACCCAAGGGTGTACCAAAATTTTTAAAGGGTGTACCACTGTAATAGGGTGTACTGGGGTGTACCATAAAACAATATAGTGAATTTATTTTCATACCAGGTGTCACTGTATCATTATAAATAGACAGAACTATGATTCTGACCTGATTGTACTGGAGTAACTTTACTGTCAAGAGGGCCTCTGTACACGAGTGACCACAGAGACAATTTAAGCTGATTGTAGGAGCTGTGGTGCATTGACACTGCTCGCGCCACTATGACATAACAATTGTCTGCTGGACTTGTGCGAGTTTGGGCATGTGCAAAAAGTTTGAGCGAGCAGTTTTTTGTGTTTAAGTAAGCTGTCAACTATTGTTCAATCGAGCTAGTTGAGAAAGACACTTGTAATAAAATAAAGACACTTACCACTCTACTACGATTGCAACAGTGCAATAGTTGAACGATGTTTCTAATTTACATTTTTTTAACAGAAATAGCAATTAGTGTGTTGCCATAAAATAATCATAATGGACATTCGTAATTTCTTTAAGAAGTCTTCTGTAGAAAATCAAAACTCCATTGAATCAAGCAAGCTTGAGCATGTTGTCGAAAGATACGATGAGGTTGATAGAGAACAGTTGTCTGAAAGTAGTAATAACAAGAAAGAGCAGCAATGTTCTTTTACCAGGGAAAACATTCAAAGAAATAAAACTGGAACCACAAAGAAACGCAAATGGAATGATGATTATATTATGTATGGGTTTTATCGAACAGAGAAAGAAATGTTAAATCCTTACCCTTTTGCTTGTTGTCGGTTTTGTCCTGCCATTTTTGGAAACAGTAACCTAGCCTCAAGCCATCTACAAAAACATTTGAAAACACAGCATCCTAATCATCAAAATAAATCAAAGGCATTCTTTGAAGAATCTTTGCGTGATAAACAGAAACAAGTTTTTCTCTTAGAGAGTCAGGTAAAAATTGGAAATGAATTAGTGCTTGCTTCCCTGAAAATGGCTTATGTTGTAATGAAACGAAAGCGTCCATATACCGAGTTGGAATCTGTTGTTCTTCCCTGTCTTGAAATTGCTGCTGACATTTTACATGAAGGAAAAAAGGCTGTTAGCAAAGTGAGGGAAATTCCTATATCAGACAATACAACTAAGCGTAGATGTGATGATATTTCAAAAGATTTGCTAAAACAACTTGTTATCAAGCTCAAAAAGAGTCCCGCTTATGGCTTACAACTCGATGAAACAACCGATATTTCAGATGATCAGCAGCTAATCGTTTATTGTAGGTTCGTTGATGCGGAAGCCAAAACTACTGTTAAGCATTATTTGTGCTGTGTTAAAGTTGGAGTTGCTGCAACAGCTCAATCCATGTTTGATAAATTGAATGAATTCATTGAGGAACATGATTTGGATTGGACGAAGTGTAAGTCAGTTACTACCGACGGAGCAGCAGCAATGCAAGGTTGTACAAATGGAGTTGTTCAAAAAATAAAAAAAGTTTCACCGGATTGTGTTTCAAATCATTGCATGATACATCGAGAGGCCCTCGTCAAAAAATTAAACCATGATAAAAATCAGAGATTTGAGCTGGAGATTGTTCTTAGCGACATCGTAAAAGTTGTAAATTTTGTCCGCTCCCATTCAAAGAAACATAGAATGTTTTCAGAACTTTGCAAAAATATGGAAGCAAATCAACTGAGGTTGTTATATCATGCTGAAGTACGCTGGTTATCAAGGGGAAAAGTTTTGAAGCGCATATTTCAACTGCGAAATGAGCTGTCTACTTTTCTTACTCAAGAAAGACACCCAATGTCTGCAAATTTTGAAGATATCTATTGGCTCGCAAAATTGTCTTATCTATCAGCATTATTTGAAAGCACAAATCAGTTGAATTTATCGATTCAAGGAAAAGGATGCGATATTTTTAAAGTTAGTAGTAAGATTCAAGCTTTTAAATTAAAACTGAAATTGTGGCAGAGTAATGTAAAAAATTGTAATTTTTCTGATTTTGAATCTTTGAACAATTTCATCAAGATTAGTGATTGGGAAAACAAAAATCCAAACATTGAAGCCAAGATAAAATCACTTGTTCATGAGCACCTTAACTTGCTACAGCAAAATTTCGAGGCCTATTTTCCAATTGATGATTATTTGAATCTTAATTCTCTGTTATGGATTGTGCAGCCGTTTACAAATGAAGAATTTTATTTTGGACACCTTACCAATGAATTTATTGAACTGCGGTCGGACTTAGTGCAAAAGGCAAAGTTCAAATCATTTAAAAACTACAATGAATTTTGGGTATCGCTTTACGAAGTTACGGAACATCAGAATCTTGCTCAAAAAGCTATTTCCGTCCTTATTCGCATGCCTACGACATACCTTTGCGAGCAAGGATTTTCCGCTCTTGTTGAAATAAAAACAAAGAAAAGAAACGCAATCATGGATGTTGATACGCTTATGCGAGGAGCACTTAAAACAAGATTGTTACCTCGCTTTTCTAAACTAGCTGATGAAATTCAACAGCAACGTTCGCATTGAATGGCTGTTGAAATGACTTATTGGTATAAATAAATATTTTCCTTAACTGGTGTTTTATTTTTTCCATTGACATTGGTGCAATTTCAGTGTATTGTGTTGTGAAGACCAGGGTGTACAAGCTTTTAAGTAAAAGTTGAAAGTGTGTACGATTTCAAAAAAGGTTGACAAGCACTGCTTTAAACTATGATAATATGCGATTTTCAATCCTCGCCGCAGCATGTAGCTCCTTCCATCTTAATCTCTTTGGCTGCTTATATCAAGACCAGGCACCCGGTGTTACGCAGACAGAAAGAGTTTGTTTACACTCTCAAACTCTTTCGATGATCGCTGCGTTCTTATTTGGCCTCCTGCTGCGCTTTCTTTGACATTTCGCTATTGCGAAATCATTCTTGGCGTGCTTTACAATACTAGCGCTATCATTGGCTTGTCTTGATTGCCTAACGTCCAAATTATTCACATAAAACATTTATTCACTCTAGATCTTCACTTTTGACGCAATACCTTAACTGATAAGAGCGTCACGAAAAGCTTATGGCCAATCATCAACTACACGGCATCAACTTACCCCATTTCAAATCAAATCAACGAAAAGATTGTCTCACCAGTTCTTGCCTTTATGGGAGGGCCACTCAAATTAGCACCTTCCCTCGAGATCCTTCAAATGCCTAAAGATCATGGAGGGTATAACATCACTAATATCACCAATCACGGTGACCTAACATATTTGAAAAATGTTTCCAAATATGTCAAAATAAGAACTCAGCACTTAGAACTAGATGCCCAAGCTACCTTTATAGAACATCAAATTGGACATACTCTATCACATTTGTTTAACCTAAATCAACTGAATCATCTACCACATAAAACATTACCATCCCCATACTACAGGCATACATTAGATCTTATCAAAAAGTATGACATTACGAAGAATGAATTTGAATGCGGCAAAATTAAAAATATATATACACGCATCATTAGCGACTTATCCCTAGCGACCAGAGCAGTAACAAATCAATAGTTATACAAATCAAAAAAGCAATTCTACGACATCATCGTTCCGAATCACAAAAAATAGTTCAGCCTTACCTACCGATTCTCCAGACTTAGGGAAAATCTATAAAGTGTCATGTGATCTCTTGATCAACAATTGCATTTCAACATCTTGTATTTTAATGTAAAATTTCGTATATTTATCGTTTTGTTCTTTTGTTTTGTAACAAAGGTTACTTTTAATACTTGTTTCTCAATATAGTTAATTACTTCATGATTTGAAATCACCTATCGTTCCAAGTACTCATGCGTTAAATAGCACAACAACAAACTTATCCGAGTTTAAAGTAGAAAGCGCATGTTCGTATACTTGCGCGAAAGAATTTCCTTACTTGTCACAATGAAATTACCAGCGACAACCGTTAGTGAATTTTGAAATTTTGAAATAACTATTCCATTATTTTAATCAATGAACAGATATTCGCAACACACTTGTTATATGTTTTTTGTGCTGTTATGATTATTTAATTGTGCGTTTTTCCCCTTATTGTTTGTTATTTGTCTTAAAAATTAATAAAAAAAGATAGTCAAGAAAAGCTTATGGCTCAAACAGTTTTTTTCAAAACTATATTAAAATTCTGTACCACCAACAAGATTTAAGCAAAATATTCTCGGCTAAGAGTTTGGCCCACAGCAAACGAATGCTTTTCAATGCTAAATGTTTCTCAACTCGATTTTCTGGAACAGGGATAGTTCCCTAAGGACAAATCTGAATTAACTGAATTATGGTACCTAAAGAATTATGTTATTAACACCTATTTCATTACTGCTATCTTGCTGTAGTTAATTGCAGATATGTCATACATAGTTCTGATCACTTGGTGATAATGCTAAGGATGCACCGAAACTTCAGCTTTGGCTATTTTTCCGAAGCCAGGGGCAATTTTTGTCGAATCTTTGGCTTTGGAAAATTATTTTCAGTCACTTTATTAAACTACTGATACGCACTTTTAAAAATTTAAACGATAATTATTGTTATTAGATTGAGTTCATTTTCTTTGTTTGTTCCATTTTACAAACGTGGTATAGCGTTTAAGCACGTTGTACTATCAAAGAATAAATGCTCCTATAAATGGTGGGGTGCGTACAGAATGAATGTTCCTGTAAATGATAGGGGGGGGGGGGGGAACAGGCGTTCTTGTACAGATAAACACAATAACAACTGGGATATGGCGTTGGCAAGGTTCTCCACAAACGTTTTGTAAGCACTCTATCATCCGACATAAGTGAACGGCTATTCAACACAGCTGGGAACATATTTCAAGCAATAAAAAGCAGACTATTGCCTGAGTATGAAGAACAAATTGCATTCTTAAATTATAATCTACCTAGTTTCATTGAGTTCTGCATGGTCCGACTGCCTGTCCGCTGGCCATAACGATGTGATTTTATGTTGCCTGCCCAACAATTTAACCCTAATCAGCTCAACGTTGGTCTGCAGCGAACCAACAAATTTTCAATCGTTAAATAATACACGATATTCTTTTCAAAATAATTTGAAATTTCCTGACTTTTCCTACTTTTTATTATACTTTAATACGAACCCAAAATCATTATTTTACCCTCAGCACATTGTGAATAAGAAAGCATTTTTTGTCTTATACTCATAAATTTTTGCCAAGAAACAGCAATGACGCAAGCTAATCCGATTACTTGTGACGTCGCGTTGTTTGTTTTACTGCCAGTTCTCTATTTAGAAGGTGTGCGTCTCTCCCTTACGTAATGGCGAGACCAAAATCAGATCGTAGTAAGTAAACGAACCTTAATTACTAACTTCTTAATTCTTCCTTTGTGTTCACTAATGTATGCAAACAAAATAATTTTTACATCAAACACAATGATTTGTACAAATTAAGTTGTAATTATTGTTATTAGATTGAGTTCATTTTCTTTGTTTGTTCCATTTTACAAACGTGGTATAGCGTTTAAGCACGTTGTACTATCAAAGAATAAATGCTCCTATAAATGGTGGGGTGCGTACAGAATGAATGTTCCTGTAAATGATAGGGGGAGGGGGGGGGAACAGGCGTTCTTGTACAGATAAACACAATAACAACTGGGATATGGCGTTGGCAAGGTTCTCCACAAACGTTTTGTAAGCACTCTATCATCCGACATAAGTGAACGGCTATTCAACACAGCTGGGAACATATTTCAAGCAATAAAAAGCAGACTATTGCCTGAGTATGAAGAACAGATTGCATTCTTAAATTACAACCCGCCTAGTTTCATTGAGTTCTGCATGGTCCGACTGCCTGTCCGCTGGCCATAACGATGTGATTTTATGTTGTGTGCCGAACAATTTAAAACGTTCGTAATATTGTTTATTTTCGGTAAAGCGGAAAATTTGTCTTTTATCATCACTGATCTAATCGTAAAGTTTCAAACTACCTGTTTCAAGAAAATCGGCTCTCAAGTTCTCATACTTTTAAAAAGTGCCCGTAGGCATAAAGGAGTTGGACCATCTTGAACTAGTTGCGGTAACACTTATTACCGTTATCAGTTGATCAAGTAAGGTGCAATTGGATTAGTGTTTGCCAAACTTTAGGCATTTTATTATAACTTCAGGAAGAGGAGTTGAGCAAATTATGCAATGAGTAAATAGTTGACATGGATATTTCGAATTACCAAAAACTTTTTATTTTATTTTATCTGTTTGTGTTATACAGAAAGGAACAGAAATTGTTCAAAATGAGTGAAGGAAGAAATGTTGCTAAAAAGCTTGGAAGCTACTGATTTAGATACTCATTCTTTAGTGAATAACTGGAGCAATTTAAAAAAGGAACTTCGCCAAAAATACAAGTTTGACTTCTATAATTCTTAAATCACATTCGATCATTTCCGAAAATTATAGTTTTCTTATCTTTCAGCATAAAAGTACAAAGCTTTCTAGAAAATTTAAAATTGAACATCGTGGAATCAGAAATCAATTAACTGGCTACACAAAAATATAGCAACTGCAGCTGTTGATAATGCATAATTAGATATCAAGCAAATTTTCATGCAAAATCAAAAAGCAATTTTTTCAAACTTTGCCTATCACTGGTTTCATTTGTTCGTCAGTTGTTCTTCTTGGCTATATTTCATTACAACCAGCAAACTCTTTCCCCGCCCAATTGATGTCATACATGTAGCTCAAATTAGTAGTTTTTGAAATAACTTTTGAATAAAAGACTACAATGAGCACTTTTTTCAACATTGATTTAATACCATTAAGCGTTATTTTAAGCCGCATTTGTGTTTTTGTTGCGTCTCTTTAATAAAGAATAAATGATTTATAGAAAATATACAAAAACAACTTGCAATTAAATATTCGTTTTGTTCAAAGAAAATGTTCAGAGTTTTGTAAAAATATTTACACACAAAGTTTGTCTGCAGATGCAGTTATCATTTTACTGATTTGAAACTTCCAAGTATCTTTTAAGTTTTAAACACACAAAACTTTTGCATGTTTTGTGTGTTTGATGAGTTATCTACAATTACCATATAAGCCATAATCTATTTTATGGTGAGTCATATGATCATTATGCACTTTAGCATCAAACTATGAACTGTATAATTAGTACAACCGCAGTAATATATTTTAATTGTACTGAAGTTGCCTATAACCACCACATAAGCTTCGGCAGAATTCTAGCTTTGGTACATCCCTAGATAATGCTAAGTAATTCTGTCACACTTGGCGATCAGAAACCAAAGTCCAGGCAACTTAATGTACTTATGTAGGATTTCAACTTAATTTACCGGTCGGCATTTAATCTACCTTTTCCATCTACAATAAAATGTGGGCTACTGTTGTGATAAAATATACGTCAGTTGACATTTCTACACCTAAACCATAAATGTTTGTAATCATACCCGCTGCCACAACCAGTCATCCTTATTACAGTATTACAAAATAGGAATTAAGATGCTAAACTTTACCAGTAAAAAAATCATTCTGATCAAATAATCAACATTGCGACGTACAAGTCAAGCTGATGCAACAAAAGCCATCTCATTTGAACTTGAATAAACTCATTTGTATGAACACGACATCATCTTTAAATGATATGCTTTTTGAATTGAGGGTAAAAAATACAAAAGGCCTACGGTCTATCAATCTCATGGTAATACAAATACAAATCTTGCGAGATTCTTTGATCTTTCGGGGCCTACAAATTTTGCCGAGTCCGCTCCTGCCCCTTAATCCGCCATTATGTATTATACCACAGGTGGGCAAACTTTTTAGTCGGAGCCCGCATTGACCATTCAAAAGTTGGCCGAGGACCAGTGCTTAAAATCTTGAAATAGTTGCATTCATTGCAAGAGCTTGGAATAACTTAAAATCTTGCAATAACTTCTTGAAATGTCGTATTACAGAGCCATAAAAATGATGGCGTTTAAAAAAATATTTCATCACCCACTATTAGGACGGAAAATGCATCGAATCAAATTAAGAATCGGTTTTTCTATCGTTTTTGGATCCTTAGTACGGCAAGTGCGTCCACCCCTATCATATCAAATTAAATACATGAAAGTTTCTATGAGTTGACAGGCCACACAAAATGCTATGCTCTGGTGGACCGCATGAGGTCCACCTCTGTATTACACTGTTATCGTTTAGCATCAATACATGACAAAACTGATAAAACAATAAAACTGCTTTCTACGTTTACTACTTAAAGTAAGTAAATTTTTGAATACTTTTTAGTTTTACTCGAGTAAATACGTCTGCCATTGATTTGAAATTTTTGCTTGCTGTTACCAAGGTCACCTTTTAAACCTTGATGAAGGAAATGGGTATTTATGAACCTAATAGCGAAAAAATATGCCTTCTGCAGGTCCACTTGTAACAGTGAGGCCGAAGGAAAATAACTGACAAAATGCGATTCATTAAGAATATGAACGACATCAAAGGCAGAAGAAAATTATGTAGTGGTACTGATACTGTTAGTGCTACTGGCATCTATGACGACAATGGCGGATTAACGGGGGAAAAGCATGCAGGACTGATGACAAGGAACTCGAAAACTGTTGAGGTTTTGCGATCCGTTAAGAATGAAGCAAATGAACAAGTCATCAAAATTTTACTTACATTTATCGGACGTCGTTAAAGTTGAAAAATGTCTGCGTTTGAGTTTTAGGGTGAGGTACTCGTTCAAGAAGTTATCGATTGTAAGTTCTATCCCGCAAGCTTAAAGCTCGATTAATAAGCTGGCTGAGTGTTTGAGCAGACAAATGAGGACAACCATATTGTAAAAGCGAGGACTAAACCATCCCTGGCACTCATGCCAGGAGACTAGACCGTCCCGAACTGTTTTCATACCCTAGGAAATTTGAAAAATGGACAGAACAAAAGCAACACAGCAAAAAACACCAAACAAATTGATTAACAAAACGAAAGTTCGGCAACTTACTTTGAAACTAAATACGGCAAACAATAAGTCATTCAGAAAACTTTATCTTCACTTTAATTTAGAGCAGAAAGAAATCACACTGATTAACTTGATTTCCAAAAAACTGTTCTTTATTCTTTGAGACACAAATGCTTTTAGCCTTTCCCAATACAAAACAATGTATTACGCTTGTGGGGGGCTACTCGGGTAATTTGTAAACAAAAAAAAGTTAAACAGATATCTGCCAGCTTATTGTATTGTCAGCTTATCTGCACAAGTGTAAAAAGATAAATTGCAATAGGATAAAAGATATAAGTGGTAAAAGAACAGACCCTCGGCCCGGGCTTTGATTTGTGCTGGGCCGGATTGAGTTTGGGTGCCAAACCAAACCAAACAACGACGACGACTCTATGGCAATTGGCAATTGGTATGGTCTCATACTCACTGCAGTGAAATAGAACTAAGGGGGGGGGGGGGGCGTTTAAGCTGTATCGATTAGACGTATAGCTGATGTCATTTTTACAAAACATCATGGTTTGGGAGAAACATTTGTAAGTGATAGATACTGGGGGGGAGCTTTATATTCTGGCGTTAGCAACGAGACAAAATGTTTATAGTTACTCTATAACTTTATTGATGCACGATTAAAAGCTGGTATTGGTCTTAAAAGAATGGAAAGCGTTAAGTTTAAATCATTTGTTGGAGGCTATTTGCAAATACTGCATTGACAAAAGGCTTCTTTACAAAAAATCCCAAACTTACATGTTGCTATGAGTGTGAGTGCAGTTGCATCGGAATGTCAGTATATTGCAGTAATAATAACTGTTCAACAGGACCTTATATTTGAATGGTTATATTTAAAAATGCGTAACCACATTTGATCTAGTTTTCCTGACGTTACTAAGGGTTGAGAATTGAGAAGTATTGCACCTTATTGTTATTTCACACGTTTACAACATACGTTGTTACAATCAGTGGTTCTTATAGTTAGACTTACAGTAGAGTTTAGGTTTGTAGGTGACATGATGTGAAACACATTTGTTTTGTAATTTGACTGAAAACAAAAACGTTGCGAGGAAAACTTGGCTCAATAGCTAACCTTATAACGATAACAAGTTCTACAATCAGGTGAGTGGCCAGCAGAAAGTGCATTTAATAGTAAGAACAATATGTCACAAAAACATGCAGCGATTTGTTGAAGAAAGAACAGAACTTGATGTCAGGCCTATAAACATTAGTTATAGTCACATTACTTGATATGTAACGTGACAATTTGAAGCGAAGTGGCCAATAAAGAAAGTTCATGAATCGAGAAAGATATATGAGGAGTTTGATTTTACGTGGACCTAATAACAGAATCAAAATTTAAAAAATGACTTAAAATGAACTATTGCGACTCTTCAATTACCAGCTGATATGAAATTGGTAAACGCTGTTTCAATGCTAATCTACCACATATGTCATCAACGACATCAAAGACAGAAGAAAATTGTTTATTGGCACTGATACTGTTAGTGCTGCCGGCGACTATGGCAGCTATGGCGGATTAACGGGGAAGAAGCAAGCAGGACTGATGACAAGGACCTCGGAAACTGTTGAGGTTTTGTAAAGTTCGCATTTATTTTGTGTCGTGTCACAAACAGCCTGCAGTAATTTATTCAATATCGAATTTTATCAGCTAATTGTCAACGCAAGAATCGTAGCATCTCTGATTGGGAATCAGCTTCTGTAAATTTCAAAACATTTTAAATCGATTTTAAACTAAAACGACTTTATTTCAATGCTGTTTTGGTTCAAAACCCCGTACTTGTTTGGTTCAACAATTTGAGAGTCTCAGTTTTATCACTCAAAAGTTAGCGTGCATGAAAATCTCGAGAGGAGAAATAACTCGTCGAGTAATGAAAACTTCGAAAACATTTGCAACAATGTCTCACAGCTCAAGGGCGATATTTAAAAGATGTTTTTTAAACTAATAACTAATAGTAACCATCTATTTTTGTAATTATGAGAACACCAGTCGGAAAACTGAATCAAGTTTTGATGAAAATCATTGCTGATTTGCTAGTCAGCCAATCAAATGTGGGAGGATGTTTTGCCGCTCTTTGGTCCAAAATGAGATATTTGGTTTGTAACCAAGCAATCTCAGTCCGCCCTGTAAGTAGTGAGGCATCTACCATACAGTATGCAATGATGTTGTTGCTGGAAGCTTGATGATGCCTAAAATGCAAACAATTGTCACATTGTTGTAGGGCTTATCAAAATTTACCTCATTCATCGTCACGCATTAGTGATTATGGTTTAATGATTTTAAGACCTTGCTATTAAATGAGCGAGGTATTCTGTTAAAGCACTAACAATGGCTTCTAATTATACATTAAAGATATATCTAAATTTGAACATTTTACAAATGTGATTTAAAAAATGCTGGTAATGATGTGGCATTGTATTCTATACTCTTAACTTGCAGCAAAACAAAAATACTGCAAATCAAATAACATGCGTTTCATACCTGAAATGGTGTTTCCAAATTTTTATCGTTTTACATGAATAATAGTTATTCCAATTATGATATACCGTGTAGTAAATAGTTCCTTGAATCATACAACAATCAAATGGTTGTGAAAGTGACTGAAGGACTAAACCTGATTCTAATTCGATCTGTCTTGTGATAGTTGAACTAACGATCATTGATGTTTGTTTTTATTAAAATTGTTTACCCGCCCATTCTTTTTCGGTACCTGCTAATGAAGAAAGGATTTTGTTCTCTCAGGGATAGACAACTTTACTTCATGCTAGATCCAAATCGGAAACAGTGATGATATTAAAGAGTGGCAAATATGATTTTTCAAATTTAAATTTCTTCTCCCTAACCAGTTTCATTTATTTATTAATAACTACTTCCGCAAGGTGACGTGGTGAGTATCTTTGGTAGCTACAATCTGCAAAACTTAGTCAGCAAGACGATAAAACTGTTTGCGCCAGTTCTTTAAAAAGACGATCAATTATTACAATACTGCATTGAGTTTTCACGAATTTGTCAAACAAGCAATAACCTGTGACAATCCGTAATGGGCCTGCAGTGAAAAAAAATGAAAATCAGCAAGAACCTGGTTTATCACACGATATTTTGATGTTACAGCTTGTTTCCATACTTTTTGCCGTAATCTTACAAAAAATCACAAGAGATTTAAAATGCGCTAGCAACGACCCAATAAACCTCATGCAGTTGGCCAGCCAAACAAGTTTGTCCACTTCTGTAATTGATCGAATCGGATTTAGCCAACCCTTAGTGATGCTGCAGCTTCATGGCATCAATTAGGCAATCCAACACCTTATTAATCATTTTAAAAAAGTTGTTTCAATTACCTTAAAACCTTAGCTAATCACCAACCAATGCCAGTCTATTTTGTTATGTAGTGTCAACCAAACTGTGTTCCTGATTGGAATAAACTGTCGTTTTCTTCAATTTGATTTGCATATCGCTACGTGTTTCATTAAATTTTTGATGCAAAAGAAATCTTAAATTTTGTTTCTTCAATGAATAAAAGAGAAAAGTGAGTCGAGAAATACAAAAGAGAATGTTGCTGCATTTCGAATCGGTTATGAAAGCGGACGCTATGGCATCTCATAAATTTTTAACCGCTAAAAGGTGACAGCACGATCTGGTAAAGCAAAGATTGATAAGCTTAATTTTATTTGTTTAATATGAGGCGTCGTTTGGAAAATAAGTTTTTACAGTTTTGCGCGGTGAAGTTGTTCTTGATTGCGCGCATCTTTTTGCAAGTGCACTATTTATATGTTCATAGAACAAACAACATTTGTATGCTGAACAATTTTGTGCGCTCATGATTTGCTTGCCTGAACAAAATTACGCGAACATAAAAATGCTTTTTTGTTTGTTTGTTGGTTTACCCCTCCTCTTCCTCGGGATGGAGGTACGGCATGAATTCATGCCGTCAATCTAATTGAAATTAGGCTAGGGGAAAGATGGCAGCCCATTTCGAACCAGTGTTGAGTGACTGGTAGCCCCACCACCAACAAGGCGGACTGCCACTGGTGGGTACTCAAGAGTCGTCTGACATGCTGGGTTAGCAACTTCACAATTGTAACCCGGTGAAGTACGGGAGGGCCACCTGTCTACCACATAAAGGTGGAGACGTCCCGTTAAGTGCCTTGCCCAAGGACACAATAAGCAAGCTTGCCAGCTTGTTCTCCACACTGTCCCTTTTATGTGCTGAGCGCCAAGCAGGGAAGCTATGAATACTATTTTTTAAAGTCTTTTGGTATGACTCGACAAGGGAAATGAACCCCAGGTCTACGGACTACGAGGCGGACAAAAAATGCTTCGCAACCAGTGTTGCCAGATTGTATTTTACGAAGTAGTCCAATTCTCTTCAAAAACAACCGATTATTGTTCTCAGTAGGCAAATATTTAAAATCATCTTCGCATCACTAGCTATCAGTATTTTAACATCTAAAACTAATGTTTACAATATTTCTAAAAACAAAGCAAAAACAAGTGAGTTTTGTTCCTGTTCATCAACATTTTCAACTTTTGGATAAACATCCTATCAAAAACAATCCTAGCCAAGTATATTGCATCTACTTGGAAAATTGGTTTTCCATATTGAACGTGAGGATGATACAACTTTGGCAGAGAGATAACGCATTTTAAAATCCACACTTACGTGCAGTAAGTAAACTTGTTGCAAAAATTTTGTTAATATAAGTTTAGCAAAAACGAAGCTCCACTTGCATAGCATCGTTTGGCATAGCATTGTTTTGCATTGCGTTGCATTATTGAAACGTCATAGCCCTAGCCTTGATAAACAATCCTATGCAAGTGGAGCTTCGTTTTTACTTAACATATATAAACAAAATTTTTACAACAAATTTACTTACTGCACGTAATTGCAATACCACATTCCATATTGAACTTTTTGCATAGTTTTGAAGATCTTGCCATCTCTGTAAGGTTTCGGTCCTAATTTTAATGTGCTTAATGATTTTTGCATCCGATCTCTTCCAGCTATTATTTATTTCAAAGTTAGCTACATTTCTACAGGCGTTAGAAGTACTATATCTTCATAATGTACATTATTTGAAATTATCGTTGATTATTTTAATTTATTGCGTCACATTTACAGATTTAGTTCTTGAAAAAGGCTTTATGAAAAACAAAAACGTTCGAATTTAAAGATGTTTTACGAACTAAAATGGCTTCAAATTTATTAAAGTTGCTTGCTATAACAACAGTGTGGATTTTGAACTTGAGAATATTGATGAAATGAAAGTTTTTTCACTGAAGGCTTTATCGCCACATGTTTTGGAATCACCTTTAAAATGAACCAAAAGAAAGCCTTCGAATTTTACGTTAAATAAACATATCTGTTCCTATATGCACGTTTGCTAACACTCCCTGACTTCATTGGTGAAATTCATTTGACTAAAATAATGTAATAAATATATACTGTGACTTATAACCACACAGAAATCCTGTACTTTGTCAACTAATGTCACGGCAATATAAATGTGTAGGAAAGTGCACACTAGGATGCCTGGTACACTGGAGGTACAATTTTGGAAATCGTTATAGAAATTGAACAATCAGAAATGTTTATTGGCAAAGTAAGAGTAAAATGCCGCTGCTGGCAAAACGGCCTCTGCCTAACATCAACCTGTTAGCTTATCTAAGCTTTTTAATTTGTAGACCCAATTTCATCTACACAGTATCTGCTTCCACCACCAATTTTCCAATAGCTAAATACCTGAAGCAATACTTTTACCCGTAATAACAGGCTACGCTTTATTTCATGGCTTTACTGTTTGACCCAGAAGGAGAATGCCAAACATTGCGCTACCAGTTACCACCCATCCGTAACCGAACCACTTCTCTCAAACTCGAACGTGTATGAGTTTTCCAGTTCCAACCAAGTCTTACTCTCTTATGTTTTAGATTTAGAAGTTATACGTGCTTTCCAGTAGTGACTCAGCGTAGCCCACAACTCTTTTAAACATAGCCCAAATAATTTTGCAAGTAGCCCGAAAAGTAGCAAATAACGAATTGTGAAATTCGGTAGTGAATACAAAACACAATAGCCCAATTTGGCAACAGTGTTTGCAACGACTGATTGCGCTCACAGTTTGCTTGACTGAACAAAATTATCTAAATAGAAAAAGGTGTCGTAAAGATAGAGTACGCTCATAATTTGCTTCACTGAACAAAGCGTGTAAACATTAAAAGGCCTCTTGAGGTTTTTCTGCGCGCATCTGTTTGCATAGCAACGAAAAATTAGCATAGTAACGAGCGGATTGGAAATTAACTAAAGTTTAAAGAGAATATCTGATAAAAATCACCTTTTTTATTTACGGCAAGCATTGTGATGTAATGGCGACTGAAATGTAATACTGTAATAGAATTGAAATATAATAATAGAATTCAAGTTTATCGTTTACAGTGCCATGTAGGCTTCTTGAGAAATTGCTATCAGTAAAATGAAGGAGAAGCTACGTCTAGATCAGGTGTATTTTTTGAGGTTACAATTAGGGATATATTTCCTAAACTGGTTTTATTTTCAGTCATTCAGCCATCATCTTTATATTTATGGGCCAGACAGTTGTATTTACGTTTGTAAGCCAATTTGTCACACTTTACCAATAGCTTATCTCTGCCAAGTTATCAGTAATTTACTAGGATGTATTAAGTAAACGTATTTAGGGGGTGGCACAAAATAAGCATAGTACTAGGTATAGCGTGCTTGTATTATGCCTGTTTAGTGCCAGCCCCAAAATATTGGGGTCGAGCAGTCTATTTGTCGCGGTGGCCCAATTTAACCAAGGACTTGCAAACAGAGATTTTGCAAAATATACAGCTTTGCAAACCAAACGGACTTGCAAAATTTACACCACCGCCAACATCGATCTCCAAAAAAGGGAAAACGTCAATCCTGCCTATTTCCACACAATTTTGAGGATTGCGTTTGCCAATCTCCAAAAACAAATGTCTTGCGTCCCACCCCCCACTGTCGAGAAATTTCTGCGTACACCCCTGACAACAGATATAGTATTTAACACACAAAAAGCGAACGTAAGATAATAATTGTCACTTTGAAGTCGTTGTAAAAAAATAGATTTATGACTTTGCAATCATAGTTAATGACGCATGTAATGAAACCAAGACAAAAATTTAGACAAAATTTATAATTGAATTGTACCGACGCACTGTCAGCATGCACTACAATTTTGCTTCTCTTCTCTCTCGTAACA
The DNA here is from genome assembly GCA_963675345.1 of Trididemnum clinides. Taxonomy (NCBI): domain Eukaryota; kingdom Metazoa; phylum Chordata; class Ascidiacea; order Aplousobranchia; family Didemnidae; genus Trididemnum; species Trididemnum clinides. Next base: position 48,964,916 of record OY776284.1, on the reverse strand, counting down.
GTAAATTCGAAATGAATGTTGCCACATTTTTAATAAATGCTTGCGAGCTGCTCAGTCGTTGCAATGAGAATTGTTAAGGGTTCATGCATGACCATTGAATAATGTTGGTGGTGCTCAAGATGAAATCAAGCTGTCGTATTACCAATACTTTGAATGACGCAATTTTGAAAATGACGCAATTTACTCTCACGCTTTTGTTAGTTTGATCTGCAACTTTAAGGTCGAGCAACTCATTTTAAGAACTAAGGATGACTTTTAATTTATTCTTATCAATAAAATAATTATAAATTTATTATAAATTATAAAAAAAGTGAACTTGCTAAAGCTTTTATAAATCATGTTTATGGTAGCCTAGTTTGAACTTGGTGCTGTTGGGGTTTTGATTGTAAACTTAGAAGAAAGCGAAAGAGAGCGCTCAATATAACTTAACTATTGATGGCAGGTATATGTTGTCGCCAGCACGGCGTGACGGACTGCATGTCAAGAGCTAGCGAGCTGAGTGCTGAGTGAGTATATATGGAAACAGCATTGCTAAATGAACTCTATCGCTTCGAAGCTCACATTTCTGGTACAAACTATGGTTGGCCCCAACCAAAATTACAGTCATTATGGTTCGCTGCGCTCGTGTTGGTCACATGAACGTAATTAATTGGTGTCTTCTACTTCTAAAATTATACTGTTAAATTAGCTATACTATTGATATTTAAATTAGTGGGCTAATATCAACCAGTGAGTTGTAATGGCAAAGTGGTAAATTGACAAATCCGAGAAACTTACGACCCACTGGCTGCCTATAAACTATCGACTTATTATTCTCTTAGGTTCTCATGCAAAAATAAATACGTATCATTGCCGCTTTGGCATGTAAGCTATAAAACATACTTGACATCGAAATCAGTGTATATGTTTTCATGATAATCATTTCCAAGTTCAAAAATGATTGCTAAAAAGTAGCTCATAATCAAATATCATGTCAATTAATAATTGGGAGACAAAAAATAAAATCGAGGCAAATCTAGGTTATTCCATTCTGGTGTAGCCTTTCACAATTAGCTTCGGTTTATCATTGACAAAATGATTTTTACGCACAACATCATCAATAAACATTGAAAATGATTGTCGAACCAATGTTGTAGCCAGTGCCAAATTTAGGTATGTGGAGGCCCCTGAGCACTACGCCATTTGAAGGGCCCTAGTTGCATGCACAAATCTGAGTTCATGATGCGGCCAAAAAAAAACGGCCACATTGCAAGGATCAAAGAAATAACGACAGCTCCGAAAACCGCGTTGGTTATTGTTGGTCGATCGAAACAGGCATGGGAAGAAAATCTGGCGGCTATACGACTTCTGAATCTCTAGCTTATGACTTGATAAAAGAAGCATAGCGCCAGTGAGAAATAAACCTCAGTTTTTTAGTCCAAAAGCTGTTTTCTAAATATTAAAACCACAAGGATAAAAAGCAAGAAACGATAGCGCTAATATAGTCATAAAGCTAACGACTGGCTTCTTCTTCGTCGTTTGAGCTATTCGTTTTGAGCATTATGCAAGAAGATGTACATACACTGCGTGTGCGCTCACGCTTTGCTTGCGAGTCTTCAGTTAGACTGGGCAACCACGATGGGTAGACTGCTTGGCCCCATCACCTATCTACCACATGAAGATGGAGGCATCCCGTTAAGTGCCTTGCCCAAGGACACAACAAACAAGCTTGCCGGTTTGTTCTCCACACTGTCTCTATTGTGCTAAGCGCCAAGCAGGGTAGCCATGAATACCATATTTTAAAGTCTTTTGGTATGACTCGACCTTGGAAATGAACCTCAGTTCTGCCGACTGCAAAGCGGACGCTCTAACCACTACGCCATTGCGCCAGCACTGGCGCTTGCCAGTTTCCTTCCTTGGCGCTCAGCACAACAGGGACAGTGTGGAGAACAAGTTGGCAAGCTTGCTTGATGTGTCCTTGGGCAAGACACTTAACGCGGTGACTCCACCTTAATGTGGCTGGCCGGAAATCGCAGTCGAGTTGTCATCAGTCTAACTGAAGACTCGCAAACAGAGCGTGAGCGCTAACGCACTTTATATACACCTTCCTGCGTAATGCTCAGAACAATTAGCTCAAACGACGAAAAAGATCGACGTAGTATCGCCGATGCAACGATCGATTGTCCAAGTAAAATCAAAACTAAACAATTGTCAATTTAAGCTATTTTCGGATACCGGTATACCACATAAAAGCCATCAACACAAGTTACTATAACACTGGGGCAAGATTGCACATCGCTACTGCTTTGATATTCAATGGTTAGCTGCTAAGCTGACTATTGCAAACTGGAACTATAGCTTGCCTATTCATTTCATAACTCTTTGTGACGTCACTATTTACATTATCAATGCTTTGTGTTGCATTTGTTTTGCTTTGTTTTCCACATTATTTCTTCATCCCTGCGTAGTTTAACCTTCAATATACCAAATCTAGTTCACCAACTTCGTTTATCAAAGTGGGGTTCTCTGAGGACTTTCAATGTTTAAATGGCTTGCTAAATGTGATAAATTAATTTAAACTAGATTTTCTTGTTACTAAAACTTATTTCAATGAGAAACAAACGATTGGGATATTTTGACGATTTTTAGCAAAAAAGCAGAGCCAGTGTACTGCTGTACATATTTTCAGCAGCACGTTTCGCTAAACGCTGCTGGCATTGCCAACATAAATAGTGCTACTGATTACTTTAAAATTTAATCAACCATGCCCAAGGGTAGCATTGACATTCCGATTATGATAGAAGAAAACAATAACTATTACATACTTAAGGTTCGATGTTATTTCGTGTTAAATCAGTGAGATAATAACTAGAAAAAAAATAAAATAAAATTCACACATTTTAAAGGTAAAGTGGATGTGAAGCTTCACCTGAGTTCAATTGTGGCTGCAGCTTTTGAATCCATAACGTTTCCCTAAGGCGTAATTTTCACCAATTAGTCTCTTGAGCTAGTATTGGTAGTTTGTGAAAGTCAATTGTGTGGTCTGGATTTTCCCGTAAATGATTTGTAACATCGTTCTTTTCAAATGTAAGGAAGTCGTGTTCTTCCTATTTCAATGACATAATTGATATTCGACATGACATAAATATTTATGGTATCGATGTATCTACTTCATATTTTTGTAGAAAAACACAGCCAGTCCAAATCATGTATATGTGTACACCAAAATACAAGTAAAAACAAAATGTCAGCTTACAAAAATCATTGGGTTACTTAATACCGTGTCGTTTTAAAAAGCAGTTTATTCACCGGTAGAACGACATAAACTGTTTGATTTAACTGTTCACATGATTAGTCATTTGTAACACAATATACCAAGGGTCGCCAAAAGGCGGCTCGCGAGCTGCATGCGGCTGTTTGGATATCTGGACTGCGTTTTCTTAAAGTCTGCCAATATCGACTTTGAAAATGATCTCTGACAAAAACTGGTTATCTCTTTGTCTGTATGATGATGCTTCAGTATAGTGAAAAGTGATCTTCAAAAAGTAAAAAGGTCATCAACGCCTATCTGGACGGAAAATATGTCCGTTTCATCTGACTAATGATTGTGTAGCGGATCTTTCAATCATGGCTTTCATCGTTTTCGGCTCCCTATCACGGCAGGTGTGGTCACCCCTACAATATACCAAGGGGGTTCCAACAGGACCACAGGTGAACTTTTTTTACCCTGAATGATTTTCAAATTATATTTTGTAAAATTGTTTGCACCGTATTTATTTTGTTTAAATTTATGAAGCATAGTAAGATTTTCAGAAAAAAATGATATTACATGTATATGTAAAGCAGTAGCCAAAAAATGATCTCTATGGTCCCATGATATTTTCCTTGGTATGCTAAAGGTTAAGACAAGCAGCTAACAGTATTTGTAGCTTTTGCAGTGCATTTCTTTTTTCCTAAAATGAATGATTCTTTGTGAAGGTTGCTGACCATGTGCCCAGATTTGCCCCAACGTAAGTCCGGCACTGGTTCTAGCTAATGAATCTACACAATAAAACTCACCAAAATTATGTGAAGTAGGGTTTTATAACTAAATAAAGCGTGTTTATATCAAACAATGGTATTCAGGATTCACAATCGATGTTAGACCCTGCAAGCTTTGTTGTTAGGAAATAAATCTCAACACTAAGATCAGTCAAAAATTAGGTTTTGAGTAATGTGATCAACATAAAAAATTGTTGGTTCGTTGATGACGGTCACTAGATTGCTTTTAAATAATTTCTGAAATTAACGAATTTCTGCTTGTGAGTCTCTTTGGTAGCTACTACCAATAAAATTATGTCGACAAGATGACAAAACTGCTTGCGCCAGTTTTTTTAAAAGATAATTAATCAATTATTACAATACTATATTGAGTTTTCAAGAATTTTACAAAGGAGCAGTAATCTATGACAATCCGTAATAGGCCTGCAGTACAAATAATGGAATCCAGCAAAGTTGTTTTATCAATGTAGCGGATATTTTGATGCCATAGTTTGTTACCGTACTTTTTCCGGTAATCTTACAAAAAATCACAAGAGATCTAAAATGCGAATTCAACGACCCAAAGAATCTCATGCAGTTTTCCAGTCGATCAAGTTTATCCACTTCTATGATTGATCGAATCGGACAAAGCCAACACTTAGTGATGCTGCAGCTTCATGGCATCAGTTTGGAAAAACGACATTTCATGCTCTCATCTTTAATTTTTAATTAATTACCATAAAACGTTGACTAATCACCAACCAATGCCAATCTATCTTGTTATGCAGTGTTTACTAAACTATATTCATGACTGGAATGAACTTTTGTTTTCTTTAATTTGATTTGTATGTCGCTACGTGCTTCAGTGAATTTTCGATGCAAAACTCAAGATATCTTTTGTATCTTGTTTCTTCAACAAATAAAAAAGTAACGTGAATCGAGAAATACATAAAAGAACGTTTCTTCATTTTGAATCGGTTATGTAAACGGACCCTATGGCATCTCATAACTTTTAAACCAGTAAATAATTACAGCACCATGTGGTATAGGAAACATTGATAAGCTTAATTCTATTCGTTTAATATGCAGCGTCGTTTGGAAATAGGTTTTTGCACTTTTACGCCGTAAAATTGTCCGTTACTGCCCGCATCATTTTGTAAGTGCACTATTTATAGGCTCATAAAACAAATAACATTTGTTTGCAAAACGTTTTTGTGCTCTCATGATTTGCTTGTCTGAACAAAATTACGCGAACATCAAAATGTTTCGCAACCAGTGTTGCCAGGTTGTATTTTATTTGGTATAGCCAAAATCACTTCAAAAACAGCTGATTATTGTCCTCACAGTAGGCTAAAATTTAAAAAGATCTTCGCAGCACAATCTATCAGTGTTTTAACATTTAAAACTAATGTTTACAATACTTTTGAAAACTGAGCAATAACAAGTGAGTTGTGTCACAAAATCGTAAGTGTATTAAGTATAATTGAGGGATTGCACAAAATGTGGGAATTTACGGAAATACGGAAACTCATATTGAAATATGGAATTACTGACGGAAATTCATATTTAGCGTAAAATTAAGGGAATTTATCATGAAAAAAGAATTTTTGGCTTACGGAAATGTGGACAATTACTAACCAAGGAAGTACAGAAATCAAAGAAATGCCTAAAATTACGGAAGTTTATAAAAACTAAAAACATAACCATCGACTTGTATAAAATTAATTGAGTTGATTTAAAGTAAGCTTTTCCGTATTTCTGCAATTTCCGTATTTTATTTGGAGTCTTTACCATATGTTTGAAAACATTTTCCCATTTTCGGATTTTAGTGTAGTCCCAATTAAGGACATGTGAACTTGAAAACATCTAGAGAACCGAATTGACATCATACTGATAGAATATTATAAACGATGACTTTATCTGGTCAAACAAAATTCAGATTAACTTTTTTCGGTTCATTATCAACTTTTGGATAAACATTCCATACGAAACAATTCTAACCAAGTCAATTGCATCTATTTGGAAAATTGGATCTAATTTGAGAATGAACTTGAGAATGTTGATGAACTGAAAATTTTTTCATTGAAAGCTTTATCTTGACATATTTGGAAATTACTTTTTAAAAAAGCAAACGAGATACTTTAGACTCTACGTTTAATGTACGTATTTGTTCCTATATGTACGTTTGCGAACACTTACTGACTTCATTGCTGAAATTCATTTGATTATAATAATGTAATAAATATATAATTATAGCCATGCAGGAATGCTGCTTTTGGCAATGCATTTTGTCACAAGAATGTTGCCTAATGTCACTGCAATATGAATGTATGAGAGAGAGCATACACTGGGGGTCCATGTACACTGGAGGCACAATTTTTGTAAATCGTCATAGAAATTGACCAATCAAAAGTGTTTATCGGCAAAGTAGTTCCAAGGGTAAAATGCCGCTGGTAACAAAACTGGCCACTGCCAAACATTAACCCGTTGGCTTAACTAAGCAAAGCTTTTGAATTTGTTGGCCCAATTTCATTTACCCAATATCTGCTTCCACTTCCAATTTCCAATAGCTAAATATCTAAAGCAATACTTTTACCCATAATAACAGAATACGCTTTATTTTATGGGTTTAAGATTTGTCTCAAAACAAGAATACAAAACATTGCGTTACTACCCACCCGTGACCGAGCCACTTCTCTCACTCTCTGACATGTATGAGTTTTCTAGTTCCAATCAAGTTTCCACTCTCCTAAATTTTAGAACCTTACATATACTTTCCAGTAGTGAATCAGCGTAGACCAATTCTCTTAAACATAGTCCAAATAATTTTGCAAAGCAAATAGCGAGCTGCGTAATTCTGTAACGGATTAAACAAAAAAGTAGATTAAACAAAAAAATAAAAAACGGAAAGTCGAAATGAATGTTGCCGCGTTTTTAAAAATGCTTGCGAGCTGCTCAGTCGTTGCAATGAGAATGGTTAAGGTTTAACCCTTTGCGGTCCAATTAATTTTATCAAATTTTGCTTATCTGGTTCAAACTTTTTCGTAACTGATTTTGGTAGACTTTTACATGCATTGACGGATTTTGATCATTTTGTTTCGAAAAGACTCAAATTTTGCTTGGTATGGACCAAAGTTATCTTAGGGACTGTTGCAATTTTATTGAAGAAATATTTCAGTATACAAAGCTCAGCAATCGACACATAACAACAAGAACCAAATATCAGTTTGTTGTTTGTAATTTTTCTTGGTGTTGTGTGATTTAAAGCAAGCACCAGGGTGTAACCCTGGCTTTCTGGTGCAAGTTTTGTAAAAAAACAAAGTCGTTTTTCGGGATTGTGTCAAGCTGCGTACCATACAGTCTTTGTTCCGCCCGCTTGCAACCTTCGCAACAAAATGTGTCTGATTGTTGAGTCTTTTTTCATGATCAAGGGAACTTGGCCAGCTCCGTTGTTTGCTGCGATTGTTTCTTATCACTCCAACGAGTTGCTCCACAAGTTTGCACAACTCCCTTATTTAGTTTTTCTAATAGGCTACAGCAGGGGTGTAAAACACGAGGCCCACGGGTCAAATGTGACCGTGTAAGAATTTTTTGCCACAGTGCGAATGCCTGGTCTGCGAAGTAACTCTGCAAAAGTTACCTGAATATGGCCGTAAAGTAATGACCGACAACTTCTAGAAGTCGCGGCTGGCATGACGGGTTGCTGTGAAAGAGGTCTTGACCAACGTTCAAGATCGCTTTTCTTTTGCACACGGCATTAATTTTTTTCACACGACACAGACAAGAAACTAATCAAGCTTATATTCGCCCTGGATAGGGTTAGACTTCTTGTAGAGACTGCATACTTATATCATCCCAGGGACGAGGCTGGACTGTAAAGGGTTAATGCAGACCATTGGATAATGTTGGTGGTGCTCAAGATGACATCAAACTGTCGTATTGCCAATACTTAATAAAAATGACGCAATTTATTCTTACGCTTTTGTTAGTTTGATCTGCAACATTGAAATCGAGCAACTCATATTAAGAACTAAGCATGAGTTTTAATTTATTCTTGATAAAATTATTAAAAAAGTGAACTTGCTAAAGCTTTTATAAATCATGTTTATGGTAGCGTAGTTTACATACTACATTTACATACTACGTATACGACAGAAATTTCGCACTTCACTATCCAAAAAGATTAGAGTCAATACGTGTTTTGAGGACGGACAGAAGGTTCGTAATGATGATTAGAGTTAAAGTTAACTCAAAGTCAGAGTTAGTTGAGGATAGAGAAGGAAAATCAACGCTATACGGTGTAATTTGTTTTTGTGACAACAAGTTATTGTCGAGAGCTGTAATATGGAATCAAACGGTTTAGATCTGAGAAGCATTAAGTTAACTGTTGTAAAAGTATTACTTTTAATTAATGGATCTTAAGGCATATAGGCTAACTGCAATCAGTTGAATAAAATACCACTTCCACGACCGGTTTCGTTCCTATTAGAACTCGTCAGATGGACTCAGGTATTGAACCGACGATCACATGAATTGCTTCATGCGGTTTATGCCACTCCGCCATCGGCCCTTTCAACTGATGCTGTTAATTTTAAGCTATATAAGGTGCACGCTCACTACAATGAGCTTGATGCGATATATGCTTTTAATTTCCAGCCAAGCCAGTGCCTTTATTACGTTATAATACGAATTATAGGAGCTGGTGTTAACCTGTTTGAGATATTACTTTTAATTAATGGATCTTAAGGCATATAGGCTAACTGCAATCAGTTGAATAAAATACCACTTCCACGACCGGTTTCGTTCCTATTAGAACTCGTCAGATGGACTCAGGTATTGAACCGACGATCACATGAATTGCTTCATGCGGTTTATGCCACTCCGCCATCGGCCCTTTCAACTGATGCTGTTAATTTTAAGCTATATAAGGTTAACACCAGCTCCTATAATTCGTATTATAACGTAATAAAGGCACTGGCTTGGCTGGAAATTAAAAGCATATATCGCATCAAGCTCATTGTAGTGAGCGTGCACCTTATATAGCTTAAAATTAACAGCATCAGTTGAAAGGGCCGATGGCGGAGTGGCATAAACCGCATGAAGCAATTCATGTGATCGTCGGTTCAATACCTGAGTCCATCTGACGAGTTCTAATAGGAACGAAACCGGTCGTGGAAGTGGTATTTTATTCAACTGATTGCAGTTAGCCTATATGCCTTAAGATCCATTAATTAAAAGTAATATCTCAAACAGGTTAACACCAGCTCCTATAATTCGTATTATAACGTAATAAAGGCACTGGCTTGGCTGGAAATTAAAAGCATATATCGCATCAAGCTCATTGTAGTGAGCGTGCACCTTATATAGCTTAAAATTAACAGCATCAGTTGAAAGGGCCGATGGCGGAGTGGCATAAACCGCATGAAGCAATTCATGTGATCGTCGGTTCAATACCTGAGTCCATCTGACGAGTTCTAATAGGAACGAAACCGGTCGTGGAAGTGGTATTTTATTCAACTGATTGCAGTTAGCCTATATGCCTTAAGATCCATTAATTAAAAGTAATATCTCAAACAGGTTAACACCAGCTCCTATAATTCGTATTATAACGTAATAAAGGCACTGGCTTGGCTGGAAATTAAAAGCATATATCGCATCAAGCTCATTGTAGTGAGCGTGCACCTTATATAGCTTAAAATTAACAGCATCAGTTGAAAGGGCCGATGGCGGAGTGGCATAAACCGCATGAAGCAATTCATGTGATCGTCGGTTCAATACCTGAGTCCATCTGACGAGTTCTAATAGGAACGAAACCGGTCGTGGAAGTGGTATTTTATTCAACTGATTGCAGTTAGCCTATATGCCTTAAGATCCATTAATTAAAAGTAATATCTCAAACAGGTTAACACCAGCTCCTATAATTCGTATTATAACGTAATAAAGGCACTGGCTTGGCTGGAAATTAAAAGCATATATCGCATCAAGCTCATTGTAGTGAGCGTGCACCTTATATAGCTTAAAATTAACAGCATCAGTTGAAAGGGCCGATGGCGGAGTGGCATAAACCGCATGAAGCAATTCATGTGATCGTCGGTTCAATACCTGAGTCCATCTGACGAGTTCTAATAGGAACGAAACCGGTCGTGGAAGTGGTATTTTATTCAACTGATTGCAGTTAGCCTATATGCCTTAAGATCCATTAATTAAAAGTAATATCTCAAACAGGTTAACACCAGCTCCTATAATTCGTATTATAACGTAATAAAGGCACTGGCTTGGCTGGAAATTAAAAGCATATATCGCATCAAGCTCATTGTAGTGAGCGTGCACCTTATATAGCTTAAAATTAACAGCATCAGTTGAAAGGGCCGATGGCGGAGTGGCATAAACCGCATGAAGCAATTCATGTGATCGTCGGTTCAATACCTGAGTCCATCTGACGAGTTCTAATAGGAACGAAACCGGTCGTGGAAGTGGTATTTTATTCAACTGATTGCAGTTAGCCTATATGCCTTAAGATCCATTAATTAAAAGTAATATCTCAAACAGGTTAACACCAGCTCCTATAATTCGTATTATAACGTAATAAAGGCACTGGCTTGGCTGGAAATTAAAAGCATATATCGCATCAAGCTCATTGTAGTGAGCGTGCACCTTATATAGCTTAAAATTAACAGCATCAGTTGAAAGGGCCGATGGCGGAGTGGCATAAACCGCATGAAGCAATTCATGTGATCGTCGGTTCAATACCTGAGTCCATCTGACGAGTTCTAATAGGAACGAAACCGGTCGTGGAAGTGGTATTTTATTCAACTGATTGCAGTTAGCCTATATGCCTTAAGATCCATTAATTAAAAGTAATATCTCAAACAGGTTAACACCAGCTCCTATAATTCGTGTTGTAAAAGTAGTTCTTCTTAGTCAAGGAACTTGTAATAACTGTTTATTTGTTGAAGTGTTTAATTATTTTTTTGAATTGTAGCAACGAAATATTTGATTTTCTTGCAAGCAATCCGTGATTTTTAAATTAGTGGGAGTTCCGTGACAAACGCGAAAGTACATTAGGGGCTCCGCGATGACAAAAAAGATTGAAAAGCACTTTTCTACATTCAGCACGAGTTTTGATATCGAAGAAAAACAAACACAGAGTAGTTCGAAACAATAAGCTCAAGCGAAGTTCAGTAGGTGACCGGTGCGATGGTGTAGTGGTTAGAGCGTCCGCCTCGTAGTCGGTAGATCTGGGGTTCATTCCCCTTGTCGAGTCATACCAAACGACTTTAAAAAATTGGTATTCATAGCTTCCCTGCTTGGCGCTCAGCATATAAAAGGGACAGTGTGGAGAACAAGCCGGCAAAGCTTGCTTATTGTGTCCTTGGGCAAGGCACTTAACTGGACGTCTCCACCTTTATGTGGTAGACAGGTGGCCCTCCCGTACTTCACCGGGTTACAATTGTGAAGTTGCTAACCCAGCATGTCAGACGACTCTTGAGTACCCACCAGTGGCAGTCCGCCTTGTTGGTGGTGGGGCTACCAGTCACTCAACACTGGTTCGAAATGGGCTGCCATCTTTCCCCTAGCCTAATTTCAATTAGATTGACGGCATGAATTCATGCCGTACCTCCATCCCGAGGAAGAGGAGTGGTAAACAAACAAACAAAAGTACAGTAGGTAAAGTAATAGCAGTAAATGAAGGTTTTTGTTTTCTCAAAATGATGAAGTGTAGAAGAAGGCTGACTACAAAGCCACAGAAGTTAAAAAAATTGTCAACGGTCGTTTTTTCGTTTCTTGTTGGTGGAAACGGTAGCGGAAGCGTTTGGAAATAACCGCTTCCACATCCCTGCTCATAATCTAATATCGTGTCAATTAATAATTGGGAGAACAAAAAATAAAATCGAGGCAAATCTAGGTTATTCCATTCTGGTATAGCCTTTAACGATTAGCTTCTGGCTATCATTGATAAAATGATTTTACGCACAACATTATTAATAAACATTGAAATGGTTGTCGAACTGATGATGTAGCCAGTGGCGAATTTAGGTATGTGGAGGCCCTTTGGCACTAAGCTATGTGGAGAGCCTTAGTCGCATACATAAAAATGACTTCATGATGCGACCGAAAAAAAACGGCCACGTTGTAAAGATCAAAGAAATAACGACGGCCCCGAAAACGTGTTGGCTAATGTTGATCGGTTGAAACAGGTGGGAGCAGAAAATCGACGCTTTACGACGTCTGAATTTCTAGCTTACGAGTTGGGAAAAGAACCCAACGCCAGTGGGAAATGAATTTTAGTTGACTAGTTCAAAAGCTGTTTGGAAATATTAAAACCACAAGGATAAAAAGCAAGAAACGATAGCGCTAATGTAGACATAAAGCTAACAATTGGCTTCTTCTTCGTCGTTTGAGCTATTCGTTCTGAGCATTATGCAGGAAGATGTGCATACACTGCGTGTGCACTCACGCTCTGCTTGCGAGTCTTCAGTTAGACTGGGCAACCACGACGGGTAGACTGCTTGGCCTCACCGCCTGCTTGTCACATCAAGATGGAGGCATCCCGTTAAGTGCCTTGCCCAAGGACACAACAAACAAGCTTGCCGGTTTGTTCTCCACACTGTCTCTATTGTGCTAAGCGCCAAGCAGGGTAGCCATGAATACCATATTTTAAAGTCTTTTGGTATGACTCGACCTTGGAAATGAACCCCAGGTCTACCGACTGCAAAGCGGACGCTCTAAGCACTACACCATCGCGCCGGTATCGGCGCTTGGCAGCTTCCCTGCTTGGCGCTCAGCACAACAGGGACAGTGTGGAGAACAAGCCGGCGAGCTTGCTTGTTGTGTCCTTGGGCAACGCATTTAACAGGATGCCTCTATTTTTATGTGGCAGACAGGCGGTGGGACCAAGCAGTATACCCGTCGTGGTGGCCCAGTCTAACTGAAGACTCGCAAACAGAGCGCGAGCGCACACACACAGTGTATATACGTTTTCCTGCATAATGCTCACAACAATTAGCTTAAACGACGAAGAAGATCGACGTAGTATCGCGATGCAACAATCGGCTGTCCAAGTAAAATCAAAACCAAGCAAATGTCAATTTGATTTATGATCGGTACCGGTATACCACATAAAAGCTATCAACACAAGTTACTGAAACACTGGGGAAAGATCGCACATCGCTACTGCTTTGATATTCAACCGTTAGCTACCAACATGACTATTGTAAACTGTAGCCATAGCTTGCCTATTCATTTCATGACTCTTTGTTTCGTCACTATTCACATTTTTGATGCTTTGTGTTGCATTCGCTTTGTTTTTCACATAAATCCTTCGTACGAGCCTAGTTCAACCTCCAATACACCAAACCTAGTTCACCAACTTCGTTTATCAAAGTGGGGTCCTCTGAGAACCCCATCACTTTTAATGTTTAAATAGCTTGCTAAATGTGATAAATCACTTTAAACTACATTTTCATGTTACTAAAACTTATTTCAATGAGGAGCAAACGATTGGGATTATTTGACGATTTTTAGCAAAAAAAGCAGAGCCAGTGTACTGCTGTACATATTTTAAGTAGCACGTTTCGCTAAACGCTGCTAGCATCGTCAACTAAAATAGTGCTACTGATTACTTTAAAATTTAATTAATTATGACCAAGTGTAGCATTTATGACATGGCGATTCGATTATGATAGAAGAAATCAACAGCTATTACATACTTAAGGGTCAATGTTATTTCGTGTTAAATCAGTGAGATAATAACTAGAAACAAAAATAAAAGAAATTTCACAAATTTAAAAGGTAAAGTGGATGTGAAGCTTCAACTGAGTTCAATTGTGGCTGCAGCTTTTGAATCCATAACGTTTGCTCAATTCGTAATTTTCACCAATTAGTTTCTTGAGCTAGTATTAGTGGTTTATGAAAGTCAATTGTGTGGTCTGGATTTTCCCGTAAATGATTTGTAACATCGTTCTTTTCAAACGTAAGGAAGTCATGTTCTTCCTATTTCAATAACAAAATTAATATTCGACATGACATAAATATAATTGTATTGGTGTAGTTACTTTATATTTTTTGTAGAAAAACACAGCCAGTCCAAATCATGTATATGTGTACACCAAAATACAACCAAAGACGAAATGTCAGCTTACAAAAATCATTAAGATAACATGGTGTGGTTTTGAAGAGCAGTTTATTCACCGGTAGAACGACATAAATAGTTTGATTAAACTGTTTACATGATTAGTCATTTGTAAGTTTGTAATACAACATATCAAGGGTGGCCAAATGGCGGCTCGCGAGCCGCATGCTGCTGTTTGGGCCCCTGAACTGCATTTTCATTAAGTCTGCCAATATCGACTTTGAAAATGATCTATGAACAAAAACTGGTCATTTCTTTTTCTGTATAACGATGCTTCAGTGTTGTGAAGAGTGATCTCCAAAAAGAAAAACGTCATCATATCCTGTCTGGATGTAACATGCGTCAATTTAAACTAACTAATGATTGTGTAGCGGCTCTTTCAATGATAGTCCCTATTGTTTTTGGCTCTTTATCACGGCAAGTGTCACCACCCCTGCAATATACCAAGGGGATTCCAACAGTACTCCAGGTGAACTTTTTTTTCGTGCATGATTTTCAAAACACATTTTGTAAAATTATTTGCACCGTATTTATTTTGTTTAGATTTATGACGCATAGCAAGATGTGCAGAAAAAGTCATACTATAGATAAAGCACTAGCCAAAAAAATGATCTCTAATGTCCCATGAGATCTCCCTTGGTATGCTAAAGGTTATGACAAGCAGCTAACAGTATTTGTAGCTTTTGCAATGCATTTCTTTTTTTCCTAAAACAACTGATTCTTTGTGGAGATTTCTGGTTATGTGCCAGATTTGCCCCAACGTAAGTCTGGCACTGGTTCTAGCTAATGAACGTACAAAATAAAACTTACCAAAAGTACTTAAAGTAAGGTACCATAACTAAAAAAAGCGTGTTTATATCAAACAATGATATTCAGGATTCACAATCGAAGCTAGATTCTGTAAGCTTTATTCTTAAGGAATAAATTTTAACACTACAACCAATCAATAATCAACTTTTGAGTAATGTGACCAGCATGAGAAATTGTTGATTCGTTGATGACGGTCGCTAAATTGTTTTTAATCAATTTTGAAAATGAATTTGTGCTTGTTTTCTTTTAGGTATAAGCGAACGGCAAAATGAAGTAAACCATAGTTTACCGCATAAGAAATTAGATGCTCATTGTTCAACCCTTCATCTCGTAAATTGTTTATCTACTAGAAATCATTGTCCGATCTGGGTAATCGCCAGTTTTATAATCTTTGTTCAGGGAGTACCAACGATCGAAGTTTGAATCATGTTTACTTGCTAGCTGATCACGCGTTAAAGCGACCATGTAATACTATTTAACTTTTGACTTGTCTGAGGAGCAATCATTGGCTGATTTGTAATGGAGGAAATTTCACCAGTGATTCTATATGTGTGACGACTTTAATCACAACAAATTTAGTTTAACTTCAAACCAATTAATTTACAGGCTGCGTTAGCATATTTGTTCATATATATAAATATATCAGTTTTAGCTTTTATAAATGACAATGTACTCGATTTTTCGGTTAAAGAAAAAATTGAGCAGTTAATGGTTATAAAAATAACAACTTGTTCATGGTTGAAAATCACGTCAAAACTTCTAGCTTTACTGGCACAATACACTTTACCACGAGAACAATAACTAACAGTACATTGTGTTGTTGACGCATACAAAATCGCGGATAAAAATGATTACAAATATAGCGGCGTTTATGATTACAAACTGCTCGAGCTTAAAACCTACTCATTTATCGGCATGGTATGGTTTTCATCTAAAACAACAAATGTCAACTTGGACTACAGTAGCTGAAGATACCAGTGTAAACACGCACGAAAATTTATAAAAATAATTCATGAGCAAAGATCATTTGCAAGTGGAATGATTTGAGATGAGTACCTATCTCCGTTCACAAAAGTACAAAAGAGTTTTTGGCCCGATTTTGATGTCGATTAGTTACGTAACGTTGTTTCCCTTGACTATAAACTAGGTACATAAACCTGCCAATAAACTGGGATCTTAAGAGAAAAGCAAACAGAGAGCTGTTCCGTTTCAAAAACCTTTACAAAAATGAAACAATGATTGCTTGCTGACATGTTGATGAAGTTCACAACGAAGTCGATTTCTACAGATCATGGGTCAGTGAATTGAAAGTAAACAATGTTGACGTGACCTAAAACTCATTATGGCTGTTCATCAATTCAGCTTTAAAATTCAAAAATGTTAAACAGCATCGACAGTAAAACAATTAGATTAGTTTGGATGAGACTGTGTTATACTTTATGAAAAAGCCATGTAGTGTGGACACCTAATTAATTCAACATTTAGAAGACGCCTCAACGCTTTAATCAATAACAGGCAAAAACAAGAGATTTGAGTGAGAGATCTGAAAAAAGTTTTATTGATAGAAATGCTTGTAATAAAGTCATAAAGAAGTAAAGAAATTTACGTGTTTCAACATTTGTGGATGTTGATTTGACAGTGCCATATTTGAATGTGCTGATCAGAAAATGCGGTTGATCGGTAGATTTGTTATAAATATTGCATGTGCTTGTCTTTGATGTAGGTATCAGAGATAATTGTTTGAGATTTTCAAATGTAGTTCGACGAGAGGTGGCAATATGTTTATCTAGGAATGCGTACCCTTTTTGCAATAGGTATGCGTCCCTTTTTACAAATAAATGTGTAACACGATTTTTTTGACAAAATTAAAAATGAGAATTGTGCGTTTAGTAATAGCTCTTACAAAGTGATTGAATTGAAAATGAGAGGTGTACGAAGTCTACATAACGCTCAAGTATTATAGCTGTAAAAAGTCAAATAATGGAATTATCACCATTTGTTCTTAAATGGTCCATATTACATGACTTTCCCATATTAAAGAAAATATATAGATTGCCAGAAGCATTTACTAAGGGAAAAGCAACAGTGCGTAATTTCAACGTTGATTTACAGCAACTACAAAAATGCTTGGTTGTTGACATAGATTCATTGTATTTTTGTAACTATACTGCTCGTTGATGATAATTAGTATGAATATGTGTGTAGAGAAAATGTATATCAAAAAGGACATCAAAGCGATTAAACATTTTGTCTTTTGAACGGAGTTTTACCCATTAGAATGGAAAGTATTTAAACCTTTCAATGTAGCAAAATATCGATTTCCTTACAACATGTACAGCTCTAACAACTTGAAGAATGAAATCAACTCAACATCCAGCAAGATGACATTAACAAAACCTTATTTCACAATTTTTAATTTTTGAGATCACAAAAAAACAATAAGTTTTTGAGTTATGATTACAGTACAGTCAATAATTGGTTTTCGAACACAATTCGTTTTGGAATACTGTTTGAAAACAGAATGATATTTTTCCATGACAAATAATGTAAAAGAAATTAATTCGCTTCATGCACCAAAAGAATAACTTATTCACCTGCTTACACTATACCCTGTATATCATAGTATAAAACCATTTATTCAAAGAGTAAATAAATCACAAAAGTGTAAATAAAACAAAAAACATTACAAGTAATTTTAATGTAAATTTAAATACATGTAATACAGTACTTTATTATACAAAGAGATGGGCAGTACCGAGTACAATGGGACCGCGGTACTCTTAAAAATTGTACCGTTTTTCTGTACCGGGGTACTTTTTACTGGATTTTACCTGGGTACTTTGATCGGTATATTTATTGCAATTTGATTTCTAGACTATGCATCTGCTTAAGATTAAATCCGTGTTATATTGCCTTGAATCGTTGATGCATGTTTTTGTTTTTGTCTTCTTCACAACGCTCATCGTCACTCACTAAATGCAAGTGGCCTCATAGCGCGCCGATTTGGTAAGAAAATGGCGGCGTTGCTTATCATCAGACATCGATGATGATTCACTTGAAAGGAAAAAAGAGCATGCTGAGTTGTAAAAGTTTAAAAGGAGCAAATAGTTATATAAAGTGTTGGCCAAAATGCTTGAAACAATAAATTTGGTTTTTGAAATTGAAAACAAAGTTGTGAACACAACTACTGATAATGGCTCTAACTTTGTTAAGGCATTTGATGTTTATGGAGAGACAGCTGAAACTGTTGAAGAAGAAAACCCCGATGAAGAGAGATCATGCTGTCACGGTGGTAATGTTGATGAAGACCCGATACAACCAGTACGACTGCTACCCATTCTTGAAGGAGATAATGTTGAGGAAAATGTTCGAGTATTCTTGCCAAAACATATGCGTTGTGCTTCACATACTCCTAATCTAGTGCCGACTACTAATGCTGACAAGACTCTAAATATATGTGCTATTTACAAAAAGTATTATCGTTCGGCGGTTGCAGATCCCAAGAGATGCGAAATAAACAGTCCAGGTGCAGCAAGACGTCGGATGTCATAAATGATAACATTGGTTTTTTGCTTCAAGTTCCAACTGTAATCCAATGGAATTCTGTATATGATGCAGTTAGACGATTGATCGCTATTTTCGACTCGAGATAATTTAAAAACTTTTAACCGAGCTTGTACTATTTTGACTTGGCCGCTCTTCACTAACAATAATATTGGATTTCTCAAAGATTATCACCGGGTAATGCGCCCTATCTGCACAGCTTTGGATAAGCTGCAAAGTGAAGAATATGCGTACACGGGAATTCTTTGGCTCACACTCTTCATAACTCTAAAAAATGCATGAGCTTCAAACGAACAATAATGTTACGTTTTGCTTGCCGTTGGTAACGGTGTTGATTGAATCTGTGCAGGAAAGATTTGACAAGGCATTAAGCAATACTGAATATCAAGCGCAACGGCATTGCACCCGCATTTTCGATACTCGTTAATGTCGGAGGCAAATAACCGATTTTACCTATTTACTTCTGAATCCAATCGAGAAA
The DNA here is from genome assembly GCA_963675345.1 of Trididemnum clinides. NCBI lineage: Eukaryota > Metazoa > Chordata > Ascidiacea > Aplousobranchia > Didemnidae > Trididemnum > Trididemnum clinides. Next base: position 48,945,930 of record OY776284.1, on the reverse strand, counting down.
CAATAAAGACCACGATGATTGGCTTGGTTGAATCTTTGCTAAATGAGGAAGATCTACGTGCCACCAGCAGTAGCCACGAAACAGAAAAGGCTGCAAAGCAAGATAACTTGTTGGTTTAAACAATCACAAGACGGAAAACAGAGCACAGCTAAACTAGCGAAAGAACTTCTTGACGCTAGTCCTCAGAGACATGTCAATGCTTTATGTTTTACGCATGAAACATTGAAACGAGTTTTTATAAAAATGATCACTGCCGTTCCTTTAAGTGCTGCAGCTGAAAGAGTATTTTCGATTGGAAAAGACATTCCAAAGCCAAAAAGATCGGGGTTAAGTGATATCCATTTTCAAATGCTCATATTTTTAAAAGTAAACAAGTAGAATCACGTCGGTTGTGTTGGTATTTCTTTGTTAGTATGTAAACAAAAAGTGCGAAATTTTGTAACTCCATCTAGTGTAATTCAAACGACAATTGAAGTTATGCAAGTGTTGTATATTGATTCTACAACTTAAAAAGTAGTGCCGAGTACCGTACCGGTACCGTGATACTGTTTAGATCCAGTACCGTGTACCGGTATTGCGGTACTTTTATTTTCTGTCGTGTCCACCACTGATTATACATACGTACATCTATTTTCATTCCAGGTGATGGGAAGAAATGGATGAGTTATTCTTGGATTGGGATGGGGAATCCCCTTCCCATAAAAAACCTTTGGTAACACTAAGAGTGCTTCTTCTATTCTTTGTCTATTCGGCTCAAATAAATCTTTCTCTTGAGTGTCCTTCCTTTTTTATTCATAAAAATCTTGTCCAATGTTTGTTGTTTTCGCCTGCGTTGTAAAATGTTTTTAAAGTGAGACATGACATTATCATTGAAATGGTTTGCCGCTCTATTTGCTACCAGGGCATGAGGGTGATATTTCTCCACAAATGATCGCACATCATCTCGTTTAGAACAAATTTTTTTGATTGAAGCATTTGGAATACGCTCTTTAGCTTTTTCCTCATCTTTAGAAGACTGTTCCTCGGCCAAATTCATTTGTTGTTCATTCCGAATGTATACAAGCTCTACCGGTGGTAAGCTGTGTTCTGTGGTCTTGCACCAACTCATCAACATCTTCACTGTCGACCTGTAAGCCCATACTTCTTGATAAAGAACTAATCTCCTCAACAATAGCATTTTCATCAGCATCAGCAGCAGGAGCATCTGCTTCAAATCTCTCAAAATCTCGTTCAGGTGCACAACCCGGCCAAAGTTTCCGCCATGCTGAGTTTATATTTCTTTAACTAACTTGGCTCCGTGCATTATTATCAATAACATTAACACAGTTTCGAATAGTAAAAAGATTTTTCCACAATTCTCTGAGAGTAAACTAAGTGCCATATTGATTTGAAAACACTTACGAAATAGGGCTTTGGTGTAAAGTTTTTTAGCATTAGCTATGATCTGTTGGTCTATTGGTTGTATTGGTGAAGTTGAGTTAAGTGGCAAGTATTTGACATAAATAAAGTGAAACTCATCAACTAAGTCATTCTCAAAACCTGGAGAGTGAGTGGGAGCATTGTCTAGCACGAGAAGGCATTTTAATGGCAACTTTTTGTCTTGCAGATACTCTTTAACAGTGGAGACAAAAACATAAATCCATTCTACAAAAAATTGTCTGGTCACCGAAGCCTTTGTATTACCACGCCACATGACAAAGCAAATTACTTTTCATATCATTATTTCTTTCAAAACACTTGGATTATTAGAATGATACACTAACATTGATTTGACCTTGAAATCCCCACTTGCATTACCGCACAGTAAAAGAGTGAGTGTGTTTCATTGGTTTGTGCCTTGGCAATGATTTTTCGCCCTTAATATTGTAAGTTCTGTTTGGCATCTTATTTCCAAAACAACCTTGTTTCATCTGCGTTAAATAGCTCTTGGGGGAGATAGCCTTCTGTCTTTATCATGTCATTAATTCAACTACAAATTTATCCGCTGCTTCCTTGTTTTAACTGGCCGCCTCTCCATGCCTAATTACGTTGTGTAGTTTACTATTGTTATTAAATTCTCGAACCAGCCTCTACTAGCCTTAAATTCAAAAGTAACATCACTTGTCCCAGTGTTTTTCTTTACTAGATCATTATAAATTTCTAATGCTTTATCACAAATGAACGATTAACTGATGTTGTCACCTCTTAATTGTACCTCGTTCATATAAACCAACAGCAACTTTTCCTTCCTCGAGTATTGGTGGTCTTTGATTACTAATAACAGTCACTTCTTTTGCAACATCAGCCCATTTTATCACTTCGTTACTCTTTATAATTGTAGATATTGTTGACTTTGTCATGTCATGCTCTGCAGCAAGATCAGACACACAAACGCCATTTTCATGTTTTGTGATAATTTCTTTCTTCACTTCAACTGTTCTTCTTAGAATTTTTCGTTTTGCATGACCAATATCACTACTCGCTTTCTTTTCACCCATGACCAAGAGCTAATGAAGAGAAAAGAATGTTCAGTGCAATAAAATTGTAAATGCACAGCGTAACGACGAATGAAATAAACTTAACAATAAAGCACAGCGCAACAACGAATGTACTGTATCTCGTACCGTGGTCGACTGAAAAATGTTTACGTTTCGTCTTGGCAGTCACGTATCGCTGTTGTTATTTTTTTGTTCGAATTGTTCGAGAATTAAATTTTTTTTCAAAAACCGAGTCATTTTCATCTCAAAATTTTCGTTCGAAATCCGAATTGTTCGAACTCCGAGACGTTCAAAAATCGAGCTTTGACTGTATTAGATAGACTAGTAAATTTTATCGTGATTTTTAGACGTCATGTATAAATTTGAAATATCCGTTTGTGATGAATGAATTTGTTTTGAAAATGCCACTGCCTTTACTCATAAAAATTTGTTTGTTTGTTATAAGCCTGGTGTTAGCAAGTTAGATTTTTTCTGAATTACGCCACCATAACTAATCAAGTAGAATAAATAAGCTGTACTCACAACTTTCTAATACTTTTTGACAAAATTCAAGGATTTAATATACGTATAGACTGTCAGGAATATTTGCTGAGAGGAAAACAACAGCACATATTGTAATTTTGGGATTGGTTTACAGAAGCTACAAAAATGTTTGCTTTTAGAGATAGATTTATTTTACTTTTGAAACTATATTATACGTTGCTAATAAGACGTTAGTATGAATAATTGTGTAAAGAGAATGCACACCAAAAAGGAAATCAGAATCAATAAACTTTTTATAGTTTGAAGGGAGTTTTGCCCATTTGAACGAAAAGTATGTTAATCATTGAATGTAGCAAAAAATCGGTTTTCTTCAAACATGTTCGGCTTTAATGACTAGAAAAATAGAATCAACTCGACCCGCAGTAAGATCACATTAACAAAGCCTAAATTTAGCATTTCATATATTTGAGATTTAAAAAACAATAAATTTTAAAGTTGTGATCACAGTACAGTATTAGATAATAAATTCTATCGGTATTTTTAGACGTCATTTAAAAATTTGAAATATCTGTTGTTGATGATTCAGTTTGCTTTAAAAATGCCACCGCTTTCATTTAATCAAAAATGTTTGTTTGTTATAAATCTGGTTTCAACAAGTTAGAGTACGCCTACATATCTAATGAAGCACCAGAAATAAGCTGTGCTCACAACTTTCTAATACTTTTCAACAAAAGTCAGTGAATTAAATTATAATTTATTGTTTCTACAGACAAAACTATTTTAACTTTAACTGTGTTTATTACTTTTAATCAAATCATAAAAATGTCATCAAATGACAATCAAAACCGATTCGTGAATTGGGAACGAACCAACAAAAACTTACTCGATTATGCGCGCGAAAATCGGAATAGCGCAACATATAATGACGTCATAGTCATTGCTCAAAACCAGAGAATCTTCGCAAACAAACTCGTGCTTGGATGCTTCTGTCCATACTTTGAGGAAAAGTTAAACAACGCTGAGAAAGATTCTTATGTAACCGAGATGGAGGTGCCAGTTTATGATGTGGATACATTGAGACTAATAATGGATTATTTCTACACTGGAACTATATCCATAAACGATCGCAATGTGTCCAGCATCTTAGAACAGGCGTACTTTTTCAAATTAAACGAAGTCATGCAATTTTGTTTTGATTATTTGAAGGCAGAAATCAGTTGTGAGTAATGCATTACTGTTCGTGGCCAAGCAAAATTGTACGGTAATAGCTCGTTGGAGTGCGTGGCTACCAACTTCATTAATAATAACTTCCAACATGTCATCAATACAAGCAGTTTTAAACAATTAAACAAACCTGATTTGCTTGACTGCTTACTACGTTCAACGGAAGCATCAATTCCAGCTAGCATCGTTTATGAAGCTGCTGTATCTTGGACGAAGTACAATGTGAAGTCAAGCAAGTAGTATAGGATGGCCTATTTGGCGTCAATTGCGGGGGTGCTGGCGGAGGTGCTGGTCTCTAACCCTAGCCCTAGCCCTAGTCCTAACCCTAACCCTAGCCCTAGTTGTAACCTTAACCCTAACCCTTACCCTAACCCTTAACACTAACTCTACTCTAGATCTATTATGTGAGGGTACGAGTTTTATTTGCAGGAGGTCGGAGGAAGCTAACCATAAGACACTAATTTTATGGAGGTCTGAGGGTGCTAACTCTAGATCTAAGAGAGCTAACCATAAGACACTAATTTTATGGAGATCTAAGGATGCTAACTCTAAGAGAGCCAACCCTAGGTCTGAGAGTGCCAACTCTAAAAGAGCCAATCTTAGGTCTGAGGGTGCTAACGCTAGGTCTATGTGAGCTAGCCATAGTTCTAAGGAAACTAACCCTAGATGTTATTTGAAAGAGGGCGGAGGGAGCTAACCCTAGATTTTAATTGGAGGAGATAGATAACCCTAGGTTTATTAATTTTATGTAGGTTTGAGGGACCAATCTGAGGAGGCTAGTTCCAACACGGTATCATTTCAAAACGTTTGATGTCATTCTTTTGACTTGTTATTGGTTTTTTTGATTCTTTATTTCAATGACAAGTTTTTAACTTGACAGTGGGATTGTAGTTACATCCCTATTGTGCAATCCATGACGTAAGTTTTTAACAAGACCGTGGGAATGTAGTTGCATGCCTATTGCACAACCCATGACGTATTTAACCGTGATTTTTGCTTTTGTGTAGACAGGTCCAGACTTGTCCATAGAAAATTTTAGTATATAATGTAAAAAGATCACATTTTATTCACCTGTTGGTTAGAATATATTGTCTCTGTCTTGTCCAGACTTGTCCAAGTTTTTCTCTATATTGTGCTTCCACGATGAAAAATTCTAAGGAAGGTAGCCCTAGGTTTATTAATTTTACGTAGGTCTGGGGGATCAATCTGAGGAGGCTAGTTCTAACACGGTATCATTTCAAAAAGTTTGATGTCGTTCTTATGACTTGTTATTGGTTTTTTGATTCTTTATTTCAATGACGTGTTTCACTAGACAGTGGGATTGTAGTTACATCCCTATTGTGCAATCCATGACGTAAGTTTTTAACAAGACCATGAGAATGTAGTTGCACAATCCGTGACGTAAGCTTTAACAAGACCGTGGGAATGTAGTTGCACAACCCATGACGTATTTAACCGTGATTTTTGCTTTTGTGTAGACAGGTCCAGACTTGTCTGTCGAAAATTTTAGGGTATAATGTAAAAAGATCACATTTTATTCACCTGTTGGTTAGAATATATTGTCTCTGTCTTGTCCAGACTTGTCCAAGCTTTTTCTCTATATTGTGCTTACATGATGAAAAGTTCTAAGGAAGCTAACTCTAGATCTAAGAACTTTTATTTGAAGGAGTTCGGAGGGAGCAAACTCTAGATTTTATGTGTGGGAGGTCGGAGGGAGCTAACTCTAAATCTTAGAGAGTTAAAACTAAGCTGAAAGAGTACACGCTAACACGGTGTGGATGGTATTTCAAAAAGTTTGGTGCAAAACGTATGATTTGTTATTACATAACGGTTTTCAGGGTGTGATACCTTTTATCAATAATGTAAGTTTTTAACTAGACCATGGGAATGTAGTTGCATCCTTTTGCGCAATCCATCATGACGTAACTTTTTAACTAGACCGTGAAACGTCATGTAAAATGTTTCTTATGGTACTTGTCCTATGTATTATATTACACAATTACGTAGTGGTTTTCAGGGTGTGATTTCTTATTTCAATGCTCCATGACGTAAGTTTTTAACTAAACAGTGGGAATGCGACTGGATCCTAAATCTGAAGGAACTAACGCTATGCAAGAAAGTTAATTCTGTTCTAAACCTAACTCGGGGTGAATATTTCTTATGGCATTTGTCTTACGTATTGCACAGTTACATGGCGGTCTTCAGGGTATGATTCTGTATTTCAATGACGTAATCGGTTTCTAACTAGACCGTGGGAATGTAGTTGCATGCCTATTGCACAAGCCTTCATGATGTATTCTATTTTTATCCAGATTGCGATTGCATCTCTATTGCACATTCCATGGCGTAATCGATTTTAGACAGACTACAATTGCATCTATATTATACAAGCCACCATGGTAGATAGTTATAATATACCATTGTGTGATTCAGTGTGCCCAAATAGCCGCTAACGTTCAAAAATTCATGCATTAATCACTATTTATTTAGCAAAGAATGTGATAAAGTCGCTCTTAGAACTATCCAAAGCTCACAGTTTTGAGGCAACTACTAGCTGTTTTTTAACATTTTACGATTAAGATCGGTCAAAGTCTGTTGCATATTTGTTTCCAAAAGAATATTCACACGCTTTTATGATAAAAGATTTATCAATTTAGCTAGCTATTCATGCGGTTTTTGCATTACGTCATTACAATGCCAGCGTTTCAGGCAGACTAGGTTGTTCAATTCAGGAAGTTTATTGAGCAATCGAAACTACAAATTTATACAAACGCGAAAAAAAATTACCTGACAATGAGACGGTAAAAAGACCATCAAAATAAACTGCCGCGCCTATCAACAAAACTTTAGCAATAACAAACAAAAAACACGGTAAAAGATACAATTTTTTAATAGAAACACATATTTTTTCATTTACGTCCAAACATCGTCTTATTATGAGTTGATCTGCACCATGCTTAAACACGACTTCAGACCAAGAAACAACTTCGAAGTCAAAAGTTTTATTTAAACAGTTTCGATTCTATATGACAGTGTTTTCACTCAAAGACTCTTGTAAGCATGTTGTTGTATAGACTTATCATGCAAGAGCTCGTGTGATCAAGCCGTAGACTTATTATTCAAGGTTAAAAATCTTAGGTAAGAGTCAAAAATGTTGCTCAAAGACACATTTACCAACCTGTCACAAAATAAAGCAAAGTTTATTCCTCCAGACTAGTTTAATTTAACCGTTTTATAGTAAAAATTTTGTAGGTTAGCACACAACCGACCAATAGCTCTATTTTAAGCAAAACGGGTAGAGATTTAAGTTTATCTTTTGTCGGGGAGCTTGAAATAATTCGCAGAACGTTGAATTTCCAATATTTATACGGCATTACAAAACTATCATTATTGAATGTTTAAATTTTACTCATTCTTTGTAACACATTACAAATAAACATTCAAGGCACAGGCTTCTTATCACATCATTCCGACACTTCTCTTCATTTTTGTACTTTCGATTTCATCCACCAGCATAGTTTTACTTGTTGAATGTCTTCTTTTCTCAAACACTGTTCTTACCACACGTCTTATAATACGTATCTGACATTTTCTTTTCCTGATATTGGTTAATAGTGTCGGTGTTTAATTCACAAGATTTATGACTTTCTGCATTTTTTCAACTTTTCTACCCACTTTACTCTCACGATAGTTAGACTGTGGTCTTAGAGAAATTTTTATAGTCATTGTCAGATACAAAACTTTATTTCCCTTATAACAAAGATGAAACGTCACGAATTATGCTCAAAACCGCATCACGCTAACCACGTGACAGATAAGAAAACAGGAATGGATTGGTTGAATTGCAATTGTGGAGAATAATTACATCGACTGACGTTACAAGGGAGTTTTTTAAAGAATAACCCGTTTGAAACCGAGACGTCATGAATGCGTAAGACAAACGTAACCGATAAGCACACAGTAGATCATGTTATCAACAATTTCAACGATGCACACAGTGAGGAAAATACAACACATAAAGATGCTCTCACAGTCGTATATATACAAAACAATTGCCTTTGATTACTAAGACCTAAAAAGATGTTTTGAGGTAACGTATATTTGACGTCTTTTTCAGTTAAAATAACTTTAAAGATTGGAAATCTCATTTTTAAATATTGTTACAATGAATGCTATTATTTGATTTTAACACAATATAACGTATTAATTCTAAACGTTTTAATGCTGACAAATCAAACATTATTTTTAACCGATGTCATTTGAAACTGAAAAAGAATCTTGCGTCTCTCACTTTATCACCAATTTTTCTCTGTATAACAGCGGTTATGCAACTTTTAGCTACTTTTCATAAAAATCTTAACATTTTGAGGTTATTCGACTTCCATCACATATTTTTGAGTTATCAGTGCTGCTCCAAACATCACAACCTAACCGCGGATTTGAAAACTTTACCGTTTGTTTTCGCCAATACCTTCGTATTTCTGCAGGAATATTTTTCCCCGCCCACACTATCCAGCTGAAATATCACTTCCACAATTATCTGAAATGATTGATTCCAAATATTATCCGTTTTCTAAACATGATGTCATGTAATTTTATTGTCACCCTATAGTCCAGTGCATTAACACATAGGTATAACATCATGTGAAAACTCATTAGTTCCAGATTGTTAGAAATTATTTAGATCAAAATTTTGAAAACATGACAACTTTTTCTATATAAAATTACCAAGTCAGAACTTGAACGGTTTTAGTCTGTTTATTTATGTAAAACAATGTGAGCTTACAGTTTCAACTCTCACGTTTTTACAAAATCTACATCTGCTATCAATTTTATTAGTGAAAATTATCGCTTATCAAATATTTTATCAACTTTTCAAGAAATAAGAACCGCATTCATAGTTTTTTCAGAGCGTTTGCTAGCAATTACAAATACGTATGAACTCTTGCAAAGCTTCAACTTTAACTGAACATCGAATTTTTAACTCTTTTATGGTGACCTAAAACACCACAAATTAAAAACTTGCCAACATTTTCAAAGCTTTACAAAACCTATATGCGTTTACAAAGCAAAAAATCGTCTATACACCATTTTCAACCCTCACACCACCGGTTATATGCATTCACAAAACAAAAAAAACTTCATTGTTAAGTCGCCGTTATTTTTTATTACATAATCCTAAGCTCACGATAGTATGGCTGGCAACGTTATTAAACAAAAATTTTCAATTATAAGTGATCAATAAAAGTGTTAACTAACAATGTTTTCATCATTCATCAAGACATCTTCAATATTTGTGTATTGGCGACTGTGAGCTACAAAAAGTAATAAACGAAAAGGTCTATAAACTTGTTTCTATGCGTTCTCTTTAACTGTTTCTAAGCGCTGCAGCCACAATCTTTAACTATGAAGCAAACCAAGTCTGACGGAACTTAGGGTCTGGAAACACTTTCAGCTCTCTTTTTCAGCAAACTAGGACATTAATTACTGATATGACCTGCATAAATACAAAACTTTTGTACGTGCTTGCTTATTTTTGTCAAATTCTACCTAATTTTCTTACTAGACGTTACGCTTTTGGCGTTTTATCCTAGTTGATTTTAAAACAAAAACCGTCAATTATTTGAAAAATAACAATTTATCGCTGTGCAATCAAATTTTGTATTACCTCTAGACCTAGTTCAAACGTAATAATATAATATTTTTCGAACTTTACCCTAATTTTTATACCAAGCATTGACTCGCAAATGTTACTCATAAACAAAATCTGAACTCACTGCCGCTTATTTTCAAAAATTTTGCTAAGTAAGCATCATACTTGTGTTTTTATGCTGTTATTACTTACATATTTATAGAACAAACCTTTTTATATACATCAGACAGTTAAAATTTCATTAAAGCATTCTCACAAACACTAAATTCATGATTTCTAACAGGACTATACCTAACTTTAAACCAAAACAGTTCTGATCTTTTTAACTAATCAAGTCAATTGCGTCAAATTTTAGCTCTATTGTATTTCACTAGGTAACAAATCTACAATTTGTTCATTTTGATAAGTCTTTACGTAACAAAATTATTGCAAATTCTATTAAACACTTAAAAAACTTTTACCTGTTCGCTTTCACTAAAGACTAAACTCGCAATTTTTGTCATTTTGATGCAACAAAACTTTTTATATGTACACTTTACATTCAAGAAACTTTTAAAAAACTAAAGCTAATCATTATCTGCTACCGCCACTCATAAAGATGTAACAAAAATGACTCGTTTGAGACGATTCTTTAAAATTCTGTATAGTATAATTCATTCTTTTCAACCAAAGATACTATTTGTTGCATTATATGAATGCGATCACGAGTAAAAATCTTTGTGAGCGCTCCTATCACTAAGCATTAAACACATAACTTTAATACCAAATAGTTTTAGATTTTCATTCACCATCGCGTTTAAATTTCAAACTTGCAATTAATATATAAGATGCGTAGATCTATCAGCGAATCTAAAAAATTTTTACATGTTTCACCAAACGTCTTTTATAAAATATCTTATTATACAGCAAAAAGCCTAAACTTAAGATTTACCAAATAATTTCCTCACTATGTTCATCAAACTTGCAACGGTTAGCAGCAACACATTTAATTTCAAAAATTTTTATAAACTTACAATCTGCTTATACCCATTTTTCATGTAATTACTCTCATCACATATTGAACTAGTAATCTTTAAGATTTTTATTAATTTTTAGATGCATTAAAGACAAACTTAGGATTAAGTCGAACATTAAAATTTTCGTCTTCACCAAAAATCAAATTCACACAGCCTTGAAGCAAAACATAGAAACTTAAAATCATTAAAAATTTTAATACATCCATGCCTAAGCTTGCATCAAACACTAAATTTGAAAACTATTACTGAGTAATGCGTTACCGTAAAACAAAATTTCAAGTTTTTTTCAATTCTAAGGTGTCAGTTATCGCACTGTAGTCTTGACAATGTTACTTTTTGAGTGCAAAACAAAACGAGCTGCCTAATACTTTTCAACTAGTAAGCGTTTTTTACTCATCAAGTTCTAAATCTAGCATTTTTGTCGCATTCAGTCGTCACAAAAGGCCACTATTCTTACATAAAAGTCTTTACTTGAAAACATTTAGTTTTTGTTTCTTTGAGGCGACGTAACAAGATTTGATTGAATAAAGGTTGCGTACGTCACGGTTATGTCAGACTCAGTGTAAGTATCACGTGACAACGATACAGCAAAGCGTCAAATGTGTGAAAACCAACTCGAATAAAGCAAATTATCAATATTTTACAAGTGTAAATGGAAGAATATTCTAAATTGTATAAAATTTTTGTAATGAAATACGACCCTAATAGGTTTTTTGTTAATAGGTACTTTTCATGAAGACAACGTCATCAACAGTGCTTTCCCAATCGCAACAGCGCCGCCGGCAATGGTAAATGTTTGCAAAACCAATTTGTTTACTCGCCACCTAGGCGCTATTAATAAAATCTATAAAAACTGATCAACGTCGTATTTCATTACAAAAATTTTATACAATTTAGAATATTCTTCCATTTACACTTGGCACTCTCAGACTAGATTGGCTCTCTTAGAGTTGACACTCTCAGACCTAGGGTTGGCTCTCTTAGAGTTAGCATCCTCAGACCTCCATAAAATTAGTGTCTTATGGTTAGCTCTCTTAGATCTAGAGTTAGCACCCTCAGACCTCCATAAAATTAGTGTCTTATGGTTAGCTTCCTCCGACCTCCTGCAAATAAAACTCGTACCCTCACATAATAGATCTAGAGTAGAGTTAGTGTTAAGGGTTAGGGTTAGGGTTAGGGCTAGGGTTAGGGTTAGGGTTAGGGCTAGGGTTACAACTAGGGCTAGGGCTAGGGTTAGGGTTACAACTAGGGCTAGGGTTAGGGTTAGGGTTAGGGTTAGGGCTAGGGTTAGGGACCAGCACCTTCGCCAGCACCCCCGCAATTGACGCTAAATGGGCCATCCTATACTACTCACGCAGCAAATGTTTTTATGAACTGCTCAATCTGATTGACTTCGAACAACTTTTACTCGACTTTATGCAAAGATCTGTTGCTAGCGAAGAACTTGTTCAAAATGATATAACACTAGAAGTCCGGACCGGTCATTTTTGACCAATTTTGAAGTTTGACATTCAATATTTTTCGCGCTGTTGCGATTTGTACACTCATACTCCTTGACTTTTCCTAACTTTGGATGAACTTTTAGCAGCTGCAAGAATTTTTTGTTTATCCCTTTTGTAGACGGATTAATTTGTACACCTACCTAGAAGCCCGGACCGGTCAATAATGACCGGTCCTTTACTAAGGGATTTGTCTGTCTCGCAAGTACGAACGAAAGCGTGAGAAAAATAGTAACAATGGTCTCAAGTAACAATGCGACAGCTGTTGACCTGATTTACGATTTACTTCTAAGAAGTGCGAAGAGGTTTGATACTGTTATTGTTGGATATATTCTAAATCCATGGTCTCAAGCAACAATACGACAATAGTTGACCTGATTTACTTCTGAGAAGTGCGAAGAGGTTTGTTGCTGTTATTGTTTGATTTAGTCTAACTCCAGACAGTTCCATTTTACTGGCTGTTTAGTAGTTTATAGTTGCAAGGACTATCTTAGCAGCACAAAGCTTAGCAGTTTTACATAATGCAGATAGTGAGTAATTTACCGTAATGCTCAGATATTTAGCATGTTCATTTCGCTGTACGAGACTGCTGTATCATTATTCCTAGCCAATATATCTTTGTCTATACAGGTATGTGTACGCAGCTGAGTTTAGTAGCTAGTTTAGCTTTCATTTATCGCTCGTTTGTTTTCAAACATTGTTATGGCTCGTGGAAACAACTATACTATGCAACAAGTGCTACAACGGCTCCGAACAGATCAGCTTGATGATTCGTGTGATAAGGAGGAAGAAAATGAACTGCAAGATGAAGATTTTATTCCCACTTACGTTGCTGCAGGTGAACTATCTGACAGTGATGAAGACATCCCGGCTTCATCATCTACTGCTACATTAGACACCCTTTCTGGAAGTAATAATAACACCTCTGCTACTCCAGACATTCCTGGTCAGTTGAGAGCACGAAATGGAACTCTTTGGAAAAATATAACAGGTGCTACAGTTGTAGAAAGAGCTTGTGCAGCTAATGTGTTTTCAGAGCGTCCTGGTCCAACATCATATTGCCACAGGTACATTGTGCACGGTAGCCCCTGCAGTGCTTTTCACTTGTTTATTGATGAACACATCCTAAAGTGTGTTCAAAAGCACACGATCAACCACGGAAGAATTGATGATAGCGATTTCAATTTGCACTTGGATGAACTGGAGAGTTTCATTGGTCTCCAACTTGCTCGAGGTGAGTTGGTTAAAACAAATACTCCAATCAAACAGCTTTGGAACAAAGACTGGGGACAACCGATTTTCCGAAATACCATGGGTCGTGACAGATACGCGAAAATTATGAAACATTTGAGGTTTGATGACTTCCAGAGAAGAATACAAAGGAGAGAAACTGACAAGTTTTGCTTGATTTCTGAGGTGTGGAATAGTTTTATAGAAAACTGTAAGAAGTATTACGTGCCGAACTTTGATTTGACTATTGACGAACAACTTTTTCCTTGCAAAACTAGATGCCCCTTTATTCAGTACATGGCAAACAAGCCAGACAAATTTGATATTAAGTTTTGGCTATTGGCTGATGCGCAGACAAAATACTTATGCAATGGAAAACCATATTTAGGAAAAGACCCCACTCGAAGCAGATGTACAGATTTCCCAGGAGATGTTTACTTGAATATATTGCAACCGTACTTTGGAAAAGGTTACAACGTGACCACTGATAATTACTTTACAAGCCTAAAGTTAGCAGAAGAATTGATGACAAAGAAAACAACCATCTTAGAACTATTAGAAAACAACGACGAGAGGTGCCGAACTCTTGCACGATTCTGACAAACTATTGCACGATTCTCAGATCTTTTCTTCTCCATCTGATTGCAGCTTGACAGTGTACAAGGCTAAAAAAAGAAAACCGTTTGCATCTTGAGTTCAACGCACAAACACGTAAAAGTTGATGAGAGCCACAAAAAGAAGCTGCCAGAAACTGTGCAGTATTACAATAAATCTAAGGTAAGCGTTGATGTGCTGGATCAAATGGCTAGATACCACACGTGCAAGAGCTTAAGCAGGCGATGGCCTGTTGCAGTGTTTTTCAATATCCTTGATTTTTCAATATCCTTGATCAATATCCTTTTCAATATCCTTGATATCAATTCATTCATCATTTACTCCCTTGTTACAAAAACAAAGTTGACAAGGAGGCAGTTTCTACTGGAGCTCATAAAAGAGCTTTGCAAGTCAAAAGATGGCATAGATTCATCTGCTCTACGCCGAGTTTCAACTGAAACACCCAGTACTTCAAACCCTGTCGAGGTTCAACGAAGCAGAAAAAGAAGAGAATGTCAATTTACACCATGTGGCAACAAATCAGTATCAAGTTGCCAAAATTGTGGAAAAGTCTGTTGCGGCAAACACACATTTGAAAAAGTGACAATCGTGACATGCAAAAATTGTAAAAATTAAAATTGAAGAAGTGTTCTGTTGTGTTTCAATAAAATGATTTGATGCTGCATAAAATTCAAAAAATATGCTAATTTGAGTTGTTTTATTATCAAATAATGGAACCTCGTTATTCCGAATCACGCAAAACTGATTATTTCCCGGCAATTGATAACTCAGAAACAACTTTGCTTCCTTATTTATGACAATTTCGGTGATAAAATTTTAGGTTTTTTTAAAATTTTCTAAATACCTCTTTTAACCGGAATTTACCTTAATTTTTTGAAACCTCGTCATTCATTCATCATTCACGCGTATGAGCTCATACCCGGTTTGCATGTCTTTCGTCAGACTGGGCCACCACGACGGGTAGACTGCTTGGCCCCACCATCTGTCTGCCCCAAAAAGACGGAGGTATACCGTTAAGTGCCTTGCCCAAGGACACAACATGCAAACTTGCCGGCTTGTTCTCCACACTATCCCTTATGTGCTGAGCGCCAAGCAGGGAAGCTGTGAATACCATTTTTTAAAGTCTTTTGGTATGACTCGACAAGGGAAATGAACCCCAAGTCTACCGACTGCGAAGCGAACGCTCTAACCACTACACCACCGCGCCGGTTGAAACCTCGTTAAACCGACACTTTAAGCTACCCAACAATCGTCAAAATGAATGTGTATGATAAAGCATGTTGAAGAATTAATTAAAACAAAAAAACTGCTTACAAACTGATTTACTGCCAACCGGTCAAAAATGACTGCTACCGTCCGTCTAGGTAGGAAGAAATTTCCGGGTTTCTTGTGTTAACTTGCATGAAGTTTGTGTTTAAATACATGTATTTGAAAAGTGCATATGACAAACATAAAGAAGAAAATGTGAGTGCATTGATTAGTTTTGGAGGACGTGACACTCCAAAGACCGTTCTAGAAACTGATATCGGCTACAACAAAAAATCAACTGAATTCCCAGATTTACCGATTCCACTATCTGGCCATATCACTTTTTTGTTGGATGATAGAATTTACTGCGTTTGCGGAAAGATCGAAAATAATGATGACAAGATTAAAATAAGTGATAAAGTCTGGGAAATGTCATTGAATGAATCAGATTTGAAATGGAATGAAGTTGCTTCAATGAATGATGAAAGACATGTCATGGGAGCAGCGATATTCAAAAACTCTCTGGTGGTTGCTGGTGGTTATGATGGTAAAAGTTATCTATCATCAACGGAAGTTTTTATTCCTCAATTAAACGTATGGCAATATATTACTCCTATGAATCAAACTCGATCGGGAAATGCACTGGTCGAGTGCAAGAACAAACTGTATGTCATTTGTGGGTGGGGTGGCAGTAATTATTTATCATCCGTGGAATGCATCAGTGATTTAAAAGCAAAATGGAAATATATCGCATCCATGAATGAACCGAGATGTTGGCTTGCCGCTGTAAACTGTAATGACGCCATTTATGCAATCGGTGGCAAGAGTGGTGATGAAAATGATAAAATGCGGAAAACCGTTGAGAAATATGATCCTGAGACGGATGAATGGAGTTTCGTCAGCAACATGACAACTAAGCGGAGCTCTCACTCTGCTGCTGTCATGAATGGTAAAATTTATGTGGTGGGAGGACTCGATACTGAAGGTAAAAAAATGAGTGTTACGACCCATCCAATGACAGTTGGAGTGTCGTTGGCGAAACTCCAAACGACTTATATCACAATTCACTCGTTGAATTATGAAATTTCATTAATCACAATAATTGTATTGCTCTGCATTACTACTAAATTGTTGATAGGTAAACAGAGTTACAACTGAATAATTTAGTTTGTACTGTGTCTCAACTTTAAAGCAAACTAGATGATTTTCTGAGTGTTGCATTCGATCATTGCGAAAATTGTAATGATTTCGCTTTATCGCATTGAAAACGTGAAAGCTTCCAAGATCTACATTTGTTAAAAAATATTGGATGTTCACATATCAACCTCAATTCAAAACTTAGTAATTTTGTTTGTTTTGTGCTTTACAGCTTAAAGCGACGTAAAAGTAAAATTTTAACATGTGTGTTACGTCATTTATGACAATTCATCTGTTACAAACAGAAAATGTAATAAATACTTTTGTTAAATATTATGGATTGTTTTTTCCAATAGATGTTTGGATGTTCGTTTAACCCTTTAAGGACCATAAGGTTTCTGGACGTGTTTTTTCAGAAAATTTAGTTGTTTTACGTTAAATGTATCACCTTAAGCAAAATTTTGCTAAAAATTATTGAAAAATGTTTTGACAAAAAAAATTACGGTATGGTACATATGTGTACCATTGGTCCTTAGGGGTCATTATTTTTCAAAATTGCCAAATGATGATTTTTGAACTTATGCTGCAGCTAAGAAACAAACACACTCTTCTACATAAAATCAAGCACAAACTTTATTAAACTAAGCTACATTTCATCATGATAAATTTTAAAACAGTTTCTGGAATTGACGTAGCACAAGTGAATGCCACATTGCATGCACTTGTTGTTTGTCCTGCTTTGTCTTTTTTTGCTTGAGCATAACTTGCACCGCTTTCGCTCCTCAGATTTCATCATTGTGTGACCGTACATTTCCATTGAGCTTTGATTTATTCTCAGCCTTTTTTGCTGCGTCATTGCCGAGCTTGCTAGAACTGCACGTTTTCTGGAATTGAATGTTCCAATCAAGCTTTGAGCCACTGCTCTTCGATAAGTTTTTGCATCCATAGATGGTACACTTTCTCCTAGTTTGCAATACACCACATACGAGTTGTTAATAGCAATGTCTATGAAGTCATAAACAATTCGCAAGTAGTACTTTGATTTTGATCGGTGATCAAACTGATATGTCACCTTCTTTCGGTCCATCAAATCTACACCTCCCATGTGGGAATTGTATTGCCTAACCACATTAGGAGATGTAACAGCTTCTTTCTCGTTTGAACCTTTTTTTCTGCGTTTCACAGTGTGATATGTAGTGGCTGAAAGAAAATTTGAGAGTAAAAAGACTGCTTTGTTGTCCATCGACTTGACAAATGTTATTTCATTTGCATGAAAATTGACCACATCACCACGCTTCATTGATTTTTCTGAAGGGATTTTTGCTTTTGGTAAATGCTTGCGTTTCATGCGCACTGTTCCAGCGCTTAAAATTCTATTTTCCAGAAGTTTCTTCTGCAGAGAAGGAGTGTTAAAAAAATTGTCAATAAAAATTTGACAGTCAAGATTTTTAATTTTTTCAGTGAGCTGAATCACCACCGCTTCACTTAAACCATGCTCAACAGATCCCTTCTTTTTTCCACAATAAATGTCTCCTTCAAACAAATAGCCAGTCTTCGAATCACATCGACACCGAATTTTGAAGCCCCATTGAATTGGCTTACCTTTGACAAATTGCCTAAGAATATTATGGTCTTTAAATTTGACCATATGTTCATCAATCGACTGGTGTTGAGTTGCTGTGAGAGCGGACAGAAATCTTGTGTTGAAATGATTGAACACTAATCTGACTTTAAAGACCCTGTCATGGTCTGGATGTTCCCGAGACTTCATCATTGCATTGTTGTTGAAATGGACATATGCCCGTAGTTCTTCAAACCTTTTGTGGGGCATAATATTTGCAATAAAAGGTACAGCTAGATCTGGGTCGGCGGACCAATAATCACACAAGCTTGGAAGTTGATGGTAACCCATAACTATTTGCATTCCAAAAAAAGGTTTCATTTCCGCCACATTTGTTGATAACACATGTGCTTGCTGTTTGCAGTATAAATGAGTTTGGGGCACAACAATGTCTTTTAGAAAATCTTCGAACCCTGCAACCTTGTTGAAAACTTCATAAGGAGTTTCATTTTCCACTTTTATGGTTACTTTCCCGAAATCAAAAACAGTGGAACTTTCATGCTGTAGTTGTTGCTGCTGGTTAGAGCTAGAATCAGTCACCTTCTTCCAGTCAAAAGACAATGGTGTGCTTGTTGAAGTAGGCACATCTTGAAGAGGCAGTTCTTCTATTTCTTTACAATTCAACTGCTGGCCACCGAATGAAGTCTTTTCTGGATCATGCCTTTGTGGAGGCTCTATGTAAACTTCAACAGGGTCATCATCATTGTTTGCATTCGAGTCTAATTGGTCTAAATCATCTTCTAGAAAACCAAGGTCCTCATCATGTAACGCTAATGCATCCTCTGTGTCACTATCATTACAGAAAAGTACTTGATTCACTGATTTTTCATTAACTTCAAACAATCTGAGTTTATTTTTAGATAACATAATTTTCTGATTAAATAGAAACAAACTAAGAATGTTACATTTAGAGTTGCATCAGTTGTAATTACAATTCTGACTGCCTTTTATAGTAATTTCATAACATTTAAAATTTAAAAAAATCAAAGTGATAGTAGCTACTCAAGCCACATACATAACACTGTAAGAAAAAAACCTTCAAAAATGCCAAGTTTTTGTTTTCTAAATTATGTTGGCAGCTTTGTAATGTCATCTATTTCATTCAACTCTGGTTACATTTATCACATATGTCATTTGTAATACCCAGCTTCTACCAACTTTTTCATCTAATACATAAAACAGACGTGGTGTGGGGTCTGACTAGAATCTGCCTCAAATAATCTGGTTTTCTATCGAACACGTGCTGAGAACTACTGTGTATCTCAAATATCTTAATATTTACATTTACACACAATTATATTAGAGCTACAAATCATCATGGTAAAGCTAAAAAATGTTTTTATAAAGACTAACACAAAATTCACTTTGCTTTTATATAAGATTTATGCGCTTCATCTTTCTATGACTGACTTTACATGATTTACCCTTCAGGACCAATGGTACATATGTGTACCACGAAACTTTATTGCTCTCAAACAGCATCTGGTAAACTTTATCCAAAATTTTTATGGCTGGATAACATCAGTTATTCACAAAACTATATTTTATATTAGCAACCAAAAACTTTTATTAGCTACACTGGACTTGCCAAACTCCCTAATATCTACCCTTCAAACACCTGGCATTTGTTTAACTTTGAAGCAATCAAGCGTAACCAAAACGTGCTCAAAGTTTTCAAATCTTTTTTTTAAATAAAGTTCAAACATTTAAAAAGTACTTTGGAACCTTTGGTTTAAAAATATTACATCCAATTAGTCGAGGTATTGAAAAATATTTATGGTACACCGGTGTACCAAAGGTCCTCAAAGGGTACACAACCTGCACACCTAATGTAATTTATCAGCTTTACACAATAATGCCTTAATGTTGGCAAGCCGAGCGTTAGTTTTCTATTTACACGGTTATGCCATTGTTTTGTGAACATCAGTTGATCGAAAAGTTTAGCAGCATTGTTTGTGAACATTTGTTCTCATTTTCGAATTTTATGTTTGTTTAAAAAACTTGAAACGCACTTTAAAATCAAATGGAAGGTGCTCGGCTCACCAGCACCAAGTTCGGTTTGTCCGCGACTATGAAATAGTGCTAAGCACGTGTCTTTGTAAAGATAACAGTCATCTACAGTCATAATTTGAAATGCAATTTATTTTTTGAAACAGTTCGTTTGTTTGTGAGTAGTCTCAACATAACTACGATTACGTCACATCGTACGTTGGTTTTAACTACTCGTAAGTGCCGTGTTGCCAGCAATTAAGATCACAAAATCATATTCGTTTTTGGGATAGTGAGTGCAAAGTAATGCACCAATGTAGATAATTTGCACCAAGCGTAGACTCAATGGAGAAATAGAACGGATCAAGAAAATATTACTGAACAATCGCTATCCTAAAAACGTCATCAACGCTCAGATCGCCAGGAAACGAGCCCTGTGTACTTGAGGGTAACTTGGATAGATAAGCTCTCCACTAACTTGGAAAAAGAAGTCTAAAATCGCCGTGGAAAGCTGCTATGGTTCCGTCAGCACCCGCTTGATCATGACGTCCAAGTGCATGCTGCCTGTAGCCCGCAAGGATGTTCTACCTACCGTTCAGAAAAGTCCAGTCATAAATGAATATAAGTACCACCGTGATAGTCGGTACGCAGGGCGAACATCTCAACGACTACAGGATCGCATCAAGCAACATGTTCCGCAATGGTTAAGACAGCAGTGGAGTTGTACACGCCGATCTCAACCACACAGATCGTGGAAACAAAGCGACACCAAACCGTTTGTGACTCTGACATTGGTGAGCATCTTTTGAATAATGATCAATGTGCATTAAACTATGAAAATAAGCGGTTTTCAATCCTCGCCGCAGCATGTAGCTCTTTCCATCTTAATCTTTTAGAGACTGCTTATATCAAGACCCGGCGCCCGGTGTTATGCAGACAGAAAGAGTTTGTTTACACTCTCAAACTCTTTCGATGATCGCTGCGTTCTTATTTGGCCTCTTGCTGCACTTTCTTTAACATTTCGCTATTGCGAAATCTTTCTTGGCGCGCTTCACAATACTAGCGTTGTCATTGGCTTGTCTTAATTGCCTAACGTCCAAATTATTCACATAAAACACTTACTCACTCTAGATCTTCCCTTTTGACGCAATACTGCCACTGGTGAGAGCGTCACAAAAAGCTTATGGCTCAAACAGCTTTTTTCAAAGCTATGTTAAAATTCTGTACCACAAACAAGATTCAAGCAAAATATTTTCGGCTACGAGTTTCGCTTTTAGCAAACGAATACTTTTCAATGCTAAATGTTTCCCAACTTGATTTTCTGGAACAAGAAGATTCCCCTTGGGATGGATGTGAACTAACTGAATTATGGTACCTAAAGAATTACGTCCTTAATACCTATTTCAGTACTGCTATCTTGCAATAGTTAATTGAAGATATGTCATACATAGTTATGATCACTTAGTGATAATGCTAAGGATGTATCAAAACTTCTGCTGTGGTTATTTTTCCGAAGCCAGAGGCAATTTTTGGCTTCGAAAAATTATTTTCAGTCACTTTTATAAACTAGTGATACGCATTTTAAAAAATCTAAAACATAATTATTGTTATTAGATTGGGTTCATTTTCTTTGTTGTTCCATTTTAGAAACGTGGTTTAGCGTTTAGGCACGTTGTACTATCAAAGAATAAATGCTCCTATAAATGGTGGGGTGCGTACAGAATGAATGTTCCTGCAAATGATGGGATGCATACAAGCGTTCTTGCATAGATAAAGACAATAACAACTGGGATATGGCGTTGGCAAGGTCCTCCACAAACGTTTTGTAAGCACTCTATTATCCGACATAAGTGAACGGCTATTCAACACAGCTGGGAACATATTTCAAGCAAAACGAAGCAGACTATTGCCTGAGTATGAAGAACAAATTACATTCCTAAATTATAATCTACCTAGTTTTATTGAGTTCTGCATGGTCTGACTGCCTGTCCGCAGGTCATATCGATGTGATTTTATGTTGCCTGCCGAACAATTTAAAACATTCGTAATATTGCTTATTTACGGTAAAGCGAAAATTTGTTTTTATCATCACTGATCTAATCGTAAAGTTTCGGACTCCCTGTTTCGGTCAAATCGCCTCTCAAGTTCTTATATTTTTAAAAAGTGCCCATAGGCATAAACGAGTTTGACCATCTTGGACTAGTTGCGGTAACACTTATTACTGTTATCAGTTGATCAAGTAAGGTGCAATTGGATTAGTGTTTGCCAAACTTTAGGCAGTTTATATAAATTTTATTCTAGCTTTAGGAAGAGGAGTTTAAGCAAATTATGCAATGAGTAAATAGTTGACAGGGATATTTCGAATTACCAAAAACTTTTTATTTTATTTTATCTGTTTGTGTTATACGGGGAAGAACAGAAATTGTTCGAAATGAGTCTAGGAAGAAATGTTGCTAAAAAGCTTGGAAGCTACTGATTTAGATACTCATTTTTCAGTGAATAACTGGAGCAATTCAAAAAAGGAACTTCGCCAAAAATACAAGTTTGACTTATATAATACTTAAATCACATTCGATCATTTCCGAAAATTATAGTTTTCTTATCTTTCAGCATAAAAGTACAAAGCTTTCTAGAAAATTTTAAATTGAACATCGTCGAATGAGAAATCAATAAACTGGCTACACAAAAATATAGCAAGTGCAGCTGTTGATAATGCATAACCGAATATCAAGCAAATTTTCATGCAGGTTCAACGAGAAATGTTTTCAAACTTTGCCTGTCATTGGTTTCATTTGTTCGTCAGTTATTTTTCTTGGCTATATTTTATTACAACCAGCAAACTATTTTCTCGCTAGATGATGTCATACATGTAGCTCGAATTAGTAGTTTTTGAAGTTTTTTGAATAACTTTTGAATAAAAGACTACAATGAGCACTTTTTTCAACATTGATTTAATACCATTAAGCGTTATTTTAAGCCGTATTTGTGATTTTGTTGCGTCTCTTTAATAAAGAATAAATGATTTATAGAAAATATACAAAAACAACTTGCATATAAATATTCGTTTTGTTCAAAGAAAATGTTCAGAGTTTTGTAAAAATATTTACACACGAAGTTTGTCTGCAGACGCAGTTATTATTTTACTGATTTTAAACTTTCAAGTATCTTTCAAGTTTCAAACACACAAAACTTTTGCATGTTTTGTGTGTTTGATGAGTTATCTACAATTACCATATAAGCCATACTCTATTTTATGGTGAATCATACGATCATTATGCACTTTAGCATCAAACTATGAACTGTATAATCAGTACTACTGCTATAATATATTTTAATTGTAGTTGCATGTAACCACCACATAAACTTCGGCAGAATTCTAGCTTTGGTACATCCCTAGATAATGCTAAGTAATTCTGTCAAACTTGGCAATCAGAAACCAAAGCCCAGGCAACCTATTGTACTTATGCTGGATTTCAACTTAATTTATCGGTCGGCATTTAAACTACGTTTTCCATCTACAATAAAATGTAAGCTACTGTTGTGATAAAATATACGTCAGTTGACATTTCTACTCCTAAACCATAAATGTTTGTAATCATACTCGCTGCCACAACCAGTCATCTTTATTACAGTACTAGCAGAGGTACCCGGCGTTGCCCGGGTATAGGATAAAAAAGCAACGTCAGTATATGCAATTGGTCAGATCATGTAAGTTATCCTGGTGATTACTATTTTGACAACACTTGCTTTATAACCCCTAGAGACTGTTGTCACGTAATATTTGCATTATCGGAGGCTAATCACCTTGAAGAGGAAACAGGTTACAATATCATACCTCAACAGTTACATTAGCATAACCATATTCTATGTAAAGGTGAAGATTATTTGCTTAAAGTTTTGTTTGTAAATCTTGTTATTCAATACAGATAATAAAAACACATTTTTGGATCACTTCATAATTTCTGTTTATTAGCTATTTTTTTTTTCATCATGACATTGTTTTTCTACAGCTTAAGTCCTTCAGATGATATTTGTTATATTTCAGTAATGTATGGCTTAAAATGCCAAAACTAAATTAAAGATTTTACGTTTTCACTTTATGACTCTTAGCTTACATTTTTAGAATGCTTCAAGTTAATCAAACCAAGTACACACTGAAGAAATCACATAATTATCAAATGCTGCCATTAAAAATTATTTTTTAAATATATCAGTTTAAAGTGATGCAGAAAGTTTCAAAACTATAAAGAAAGTTTGAGGAAATGAAAACACATAAACAAATCACACATTTAATGATAATCAATAAATCATCTTGCATTAAGTTTGAAAATTTCTTTATAAACAATATTTTTTGTTTTATTTTGGGTTGCATACACATAAAGATTTGTTTTTGTTCCCACACGTGATGTTCCTACATAAAGTTGACCATGTGAAAAGCATGGCTCTTCAAGTTGCAATCCAGCAACTTTTAGTGTTTGCCCTTGACTTTTATTTATGGACATGGCAAAAGAAAGTCGTACAGGAAATTGCAACCGCTTAAACTGAAAGGGTATATTAGGTGGTATTATTGGTATCCTAGGAATAAAAACAGTTTCACCTTTACCACACCCAGTGAGAATGGTTGCCTCAATACAGTTTGTCATAAGTTTTTGAACAATAAGTCTTGTACCATTACATAATTTTGGCTGAGATAAGTTACGTAATAACATTATAGGGGCTCCTTTTTTCAGCTTAAGACAATGAGGAGATGTTCCTGGTGGGTGTGGTTGCCTACTTATATCCCAATTTTATTGTAATCAGAAGAAAAAGAAATGACAGGAGGAGGTCCCCACAGGGACCCTTATTGTAGAAAATGCATCCAAACTCATATAACCCACAATGTTTTCCTGAGCGCATGCAGTGTATATGCCAAGTTGAACTCCATTTTTACAATTTGTTTCCAAATCATATAGCTCATGCAATAAGAGAGGTGGTCACATAACCTACTTGTTTTGGTGTGTATGGGCCTTGAACAACGAACCCTTTCAGACTATAAAATGCTTAGTACCTTATACTTTGATTTTATCTTTTCTCTTCTTCTGAGTTTTTCTCAACACTTGCTTTCACTTTAACGTATAATCTCTACAATTCTACACCTATTTCTATTATATTCTTATATCTATAATTATTAATGCTCATCTCGAATATTTCTTCTCTCTCTTTAATACTTTAAGATTACTTGCATGACATCAAAAACCATTAAACTGCGACATACACTTCATTTTTAATTCCTTTATCATTACTACTCATAACAATAGGTATTTGAATTTTCAAGGGGGCTTTCTCCCCCCTTTTTGCCCCCTAATATAATCGTAGGAGGCTGAAATTTTGGGAAACTTTTTAATTTAGTGTCTTATACATATGGTTTAAATTTCATCTAAATCAGATATATTTGAATTTTCAAAGGGGGGTTCTGCCCCCAATCGCTCCCTTAGGAGAGCACTTAAAGATTCGAGACCACTTCCACAGTATTCCTTGGAAAATTTTACATGACAATACACTTTTACTTATTTTTTGAAGCTTCTTTAACTTTTCTCTCTATTGGTATTTGAATTTTCAAGAGGGCTTTCTGCCCCCTTTTTGCCCCCTAATACAGTCAAAAAAGGCTGAAATTTTGGAAAGCTTTCTAATTTAGTGTCTTATACATATGGTTTAAATTTCATCTAAATTGAATATATTTGAATTTTCAGAGGGGGGTTCTGCCCCCCATAGCTCCCTTAGGGGGGCACTTAGAGGTTCGGAACTACTTCCGTTGTCTTCCTCGGAGAATTTTACATAAGAATACACTTTTAGTTTTTATGTAAACTTTTTAACCTTTCTTCCTATAGGGAACACACACACACAGACACACACACACACACACACACACACACAGACATTGACTTTTATATATATAGATTACGAAATAGAAATTAAGATGCTAATCTTTAACAGTAAAAACATCATTCTGATCAAATAAATTTACAATCAACATTGCGACGTACAAGTCAAGCTGATGCAACAAAAGCCATCCAATTTGAACTTGAATAAACTCATTTGTATAAACACGACAAGATTTTTAAATGATGTGCTTTTTGAATTGAGGGTTAAAAATACAAAAGGCCTACGGTCTATCAATCTCATTGTAATACAAATACAAATCTTGCGAGATCCTTAGATCTTTCGGGGCCTACAAATTTTGTCCAGTCCGCTCCTGCCCCTTAATCCGCCATTATGTATTATACCACAGGTGGGTAGACTTTTTAGTCGGAGGGACGCATTGACCATTGAAGAGTTGGCCGAGAGCCAGTGCTTAAAATCTTGAAATAGTTGCATACAATGCAAGAGCTTGGAATAGCCTAAAATCTTGCAATAACTTCTTGCAATGTCGTATCACAGGGCCTTGAAAATGATGGCGTAAAATAAATATTTCATCATTCTCTATTAGGACGGAAAATGCATCGAATCAAATTAAGAATTGCGTAGCGGCTTTTCTATCGTTTTTGGATCCTTAGTACGGCAAGTGCGTCCACCCCTGTCATATTAAATTAAATACATGAAAGTTTCTATGAGTTGGCACGCCGCACAAAATGCTCTGGTAGACCGCATGAGGCCCACCTCTGTATTACACTGTTATCATTTAGCATCAATACATGACAAAACTGATAAAACAATGAAACTGCTTTCTACGTTTACTAGTTAAAGTAAGTAAATTTTTGAATACTTTTTAGTTTTACTCGAGTAAATACGTCTGCTATTGATTTTCAATTTTTGCCGAATTTTTGCTTGCTGTTACCAAGGTCACCTTTTGAATCTTGATGAAGAAAATGTGTATAGCGAATCTTGATGAAGAAAATGTGTTACCAAGGTCACCTTTTGAATCTTGATGAAGAAAATGTGTAAGAAGAAAATCTTGATGAAGAGAATGTGTATGAACCTAATAGCGAAAATGCTTCGAGTAAAATATGCTTTCTGCATGTTCACCAGTAACAGTGAGGCCGAAGGAAAAACAAACTGACAAAATGCGTTTCGTTAAGAATGTGAACGACATCAAAGGCAGAAGAAAATTATGTAGTGGTACTGCTGCTGTTAGTGCTACTGGCATCTATGACAACAATGGCGGATAAACAGGAAAAAAGCATGCAGAACTGATGACAAGGGCCTCGAGAACTGTTGAGGTTTTGCGATCTGTTGAAAAGGTAGCAAATGAACAAGTCATCAAAATTCTACATGTACTTACATTTATCGGACGTCGTTAAAAATGAAAAATGTCTGCGTTTGAGTTTTAGGTGAAGGACTTGTTCAAGAAGTTATCGACTGTAAGTTCTATCCCGCAAGCTTAAAGCTCGATTAATAAGCTGGCTGAGTGTTTGGGCAGACAAATGAGGACAACCATATTGTTAAAAGTGAGGACTAAACCCTCCCTGGCACTCATGCCAGGAGACTAGACCAATCAGAACCGTTTTCATACTCCAGGAAATTTGAAATATGGACAAAATAAAAGCAAATTAGGAAAAAATACCGTACAAAATGGTTAACAAAAAGAAAATTCTACAAATTATTTTGAAACTAAATACGGCAAACAATACGTCATTCAGAAAACTTTATCTTCACTTTAATTTAGAGCAGAAAGAAATCACAGTGATTAACTTGATTTCCAAAAGACTGTTCTTTACTCTTTGAGACACAAATGCTTTTAGCCTTCCCCAATACAAAACAATGTATTACGCTTGTGGGGGGCTACTCGGGTAATTTGTAATCAAAGAAAAGTTAAACAGATATCTGCCAACTTATTGTATTGTCAGCTTATCTGCACAAGTGTAAAACGATAAATAGCAATAGGATAAAAGATATAAGTGGTAAAAGAACAGACCCTTGGCTTTGGCTTTGATTTGTGCTGGCCCAGATTGAGTTTGGGTGCCTAACCAAACGATGACGACTACGAGCCAATTACAATTGGCAATTGATATGGTCTCACATTCACTACAGTGAAATAGAACTAAGGGAGCGAGGGGGCGTTTAAGCTGTATCAATTAGACGTATAGTTGATGTCATTTTTACAAAACGTCATGGTTTGGGAGAAACACTTGTAAGTGATAGGGGGAAAGCTGTATATTCTGGCGTTAGCAACGCGAAAAAATGTTTATAGTAACTCCATAACTTTATTGATGCACAATTAAAAACTGATATTGGTCTTAAAAGAATGGAAAGTGTTAAGTTTAAATTAGTTGTCGGAGGCTATTTGCAAATACTGCAATGACAAAGGGCTTCTTTACAAAAAATCCAAACTTACATGTTGTTATGAGCGTGAGTGCAGTTGCATCGGAATGTCAGTATATTGCAGTAACAATAACCGTTTGACAGAACCATATATTTGACTGGTTTTATTTTAAAATGCGTAACCACAATTGATCTAGTTCTCCTGACGTTACTAAGGATTGAGAATTGAAAAGTATAGTACACTTATTGTTATTTCACACGTTTACAACATATGTTGTTACAATCAGTGGTTCTTATAGTTAGAGACTTACAGTAGAGTTTAGGTTTGTAGGTGACATGATGTGAAACACATTTGTTTTGTAATATGACTGAAAACAAAAACGTTTGGAAGGAAAACTTGGCTCGATAGCTAACTTTACAACGACAACAAGTTCTACATCAAGTGAGTTGCCAGCAGAAAGTGTTTTTACTAGCAAGAAAAAAATGTCACAAAAACATGCAGCGATTTCTTGAAGAAAGAACAGAACTTGATGTCAGGCATATAAACATTAGTTACAGTCACACTACTTGATATTTAACGTGATAATTCAAAGCAAAGTAGCGAATAAAAAAAGCTCATGAATTGCGGAAGATATATGACAACTTTGACTTTTTGTGGACCTAATAACCCTTTGAGGGATAACGTAACACATATGTTACATGATTGTTTATTGTTATATCATTGTGACGTAACAACCATTTTTCTGAAATTCATTGTAATTTTGTTGTTGCCAAGTAATTGAGGAATTGCCTCAAATTTTATGAATTAGAATCTTATGATGCTTAAAGGGACAACAGAATCAAAATTTTAAAAATAACTTAAAATAAATTATTGCGACTCTTCAATTACCAGCTGATATGAATTGGTAAATGTTGTTTCGATGCTAATCTACCACATCTGTTATCAATGACATCAAAGGCAGAAGAAAATTATTTAGTGGTACTGATACTGTTAGTACTACTGGCATCTTTGACAACAATGGCGGATTAACGCGGAAGAAGCATGTAGGACTGATGACAAGGACCTCGAAAACTGTTGATGTTTTGTAAAGTTTGCATTCATTTTGTATCGTGTTACAAACAGCCTGCAGTAATCTATTCAATACGAATTTTTCAGCCAATCGCAACGCAAGAATCGTAGCATCTCTAATTGGGAATCAGCTACTGTAAATATCAAAACATTTCAAATTGATTTCAAACTAAACCGACTTCATTTCAATGCTGTTTTGGTTCAAAACCCCGTACTTGTTTGGTTCAACAATTTGAGAGTCTCAATTTTATCACTCAAAAGTTAGCTTGCATGAAAACCTCAAATTGAGAAATAACTCGTCGAGTGATGAAAACTTCGAGAATATCTACAGCAATGTGTCACAGCTCAAGGGCGGTATTTAAAAGATGTTATTTTTTAAACTAATAACTAATAGTAACCATCTATTTTTGTACTTATGAGAACACCAGTCGGAAAACTGAATCGAGTTTTGATATAAATTATTGTTGGTTTGCTAGTCAACAAATCAAATATGGGAGAATTTTTTGCCGCACTTTGGTCCAAAATTAGATATTTGGTTTGTAATCAACCAATCTCAGTACGCCCTGTTAGTAGTGTTGCATCTACCATGCATTCTGCGTTGATGTTATTGCTGGAAGCCTGATGATGCATAAAATGTAAACAATTGTCGTAGTGTTGTAGTGTTTATCAAAATATACCTCATTCACCGTTACGCATTAGTGATTTTGGTTTAATGATTTTAAGACCTTGCTATTAAGTGAGCGAGGTATTCTATTAAAGCACTAAGAATGGTTTCTGTTTTTACATTAAAGATATATCTAAATTTGAACAACATACAAAAGCAATTTCAAAACTGTTGGTATTGATGTGGCATTGTATTCTATACTCTTAACTTGCAGCAAAAAGAAAATACCTTGAACCAAATAGCATGCAGTTCATACCTGTAATTGAATTTCCAAATTTTTATCGTTTTACATGAATAATAGTTATTCCGATTATGGTATATGTAACAAAAATAATCTTTGAAATATTCATGTTATTATCCCGTGTCGAAGTAGTTTTTCTGTTTGGTCATGATTTCCGGTATTTCCCCGTATACAAACCGTCGCGTGTTTATTTTATTCTCAAAGCAATTTTATTGGTAGTTATTTCCTGTGCTCCCCGTAGACAAACCTTTCCTATTTATTTTATATGCGTTTTTATTGGTTGTTCTTTGGGTTGCAGTTTCCGGTATTCCCTCGTTTTCAAATCTTTTTTGTTAATTTTTAGTTTGCAGTAATTTTGATTGGCTAAAATATTTGGAAACTCTATTTCAGTTACGTACGAATGGGAAGTACAGTATATATACGGATGGGTCATTTTGAAAACTCAGAGACAAAAGCAAACAGACAACAGAACAGAGAAGAAAGAAAAGAAGGGAGGTGAAGATACAAGCTAGAAGGGAGAAGAATTAGAAGGCAAGGGTCAAGCACTACTGTTAGGAAGGGGGACTGTCGGCTGCTATAAGTGTGGTGTCGGTGATTGTCTACGTGCGAAAGCTTGTATATTAATAAAGTTGTGTTGTGAATAAGTGGGCTGGCAACCTAGCTTCTCAAGCGTAAGTCCTTAGGCCGAAGAATAAGGCATAGAAGGTAGCCGTTGAAGTCTACCGAGCTAATCTTCTAGTCGTCGAATCGTCATCTGTTAAGGTACAGGGCGGGTGACTTAACGGTGTTCGGCGACAGAATATCGTGTAGTAAATTGTTTCTCGAATCATACAACAACGAAATGGTTGTGAAACGTGACTGAAGGACAAAATCTGATTCTAATTTGCTCTATCTTGTGAGAGTTAAACTTACGATCATTGATGTTTGTTTTTATTAAACTTGTTTAACCCCTATTCCTTCTCGGTGCCAGCTGATAAAGAAGGTTTTTGTTCTCTTAGGGATAGACCAGCGTACTTCATGCTAGATCTGAATAAAAACAGTGATGATATTAAAGAGTGGCAAATATGATTTTTCAAATTTAAATTTGTTCTCCCAAACAAGTTTCTTTTATTCATTAATAACTACTTCTGCAAGGTGACGTGGTGATTCTCTGTGGAAGCTACAATTTGCAAAATTTAGCCAACAAGATGACAAAACTGTTTGCGCCAGCTCTTAAAAAAAGATGATCAATTGTTACAATACTGCATTGAGTTTTCACGAATTTTTCAAACGAGCAATAAACTATGACAATCCATAATGGGCCTGCAGTACAAAAAATGGAAATCAGCAATAAGCTGGTTTATCACTGCAGCGGATATTTTGATGTTACAGCTTGTATCCACACTTTTTGCCATAATCTCACAAAAAACCACAAAAGATTGAAAATGCGCATGCAACAGCCCAAAGAACCTCATGCAGTTTTCCAGCCAAACAAGTTTGTTCACTTCTGCGATTGATCGAATCGGACTAAGCCAACACATAGTGATGCTCCAGCTTCATGACATCAATTAGGCAAACCGACACTTTACATACCGTCTTCTCTCTCCTGTTCTATCAGGCTACTACGGGTCCCCGAACACTCGTTTCTCCCGGGAAAAGACGCGGCTGATGAGTTGGCCAGACAGAGAGCGCTACTTGCGCCCTCTGCAATCCCTTGCAGTTTCTCTCCTCTTATCTCTCATATCCACTCTTCTCTTTTCTCGGACTGGAGGCGTACTGTCTCATCTAAACTCTTTGAAACACAGGTTTCCTTGATTTCCACCGAGAAACTTGTGCTCCCTCGTCATGCTCGCAGTGTCATCTCTCGTCTACGCTGCAACGGACACACCCTTCTGTTAAGTTCTTATTTCTCTAGGATTGGCAGAATCGAGAATCTTTCTTGCAGCGCCTGTGTACACTCGCCCCAGGACACCTCTCATTTCATTCTGCACTGTCCAGCTACGGACTCTTTGCCGCTCACTCTTTGGCGACTCTCTTGTCCAGACTCTGGGAAGTTGCCCGGCTTCTGGGGCTCAATGGTCTTCCGCCATGCCCCATCCCTTGGAAGCAGACTGGCAAACAACAACACTTTATATGCTCATCTTCAAATTTTAATCAATTGCCTTAAAGCGTTAGCTAATCACCAACCAATGCCAGTCTATTTTGTTATGTAGTGCCTAACAAATTGTGTTCCTGATTGGAACAAACTGTCGTTTTCTTCAATTTGAATTGCATATCGCTAAGTGTTTCATTAAATGCAGTGTATCACTCAGAGAGTTTATAGTAAGCGAGATCTATTTAAAACTCTTACCTCTATGAACATAGCACGTGATCACCATAACCGTATCACACATCGATTTATTGAGTTATGAAGGCAATCTAAGTGCTTTATATGCATGTTCACACAATTGACGTGGTTATTCACAGAGTAATAGTTTTGCAAATAATTAAAGCGTCCCTCCCATAATTTGACGAGACCATTCCTAGACGCGTTTCGTCCTTTTGGACTCATCAGCAGGGCTTGTCCTTTTATTGTCAAAAGTGATAGTGATAGCATGATTGTCACTCATTCCAAAGTGATAGCGTGCACCATGCGCGTGATGTATGCGAAGGAATTTGTAATTGAATAATACTACGTTTTCATGATATTGCAAATATGGGGTTTTGGCTTTTGGTAATGACGGAACAAGCCCTGCTGATGAGTCCGAAAGGACGAAACGCGTCCAGGGAGGGTCTCGTTAATTTATGGGAGGGAGGCTTTTATTATTTGCAAAACTATTTCTCTGTGAATGACCACATCAATCGTGTAAACATGCATATAAAGCGCATAGATTGCCTTCATAACTCAATAAATCGGTGTTTCATTAAATTTTCGACGCAAAGAAAATCTTGAATTTTGTTTCTTCAACGATACAAAGAAACAAATGAGTTAAGAAATACAAACGAGAATGTTGCTGCATTTCGAATTGGTTATGTAAACAACCTCTATGGCATTTCATAAATTTTTAACCAGTCAATATTTTCAGCACGATCTGGTATAACAAAACATTGAAAAGCTTAATTATATTTGTTTAGCATGAGGCGTCGTTTGGAAAATAAGTTTTTGTAGTTTTGCGCCGCAAAATTGTTCTTTATTGCGCGCATCTGTTTGCAAGTGCATTATTCACATGCTCATTAAACCAATAACATTTCTTTGCTGAACGTTTTTCTACGCTCATGATTTGTTTATCTGAACAAAATTACGTGAACATAAAAATGGTTTGCGACCAGTGTTGCCAGTTTGTATTTCATTTAATAGCCCAATCCACTTCCAAAATAGCGGATTGTTGTTCTCAGTAGGCCAAAATTAAAACCATCTTCGCAGCAGAAGCTATCAGTGTTTCAACATCTGAAACTAATATTTACAATATTTCTAAAAACAAAGCAAAAATAAGTGAGTTTTGTTCCTGTTCATCAACATTTTCAACTTTTGGATGAACATCACATCAAGAACAATTCTTAACAAGTACATTGCATCTATTTAGAAAATTGGTTTTCCATACTTAACAAGGGCAGCTCGTCTATGATACTGTGGAACTGCAGCACTCCCAGTCCCCACTCCATCTTATCGATGGCATTCGATATAAACAATTAATCTTTTTTTTCTTTATTTTTCTTATACTTGTACATGCAGTTACATTATATAATACATAAAGTTAATCTCAACAACCATCCTAAGTCTATGAAAAAATATAAAAATCTTTTTGCTTTAAAGCTCCTGTGAAATGGTGTTTGAAATTAGCAGTGGATTGCAATGCAGCTGTAGAAAGAAAATTGTCGCTCATGCAGTGCCGACCTTTGTGTGCTGGTGTAATAAGGGTTTCTTTGTGACGAACAACTAGCGAGCTGTGTGTGTGTGTGTGTGTGTGTGTGGTGTGTGTGTGTGTGTGTGTGTGTGTGTGTGTGTGTGTGTGTGTGTGTGTGTGTGTGTGTGTAAAGGTGATAGATGGTGACAAAAAATAGGGCTATAGGGTGACTTCTGAAGCAGCCTCCATTAATTTTAGCTAAGAGCCGTCCCTGATATTAAACTTGAGAATGTTGATGAATTAAAAGCTTTTTCACTGGAAGCTTAATATCGACATATTTGGAATCATCTTTAAAATCAAGCAAACGAAAACCTTCAGAAGTTATCTTAGATATACATATTTGTTCTTTTAATATAGCTTTGAAAAAAGCTGTTTGAGCCATAAGCTTTTCGTGACGTTCTCATCAGTGGCGGTATCGCGTCAAAAGGGAAGATCTAGAGTGAATAAGTGTTTTATGTGAATAATTTGGACGTTAGGCAATCAAGACAAGCCAATGATAGCGCTAGTATTGCAAAGTGCGCCAAAGAAAGATTTCGCAATTGCAAAAGTTAGAGAAGGCGCGGCAAGAGGCCAAATGCCACGATTATTGAAAGAGTTTGAGAGTGTAAACAAACTCTTTCTGTCTGCATAACACCGGGCGTCGGGTCTTGATATAAGCAGCCTCTAAAAGATTAAGATAGAAGGAGCTACATGCTGCGGCGAGGATTGAAAACCGCCTATCATCACAGTTTAATGCACATCGATCATTATTTAAAAGATGCTGACCAATGGCGGAGTCACAATCCGGTTTGGTTTCGTTTCGTTTCCACGATCTATGTGGTTGAGATCGGCGTGGACGAATCAATTGCTGTCTTAACCATTGCCGAACATGTTGCTTGATGCGATCCTGTAGTCGTTGAGATGTTCTTCCTACGTACTGACTATCACAGTGGCACTTGTATTCATATATGACTGAACTTTTCTGAATGGCAGGTAGAACATCCTTGCGGGTCACAAGCAGCATGCGCTTAGACGTAAAGACCAAGCGAGTGCCGACGAGTAGTATGTAATACGACTTTTGATCTGTTTTTTGCGGCGGAGGCGGAGGAGGTGTTGCGGAGGGCCACGTCATTTCCGAACGTGACGTCCGAACGTGGTGATACGTCATTGAACGTGCGGCTACGTCATTTCCAAACGTGTTGATACATGAACTTGTAACAACTTGTAAACACGTGTAACAACTTGTAAACAAATGGTAACACAAAGACAACGCGTACTTGTAACAACTTGAAATCAAATGTCAAATACAAATGTCAAGACATCTTAAACAAATGTCAATACAAAACAAATGTGAATTCAACTTGAAAAGAAATGTTTATAACAGCTTGTAGATACAACGTGTAACAACTTGTATATTACATCTTGAAAACAAATGTCAATACAAGTTAAAACAAATATCAATACAAAAACAAATGTGAATACAACTTGAAAAGAAATGTTTATAGCAGCTTGTAAATACATGACAACTTGAAATTGATTTGATGTTTATAGCAGCTTGTAAATACATGACAACTTGAAATTGATTTATAGACACCCCTCTTGAGAATACCCCCACTTCAAAAGTTCTCCAATTAATTTCGTTTTTCAACTCGTTAACGATCTTTTGCCTTATTGTAAACACAGCTATTGTAAAGCGGAAATACTAACTTTTAGATCGTGACTGCAGCCTTTGATAACAATTTCCTTTCGAAGCTTAAGCATTAATCGCGCGTTACCATTCACTTCGTGAAATTGCTTATAAACCTCTGATCGATTTGATTCTCTAGAATGTTGTTTCTTTACTCCTCTATTGGGGGTATTTTCCTTGTTATATTTCTGCAGTTGGTTGGAATTAATTTACATCTATTTCAGTAGAACTAGGTAGGTAATGGGTTCAGTCTTTTGTCAATAATTTTGTGACCACACATAGCTCTCTCCATAAAATTGTGTTATCATTTTCTTTTAAACACCATACCTCACTTAAAACACTGCTGTTGACATCGTAAAATCGAAAAGATTTATCTTTAATTGTGTGCAAATCATAAGGCATTCATCTCAAATTTACATTCATTTTCATAAAACGAATCTAAATTGTATCCTATCATCACACTGTTCAAAGATTTTTCCGAAATTTAACAACTTTTAAACTTATTAATACGAAATTTCTTAGTTTTCAAAGTCTCCTCAACTCCGCTACATAGCAATAAGCACAACTTTTAGCAATTTTGTAGGACATTAACATGAAATTCATGGTTTTACAGCGTCCTTAGCTCATCTACATAACAATAAGCACAGCTTTTAACATTTTTGTAGGACATTACCATAAAATTCAGGGATTCACAGTTTACCTAGCTCCCCTACATACCAATAAACACAACTTTTAACATTTTGTAGGACATTACCATAAAATTCATGGTTTTACAGTGTCCTTAGCTCATCTACATAGCAATAAGCACAACTTTTGACCTTATTCGTGGGACATTAACATAAAATTCAGGGTTTTCAACATTTACCTTTATTACAGCTAGTCGTTAGTTTTAGAGGAAAATAGCCAACAGTTTTCTAGATTTTCAGGTTTGCTGGGGAAAATCACAGGCAGCGACGTTGCTTCCAGAAGAGTGTCTTCAACTTGGCTACTCTAAATACTGCTGCTTTCTATGCCTCTGGGATTCCAGAGCTCGTAATAAGCATTACATCGAGAAGACCTGGTCGCAGAGATTTGTAGGACATTAACATAAATTCATGGTTTTCACAGCTCCCCTACATAGCAATAAGCACAACTTTTAGCGATTTTGTAGGATATTACCATAAAATTTATGGTTTTCTCAGCTTACCTACATAGCAATAAGCACAACTTTTGACCTTATTCGTGGGACATTAACATAAAATTCAGGGTTTTCAACATTTATGTTTATTACAGCTAGTCGTTAGTTTTAGAGGAAAATAGCCAACAGTTTTCTAGATTATCAGGTTTGTGGGAGAAAAATCACAGACAGTGACGTTGTGAGTTTGGTGGAAGAAACAATATCAAATTTGACACAATTTCAAACTTTTATCGTTACTTTTAGATTAAAATTTCGGTAGCTTGACCAGACTTTTGGGTAAAATGTAGATTTGTTTCACATGTGACAGTGAGGTAGTTACATTTTTATGTTTGTTTCACACTTTCTTGGAAGAAAATTTTAGATTGACCAGACATTTGAGTGAAATGTAGATTTGCTTCACATATGACAGTGAGGTAGTTACATTTTATGTTAGTTTCACACTTTCTTGGAAGAAAAGTTCAGTAGATTGACCAGACTTTTGGGTAAAATGTAGATTTGCTTCACATATGACAGTTAGATAGTTACATTTTTATGTTACTTTCACACTTTCTTGGAAGAAAATTTCAGATTGAGCAGACTTTTGAGTGAAATGTAGAGTTGCTTGACATATGACAGTGAGGTAGTTGAAGTACAACGGTGGAAACCTTTTGAAAAGATCACAACAAAGAAACTTGTTCAAATTCAGCATCACTACTAAATATTATCAACCAAGAAGATTGAACTTTGCTGTGTTTGGAGACTACTTCAAACTTTTACTTGTAATCATTCACCATCCATCTAATTTACAATATCTTTTCATGCAACTAAAAAACAATTATGACGCTGGTTTAAGTAAAACTATCAAATTTCTCCACCAACATTAAATTTTTCTAAATCAGCTAAGCTTACTATCAACAAAAATCTGATCCAAGCGGAAACATCAACATCACGTCAGCAAACCTTTAACCAATCACAATCGATGTAGAACTTCAAAATGATTTTCTACCAACAAAAATCTGATGCAAGCGGAAGCATAGACCGTACGGAGGTGATTACGTCTTTAAAGTTATAAACATTCTTACCTCTTATTTGACCAATCACGAACCAGCGGGTGTTTTGATTTGCACTACATCACAAGTTTTCATTACACAATTGTTGAAAAGAGCAAGACAGGTCTAGGCAAGAATA
This sequence comes from Trididemnum clinides, assembly GCA_963675345.1. NCBI lineage: Eukaryota > Metazoa > Chordata > Ascidiacea > Aplousobranchia > Didemnidae > Trididemnum > Trididemnum clinides. The sequence continues at coordinate 48,907,653 of OY776284.1, read as the reverse complement.
GCAATTTTTCTTCTTTCTTTGTTAACATTTCTCTATAAAAGTCGTATGTTTTGCGTGAAAATTGGAAGAAGAACAATGGAAAACTGCGGCGAGACACACACTTCAATTGCTGACGAATATGAAGAGAGGGCAAAAGAGGTCGACGTTACAACGACCTACCCCTACTCCTCATGCTACGACGGGTTGATGGAGCAAACAGAGTTGCTGGGGCGTGCAAGAAAACATCAAGAAGAAGCAAGAAAAATACGAAAAATCTTCCTCGACATTGACAAAGAAGGAAAATCAATACCCGCAGACGGTGAGATGTTGAGAAAAGGCGTGCTGACTGTCTCAAGAGGAAAAGCTCTCTTTTCAACCAATCAGCTTATTCAAGTGTGTGAGCATATGTTTGAAGGCCTACCGTTTGTGGTTTTCAAAGGTCCAACAGACGCCCGTCCTTATGTGGTGATCATTTTCTCAGTTGACTATCAATACGGTGATAGCTGCGAAGTGAAAACAAGATTGGAAATCTTCAAAAAAGAGGCGGCTGTAGAAAACTTTCTTATCAGATTTAAAGAGGAAGCTATCTTTTCACCCGAGAAATATTTTCAACATCTACAAGATCGATCATCCGGATTCGTCATTAGAAACGAAAACTGCGGTATCAGCAAGGAGCTAGCCGCTCTTGTGAAAACCTTGAAAGAGGTGAAACACACAGCTGGGAAGAAAAAACGCTCAAGTAGTCTGCCTAGAAGTACTGAACTTTATCAAAAGAAGAGAAAACCATCTCCGCTTAACGTAAAACAATAAATGTGTGATTTTAACGCATGTAACCGTCTTTAGATTTGAGTAAAATTTGTTTAAAATGCTGTGCCCTTCTTTCGAATTTGAAGAAGCGCGAGTCGTATCCTTCACAGACAATTGGCCTCACCGAGTCGATAATTTAAGCCCTGAACGAATGGTTAAAGCTGGATTTGTATACAGAGGCAGTGACGATCGAGTATTTTGTTTTTATTGTGGTCTATCTATTTATCAGTGGGCGGACACGGACATCCCAGAAATTGAACATGCGAAATACTGGTCCGCGTGTGCGCATCTAGAGAGAACGTTTGGAACTGGTTTCATTAACCAACACAGTAACTTCCGCATTCCAGAAGAGGAGTTTTTGTCGGGAACGAGATTCGGGTTTGATACTCGCAAAGAAGCAGCAGATCCAACGCTAACGAGAAACCCTCCAATTGAAAATGAAGAACCGAACATAACCCCTCTAACTGATGCAAAAGAGTGTGACACATCTCAAGAACTTGTATGCAAAGTGTGTTTCGATGCTCAAATTAATGCTTTAACAATGCCTTGTGGACATTGCTTTGGATGTTTAGCTTGCACAACGAAGCTTTATTCAAAAGAATGTCCTATATGTCGCGTGATTATTTTGGATGTAAATCGTATTTATATTGTATAATAAAGACACTCGATTGTATTCAATTCTGTTTATTACACGTAAAACAGTTACAATAATTCCTCAACAAAACGCTCAAAAGTTTGTCATTTAGACTAACATTATAGGACAAATGAATCAATATCTCGGATAGAGAGCAACCACGCGAGTGAAATAAGATGTAGTAGACGGTATAATGTCCACAGACTTCAGATATCAAGCTCTGTAGGGTGTTCGAGTTGTAGTCCCAGGATGAGGAGTGAGAATCTAAAAATCTGTCAAACCATAAACAATTGGATGTAGACCATAGCTATCGAAAAACTCAACAGATCTTGGATTGTTGAAAAACATAGCAACCCAATGTCCTCCAGGAGCAGTGCTCGGTGTTAGCAACATAACTCCCAGGATACTCCACAGTAGGTAGCTGATCTTTAGGATAAACACCCTTAAAAATCTTTTTGCACAGAAGTCATTCCTCTCAATCTGTAGTGTACCCATCAGTCAACACGTTTCTATCAGTCGGTCAATCAACCAATTCTGCATGAACTACGACATTGCTTCTGTTGGAGGAGTGTTAAAGGCTAGACAAATGATTTTCATCAACCTTAGATGCGCACAAGAAACCCCAGATCTGGTGCAAGAATTCAAAACATGACGAGAAAAAACTCACCGCCAACAGACATAAAATCATCTCCGCAAAATTAGGTAGAAATCTGTACAGTAGGTTTTATTTTTCCAATCACAATACCTATTTGGGACACTTCAATGCTGCAGTCATCACCACACTCATACAAAATAAGTGCCCAGACCCGGGTTTGAACCGGGGACCTTTAGATCTTCAGTCTAACGCTCTTCCAACTGAGCTATCTAGGCAGTAATGGCCAGTACGGGGCTCGAACCCGCGACATTAACACGACACTGTAACCGACTGAGCTAACTGACCACTTGTTGAAATCCCAGAAATTTCTCTATTAAGTGAAGCAACTGTCTTTGATGTTATGCGTCTGTAGGAAATAATGATTTTCTTGAAAAAGTATTACAGATTTATCTAGTTACAGTGCTTCCCAACAAGCCTCCACTTTCAAAATCACAATTTCCTTTCTTACCTACTTGTACTTCTTGAGGGGTTGCTGATAGTTATTGTTTTAGGCACTGATGTGTTAAAGTAAGATATTCATGAAAATCGTAAGTTCTAGATCTGGAACAGTTTATAAGGGTAATTGATAAAATTATATTTTCTTCCTCCTGGACAACATGAAATGAAATATTTTTACGCTTATGACAAAGACTTATGTATATTAATTTTTAAAAGTTTTTCAAATCTGATTCTGGCTCCAACATTTGGAGATTCTTTAAAGCTTGCGAGCATGTCGAGTGCAGCATGTAAAGACAACAAAGAAAAAGAGACTGTAGAAATATTGGTAACGCTGAATGAAGATTAAATAACTTGACAAATGTTTGGAAATATGTCACCACATTCAACTTTTTACGTCAATACACTTGAATTCGTACCAAAATATAAGTTTCATTGGTTGAAAATGCAGCGGGAGACTAACATTTCTTTCAGATTTATTCACTTGTTAAATTCTCACCAAATATTGAACACGTTGAGACAATTATTTTTATCTGACACCCTTAGTGCGCGCTCAATGTACAGTATTTTCCAATTTTAAGTTATCAGTCACAACTATTATTTCTGAGCTAAATCAAAAATGGTGAATGAGTGGCGTAATGTTTTGCATTATTTTTGCACTATGTTAATTCTTTTGCTGTATGTTTATTCTATCCTGTAAGGTTTTTAAACTTAAATTTTCTTACTGTGAATTTACCTCACCACATATCTCTGTACATAACAGCAAATCAATCCTAATATTTGTAACTTTCAACACTACATAATCACTGAAACGAAACAACACCAATTGTTTGTCAGATTTTGATTACCTTACAAGTTATTTTATGCAACAAAAAAATCAAACTTATAACGATTGAAATCTACAGATAGGTGGTGGGTTCGGTGTACCAGCTGCAAACATAAACTTATATCGTCACTACATGTAATTTCAAAGACCACCTGTTTCCAATCTACACCTAAATCGTTCTATTGCTACTCCTCTTCTCCTATTTGGTTTATTTGCAGTACAAATTTCTAGCGATTGTCTCTAACATATTGTTGCATAACATCCAGTTTGTGTATGAGAAAACTTCCTAGTTTACAACTCGGGGTCATTAATCTAAGAGTAATAACTTTACCTTGACAGATGTTGTTCTCAGAGCTGAGAAAGTAACTTTTTGTGAGCGTACTACAAAGTTGATTGGGTTTATCACATTGACCAAGGTTTGTGCTGCATAGAGATGGGTCTGAACAATTACATCTTATTTCTAATACTTAAAACTGCAAGCGACTTTAATAAATAAACATTTCAAATTTCAAACGTTTTCAAGAATTAAAATCTGTAAATGTAATAATTTCAAATAATAAAGATATACAGTGTGTCCAAAAAATAGGTACCGTTCCAAATATTTACGTATTTTCCATCACTTTTTCACAATAAGTCGGTACCGTTCAAAATATCAACGTATTCTCCATCACTTTTTCACAATAAGTCGGTACCGTTCAAAATATCAACGTCTTTTTCATCATTCTTTTCACAATAAGTCGGTACCTTTCAAAATATTTACGTATTTTTCATCATTTTTTCACAAAGAATGTGGTTCTCATTTCTCATATACATAACTGGCATGTCATACTTTGTAGTTTATTCAATTAAGATGATTGATTCAAGTGACTACACGGTTGAATATAGAGTTCACGCCGCTTCATTTTTTATTGCAAGTGAGCAAACTAGACATGCCATGAAGCTTGTTAGAGACAGACTGCGTGTGCAATATGATATTGAACCACCAGAACATCGCATAATCAAGGCTTGGAGTACCAAGTTATTGGAGACTGGTAGCTTGTTTGACAGACCAAGAGGTGGAAGACCAACCAAACAGAAGATGAAATCGCTGATGTGGAGGAAGAAGCCAAAGATGAATGAAGAGGCTATCCAACGAACTTGATATTCCAAAGTAATACGTGGATTTTTTGAAGTATGAAATGTCAGTTATGTGTATGAGAA